>JAYESA010000005.1:306380007-307065007 GCA_036927795.1 Iris macrosiphon
TGTAGAGGTGAATCCCAAGAAGGTAGAGGCTACCAAGAGTTGGCTAGTGCCCGTACAGTTTCAGATGTAAGCAGTTTTTTTGGGTTAACAGGCTACTACAGACGATTTGTGGCAGACTTTGCTAGGATCTTCGTACCCTTTAACACGGCTGACGTGTAAGGATGTGCGCTTAGAGTGGTCAGATACTTGTCAGACTTCCTTCGAGAAGCTCAAGCAGAGTTTGATTTCGGATCATATTCTAACACTTTCTGTCGGACCAAGTGGATTCACAGTTTATTGTGACGCGTCGAACAAAGGACTAGGTTGTGTCATTATGCAGCATGGCAGAGTGATAGCTTATGCGTCTCAGCATCTTTGAGACCATGAGTGGAACTATCCGACGCACGACCTGGAGTTAGCCGCAGTTGTGTTTGCACTCAAGCTCTGAAGGCATTACTTGTATAGGGATCGAGTAGAAATTTTTACTGTTCATAGGAGCTTGAGGTATATGTTCACGCAGGGGATCTCAACATGTTGCAGAGGAGATGAGTACTGGAGTTACTAACAGATTATGATGTCGACCTTCAGTATCATCATAATGGCAAAGGAGAGGGATCTCAACATGTGGCAGAGGAGAGGGATCTCAACTTAGTTGCAGACGCCTTGAGCGGGAGAGCATGAGCTTATTTCTTGACGCGTCAGCGTCACATCCTGGAGGATCTTCAGGAGATGGGCATTAAGGTAGTCTTACCTGGTGGTACAGGCTTGATGGCAGGATTGCAGATTCAGTCCACTATTGTTGAGAGGATTAAAGCAGTGCAGTTAGGTGATGCCAGGCTTTAGCAACTCAGAGCAGAGTGAGACATGATGCCGAGCAGAGTTGAGCATTCACGAGGATGGGACTCTCAGATTCGGGAGTCGACTTTGTGTGCCGAGTGGAGATATCTGGCACTAGATTATTTCAGAGGCCTACAGTTCTCAGTATTCTATTCATCTAGGAAGGACGAAAATGTATCGTGATATTCGTCAACACTTCTGGTGGAATGGGATGAAGAGGAAGATAGCACGGTTTGTCTCTCGGTGTTTAGTTTGTCAGAAGGTTAAGGCTGAGCATCAAAGGCCAACCGACTTCTTCAGCACTTACTGATTCCAGAGTGAAAGTGAGAACATATCACCATGGACTTCGTGACAGATCTTCCTAGATCCCCGACTGGTAGAGATGTCGTTTGGGTTATAGTAGATCGCCTCACGAAGGTTGCTCACTTTCTACCTTTTCGAGTTGGTCAGTCCACTGAGCAGTTAGCTGAGATGTATCTGAGACAGATTGTCAGACAACATGGAGTGCCAGTTAGCATAGTCTCAGACAGGGACTTCTTCGGCACTTACTAATTCCGGAGTAAAGGCTTTTGGACACCCGTCTGAGGTTCAGTTCAGCTTATCATCCGCAGACAGATGGTCAGTCAGAGCGTACGATCCAGACTTTGGAGGATATGTTTCGATCGTGCACCCTAGACTTCGGTGGTTCATGGGAGGATCACTTGCACTTGGTAGAGTTCTCCTACAACAACAACTTCCAGAGGAGCATTCAGATGGTACCCTTCGAGGCGTTGTATGGCCGGAGATGTAGATCACCGTTGGCTTGGGATGATATTGGCGAACGGCAGATGCTCGATCCCGAGATGATTGCTCAGTCAGTTGGGGTTATCAGGTAGATCCATGAGCATCTCAGAGTAGCTCAGGATCGTCAACGTCATTGGGCAAATTCACATCGGCGACATCTTGAGTTCTCTGTCGGCGACCACGTATTTCTTAGAATTTTGTCTACCCGTAGAGTTATCAGGTTTAAAGTATGGGGAAAGCTTAGTCCTAGGTTTATTAGTCCCTTCGATATTCTCAAGCACGTAGGAGATGTCTCATATAGATTAGCTCTTCCGTCATCGCTTCGCGAGCTACATGATGTATTTCACGTATCTCAGTTGTGTCGGTATGTTCTTGATCCGAACCATATCCTAGATCATTTCGAGCTGGTCGTTCATATCGACTTATCATATAAGGAGAAACCCGTATACCTGAGGGAGAAGATTCTTAAGAACCGAACTATCCGACTAGTTTGTATTTCTTAGGGTCATCACTTACCGGGTGAGTCGACATGTGAGCGCAAGGATGATATTCGTGCTCGTTACCCGCATTTGTTCGACTCAGGAGGTATACTTATTCGTGTCCTCTGTATCTTATCTTAGCTTGTGTATGATTGTTGTTTTGCAGTAGTATGTAGTTGCTTTTAAATTCATTGTACTATTACTTGCTTAGATTTCACAGCTACATGAGTTTCCTGTTTAGTTATTGATATCATGATTTTTCTGGTTTTTCTTGCTTGACTTTGGGCCTTACTGAAATTTCGATGACGAAATTTTTCTGAGGGAAGAGTTGTGTCACAGTATCTTAATTGGTATACGAATACGTATTTTGTACCATATATTGAGTTTTCTTGGATTTCGTGGAGCCTAAAAAAATTTTAAGTTAGAGACTTTTTCCCCTGACCGGCATACCGTCAGTATACTGATCTGTACCGCCGGTATACCGTTCAGAATATATTTCCCTTCATGGATTTTTCATGAAAAATATTTAAATATTTTCATGAATAGTTTTTTAATATTTTTGTGAATAGTGTCGAAGCATCCTATTATCCAATGGATATTTGGTTTTCTTTGAGTGGACGAGATTGATTTGAATCGAGACATGGATCGCTGACGTGGCAGATCCAACGGTCACGATTAATTCCTGACCTCTATATATACCACTTGATTTTCTCTATTCTCCCTCTTCTTTCTTTCTTCTCTCTTCATTTCCTCTCCACTTTCCTTTGCAGCTTGGAGCTTGGTCTTGAGACCTAAGATTGTGATTTCTGAACCCTCTTGGTGGAGAAGTAGAAGATTTAGACTGGGAGCTCAAATTTAGGCAAGTACATCTTGGCAAACTCAAGAACAATATTGTTTTGTTCAGTTTTCGTTTTCCTTGATTTTAAATACTTAGAATTTCATGGAACTTATTTTGGTAAATATGTTTCTCTCTTGATTTTCAACTATGTGCATGTTTCTAAAATTGGTTTGAGATAGGTTTTGATTTTTCTTGTAGAAATATTGATATTTTTTTGAAAGGAAACTCGTTATCGGAAACAATACCGGAGGGATTGTCATGAAACTTAGTCTATATGCTATATGTGACCTACCCCTAGTCTTGATATCTTGTTCGACCAGTTTCTGCCGAGTTTCGGGATGTGATTTCGGTCCCGGAACCAAACCTTCCTTGGACTTTTCCTAGAATTGCCTACGGGAACCGGTATACTGACAACATACTGGTGTGACGGTATACCGATTTTGGACCGACTTAGAATCAATTAACCTGATGTGTTCTAAATCGGCATACCGACGATGTACTGGTATGTATCGACGATATACCAATTTATTGGAATCCGAAAGCTGTTGTGTTTTTCATCGACATATCGACGGTGTACTGGTGTGTACCGACGGTATACCGATTTTGTGCTCTTTTTCATAAGCTTTATTTTTCGTCGTATTTTCTCTGCTTTTCTTACATGGCACCTATGTGCAAATACATTTGACACGATTACATGACCAGACACTTGTATAGGTAGGGGATGATTTACACCCTACATACATTTGACTTGATTACATAACCGGGCAAACTTGTTTGTTAGATTTACACCCTCGATACATTTAACATGATTACATGACCAGACACTTGTATAGGTAGGGGATAATTTACACCCTACATACATTTGACATGATTACATGACCAGACGATCTTTTTATAACCCTAGTTAGCTAAAGATAACAAGCCGTAGAAAATGCTTGGCCGTACTTTCTTGGTTGTGCACTATTTTACTTTGTGCTTGTGTAGTGTCTTTTCTTTTCTCGTATTGTCATTGTAGAAGCATGAAAAATCTATACCATGCGCCAACAGTAATCAAGAGCATGCGCCGCAGTAATCAAAACTCATGGGCCAGAAAGTGATCCGGAGCCATGCGTCATCCGCACCATAAGTAGTGTTCTCATGTGCCACTACTACACCAGTGTTCCCATGTGCCAGTAGTGACATGCGCCACTATTACCCCCATTGATCTCCATGTGCCAGACGGACGTATTCTCAAGGTGCAATCAAAATCATCATATGACATATGTCACGAGTATTATGGGCATCAGCAACCCCATATCTCAAATGACCGCGTGGCAGCCTATTGCAACATGCGCCACTATACGGCAGCATGAGAGGCGTGCGTGCATGCCTTCTCAAGGCTATAAATAGTGGGCGTCTCCCACACAAAAAAAGGCGAAAAAAGGAGAAGAAGGCAGAAGCAAGGGACACAAATTGAGTTGTATACTCCAGCTACTCGAAGCCTCGTCACCCACATTGGTCTCGGATCGTCAACGGAGTAAAGGAGCCGCTGCAGTGCTCGATCTCCACCGTCACACTTGTCCAAATTCTTATATTTTTATTGTACTTAGACTCTACGCATTAGAGGTTCTTTTGTACTATTTGTCAATTTCCAACCAATACAAAGTTCGTTCAACTTTATCCCGAGCGTTGATTTGGCGATGTCGACAAAAATGACGACTCTGTTAGGGAAGAGCTTATCCTCCAACGAAAAGCTGGTGACACAATCCGACGTGCCCAAGTTGGGTTCGACTCAGAGGATGTTGGTCATTCGCTTCGACTAATAGGCATTCGAAGACATACTGGACAAGCTGAGCTCTCCAATGAGGCCCGTACGACCTCGCAATACTCGGACGGCCAAGGCTGATGCGCCACGCCCGAGGTCGGTGCCCGATGCATTACCGACCTCCGTCGCAGATGTAGATGAGGTTGACGTATATCCCGCCGATAAACCGAGCTCTCCAATGAGGCATGTACGACCTCGCAAGACTCGCAAGATTTGGGTCATCAAAGTTGTTGTGTGACCTCGCAAGACTCGGACAGCCAAACTAGGTCGCAAGTCTCGTAAGATTTAGGTCGTCAAGAAAGCCCAAACCAACCCGGGCCATGCGGGCCCGAAGGGCTGCGCAACCAGCTCTTTAAAAGCATGCGTCACTGGTTGTCACGTGCGTTGTTGATGGGAGACTACACAGGACTGACCCAGGCACTCATGCGCCGGAAGTGGGTTAACCCTTAAAGCCTTCCCAAACCCACTTTGACGTCGTAGTTGCACTTGAGCCAAGTCGGGGAGCAAATACTGTAAGGACCGACCCATGCGTCCAGTTTGGCTGCACGCATGAAATAGATCCGTCTCACATCAAGTCTTCTACTAATGATCTAGTTACAGTTTCTGCAGAAGAACTGGGTCAGGGAGCAAACCTTTCACATTCATGCACAAGGGTTTGCCCGAGCACGTGAAATGGGTGTGAAAGTAAAGTTTCCATCGTCTGGTTACGCAACATGATTAGTCACAAGCGTAAGACGAGAGAAGAAACCCTCGCACATGACATGTCCCTTCGTAAACAAACTTGTGCCAACATCATCGTCAATTGCAGTTGCACTAATGCACCGGTTCCTCCAACCAGACAGTCAATTTTCCAGCAATTACAATCCGCGACACCGACCCGAAGGCATCCCAGGTCAGTTTTCCAGCAATTGCAATCCGCGACACCGACCCGAAGGCATCCCAGGAAACAACTGTGTGACGACGAGTTGCCCGTCGTTTCATGTTGCTCAACACAGAGGTCTCCCTCTATGAAGATCTCGAAGAAAAGCTCACATAACCTAAGAGTGTTGGTCAGTGCATCACGAATCCATCAGCGGATACAAATCAGGCACCTACCATAGGGGTATATCAGGGCACGCGCTCGAACGGATGACAGCTTAACAGGGGGTAGTCAAACCTTCCAGGTTGAGTCCGCCATTGAGACTGGGGGTAACAATCCTTCAAATTATGAAAGTAACACAACAATGCCAACTCTACCTAAGGACAACGGAGACTCAGACAACTCAGACAATAGGGGGTAGTCAAACCTTCCAGGTTGAGTCCGCCATTGAGACTGGGGGTAACAATCCTTCAAATTATGAAAGTAACACAACAATGCCAACTCTACCTGAGGACAACGGAGACTCAGACAACTGAGACGGAAAGTGAGGCGTCCACCCTTCCGTCCACCTCATCCCACGTAATACCGCTATACATAGCAGGAGATGAGCATGACATAGGGTCCAGTAACCAACAACGCCTTGATGCACTAGAAGCCATGATGCAGAGTCTAAGCACCCCAATGCAGACTCTGACTCACACAGTATTGGAACTCAAAGAAAATTTAGTCCCGACACAGCCACGAACCCCGGGGCAAACAAATCTGGTCCAGGGGACCAACCAGGAATCTGGCGTGCCTGACCCGGCTCCTCATGTCGCAAGCAACCAGACCATACCTTGATCATCTGCCGCTCTTCTGCCGGACGATATCCAGGAGACTCTAAAGGACTTGTGTGCCCGCGTTGATGCTCGAGATAACCAAGACAGGCTCCAGAAGCATGGGATCCGGCAACCCTATCCTCCCGAGTGGGATAACGTGGTATACCCTCCCAAATACAAGCCACTATCTCTGACTCCATTTGACGGAAAGACGTTACCCCGTCAATACATGAGATACTTCCATTCTACGACGGGCTACTTACCTCGGGATGACGCCTTAATCACCAACTTGTTCGTCGGAGCACTATTCGGGATCGCTTTTGAGTGGTTCTGTAGTCTCCCAGATAAATGTATTTCATCATTCGAGTACCTGAAGTCCCTATTCCACGTCCGATTCTTTGACGGAGGGATGGATATGACTATGTCGTCCCTGATGGACATCGCCTAAGGGGATAGAGAACCGGCACGAAAATACATCGAACGTTTTCGACATGCGGCATTAAAGTTGCCTCCCGGTATCCCCTAATCTACACTGATGGACACGTGCCAAAAGAACCTCTTACCATCAGTAAGACTCTGGACGACATCTGGCTCGTTCAGTGACTGGACGGCATCGCTGCAGAAAAGAGCGTAAAGGACGCTCGCTTGTTGGGATTCCAAGCTCTCAGCATTAAGGACAAAGGAAAGCATCCTTTCACCACCAACAACAATCATGACAGTAAAGGAAAACAAGCCCTGACGGTCAATGTGTCCAAAAGTCTGACCTCGCCCGCTACAGGGACGATGGAGCCATCGAAGCCGAAGGAGACTTATTCCTTTGACGACGATATCATGGAGATCTTCGAAGTATTGATGGAGGGCAACAAGCTCCGGCTACCTAACGATATGTTCATCACTCCTCGCGAGATTGTTACATATTAAAAAGACATACAATGGTTAATCGACTCCAAAGCTCTCACTTTGGACTTCGAAGACAAGACAGTCACTGCAAACATGGTGTCCCTCCAATTCAACACATTCCCGACAACAGAGGCCCAAGACGGTGTCGTCCCCATACCTAGGACAACAATGGAGGTCGTTAACCTCCCTCCAGCCCAAGCATACGGATTGGTTCCCCTCACTATTCCAAGAGGCGAAGTCATGTGGGTTCACCCAGACCTCATCCCGGACATGACACAGCCGGCAGCATCTCCCGCTTCCAAGTCCAAAGGAAAGAAGACCAAGTCATGTCACACGGTCTCTCCGTCAACAGATGAAGCTTTGGCAGGGGTAAACAGGTCGAGCCTAGTCTACCAGCACGACTACAATGCTCCCGATAATATTACACCTCCAGTTGTCGCACCCGCGGCACCCGCTGCATCCAATCCGGGTCCATCCCAGCCTCCTGCAGCAGACAATTAAAGGCAGAAGAAAACTCGCTACGATAAACCTCTACAGAAGGACACAACTCAAGGACTGGAGAAACCATATAACTTTAACATTTTGGCACAGCTGGCCAACACTCCAGCAAAGTTATCACTCTTCGAGCTCCTTCGCCTCTCCAAAAAGACTCGTGATGCTTTATGTTAGGCGTTGCAAAATGCTGACTCTTATTTGGCCCAAGTCAAGCCACCGACCGAGAATCCCGCTGCATTTTCCCACTACAACAGTGTGATGGAGGCGGTACTGAACATCACTTTCTCTCAGCAGGACGTGTTATTAAAAAATAATAGGCACGATCGTCCCATGTATTACCCAGGATACATCGGAGCCATTAAGGTGGACCGGATGCATATCAACCTCGGATCATCTCTCAGCATTATCCCACGAAGTCTGCAACAGACCTTAGGTATTCCAATGCATCAGCCAGCAGCCACTAATACCACTATCAGCGGCTTCGACGCCGGGAGAAGCTACTCTCTAGGCAAGATTCGTCTGAAGTATCAAATCGGCGATCTCCGAACAGAGGTGACTTGTTATGTCATCGATGTAGACGTGTTCTACAATGTCCTGCTAGGACGTCCGTGGATACACGAGTATATGATCATTCCATCCACTCTCCACCAATGCTTAAAGTACGTCAGTGAAGACGGCGTGGTCAAGACGGAATTCGCCGATGTGGATCCTTTTAAAGGAGTCGAGGCATACTACTCAGAGACTCGATCTTGTACAAGCAAATCCACCAAGATGAAGGAGGTAACGACGCCGATGATGAAGCTGATACTGCTACGGCTTCAGGCAATCCCCCTAAGGGTCCGTCTCAAAGGACCCCCAGCCCACACAACTACTCCCCTTGTGGTCAAGCTTCGTAGAAGGGCACCTGAATCCCCGATAATCAAGACCCAGGAACAGAAATGCTTACCAGACAAGGATCCCCTTATGATGAGAACCCCAAGGCAGCTGGTAGTCAAGCTCCGCAGGAAAACTCCAGCACCGTCAGCGTCACTGACGGCCACTGAAGAAGATGAGCTATAAGAGTGTTGTGGCATCTACCGACGTACTATCCTACGATTATGTAATCCCTTTAGAGAAGATACCGTATTTCCTCAATAAAGGCCTCTCTTTGAATTGCTCTATTGTCGCGCATTGGGACGCCGCATATTCTTTGGAGTATGGTATAGGTTTACACCTGCATACACAAGTAGTTACAGCTGACGCAGTAAGCCGAATCTACCTTAGCCAAGATCCATGTTTCATCAGTCCAACAAGGAAGAAAGGTGATAAGCCTATCATTTTTTCGGAAAGTCGAAGGTCGTCGAAACTTCGTCTCAGAAGAGCCAGAACCGAAAAGCGGCAGAATACAACTTCACCGCTACAGCATACAGACTAAGCATATTATCAAGGAGATGGGATAGTATCTGAAGAGTAACCAAGGCCTGATCTAAGGGACGACGCTTGCCATTGCATCACTTTGCCCCGAAGGGCAAGCCAGAGACATACTACCAACGAAGCGGTCATGATTTGGGATATGTCACCTCCTACAACTCCCGAAGACTCGGGGGAGAAAGATGAAACACAGTCTCACTCTTCACAGTCCTCCGCTTGGGACTCCGGCATCATCATCGGGGACGTGCTCAAGCAAACGTTGTCCATCAATATGGTATCAGCGGATCCAGAAGAGGACGACGAGTAGCCGATCAAACTCTTTGATGTAGAACCGTGGGCTCAAAAACTGGAATCTCTGTGGGAGTGTTACGATTCGAGCAGCGGAAACCTCCTACCGAGGACAAGATTGTACAAGTTGATTTGGGTGACGACGTTGCTCTTAAGTCCATCTTCATCAGCAAAAACCTTTCGAAAGAAGAGCAAGAATCCCTTGTCCAGCTGGTAAGGGAATACATCGACGTCTTTGCATGGAACTACAAAGATATGCCGAAATTGGATCCACAAATCGCGATGTATAAGCACAATATCCTGCCAAATGCCAAGCCTATAAAGCAACAGCAACGACGATTCTGTCCGGACGTTATGAACGTCATCGAAGCTGAAGTGAATAAGCTGATAGCAAGCAGCTTTATCCGCGAAGAACAGCACCCAGATTGGGTAGCTAACATCTTTCCCGTCATAAAAAAGAACGATAAAATTCGAGTCTGTATCGACTTTCATAATTTAAATAATTTAAATACGGCTTGTCCAAAGGACATTCTCTCCCAATCACAGACGTGATGATCGACAACACTTGTGGCTTCGAGCATATGTCCTTCATGGACGGGTTCTCAGGCTATAACCAAATCAAGATCTTTCGAGACGATGAGAAGCATGCGCCATTCCGGACGCGAATAGGAGTTTACTGTTACACCGTAATGTCCTTCGATCCAAAGAATACAGGTGCGACATACCAACGAGCTACGAGCACTATCTTTCGCGACCATCTGCGCAAGACAATAGAATGTTACGTTGATGACATCGTTATCAAAGCCGTTTTCAAGACGATTATCTCCATGACCTAAAGACGGTATTCGATTTAATGCGAGCCAACCTGCTTAAGATGAACCCCACCAAGTCATTCTTGGGAGTCTCCAGCGGCAAGTTTTTGGGATTTATTATAACTTCAAAGGGTATTGATATTGACCTTGAAAAGGCTAAGGCTATCTTAGATATGCACCCTCCAAAGAACCTGCGAGAACTTTGTGGTCTGTAGCGAAGACTAGCATACATTAGGAGATTCATAGCCAATCTCTCCGGACGATGCCAACGTTTTACTCAGCTCATGAAGAAGGGAGTCTCTTTCGCCTGGACGGAAGAATGCTAGCAAGCGTTCGACGACATTAAGAAGTATCTCCGAGGGAATGATCCATTGCACGAACATAGAGTTAAGAAGGGTTTTCCCAAGGTTTTCCCATGATTGGGGCCACCAACACCGGGAGGTTGATCGGCGCAGAACATATGTACAATCCGATCGAGAAAGAGTATCTTGCTCTAGTATTCGCTGTCCAAAAGACTCGCCATTACTTGACAGGGTAACCATCCATGTGATCTCTCGAGTGAACACCCTCAGGGTCCTCATGACCAAGCTCGGGCCACTCAACTCTCGCCTTGCCCAACTCTCGCCTAGCCACATGGGCAATCCTACTGTCACCCTACAACATGGTATTCGTCCCGCAAAAGACTGTCAAGGGCCAAGCATTGGCCGACTTTCTAGCAGCTCATCCGGTGCAGGAGCTTTCAAAACTCTACGACAAAATCCCCGACGAGGTGTTAGAGTCTAACACCGCAACGATAGGAGGATCAATTTGGCGAATGTTCTTCGACGGTGCTTCCAGAATATGGTCCAAAGGCAATATCGTCGTCGGAGTGGGGATAGTGTTGATCTCTCCCGACGACCTAATCATCCAACGTGCATACTCACTTACGGAACCATGTTCCAATAATGTGGCATAGTACAAGTCTCTCATCATTGGGCTTCAGTTGGCTAAATAACTAGAGGTTGATTACCTAGAAGCCTATGGCGACTCTAAATTAATATTAAGCCAAGTCATGACACAAGGACCTATTCCCTTACCACTAAGCGGCCATCGACATGATTTCTACTTTCAAAGAGTTCTTCATAGAACATGTACCACGACTGCAAAATATTGAGGCCGATGCACTCACCGGCCTCGGCGTTTTTTTAGTAACTCCAATTAAAACTTAACCTAATGATCACAGTGGTGGGTCAAGAACAGGTCTGCCCGAGGAACAACTTATGCTTGAGTCTAATGCCACTTTGTGGATGCAGATACCAATGTCAAAGATTAGAGGCTCCCATTTATGGACTATGTTGTCTACGGAATCCTTCCAAATGATCCGAAAAAGGCCACTTCCGTGAGATGATGCACCCTCCGGTTCTACTATGATACAACCACTAAGATGATGTACCATCGTTCTTATGACGGGCTCCTGCTGCGATTCCTATCGGACGCCGAAGCAAAACAAGCTCTCCGAGAAGCTCACGACAGTTTTGTAGTGCTCACCAACCCGATCCTAAACTTTAGGATCGCCTCCGACGCATGGGCTATTATTGGCCACCGATAGTGGCAGCTGCCGTCAATCAAATCCATGTCGACTTCATTAACCAACCCTGGAAGTTCCTACACCCGACTGTTGCGTCTTGGTCGTTCGAAGCCTAGGGTATGGATATCATAGGACCGATCAGTGCACCTTCGTCTAAAGGGCACCGGTTCATCCTGGCTATCACATACTACTTCTCTAAATGGGCGAAAGCGTTCTACTCGCAAAAGTTAAAACATCCAACGTGATCAGTTTTCTGAAACATTATGTCATCTACTGTCACGCCCCAGTCCCAAAATATCGAGGGACTAGACACGTGGCAATGGCCAGCAGCACACACCGATGGGCAAACCTAATTTAATGGACCCATCAGGATGTACTTAAGCTGTAATACAACAATAAGGGTGTAATATATTAATCTCATCCACATAAATGAATACAACAATATCAGAGTATAAAGCAATATCAAGTCTCAATAAAACATAACTCGGAGAACAACCCGATAATGAGTCTGATACAATAGTCAAGAATAAAGATAACAACAACAAATACTGAGTATGGATAAAGCATATACTCAGAAGAAATCATTGGCGATCACTCATCTTCTAGTTCTGGTATTGATCCAGTGCCTGCTCCTGTTCCTGCTTCTGCTCCTGCTAATGCTCCTGTCTCGTATACCTCGGGATGGATCTCCTCTGCTATTCCTGGGGACATAATCCGGATCCAGGTCCTTAGGGGATATAGCAAGGTACAAAATAACTCATGCCAAAATAAATGCAGTACAGCAATAAATGAATCAATAGGGTAAACTATATAACCAGCTAAGTGATATGCAAGTGAGAGTTTTAATCATACTCAGGCTGAGACTACTATAGGCTCTGTGTCGGGAAAACCCATAGCAGCATTAGTATTACGACTCCAGTATATATGCCAAAGCAAGTAGTATCACGACTCTAGTATATGTGCCAAAGCACCTCCAGATAACAATATATATAAAATATAATCAGCCTTTGATATGGTAATACTCTCCCCACCCAATGTAATCACACGTCTTATGTTCACGACGTCTCATGTCCATGTCACGCAAGATCATGACCTCTAACTGATGCAATAAGTCATAATGATAGCTAAGCATGTATAAAGTATATGTCATAAACATGTATCCTATATAGAATTACCATGAATATCTCAGAAAGATTATGTCTCATAAATAGTGTTAGGTGTCATGTGGTATGACGTACTTGATAATGCAAGCACGAGAATGTATAGGGTCTCGATGTCCATGTCTAGGTGACATTACACAACTCTGCGTACAGTGTTGACACCCGAATATTATTCGGACGCTAAGCAATGTCACACGGTCCTAGATTAAGCATGTATATCATATAAATAAATCAAGATAACAAAATGAAGCAGGTACTGCAAGTTTTGGCAAGGTACACTTGTTTGGAGTTCTGACTCCAACTGTAGATCTGGTATCGGAGAGATTTGCAGGTACTCCTCCGGTTGCTGAAATAAATGTTACCATCAGGTTCAGAAGACATCAAATAGTTAGAATTGCCTGTCCATGAGTCCAATTTGGACACAGGGGCAAAAGTGACAGTTTTTGGTCAAAGCGGGGTCCAAAGGTGGCCCGCTTCACACCGAAAAATATGCCAGAGACAATGTTCTCCAAATTTATCAAACTTAGTGTCAACAAGTCCAGAACGACGATACGAACCCAACGGAATGTCTAAAACTGGATTCCGATGAGTCGATCACAAAATCGTCCGTCAAGTGGAGCCGTGGGGCCCACGATACGTGATTTTGTCAACGTTCTCAGAATCGAACCAAACTTGGGTCACAGGACCAGCGTATTGCTACGAGTCCGATGGCGCAAGTTTCATTTCGATACGACGTGTGTACACGAAGTTACGAGTTCTAGAACAGGACCGATACGGGACGTTGTCGACGGATACGCGTTGATTCCGGTGTGCACGCACATCCAAATCAACTTTCGAGAAATCCCACAAGTCCGTATCAACGGCGCGCATCTTTCGATGAAGTCCGCACACGACAAAGTCGTTCCGTTTGGTGGGGCGCACTCAGTTCCGGAGAAAAATTGGGTAAATATTATCATAATTTTGGATAGCAGTTCGCGATCGCCACAGGACGCGACACACCGAGCGGGTTGCACGGGTATCGAGAGGGTCACGCAGGGTTTGCGTCACAGCAGACGG
This sequence comes from Iris macrosiphon, assembly GCA_036927795.1. NCBI lineage: Eukaryota > Viridiplantae > Streptophyta > Magnoliopsida > Asparagales > Iridaceae > Iris > Iris macrosiphon. The sequence goes on from JAYESA010000005.1 coordinate 306,394,093, forward strand.
AACGAAAAATGGGACAGCGAGAAGAGAGAAACGGTCAACTGAACAGGGCTCCGCAGAAGGCTGAATCGCGCGTCCTCGCGAGTCATCGCGATACGGCGGCTAGGGTTTTCGCCGGAGGCGGCTGTAGAAGCATAAAAAATACGCTGGAACGATCTACGCAGCATCTCGATACAGAGCAGCGTAAGCAGAGGCCTTCGAAGGCATCCAACGTAAAACAGGGTTCTTCATCGCCTCCATGGCGTAAAACCCAGCCGCTCTCAAAGCAGCATTAAAACGTACGAGGAACGCTTCGTCTTCCCCGAAATGAACCTGTCAAGTCACGCGGTGAACCTGGCCTCTGACTCCTGAAAAAAAAGTACTGCACGGCTACCCAAACGACGGCTGAAAACGGTGGCAGACCCCTCGGAACGTGCTCCACAATATGATGGCAGATCTCTGCATTTAATACAGAGGATTTGGTTAAAATATCACCAAGCCGTCGTCTACTGAAGTCTCCTCAGCATAAACCGCTCTTTCGCGTACAAGGGAATACGCTGCCTTGTTTACATAGGCGAATATGAGCTGTTTCACGCTCCGCAGTAAGGCAAACCGCTGCCACGTCAAAAGCTGCACTTCGTACGGGGCTCGAGGCACGTCTCTACGTCTAATTGCACAGAGCAGTGACAGTTTCCCTTAAGGCACGTCTCCGCGACGGATGCACAGAAGGGCTGCAGACCTTCAAAAGCACGTCTCCGCATTTAATGCACAAGATGATGACAAATCTCTGTAGAAGATTTGATTACATCTTCGAAAGCCGTAATTTCGGCTAAAACGTCCGCATCAGCACTTCGACTCGGTACGCAGTGGCTTCTACGCCCGCTCAGGATCAGTGCTCCCTCGGCTTCCAACGCCCTCTCGGTCTCTAGGACTGTTCGGCTTCCAACGCCCTCTCGGTCTCTACGACTGTTCGGCTCCTATGCCCACTCGGCTTCTATGCCTGTTCGGCTTCTATGCCCATTCGGCTTCTATGCCTGCTCGGCTTCTATGCCTATTTTGGCTTCTACGCCAAGGTGACAGTCGCTTGGCTTTTACGCCAACCCCTGCTACACAAGGGATACCTACCTACGTGGCTTCTACGCCGTGATCTTCGTAGCAGATATACGCATTTTGTCCCCTTAGTTGGATACGCGTCACATGCTCACTCAAAAGGTCATTTACACGCAGGCATTGGTTATTTTAAACCGTTGTGTAAAAGGGTGCTGTACTGTCCACTCCTCGGTTGTTACACCGACGGAGTGGTCACTGTCACCAAAACTCTATAAATAGAGACCCCTATCAATGGGGAAAAAGGTCGGAAAATTGGTCAAGAAAACCAGTACAAGATCAAAGGTCGAAGAATTAGATCGGACAAGGTCATCGAACCAGAGATCAAGGAGGAGAGATAGAGAGAGAGAGAGGAGAACCCAGAGCTCGGGCAAGGAACAGGGAGCGACGACCTTCAGCATCGCGCATCCACCCTCCTTTGAAACCTCCGGAGCTGTATCCTGTCTTCCACGGCACTTTTTCAACATCGTGTAGTCCAAGGGCTAAAGTGATCGACCGCAGATCAGACACCTATAGCAATTTATACCCAGATTAAATAAATTGTACTCCCACATCCTCGTATAGGATTACATTATACAAGTTTGTTTGTAAACCAAAGGGCGCGGGCCTCTTATAACCCCGTCATTGAAATACACTTTCATTCTTTCGTTTAATACCACAAACAAGATGGCGACTCTGCTGGGGACATCTTTCTCTTCTGACGAGGAAGTAATTGCTCAACACGATGCGGTATCTGTAGGAACCGTAAAGAAGACACTGGTCGTTCAGTTCGACCAGTCTGCCTACGAAGACATGCTTCGGACTGGGGGTAGCTCTCACTCTCTTTCCGTCCAAGACAGCAGGAAGCTGCGCAAAGTGTGGATGCCCAAGACATCCTCCGCCGTTCCTGTGGACTCTCCGATCTCTCCGATCTCTCCGACCAATGAGGTAGTAGCATCGTTCCCTCTGTGCCCCGCACGTAAAATTCAGTCTCCCGCTACGCGCGGTACAGACAAAGCTTCTGGCAAAGCCTCAGCGCTAACCCAGGAGTATCCACTACGTTCTACGCGCAGAAATTAGTCTTCCGCTACGCGCGGTACAGACAAAGCTTCTGGCAAAGCCTCAGCGCTAACCCAGGAGTATCCACTGCGTTCTACGCATAGAAATCAGTCTCCCGCTACGCGCGGTACAGACAAAGCTTCTGGCAAAGCCTCAGCGCTAACCCAGGAGTATCCACTGCGTTCTACGCGCAGAAATCAGTCTTCCGCTACGCGCGGTACAGACAAAGCTTCTGGCAAAGCCTCAGCGCTAACCCAGGAGTATCCACTGCATTCTACGCGCAGAAATCAGTCTCCCGCTACGCGCGGTACAGACAAGACCTCTGATGGCACCTCAACACCAAATCAGAAGTACAGATCACGCTCTACGCGCAAAATGACATCTGACCTTTACGGTGAACCAGACGAGCGCGGCGATCTCCGCAAAGGAAAGCAGGCGGGTGAATATTCAACTACTGGGCCCTTACGCCAGCAAAAGAAGGATCTGCCTACTCTCCGGATTACGCAAGAAGCTAATGGCCAACTGAGAGCCTCTTCAGCCTCACGCCAGACTGAGCGAATCTCCAAGTTACGCCAGGCGCGGTCTTTCGGCGTAAAACAAACTCAGACGGCGAAAAGAAACCTTCCTGACCTACGCAGATATCTAATCAGGAGGCATAAAGAAAGAGGACCTTCCAACATAATTATCTCACCTCCTGGCAAACGCTATTGTAACAGTCATAAAGTTGTGATTAATTGCTGCTGCTCCAAGGCGAAATAATCGGTCTTCGACCGGTTGAGCTACTCGCTGTCTTTTCCGGAAGGGGAACCCGCGCATGCGTCTGTGAACATGGCTTCACACATACCTAGAGGAGGGTCGAGCTCAAGACGACAGCCTTCCAGACTTCCGAACCGAAGGAGGTTTAGTAAGCCCCTCGGAGACGTTAAAGCCGGGGTGTTCCAAAACACTCGCGCAAGATCACAACAACCAGCGTCATCCTCTTCTGATTCCGACGCCGAAGGTCGCCAAATTCCCGAATCAGAGGCAGAAAGTATAGATTCGACTTCTATAATGACCTATACTAATCCCTCAATGACCCCCAGGAAAATGGGAGCTTACGCCATTGAAGATGAGCGCGAGGAAGCTTCGCCGTCAGAGAGCGCGGAACCCATCACTATGCTGGAGACGTCTCTGAAACAAATGCAATCCGTAATGGAAAACATGCACCAGATGATGCTCGCTCAGCACGCAACTACCATGGCTCAAGCGTCGGTCCCACCAACTCAGATACGCGCGGGGGTGGACTCACCACCATCCAACCCAAGCCAAGAGTCTACGCTGGATCAAGAGTCAACAGTTCCTCCGCTGCCTCACCTAGAAAATGCCCTACCTCCTGCTGGAGCTACAATACAGCTGACTCCGCACCGCTTAGTAGCCCCGCTTCCAACTGAGAATCCGATGCAGGCAGTACGAGAATTAAAAGCCCTGTTCAACGCCTTGAAGCACAAAGATCAGCTCAAGAAACTGGGAATCAACCAGCCCTACCCAGCTGTCTGGGAGGAGGTCCCTTTCCCTCCAAGATACAAACCTCAGACTATGGCTCTGTTCGAGGGAAAAACATCACCAAGTCAGTACATGAACTATTTCAGTATGATGACGGTGTTGCTACAAGGGAACGATGCCCTCCTCACTCGGGTGTTCAAAGGCTGTCTCTCGGGAGTAGCCTACCAGTGGTACAGAAGCTTGGCGGACAACTGCATTACTTCCTTCGAGGACTTCAAAGCTCTGTTCTTCACACGATTCTACGAAGGAGGAATGGACATGTCTATGTCCTCCCTCATCGAAGTCAAACAGAAGGAAAAGGAAGACGTCCGCATCTTCATCGAACGCTTTTGTCAGGCCACCTTACAAATGCACCCAGGAGTTCCAGACTCAGCGTTGGTGGACATTTGCAGGAAAAATCTCCTGCCCGTGGTCTCGGTGTTCACAGGACCATATCAGTTCCATGATTGGCCCTCGTTCATCATCTCGGCAGTAGCCGCCGAAGACAACAGTCGCAAGGCGCGCGACAATGGCATCATGATCTCCGCCTCTGACAGAGGCAAGAGGTCATCTCCCAGCAGTGACCATCCTCGTGGTCCCAAAGGGAAAGAATCCCTGGCAATCAACACGGCCAGACCAAAGATTGCGGCAACCACGCAAGCAAAACCCGGGACTTCTAGGCCCGTCGAAGTCTACTCTTTCGACGACGACGATATCCCAAGTATCTTTGAGTGTCTCGTCAAAAGTGGCAAGATCACCCTCCCGGAGCTAAGGCGGCCCCAGGAGGTTGGCAATACCGACGACCCCAAATACTGCGTCTTCCACAGATACGTACACCACCCAACGAAGGCGTGCTATGTATTAAAACGAAAGATCCAGGGATTAATTGATGCTAAGGCCATCACTCTGCACAGCACCGAGAAGACGGTTGCGGCCAACATGATCTCTCTGCAGTTTGGCAATCTACCTCCCCAAAGGGTCCCTAATGGTGTTGCACCTATATCCCGGGCAACGATGAACATCGTTAACCTCCCCCGGCTAGGGGTCAAAATCATAACCTGGTGCCCCTAACTACCCGGCAGGGCGAGATAATGTGGGTTCACCCGGATTTAGTGCCAGAGCTCGAGAGGGAGACCAAGGCAGCCAAGCCTACCTCCGAGAAGAGTCCCAAATACAGATCATGCCACATGATCACAACTTCTTCTGCACCAGACGAAGACGAGGTACTTATCGCAACCCGTTCAGGGAGGGCCTACCTCGACGACAACGGAGCAAACCAGAAAGACACGCCAGCTGACGATCCAGCTACCAAACCTTCAGAGCAAGGTCCCGTCGTGCCAAACGTCAGCCCTGCAAAACCTACTCCGACGGAAAAGGGAAAGCAGAAAGAAATACGCTTCGACAAACCTGTGAAAAACATTCCAAGCAAAGGTTTAGAGAAGCCATACAAATTTGACATCCTGGCCCAACAAGCCAATACGCCAGCCAGGTTGTCCATCCTCGAGCTACTCAGGCTCTCCCCAGACACTCGTCTAGCCCTGAGTGAAGCGCTGATGCAGGCAGAGGCGTACTTGACCCAACTCAAGTCCCCCGACGGGGAGCCAGTGGCATGTCCTCAGTGCCACAGCATAATGGAGGTGGTCCCAAACATCACCTTCACTCAAGACGACATGCTGTTAAAACATAACAGACATGACAGGCCCCTCTATTACACCGGGTACGTTGGTTCCATGGAGGTCGACCGGATTCACATAGATCCGGGATCATCGATCAGCATCATCCTGCACAGTCTGCTAAGGCCACTAAGAATCCCTACCAGCGAACTGGCTTACACTACCACTACAATCGTGGGTTTCAACGCTGGAAAAAGTAAGCCACTGGGGAAAATTCGCTTGAGAATCCAGATCGGCAACCTTAGGTCGGTGGCCACATGTTACGTCATCGACTCAGAGGTGTCTTACAACATCCTGCTAGGAAGACCGTGGATTCACGACCACAACATCGTTCCTTCAACCCTACATCAATGCCTTAAGTATGTAGACGCACAACAAACAGTACAAACGGAGGTAGCTGACCTAAACCCATTCAAAGGAATAGAGTCGTACTATTCCGATGCCGTGTTGTACTCCCAGGACCATGTGGAAGAAGGGTCGGGCGAGGCAAAGGAGGAATCCCCCCGGGAGCCGGAAGGGCCCTCTGCCACACTGCCGCTGTCCATTAAAGTGAAGGGACGAACCACTCGTCCGAAAGCCATAGAACCTTTGGCTATCCACCAGGACAAGACCAAGACAGGAGAAGGGGGTGATCCTCTAGTGATCACTTTGGACCGAAAGCCTCCACCCTTGGTCATCAACCTTCGACGCAGCAGGCAGTCAACTGGTGTAAAGGCGACCAGGAGTGAAGTTCCAGATGATAATAAACATCCTCTTTTTCAGTATATTTATGCTCAAATTCCAGTACAGAGACCTACTCCGCATCACGAGGTAGAACCCATAGCACAAAAATTCTTGAAAGCTATAGGCTCCTATCGCCCATATGTCTGGGAAGTAGCATCGCCGTCCAACGTCGTCACGACATATGGACCTCATGTGGATTCTATCTTCATCGTCCCGCCTACCTGCAACACTCAGCGCTCAATTGTCTTCGGTCGCATGCGGAATCAACCGATTGTCCAAGAAGACCCTTTTGATGACGACACCGGGAAAATACAGATTCATCGTTATAGCCCGCAAGCGCTAAAGATCATGCAAAACATGGGCTACGACTTGAAACGTAGGCCAGGCCTCAACTACGGAAGAGGCAAACGAACGTCGCCGTACGGCAACCCCCGTAATCAACAAGCCCGTCTCAGGCTAGGGTATGCCACCTCTATCGCGACTTCCGAGCCAAAAGAGGACCCCTTTACCTCTTCCCAGAATAGCTCATCGCCCTCCAACTCGCCAGATGCTTTCGAACAAGCACTATCGGCGAATATGGTGATGACAAATCCCTCAGAAGCCGAGGAGCAGGATACGGAGCCATTCGAGGATGACCCCTGGGCTCAACAAATGGATACGCAGTGGGAATTCCGCTTCGAGCAGAGAGAACCTCCCACCAAGGACGAAGTCATCCAGATCAACGTTGGGAGTGAGCTCTCACCAAAGCCAATATTTGTCAGTAATAATCTTCCCCCACCTGAAAGGGAAGACGTTATACAGCTGATAAAGGAGTATATTGACGTCTTCGCGTGGGATTACGAGGACATGCCAGGCCTAGACCCGAAGGTAGCTACTCATATGCTCAATATATTAGCCGATTCGAAGCCGGTAAAGCAGCACCAACGACGGTTCCGCCCTGATATGATGGACGCCATCGAAGCTGAAGTCAAGAAGTTGATAACCTGCGGTTTCATCCGGGAGGAACAACACCCCGACTGGGTCGCTAACGTGGTCCCGGTCATGAAGAAAAATGGGAAGGTACGCATCTGCATCGACTACCGAGATCTGAATACGGCCTGCCCCAAAGATGAATTCCCTCTCCCCATCACGGACATCATGATCGACAACACCTGCGGCTTCGAACGCATGTCTTTCATGGACGGGTTCTCGGGATACAATCAGATCAAGATGCATCCTGAAGACGAGAAGCACACCGCCTTCCGGACACCACTGGGGGTATATTGCTATACGGTCATGCCCTTCGGGCTAAAGAACGCTGGGGCTACGTACTAACGGGCTATGAGTAATATATTCCGCGGATATTTACGCAAAATAGTGGAAAGTTACGTAGACGACATAGCCGTCAAAAGTCTCCTCAAAGGCGATCACATCCGAGACCTGAGGGCAGTATTCGAATTAATGTGCCAGCATCAACTCAAGATGAACCCCGCAAAGTCCTTTCTGGGTGTATCCAGTGGCAAATTCCTGGGATTCGTCATTACCACCAAAGGCATCGAAGTAGACCCTGACAAAGTCCAGGCGATCACGACAATGCGACCGCCCCATAATCTGAGGGAACTCAGGGGGTTCCAAGGACGTCTGGCTTATATCCGGCGATTCATATCCAACCTCTCGGGGAGATGTCAGCCCTTCTCTCATCTCATAAAGAAAGGTGTATCCTTCATATGGGACGAAACCTGCCAGCAAGCGTTCGAGGATGTCAAACGCTACTTAACCAGCCCGCCAGTCCTGGTGCCTCCCGTCGTGGGAAAACCATTCTTGCTGTACGTACGGGCAATGGATCATTCACTAGGAGCTCTCCTCGCACAGAAAAATGATGCGGGTCATGAACAGGCTATCTACTATCTTAGCAGAATGATGGTCGGGGCCGAACACCGGTACAACCCAGTGGAGAAGGAATGCTTGGCTCTGATATTCGCTGTCCAGAAAATGCGGCACTACGTCACCGGCCAGACTATTCATATCATCTCCAGGATCAACCCCCTTCGAGTACTGATGAGCAAGCCAAGTGCCCTCAACTCCCGACTCGCAACGTGGGCGATGCTGCTGACACCATACGACATGGTGTACATCCCACAGAAATCCGTCAAAGGCCAAGCGCTGGCCGACTTCCTAGCGGCTTATCCGACCCCGGAGACCTCCAAACTATACGAGGACATCCCCGATGAAGTTGCAGAATGTAACTTTGCAAGAAAAAGCGACGTATGGCAACTGTTCTTTGATGGCGCCTCCAGAACCGGTCCTAAAGGAAACGTCATTTCAGGAGTGGGAGTCGTCCTAGTTACCCCGGATCAACTCGTCATCTACCGAGCATACTCTCTTAGCGAGCCCTGCTCCAACAACGTGGCGGAATACAACGCTCTACTAATTGGGCTCCAAGTTGCCACGGAACTGGGGGTAGAATCCCTGGAGGCTTTCGGTGATTCTCTGCTCATCGTCAATCAAGTCAGGGGAATATACGAAGTCCATAATCCAGACCTCATCCCCTATCACCGGGCGACGATAGAGATAGCCATGACGTTCAAAGGGTTCTTCCTAGAACACGTACCTCGATCTCGGAATCTGGAAGCTGATGCCCTGGCCAGCCTGGCCGCAGACTTGGCTGCTCCTATAAGAAGGCAAGATTCGGTAATCCTTCTTAACAGAGATTTGTTCTGTGTGAAGAACAGCTGTCACATAGAACGCAGCTACGCTGTAAACGCCGATCCTCCTACAAGAGATTGGACAAGTCCTTTCATAGATTTCGTGGCATACAGAATCTTACTGGAGAACCCCAAGGAAGCAGTATCCGTCAAGAGACGATCGCTACGCTTCTACTTCGACGCGTCTTCACAACGCCTGTATCGCCGAACCTACGACGGACTGCTGTTGAGGTGTCTCTCTGGCACCGAAGCACAGCAGATTATCCGTGAAGCTCACGACGGCGTATGCGGAGTGCATCAACCCGGGCCTAAGCTACAGGATCGCATCAGGAGGATGGGCTATTACTGGCCGACCATGATCGCAGATGCAATACAGTATGCAAAGCATTGCAGAGCCTGTCAGGTTCATGCAGACTTCATACATCAACCGTCGGAACATCTACATCCTACGGTCGCATCCTGGCCTTTCGAAGCATGGGGAATGGATATCATCGGTCCTATTCACCCATCTTCTTCCAGGGGTCACCAGTTCATACTGGCCATCACGGATTACTTTTCCAAATGGGCCGAAGCAATCCCTCTCACCGAGGTAAAGGCATCCAACGTGGTCAGCTTCATCAAACATCACGTCATCTATCGCTTCGGGGTACCCCGGAGGATAATTCACGACAATGGGCCCCAGTTCATTAGCCAGACGTTTCATCGGTTTTGCGATAAAAACCGGATACACAATGTTGCCTCCACGGCATACTATCCAGCCGCTAATGGTTTGGCGGAAGCTTTCAACAAAACCATTATCAAACTCTTGAAGAAGTTTGTCTCTTCAAACAAGAGAGACTGGAATAAAAAGCTGGGCGAATGCCTCTGGGCATACCGCACGACGGTACGAACGCCAACGGGTTGTACCCCATTCTCGCTGGTCAACGGAAGCGAAGCAGTTCTTCCCATTGAAATCCAGATCCCGTCGCTCAGGATAGCCGTGGCTAATGAGCTGACTCAAGAAAAGAATGACCTCTTAAGGCTTCAGGAGCTAGAAGGATTAGACGAGAAACGCCTCCAAGCTCAACAGCGCATCGTACTCTACCAAGCACGCATTTATAGGGCTTTTAACCATAAAGTAAAGGAAAGGGTGTTCAAGGTCGGCGAGCTAGTTCTAGCAGTAAGAAGGCCGATGATTTTAAACTCACAGAAGTAAAGGCAAATTCCAGCCCAAGTGGGAAGGCCCTTATGTGATCGAGACAACGTTCTCGAACGGCGCCTACAGGATAGCCCAGCCTAACGGGGATCTATTAATGGCTTCCATCAACGGCAAATTCCTGAAAAGATACTACGCTTAATTCCCCCCTGCCCAGGCGGAACATAACGAGAATCTCAATTCTGACGAAACTACTCCAAGAAGAGAAACTAGTTAGGTCATATCCTATCATGTCTATACGACCTCTGAATAGATACATCCTGCTAAGGAGGTTTATCGAGAGTATGTTACGTCCATACTACCTCTGATATCCCCCTCACCTAAAAAACTATCATTTACATTCTGAAATGACGGGTCCACCACAGTCAGAAAAGAGTCACTTTTATTCATTCCCAGAAGGAGGCAAAATTACATAAGGAAAGATACATCAAGATGGCGGAGTAATCAGATCACGAATCTGCCACCCCAGTGCAGCCATCCCCTCCTTCCTAAAGGCCAAGGCATCGGCGCGAGCCCGTTCCAGCTGTGCCTCCGGAGTATGCGTGAGGGTCAGGTTAGCCCTTGCTCGAAGACAGCCCGCACAGGCAGCTTCCGCACGGTCCAGATCCCGTCGCGCTTCACTCAGTCGACCAATCGCTACCTCTGAACCTGCCAACGACTGGGAGGCCCACTCCTCTGCCAGAGCAAGTTTTTCCCTCAGCTTGGAGACCCTCGCTGTATTACCTTCATGCTCGGATCGACACTGCATCTCAACAACAAGAGCTTCTTCCACTACAGCCTTTCTCCTATCCCTCTCCAGCTTGTGCTTCTGGATAGAGTTGTCTAGGCTTGCCAGCTTGGTAGCGAGCCGCTCAGCCATGAGGTCGAATCAAGCCTGGACATCAACATCGAGGCTGGCCTCAGCCCGCTGCAAATATTCGTTAACGGGTTGCTCTAAACCATTAACCACCGCCTCCAAAGCGTCAGCTACTCCAGGATTGCCAAGCCCCCTGATAACCTCGATTGAAAGGTGAGAAGTCTTCTTCAGGAGCTCGAAGTCAAGTTTCTTCGCCAACACCATCGGTATCATCATTTGTAAACCGGTGTAGACAAGGCTGGTATGCTGCTCAGTCAACGCGACTAGACCCGACTGAACGTTCGGAGTAACCGCGATGCTAGTAACTCCCTCTCCAGGGACAATTGCAGACAAGGTAGCCACCGCCGCCGTCTCGACGGGTGGCGCGGCCGAAAAAGGTGTGACGGCAACGATCGAGGTCATCGGCATACTCGCGAAAGGCGAGGTCGCGATAACAGGTTCGTCCCCCTCCCGGGATGACGAAACCTCTCCAGGCGAGCTGGCCCCCGAAGACACTTCTACCTCGGAATTAGGCGCCTCCATATCTTCACTAGGAGCCAACGGCATATACGACGCGTCTGCACCTGGTGTGGCTAAACCACACCTTAAGGACGCAATGCGACCTGTCATACTTGGAGAAGGAGGTGGGCCGACCGACATCGCCAAAAGTTCGGTCAAGCCTTCCCCGAGACGCGATCGAGGTTCGTCAGCCGGAGTCTCGCCGAGCGCGCTCGCTGACCCAGAAGCAACTTCCCCCACTGCTGAACTCGGGAAAGATTCGCCCATCTGTAGCGGCCACGTGGGCAATCCCGCTCCACTGCTTGAAGCAGCCACGGCGACAGCAACCTCTAGCGAGGACTCCCCGGCGCCACCAGCCGGAACTGTAGAAGGTCCCTCTCTAAAAGGCGAGGAACCTCCAGCCAAAGATTTATCCCTGATATAGGAAGGTGCCGACTCACTCACAGGAGCCTCAATACCAGGAATGCGGAGAGGACGAGCCACCGTCTCCTTCCTCCTCTTACGAAGGGAAGCTTCCTTCGGAGCAGAAGCCCGTCGCTTCCCAGAGGAGACTATCAAAGCCCCCGCCGGCGCAGGCACTGCACACCTCGGCAACGACACCAGGAGCTCATCCGGAGTACCAGACTCCTCGCCCTCGTCAGAAGAAACCGAGGGGACTTCGACTCTTCCCCCAGGCTTGGCAGAAGGCACTCTAAAACTTCCCCGCATGTCGAAATCGCGATGGAAGGTGTCAATCGCCACATAAAACTGGGCGTAAGAGTGAAGGAGGCGCAGCTCCGTGGAGGTTGTAACAACCGGCACGATAAAAATTGCCCCCGTACAACCCATGATAAAATATCGCCACCCTCTAGCTCCATCAATGAGTCCGCCCCTGGGTCTGAAGCTGGTGACGGCGTTACCCACGTGCAATTGATCGTACCCGAACTGCCTGGCAAATCGACTAGGCAAGTAGGGCTCGAAGAAGCAATAGTCTTCGCTCCTATACAGCAGATGGGATGGTCTGATACAGACCAACCAATTAAAAGCCTCCGGAGAAATAACGGTCTTCTCTCCACCTGAATCCTCAAGCCACACCCTGGATTGGTTGCGATGTACCGGAGGGGGGGTACAGAGGATCTTCCAGCCATGGCTGAGGTTCAACACTAACCGACAGTCTAAAACTGTGTTCACATTTCAGGTAGAATCCCTGTAATTCAACAGGAATATGCCCCCTGAGCTATTGCCGGAACCGGGAGACATCACCCGGGGGTTGTGGAGAATTAACCAACCCATCAAATACAGGTATGGCAATTCCACCCTGGGAAAACTCTCACGCCGAGCTTCATCGACGAGCAACCCATCGGTCATGGCCCTCAGGCCAGCCTGAATACGGCACACCATGGCAGGAAGCAGGCCCAGTCTTGCCCCAAACATCAGACGCACTGCGGGCCACAGGATGTTCCGGTGAATTCGATCCGCAGACGCGATACCGGGCACTACCACTCGACGCAGCCATATGGAGAGAAAACCAGCCAGCTGGGCTTCCTTAGACAGGGGCCTGCGACAGCGTCTCAAGTAACTGTGGGCCTTGGTGCCTTTGGGGTATTTTCCTACCCCCTCAACGAGAATCTGATCGGGAGCCTTGGCGTCCTCCATAAGAGCCTCGACCACCTGGGCACTAAGGACGCTCAAGCAGTTTACGGGCTCATTCTTACCCCCCGAAGCTTTCTCCGACTTGGCGGCTGTAACCTCCGATTTCCAATTTCCAAAATAATTAGATTTTAATTTATTTTAAAATATCAAGTTTTATAAAATATTTCTCCTTGAAAATTTTTATTTGATTTTGAACGAAGTCTGATTTTAGAAGGTAATTTAAAAATCTTTATAAAAATCATTTTCCTAAATGACGATGTATTACAAAATAAATAAATAAATAATAATATATATTTCTAGTTTCAAATATTTATTGGCTTGAGTCATAAAATTATTGTTTTGACTAAATAGTTATTTAAAAGACTAGTTGATAAAATAAAATAGATTTTATTGGGATAGTAAATAAATGAATTACATACTTCCTAATATTTTGAAAAATGAGTTTAATTAGTAGCTAATCAAAAGCTCTTAAAAACATTTTTCTTAAACTTCTTTTCTATTTAATTTATCGTTTTCCGTCTCCCATTCACGCCCCATTCTTCCCACCTGAAAAGCCCCTTTTTATTTAATTCTGGGCCATTCATCATTGGGCCAACCCGCAACCCTTTATCCCACACCCTTCTCCCTATTTAAGTTCTCATTTTTCACATCTCCCTAGAAACCCTAATCTCCTAATTATTAGCTAGCCTCCACAATTCCCAAGCCATCACCATCATCTTGTGTGCTCGTGTCCGTGTGTCCAGCATCACCGTGTCAGCCGTGATGGCCTCGGGTCCGACCCCGGGTGTCCCACCGTATCCATTTCATTTCATGTGTCCAGATTTACATATTACAACAAATTTCCGTGTCCGACACACCCGGACACAACCCCCACGCCCACAGTACATCAGATCCGTGTCCAACACCGGACACGTCTACAGTGCACCCCGCCGTGTCCAGCCCCGGACACGACCCCCTGACACGCCCAAACCCTAACCCTAACCTAGAAGAGCCGCCGAGTGATTGCCGGAACCGCCGCTGGAACGAAGCCGCCGTCGCCGCCCTGTCGCTGCCCTGGGTTGAACCGCCTGGGATCCGTCGACCGAGCTTCGCTGCCACCACCGCTGGAGCCGTCGACCGCCTCCTCGATCTGGCCCGCCGCTGGAATCGAACGCCGCCGCCGCTGGTTCGTCGTCGATCTCCGCCGACGTCTCCACGAAGCCGCCGCCGCTGAGTCGACGTCGTCGTCGCCGCTGAAGCCAGGAAACCGCCGTCTCCTCGAAGCCGCTGCCCTCGAGCGCCGAGCCGCCCCCTCGAGCGCCGAGCCCGCTGCCTCGAGCTCCACGTCGAACCGCCGCGCCGACGCCCTGGCCGGCCGACCTCGCCGGAAACCTAGGTGAGCCTCTTCTTCCCTTTCCCCTTTCCTTTCTTTACGGTTCAGAGAGAAAAAAAAAAAGAGAAATGAATTAAGAATTTTAATAGTTAATTAATATAGGTAATAGCTTAATTAATATATGTAATAGTTTAATTAATGTATGTAATAAGCAATAGTTAATTAAATTATAATAGTTTAATTAATTATAATTTGTTTAATTAATTTATTATTAGTTGAATTAATTTATAGAATTAGTTAAGTTCAATAAATAGTTAATGTATTGTAATAGCTAAATTGTAATTAGTTAATTAAATTATATAATCTGTTAGTATATATGATTAGTTATTTTATATAATTAGTTAATTGAAATTATAATTAGTCTAGTGAATTAATGTAATTAGTATAGAAATTTCATGTAATTAGGGTAGCTAATTATTCTTAATTAGTTATAATTAATCGATTAGTTTAATTATATTAGTTATAATTATTCAGTAATTAAGTTTTAATAAATTATTAATCAGTAATTAATTATTGATTAGTTAGTAACTATTAATTAATTAGTTAGTATTTTCATATAATTAGTTTAGTGATTTCATGTAATTAGTTCATTTTTACGTATTAAATTAAAGGGTTTTTGATTATGTTAAATATAATAAATCTTGGGTTTTATATTATTATTAAAAATATAGTTTCGATAATAAAATGAGTTCAAAAATTTGTTTATTGGATCGGTGACCGATTTTACCATAAATGAAAAATATTGGCTTTTACATAAATTCTAGTTTTTATAAATAAACTTTTATTTGAAATTATTGTTCAAAATAAGTTCGAAATGATTATATACGTAAATACGTATTTCTAGTATATGTAATCAATTTAGCATTTATATATATATATTTTTAAAAAGGTATTTTAGCATATGTATGAGTATACATATATAATGTTCAACTAGTATAAATCAAATATGTATTTAAAAGATATATATATATATATTGTAAATACATTTAAATTGGTGCATGTATAAATATTGTAAGTATATAAGTGTAATGTATATTATATACGTGTCCCTACTAGATGACCCTAGTTGACTAGTGCCCTGCCTGACATGGCCCTGAGACCAGTATTTTTGACTGTGTTAGTATAGCATCTGATGCGAATGTGGTTTGCTTGTGTTATGTTTATAGGACTGATTGGTTTACCCAGGGGATACTCTGGAACAGGACATTGGTTTTACCAGCTAAGGACCCAAGGCAAGTACATTCTCTGATTAGTTTCTAATTTATGATATCTCCTATGTTCACTGTATCTAGTGTAAATATACAT
Source organism: Iris macrosiphon (assembly GCA_036927795.1). Lineage (NCBI taxonomy): Eukaryota > Viridiplantae > Streptophyta > Magnoliopsida > Asparagales > Iridaceae > Iris > Iris macrosiphon. The sequence continues at coordinate 306,409,673 of JAYESA010000005.1, forward strand.
GTTCTCGACACGTTGGTTACACGGATTGGTATACGCGGATCTCGTCATGAGATGTTATTCCTTATTCATGGTGTAGCTTGTACAAGACTTGTTTTCCTTGTTATCTTGTGCGTGTACAGACACTGATTCCCGGGGAGATTTGCTACCTTCCTAGGGAATCCCGTGCCATAGCGTACCATGATTGGATCTACTATACCAGTCGGGGGTTTGGGGAGTATTTTAGTGTAGATATGTGATCATACCCAACTATCCATGCATCATAGCTCACCCCACATCTCACGTCGGGTGCGGCCTGACCATCTCCATGCCTCATAGCTGTTACGTGTGATTAGCCTGACCTCTCCCTGCATCATAGCTAACCAACGGTTAGCCTGACCTTCCATGAATCATAGCTAATCACATGTAACCAGCCTGATCAAGATCCCAAGCCGATCACATGTTAAAGCTAGTACTCACACACTTAGTCATAGAATTCTTGCTCATGGACATATTGTTTCTTTTCCTGCATTTACTTACAGTATTTCCAGTACTTCTCTCATTGTACATCTCCCGTACTTATACATGCATCTGGTATGTTTCCATCTAGAACTGCTACATAGTTTATGTCATTTATATAGAACTGCTATTTAGAGATGTACTTTGCTCCTTCCTGACTGGAAAATATTTTTCCAGACTGTGACATTAGTAGACTGGTTTCTGACACTTGGGGATTGGAAGTTAAGGATTGCAGGTATGTTATGTTATCATTAGACTTGTGCTGTATTCTTTTATTTCTTCATTTCCTATCGTGCTGTAGTTGTGATTGAGTATTTCTAGATTTATTTTAGTGTTATCCGTGTCTCCTTATGGAGTTGGATACTAGTGTGAGATTATCTAGATAGCACTTGACCTAGACAGCGTTCTACCGCCGATGCTGCGGCGTAGGCTGGACGTACCCACGCACTCGTGCCCCTAAACCGGGTGCGGGTCGTGACAGCGGCCCTAGCCCGATGGAAGAAGAGATAAGATATCCACTTAGTGGTATGGGCCAAATCCGAGGGCTCGTCATAAAAAGCGGTGCACGCGAAGTACTGACACATCAGCTCCTGATATACTTCCGCCACCCGAGGATCCGAATCCTCCAACTCCCGGTTGGTGGGGACATACTCTTCATATGGGGTATCCCCCATCGACAGTCTCGAGACAACTGCCATCTCATGGAGGGCCAATCCCAACTCCCCCAGCGGAGTGGCGAAGGTCCCGGTGAGCGGAATATACCGCTCCACCAGTGCCAAGAACAAATTAGCATTGGGAGGCAACCCAACACTCGTCGCGCTCACAGCGGCGTATAGTCCGATGTCCTCCAGCTCTCTTCGGAAGTGCGACAAGGCCCAATCAACTAGGCATCTCCATCGGGAGTTCGTCGGGGCGATCCACCCGTTGCACCGAGGATTCTCCTTGGGATATACCCTACCTCGACTCATGAATTCGTTGCAGAAGGTCGGCAACTGAACAGGCTGGATCACCGAGCTATCTTCACTCGGGACATTACCCGGGCACAGACCGCGGAACAGCGTCACAACGCCGGAGGGGCGACTGACAAAAGACCCCTGGTCAGCTCCTTTCAGATGAAAGATCTTCCCAGGCTTCCCGTGAAGATCAGGAGTCATCTTCCACGATATCTTCCAAGGATGCGTCGCATGGGAGAAAGCCGAGATAGGATAATCCCTCGGCATCGTCGGCAGATACAAGACCAAATTCCCGGCAGGGAAGACCCAAGGCTCCCTCTTGGGTTTCGTCTGGGACTGCTTATCGATCATGTCCCCAAAGAGAAAAGCCGGCTTTATGTACTGCTCCCCGTCTACATGTGTCAGCGGTTCGCCATTGATCATGCTCAACAGCATTCGCTCACCCTGGGCCGATATCAGAAACGCCCTGCCCTCAGGGTACTGGGGTCCAGAGATGGGAAAGGCCACATGGGACAGATCCTCCAGGTAGTTCGAGTGCAGCATCCCGGCAGCAGAGCCCATCACCTCAGCCAGCGGTGACTCACCCAAATCAACTGCAAAAGTGCGAGGAAAATAGGTTATTACAAATCCTGCACAAGTGCAGACCAAAAGAAAACGACAGTCTGTGCTTTACGCCAAGATTGCGCAAATTTGGTCTCTATACGCCAGAAGTCTCCTCCGCAAGCGTAAAATTCAAAATTTACGATATACCCCGATTTTCGTCAGCCAGAGCTTTTACGCTCAGAGCTACAAAAATATGGAGTTCTTACGCTAACACATTAGAAATGTGGGCGTAAAAGATGAAAACGTCTCCGTGCATCATCTTCCTCAAAAGAGGCTATCAGCACAGAAGACGACCTAGCGCGGTCACGTTCAACGTGTGCGAAGGATTTTTCGTCGTTTGTGTCATCCCAAAAGGCTCTACCTCTAAAGCCAGGTGCACTGCTCGTCGGCGGAATACTCCTCTCGGAAGGAGGTTCACCTCGCCCGACCGAAGATTCTCTCGCCGGTACCGAAGGACGAGACGAGGAACCTGCGCTCTTTCCCTTGGTGGAGGGAGTTTGTTTCGACGCTATTTCTGAGGACTCGAAGTGCTCGGAGAAGGAACGAAGGAAAACTCGAACAGTCGAAAGCTCTCTTTCGCAGAAGACAGATAAAAAGCTTTTTCTCAAAAGCTTGGGGTATATATATACGGTCCGAGTCGACTCCTCGAATCCTCGGACGAACCCCTCGAGACCCCAACCAGATCTCGCAATTAAGAGTTGGTTATGATTGGATGCTACGTCAGCCCACTACCCTCGAAAAATGGATAGTCAGCGAATTCGAAAGGTTTTTTCGTGCAAGACGGTTCAGCGGGTTCTACGCTAAAGGAGCTTTCTACGCTCGACAGCAACAGACCTACGGTTTTACGCTTGCAAGCTGCAAGTCTAGGTTTTATGCCCGGATGCCTTTGTGCTCGGTAGCTTTTATGCTCGAGAGGCCACAAACCTACGACTTTACGCTCAGCAGATACCAAATCGACGATCTCACGCTCAGTGGCGCTCAGTTTACGCTCAGAGGCAACAGATCCGCAAAACCTCACGCCCGAAGAAATTTTCTTTTCAGGAGTACAGATCTACAGTTCTGCGCTAAAGGAGCTTTTCTACGCTCGACAGCAACAGATCTACGGCTTCACGTTCGACAGCTACAAGTCTACAGTTTATGCCTGGATGCCTTTGTGCTCGGTAGCTTTTATGCTCGAGAGGCAACAAACCTATGACTTCACGCTCAGGAACCACAAGTCTACGATTTCACGCTCGATGGTATTCTTACGCTCACAGGCTACAGATCTACAGTTCTGCGCTAAAGGAGCTTTTCTACGCTCGATAGCAACAGATCTACGGCTTCATGTTCGACAGCTACAAGTCTACGGTTTATGCCCGGATGCCTTTGTGCTCGGTAGCTTTTATGCTCGAGAGGCAACAAACCTATGACTTCACGCTCAGGAACCACAAGTCTACGATTTCGCGCTCGGTGGTGTTTTTTACGCTCAGAGGCTACAGACTGATGATTTCACGCTCCACGACTTTCCGCATATCCGAATAATCCCCAAGGCGGTCAATTGCAAAGAGTTCACACAGAAGATACTCGTTCTTGACCCAGAGCATCCCAAGTACCCGAAGCATACAGAGTTCAAACATTGAGAAATTACTCTTCTCGGGTCCAAAATTGAAGGTTCATCCAGACTCCAGTCTGAACATCCCATCTATCAAGGTGGCAACTCAATTTGACAGCCAAAAACCTCGACCCTGTTCCAAGGGAGTTTCGAGAGATCATTCTTGAAGACGAAGTCTGAACAAAATCCTGCTTGTCAGAGAAGCAACAGTTCAGAATTCTACGCTGTCCCTCAGTCCTAGCAACAGGACAGTTCTAAATGCTTAAAGACGCTCAGCAGCATTCTATGGACTATTCGCTGCGCGTAAAAGACGGGGCCTAATACCCTTTCTATCAGAGTCGGCGTAAAGATTCAGACGTGTCGAAGCTGCACATATCCAGACTTTATAAGCAACGTATGGCAAAAACGATCATATGAAGAAGAAGACGACTTTATTAAAAGATTAAAATCATGATTACATATGAGGAAAATCCAATCTACAAGGGTTTTCTCTATTTTTCCATGATTACATCTGAGGAAAACTCCGTCTACAAAGGAGATACCCCCTCGTCGTCTGAAGGCCGCCCCAGAACCTGTTCTACCGGGTTCTTGCATCGGTTCAGGTCTTCCTCTTTATCCAAGAAGATGATCAGTGGCAGGAGGATACAAAACTGGGCAGATGACCCATCCTCCAAACGGAAGCAGGGTAAACCTACTTTCCTACAGATCCCCGCCACGCTGGTCGGTCTGTCTGCCTCTCATCACCAGAGGGCATCAAGGGAAGGCGCAGCTTGCCGAAGGCCGCTGCGGTATAACACGACCCTTCCTCTCTCCCGGTGCAACGCTATACAAAGTTGCTGATTATCCCGAGCAAGGGAGGCTAAGATATCCTTCCATGATCCATCGTTGCAGTGGACACTCGCTCGAAGACGCCGTCTTTTTTGGCTCCTTACATGCTGGAAGAAAATGATCTCCTTCTTCATCAGATCGACCCAACGAGCTCCGGCGATCATCTCTGCATGACAATGGGAATGCGGTGAAACAGGTTCACCCCCCCAGCCTTTTATAGGTGCAAGAGATCACAGCGGTCCCCAATAAATCTGCCATAAAGTCAGTACCGACCGTTTCAACGCTCCATTCAGAAACGTTTCGAGTTACGAGGGGCCGTTCATGCTTCTTTCAAAGCGTTTCAAATTTCGAGGAATTTAAAAGCTTTGAAGGGGGTCTTGTAGAAGCATGAAAAATACGCTGGAACGATCTACGCAGCATCTCGATACAGAGCAGCGTAAGCAGAGGCCTTCGAAGCCATCCAACGTAAAACAAGGTTCTTCATCGCCTCCATGGCGTAAAACCCAGCCGCTCTCAAAGCAGCGTTAAAACGTACGAGGAACGCTTCGTCTTCCCCGAAATGAACCTGTCAAGTCACGCGGTGAACCTGGCCTCTGACTCCTGACAAAAAAGTACTGCACGGCTACCCAAACGATGGCTGGAAACGGTGGCAGACCCCTCGGGACGCGCTCCACAGTATGATGGCGGATCTCTGCATTTAATGCAGAGGATTTGGTTAAAATATCACCAAGCCGTCGTCTACTGAAGTCCCCTCAGCATAAACCGCTCTTTCGCGTACAAGGAAATACGCTGCCTTGTTTACACAGGCGAACATGAGCTGTTTCACGCTCCGCAGTAAGGCAAACCGCTGCCACATCAAAAGCTGCACTTCGTACGGGGCTCGAGGCACGTCTCTACGTCTAATTGCACAGAGCAGTGACAGTTTCCCTCAAGGCACGTCTCCGCGACGGATGCACAGAAGGGCTGCAGACCTTCAAAAGCACGTCTCCGCATTTAATGCACAAGATGATGATAAATCTCTGTAGAAGATTTGATTACATCTTCGAAAGTCGTAATTCTGGCTAAAACGTCCGCATCAGCACTTCGACTCGGTACGCAGTGGCTTCTACGCCCGCTCAGGATCAGTGCTCCCTCGGCTTCCAACGCCCTCTCGGTCTCTACGACTGTTCGGCTCCTATGCCCACTCGGCTTCTATGCCTGTTCGGCTTCTATGCCCATTCGGCTTCTATGCCTGCTCGGCTTCTATGCCTATTTTGGCTTCTACGCCAAGGTGACAGTCGCTTGGCTTTTACGCCAACCCCTGCTACACAAGGGATACCTACCTACGTGGCTTCTACGTCGTGATCTTCGTAGCAGATATACGCATTTTGTCCCCTTAGTTGGACACGCGTCACATGCTCACTCAAAAGGTTATTTACACGCAGGCATTGGTTATTTTAAACCGTTGTGTAAAAGGGTGCTGTACTGTCCACTCCTCGGTTGTTACACCGACGGAGTGGTCAATGTCACCAAAACTCTATAAATAGAGACCCCTATCAATGGGGAAAAAGGTCGGAAAATTGGTCAAGAAAACCAGTACAAGATCAAAGGTCGAAGAATTAGATCGGACAAGGTCATCGAACCAGAGATCAAGGAGGAGAGATAGAGAGAGAGAGAGGAGAACCCAGAGCTCGGGCAAGGAACAGGGAGCGACGACCTTCAGCATCGCGCATCCACCCTCCTTTGCAACCTCCGGAGCTGTATCCTGTCTTCCACGGCACTTCTTCAACATCGTGTAGTCCAAGGGCTAAAGTGATCGACCGCAGATCAGACACCTATAGCAATTTATACCCAGATTAAATAAATTGTACTCCCACATCCTCGTATAGGATTACATTGTACAAGTTTGTTTGTAAACCAAAGGGCGCGGGCCTCTTATAACCCCGTCATTGAAATACACTTTCATTCTTTCGTTTAATACCACAAACAGCGGCCGGAGCTGGTGGCGGCCGGGGCTGCTACGGCTCAGGAGTCATCGAGGCGGCCGGAGGAGACGGAGGCGGCTCTCGTCGTGGCGGCTGGGGCCCGGAGCTGGAGGCGGTGTGCTGGCGAAGCTCGGCTGCGGCTGAGATGCTAGCGGAGGAGACGGTGGCCGGTGGAGAGAGGTCGCCGGGGCTCGGTGATCCAAGGCGGAGGCTCGTTGGCGGGGGAGACGCAGGGGAGAGGCCGGGGACGACGGTGGCTAAGTTACGAGGAGAGAGGCGGTGGAGCTCGAGGATGACGGTGGCTAGGGGTTCGACGAGGCAGCGGGGTTGGCCGAGGTCGTGGTTTAAATAGGAGGAGCGGGCGGCGGTTTGCAGGAAGGGGAACCGAGGGGTCGCCGGCGGTTGCAGGAGCGGGCAAGCTGAGCGACGGCTGTTACGAGCGGAGGAGGCGGAGAATGCGGCGGGTCGACCGGCGGCTACGGGCGGAGAGGAATCGGCTCCGTCGGGTTTAGGGATTTCAACAGACGGGTTAACGGGTCGGGTTTTGGGTCGGGTTCAGACCCGATCCGACCCGCAGGGTTTAGGCCCGGTTCAGCTAGACCGGGTCGGTCCGGTTCGGGTTGGTTTGGGTCAGAAATAAACCGAATTTATTTAGGATTTATTTAGGGTTTATTATTAACTTAGTTTTTAGGTCTTTAAAAATGTTTCCGGGGTCCAATAAATTCCAGAAAAATTATCCTATAATATTTTATTTTACACCCAAAAAAATTATTTTCATAATATTTTAATATCTAATAAAAATATTTAATTTTATTTAATTCCAAAATACCTTGATTTTAATTAGTTAAAAACCCCAAAAAATTTCAGAAAAATTATAAAAATTGAATTTTAAAATTCCTGAAAAATCAGGGGATTTACAATCTACCCCCTTAAGAGGATTGCGTCCTCGCAATCAAAGAATAACCAGTCAACAGAGATGACACGGTTGCAAGCATTGTTCAAAGCACATCACTATCAAGATTCATGATTCAGGAGATTCAAAGGATGAGGGTTTAAGCAAAAACATATAGGGAATGAAAACATCATTTCCCTAAGCAATGGAAGTTATGCAATTTCCAGAGTGAAGAAAATCTAGTTAAAGAAAGAAAACTACAGTTTAGAAAACTAGGTTATCAGTTATAAAACATACTAGGTTATCAATTATTAGCAAGTTCAAAATTACCAGGTTAAGGCTAAGGTCACGAATCAACAGGCACGAGCTTAAGCAATACTAGAAATAGATAACTACGAAATAACTTACGCGCATTAGCTACTCCACGAGTCTGCACGTCCTCCAATGTCATCGCGAAAGCTTGTCCGCGTCCTTGCGGTGGATTCCTCTGCTGCTGCTGAGCCTGCTGGAAGAGTAGTGCCTGGGGTATCAAAGGTGGCCTCGACTGATACCCTCCTGGAGGTGGTGGTATGACTCCTTCAACTCCCATTTGCGGTGCTCCCAATGCTGGATAGGCTGGCCTCGGTACTGGTAAAGCTTGTTGGTCGTGCTTCTCCTCGATGCATCATGCAACCTATGGCTAAATGTTTGCTGGATCCGCAAATCAAGCACAGTCCCAACTTGCGTCTGCACTCCCTCTCAATATGGCCTCGCTTGCCACAGTAGTGACAAGTAGGAAGGATTAAGGCTCTTGGTGCTGCTCTCGGTGGTGGATTCATCTGTGGTCGCTTTGCAGCTCTTTCCTATTGTGCTTGGTCTAGTGCTAATGCATGTGGCCGCTTCTGGCTGGACTCTATCCTGGTGATGCACTCCATGGCCCGTGCTGCAGCAAGAACGTCAGTTGCAACGGAGCTGATTAACTTCCGGAGCTCAGAGCTAAGTTTGTAAATGAACTCCTCCGTTTGGCTTTGCTGAACCTTCTGATAGGCTTGCATCATCGTGTAGTACATTTGAAACATCTGTTGCCCGTCCATAGCTTGCCCTTGTGGGAATACGGGCATTGGTGGTGTAAATTGAGGCTGAGGTGGGATGTCATCTTGCTGGATTCTCGAGGCATGCTGATTTGCATGTCTGTGTTGTTGAGCTGATTGACCTTCACTTACTGATGTCGCTTCTTCTTCATGAGTAACCACAACTCCTCGTGGTGATCCTGTAGGAATCTCGTCGCTTGCTGGTGGATCCATTACTCTGCATCCAAAATAAACGATAAGAGGCGTTCAAAGGAATCAAGGCAGGATGCAAGTCAATAAATTAATTCGAATTCGATATAGATATCAAGAACGATTCAAGCAAGTGGATGAGATCCTTATCCTATTCTTATTACAGGCTTGCTTGGTCCCTAAGTTGAAACTGAAGCAATTTAGTCATAGACCTGCATGGGCCACCACAAAAACCATGTCACGCCCCAGTCCCAAAATATCAGGGACTAGACACGTGGCAATGGCCAGCAACACACAACGATGGGCAAATCCAATTTAATGGACCCATCATGATGTTCTTAAGCTGTAATACAACAATAAGGGTGTAATATACTAATCTCATTTACAGAAATGAATACAACAATATCAGAGTATAAAGCAATATCAAGTCTCAATAAAACATAACTCGGGGAACAACCCGATAATGAGTCTGATACAATAGTCAAGAATAAAGATAACAACAACAAATACTGAGTATGGATAAAGCATATACGCAAAAGAAATCCTTGGCGATTACTCGTCTTCTGGTTATGGTACTGATCCAGTGCCTGCTCCTGTTCCTGCTCCTGCTAATGCTCCTGTCTCGTATACCTCGGGATGTATCTCCTCTGCTATTCCTGGGGACTAATCCGGATCCAGGTCCTCAGGGGACATAGCAAGGTACAAAATAACTCATGCCAAAATAAATGTAGTGCAACAATAAATGAATCAATAGGGTAAACTATATAACCAGCTAAGTGATATGCAAGTGAGAGTTTTAATCATACTCAGGCTGAGACTACTATAGGCTCTGTGTCGGGAAGACCCATAGCAGCATTAGTATTACGACTCCAGTATATATGCCAAAGCAAGTAGTATCATGACTCCAGTATATGTGCCAAAGCACCTCCAGATAATAATATATATAAAATATAATCAGCCTTTGATATGGTAATACTCTCCCCACCCAATGTAATCATAAGTCTCATGTCCACGACGTCTCATGTCCATGTCACGCAAGATCATGACCTCTAACTGATGCAATAAGTCATAATGATAGCTAAGCATGTATAAAGTATATATCATAAACCTGTATCCTATACAGAATCATCATGAATATCTCAGAAAGATTATGTCTCATAAATAGTATCAAGTGTCCTGTGGTATGATGTACTTGATAATGCAAGCACGAGAATGTATAGGGTCTCGATGTCCATGTCTAGGTGACATTACACAACTCTGCGTACAGTGTTGACATCCGAATATTATTCGGACGCTAAGCAATGTCACACGGTCCTAGGTTAAGCATGTATATCATATAAATAAATCAAGATAACAAAATGAAGCAGGTACTGCAAGTTTTGGCAAGGTACATTTGCCTGGGGTTCTGACTCCAACTATAGCTCTGGTATCGGTGGGATTTGCAGGTACTACTCCGGTTGCTGAAATAAATATTACCATCAGGTTCAGAAGACATCAAATAGCTAGAATTGGATGTCCTTGAGTCCAATTTGGACACAGGGGCAAAAGTGAGAGTTTCTGGTCAAAGCGGGGTCCACATGTGGCCCGCTTCGCACCAAAAAATGTGCCAGCGACAATGTTCTCCAAATTCGTCAAACTTAGTGTCAACAAGTCCAGAACAACGATATGAACCCAACGGAACGTCCAGAACAGGATTCCGATGAGTCGATCACAAAATTGCCCGTCAAGTGGAGCCGTGGGGCCCACGATACGCGATTTTGTCAACTTTCTTAGAATCGAACCAAACTTGGGTCACAGGACCAGTGTATTGCAACGAGTCCGATGACGCAAGTTTTATTTCGATACGACGTGTGTACACAAAGTTACAATGAGTTCCAGAACAGGGCCGATACGGGACGTTGTCGACGGATACGCGTTGATTCTAGTGTGCACGCACATCTAAATCAACTTCCACGAAATCCTACACGTCCGTATTAACGACACGCACCTTTCGGTGAAGTCCGCACACGACAAAGTCTTCCCGTTTGGCGGGGCGCACTCAGTTCCGGGGAAAAATAGGGTAAATATTTTCCTGATTTTGGATCGCAGTTCGCGATTGCCAAATGACGCAATACACCGAACGGGTTGCACAGGTATCGAGAGGGTCACGCAGGGTTCACGTCACAACAGACGGAACGGAAAATAGGGCAGCGAGGAGAGAGAAACGGTCACCTAAACATGGCACCGCAGAAGGCTGAATCGCGCGTCCTCGCGAGTCGTCGCGACACGGCGGCTAGGGTTTTCGCCGGAGGCGACCGGAGCTAGTGGCGGCCGGGGCTGCTACGGCTCTGGAGTCGTGGAGGCGGCTCTCATCGTGGCGACTGGGGCCCGGAGCTGGAGGCAGTGTGCTGGCGGAGCTCAGCTGCGGCTGAGATGCTGGCGGAGGAGACAGTGGCCGGTAGAGAGGTCATCGGGGCTCGGGGATCCAAGGCGGAGGCTCGTTGGCTGGGGAGACGCAGGGGAGAGGCCGGGGACGACGGTGGCTGAGAGTTGCGGGGAGAGAGAGGCGGTGGAGCTCGGGGATGACGATGGTTGGGGGTTCGACGAGGCAGCGGGGTTGGTCGGGGTCGTGGTTTAAATAGGAGGAGCGGACGACGATTTGCAGGGAGGGGAACCGAGGGGTCGCCGGCGGTTGCGGGAGCGGGAAAGCTGAGCGGTGGCGATTACGAGCGGAGGAGGCGGAGAAGGCGGCGGGTCGACCAGCGGTTACGGGCGGAGAGGAATCGGCTCCGTCGGGTTTAGGGATTTCAACAGACGGGTTAACAGGTCAGGTTTCGGGTCGGGTTCAGATCTGATACGACCCGCAGGGTTTAGGCCCGGTTCAGCTAGACCGGGTCAGTCGGTTCGGGTTGGTTTGGGTCAGAAATAAACCAGATTTATTTAGGATTTATTTAGGGTTTATTATTAACTTAGTTTTTAGGTCTTTAAAAATATTTCCGGTGTCCAATAAATTCCAGAAAAATTATCATATGTCTAATATTTTATTTTACACCTAAAAAAATTATTTTTATAATATTTTAATATTTAATAAAAATATTTAATTTTATTTAGTTCCAAAATACCTTGATTTTAATTAGTTAAAAATTCCAAAAAATTTCAGAAAAATTGTGAAAATTGATTTTTAAAATTCTTAAAAAATCAGGGGTTTACAATCTACCCCCCTTAAGAGTATTGCATCATCGCAATCAAAGAATAACCGGTCAACAGAGATGACACGGTTGCAAGCATTGTTCGAAGCACATCACTATCAAGCTTCATGATTCAGGAGATTCAAATGATGAGGGTTTAAGCAAAAACACATAGGGAATGAAAACATCATTTCCCTAAGCAGCGAAAGTTATGCAATTTTCAGAGTAAAGAAAATCTAGTTAAAGCAAGAAAACTACAGTTTAGAAAACTAGGTTATCACTTATAAAACATACTAGGTTATCAATTATTAGCAAGTTCAAAATTACCAGGTTAAGGCTAAGGTCACGAACCAACAGACACGAGCTAAAGCAATACTAGAAATAGATAGATACGAAATAACTTATGCGTATTAGCTACTCCACAAGTCGGCGCGTCCTCCAAGGTCATCGGAAAAGCTTGTCCGCGTCCTTGCGGTAGATTCCTCTGCTGCTGCTGAGCCTGCTGGAAGAGTAGTGCCTGGGGTATCAAAGATGGCCTCGGTTGATACCCTCCTGGAGGTGGTAGTATGACTCCTTCAACTCCCATTTGCGGTGCTCCCAATGCTGGATAGGCTGGCCTCGGTACTGGTAAAGCTTGTTGGTTAACCATTGGTGCTTCTCCGTGATGCATCGTGCAACCTCTGGCCAAATGTTTGCTGGATCCGCAAATCAAGCATAGTCCCAACTTGCGTCTGCACTCCATCTCAATATGGCCTCGCTTGCCACAGTAGTAACAAGTATGAAGGATTAAGGCTCTTGGTGCTGCTCTCGGTGGTGGATTCATCTGTGGTCACTTTGCAGCTCTTTCCTATTGTGCTTGGTCTAGTGCTAATGCATGTGGCCTCTTCTGGCTGGACTCTATCCTGGTGATGCACTCCATGGCCCGTGCTGCAGCAAGAATGTCCGTTGCAACGGAGCTGATTAACTTCCGGAGCTCAGAGCTAAGTTTGTAAATGAACTCCTCCGTTTGGCTTTGTTGAACCTTCTGATAGGCTTGCATCATCGTGTAGTACATTTGAAACATATGTTGCCCGTCCATAGCTTGCCCTTGTGGGAATACGAGCATTGGTGGAGTAAATTGCGACAGAGGTGGGATGTCATCTTGCTGGATTCTCGAGGCATGCTGATTTGCTTGTCTGTGTTGTTGAGTTGATTGACCTTCACTTACTGGTGTCGCTTCTTCTTCTTCATGAGTAACCGCAACTTCTCGTGGTGATTCTGTAGGAATCTCGTCGCTTGCTGGTGGATCCATTACTCTGCAACCAAAATAAACGATAAGAGACGTTCAGAGGAATCAAGGCAGGATGCAAGTCAATAAATTAATTCGAATCCGATATAGATATCAAGAACGATTTAAGCAAGTGGATGAGATCCTTATCCTATTCTTATTGCAGGCTTACTTGGTCCCTAAGTTGAAACCGAAGCAATTTAGTCGTAGACCTGCATAGGCCACCACAAAAACTATGTCACATCCGTCCCAAAATATCGACGGACTAGACACGTGGCAATGGCCAACAGCACACACCGATGGGCAAACCCAATTTAATGGACCCATCAGGATGTACTTAAGCTGTAATACAACAATAAGGGCGTAATATACTAATCTCATCCACAGAAATGAATACAACAATATCAGAGTATAAAGCAATATCAAGTCTCAATAAAACATAACTCGGGGAACAACCCGATAAAGAGTCTGATACAATAGTCAAGAATAAAGATAACAACAAATACTGAGTATGGATAAAGCATATACTCAGTAGAAATCCTTGGCGATCACTCGTCTTCTGGTTCTGGTACTGATCCAGTGCCTGCTCCTGTTCCTGCTTCTGCTCCTGCTTCTGCTCCTGCTAATGCTCCTATCTCGTATACCTTGGGATGGATCTCCTCTGCTATTCCTGGGGACATAATCCGGATCCAGGTCCTCAGGGGACATAACAAGGTACAAAATAACTCATGCCAAAATAAATGTAGTGCAGCAATAAATAAATTAATAGGGTAAACTATATAACCAGCTAAGTGATATGCAAGTGAGAGTTTTAATCATACTCAGGCTGAGACTACTATAGACTCTGTGTCGGGAAGACCCATAGCAGCATTAGTATTACGACTCCATATATATGCAAAAGCAAGTAGTATCACGACTCCAGTATATGTGCCAAAGCACCTCCAGATAACAATATATATATAATATAATCAGCCATTGATATGGTAATACTCTCCCCACCCAATATAATCGCACGTCTCATGTCCACGATGTCTCATGTCCATGTCACGCAAGATCATGACCTCTAACTGATGCAATAAGTCATAATGATAGCTAAGCATGTATAAAGTATATGTCATAAACCTGTATCCTATACAGAATCACCATGAATATCTCAGAAAGATTGTCTCATGAATAGTGTCAGGTGTCCTGTGGTATGACGTACTTGATAATGCAAGCACGAGAATGTATAGGGTCTCGATGTCCATGTCTATGTGACATTACACAACTCTGCGTACAGTGTTGACACCCGAATATTATTCGGACGCTAAGCAATGTCACACGGTCCAAGGTTAAGCATGTATATCATATAAATAAATCAAGATAACAAAATGAAACAGGTACTGCAAGTTTTGGCAAGGTACACTTGCCTGGGGTTCTGACTCCAACTGTAGCTCGGGTATCGGTAAAATTTGCAGGTACTCCTTCGGTTGCTGAAATAAATGTTACCAGCAGGTTCAAAAGATATCAAATAGCTAGAATTGCCTGTCCTTGAGTCCAATTTGGACACAGGAACAAAAGTGACAGTTTCTAGTCAAAGCGGGATTCACATGTGGCCCGCTTTGCACCAAAAAATGTGCCAGAGACAATATTCTCCAAATTCGTCAAACTTAGTGTCAACAAGTCCAGAACGACGATACGAACCCAACAGAACGTCCAGAACTGGATTTTGGTGAGTCGATCACAAAATTGCCCGTCAAGTGGAGCCGTGGTGCCCACGATACGCGATTTTGTCAACGTTCTCAGAATCGAACCAAACTTGGATCACAGGACCAGCATATTGCTACGAGTCCGATGGTGCAAGTTTCATTTCGATACGTGTGTACACGAAGTTACAACAAGTTTCAGAACAGAGCCGATACGGGACGTTGTCGACGGATACGCGTTGATTTCGGTGTGCACGCACATCTAAATCAACTTCCATGTAATCCCAAACGTCCGTATTAACGGCGCACACCTTTCGGTGAAGTCCACACACGACAAAGTCGTCCCGTTTGGCGGGGCGCACTCAGTTCCGAGGAAAAACAGGGTGAATATTTTCCTGATTTTGGATCGCAGTTCGCGATTGCCACATGACACGACACACCGAACGGGTTGCACGGGTATCGAGAGGGTCACGCAGGGTTCGCGTCACAGCAGACGGAACAAAAAATGGGGCAACGAGGAGAGAGAAACGGTTACCTGAACTGGGCTCCACAGAAGGCTGAATCGCGCGTCCTCGCGAGTCGTCGCGACACGGCGGCTAGGGTTTTCGCCGAAGGCGGCCGGAGCTGGTGGCTGCCGGGGCTGCTACGGCTCTGGAGTCGTCGAGGCGACCGGAGGAGACGGAGACGTCTCTCGTCGTGGCGGCTGGGGTCCGGAGCTGGAAGCGGTGTGCTGGCGGAATTCGGCTGCGGCTGAGATGCTGGTGGAGGAGACGGTGGCCGGTGGAGAGAGGTCGCCAGGGCTCAGGTGTATAAGGCGGAGGCTCGTCGACGGGGGAGACGCAGGGGAGAGGCCGGGGATGGCGGTGGCTGAGAGTTGCGGGGAGAGAGAGGCGCTAGAGCTCGGGGATGACGGTGGCTGGGGGTTCGACGAGGCAGCGGGGTTGGCCGGGGTCGTGGTTTAAATATGAGGGACGGGCGGCGGTTTGCAGGGAGGGGAACCGTGGGGTCGCCGACGATTGCGGGAGCGGAAAAGCTGAGCGGCGGCGGTTACGAGCGAAGGAGACGGAGAAGAAGGCGGGTCGACCAGCGGTTACGGGTGGAGAGGAATCGGCTCCGTCGGGTTTAGGGATTTCAACAGACGGGTTAACGGGTCGGATTTCGGGTCGGGTTCAGACCCGATCCGACCCGCAGGGTTTAGGCCCGGTTCAGCTAGACCGGGTCGGTCCGGTTCGGGTTGGTTTGGGTCAGAAATAAATCAGGTTTATTTTGGTTTTATTTAGGGTTTATTATTAACTTAGTTTTTTTTAGGTCTTTAAAAATATCTTTGGGGTACAATATATTCCAGAAAAATTACCCTATGTCTAATATTTTATTTTACACCCAAAAAAAATATTTTTGTAATATTTTAATATTTAATAAAAATATTTAATTTTATTTAATTCCAAAATACATTGATATTAATTAGTTAAAAATCTCAGAAAATTCTAGAAAAATTGTGAAAATTAATTTTTAAAATTCCTGAAAAATCGGGGGGTTTACAATCTACCCTCCTTAAGAGGATTACGTCATCGCAATCAAAGAATAACCGATCAACAGAGATGACACGGTTGCAAGCATTGTTCGAAGCACATCACTATCAAGATTCATGATTCAGGAGAATCAAAGGATGAGGGTTTAAGCAAAAACACATAAGGAAAGAAAACATCATTTCCCTAGGCAATGGAAGTTATGCAATTTCCAGAGTGAAGAAAATCTAGTTAAAGCAAGAAAACTACAGTTTAGAAAACTAGGTTATCACTTATAAAACATACTAAGTTATCAATTATTAGCAAGTTCAAAATTACCAGGTTAAGGCTAAGGTCACGAACCAACAGGCACGAGCTAAAGCAATACTAGAAATACATAGCTACGAAATAACTTACGCTAATTAGCTACTCCACGAGTCTGTGCGTCCTCCAAGGTCATCGCGAAAGCTTGTCCGCATCCTTGAGATGGATTCCTCTGCTGCTGCTGAGTCTGCTGGAAGAGTAGTGCCTGGGGTATCAAAGGTGGCCTCGGCTGATACCCTCCTGGAGGTGGTGGTATGACTCCTTCAACTCCCGTTTGCGGTGCTCCCAATGCTGGATAAGCTGGCCTCGGTACTGGTAAAGCTTGTTGGTTGTGCTTCTCCTTGATGCATCGTGCAACCTCTGGCTAAATGTTTGCTGGATCCGCAAATCAAGCACAGTCCCAACTTGCGTCTGCACTCCCTCTCAATATGGCCTCGCTTGCCACAGTAGTGACAAGTAGTAAGGATTAAGGCTCTTGGTGCTGCTCTCGGTGGTGGATTCATCTGTGGTCACTTTGCAGCTTTTTCCTGTTGTACTTGGTCAAGTGCTAATGCATGCGGCCGCTTCTGGCTGGACTCTAGGGGTATTTTAGTGATAGGTTCTATAGGAACTGGACGATCCTGTTTGATATCCTGGTGATGCACTCCATGGCCCGTGCTGCAGCAAGAACGTCCGTTGCAACGGAGCTGATTAACTTTCGAAGCTCAGAGCTAAGTTTGTAAATGAACTCCTCCGTTTGGCTTTGCTGAACCTTCTGATTGGCTTGCATCATCGTGTAGTACATTTGAAACATCTGTTGCCCGTCCATAGCTTGCCCTTGTGGAAATACGGGCATTGGTGGAGTAAATTACGGCGGAGGCGGGATGTCATCTTGCTGGATTCTCGAGGCATGCTGATTTGCTTGTCTGTGTTGTTGAGCTGATTGACCTTCACTTACTGGTGTCGCTTGTTCATGAGTAACCACAACTCCTCGTGGTGATCCTGTAGGAATTTCGTCGCTTGCTGGTGGATCCATTACTCTGCATCCAAAATAAACGATAAGAGGCGTTCAGAGGAATCAATGCAGGATGCAAGTCAATAAATTAATTCGAATCTGATATAGATATCAAGAACGATTCAAGCAAGTGGATGAGATCCTTATCATATTCTTATTGCAGGCTTGCTTGGTCCCTAAGTTAAAACTGAAGCATTTAGTCGTAGACCTGCATGGGCCACCACAAAAACTATGTCACGTCCCAGTCCCAAAATATCGAGGGACTAGACACGTGGCAACGACCAGCAGTACACACCGATGGACAAACCCAATTTAATGGACCCATCAGGATGTACTTAAGCTGTAATACAACAATAAGGGTGTAATATACTAATCTCATCCACAGAAATAAATACAACAATATCAGAGTATAAAGCAATATCAAGTCTCAATAAAACATAACTCGGAGAAAAACCCGATAATGAGTCTGATATAATAGTCAAGAATAAAGATAACAACAACAAATACTGAGTATGGATAAAGCATATACTCAAAAGAAATCCTTGGCGATCACTCGTCTTCTGGTTCTGGTACTGATCCAGTGTCTGCTCCTATTCCTGCTTCTGCTCCTGCTAATGCTCCTGTCTCGTATACCTCGGGATGGATCTCCTCTGCTATTCCTGGAGACATAATCCGGATCCAGGTCCTCAGGAGATATAGCAAGGTACAAAATAACTCATGCCAAAATACGTATAGTACAGCAATAAATGAATCAATAGGGTAAACTATATAACCAGCTAAGTGATATGCAAGTGAGAGTTTTAATCATACTCAGGCTGAGACTACTATAGGCTCTGTGTCGGGAAGACCCATAGCAGCATTAGTATTACGACTCCAGTATATGTGCCAAAGCACCTCCAGATAACAATATATATATAATATAATCAGCCTTTGATATGGTAATACTCTTCCCACCCAATGTAATTGTCATAACCCTGATTTTTCAGAATATTTTTAAAATATTTTCTCACAATTTTCTGCATTTTTCTGGAATTAAAACTAAGGTATTTTGTGATTAAAGGATTTTTAATTGATGTTAATTAATATTAAAATATTATGAAAATATTTTCTGGTGTAAAATAAAAAACTGGACATAGGGTAATTTTCTGTGAATTTATTGGACTCCGAAAATATTTTCAAAGCCCTAAAAACTAATGTATATTTAGACCTAATTAAACCCTGACTGAACCCGGTTTATTTGGAAATAAACCGACCCAAACCGCTATCAAACCGAACCGGACCAACCCAGCCTTAACGGGTCGGGTCGGATCCGAAGCAAACCCGACCCGGACCCGAAACCCTAATTCCCAAACCCTAACGAAAATACTGTTTCGGCCCTATTTATTGCCTTGAAGTCCGCCGCCGTAAACCCTCTCTCCTCTCTCCGCCGCCCGCAGCAGCCCCGGTCGTCCTAAGCCCTAGCCGGAACCCTAATCTCCATCTCCTCCATCCCGCCCGACCGTCTCCACCACTCGCCGACCTCCGCCTAGCCCGTGCTCTAGCCACCAGCTCCGACTCCACCCTCGTCTCCTCCTCCAGACGAGCTCCACCGCCTTAGCCGTCGTCTCCTCCTCCCGACGAAACCACCCTCGTCTTCCCCGACCATCCCCTCACCGCCTCCACAGCCTTCCGCTCCGCCCTAGCCCAGCCCCGACCTCGTCTTCCCCGACCAGAACACCCCCTCACCGCTCCGCCCTAGCCGCCCCGACCTCTCTCCGTCGACTCGCAGCTCCCGACCACCGCCCTAGCCGTCGACGGGCTCCGCCCGACCAGACCGCCCACTCCCAGCCGACCGCCGCTGCCATAGCACGGACACAGAGACCCGGACACAGTCGCCCTAGCTCCGGACACAGCAGACTCGAGACAGGACACAAAACAGTAACCAGGACACGAGAAATTCTCGTTCCACGAAGCCCTGTTCAGGTAGCGTTTTCTCTCTCCTCGTTCCGTTTTCTGTCCCGTCAGTTGCGACGCGTAGGCTGTGTGACCCTCTCGATGCCCGTGCAACCCGCTCGGTGCGTCGCGTCCTGTGGCGATCGCAAACCGCGATCCAAAAACAGGAAAAATAATACCCCATTTCCCCCCGGAACTGAGTACGCCCCGCCAAACGGGACGATTTGGTCGCGTGCGGTCTTCACCTAAAGGTGCACGCCGTTGATACGGACGTGCGGAATTTCACAAAAGTTGATTTGGATGTGCGTGCACACCGGAATCAACGCGTATCCGCCGACAACGTCCGGTATCAGCCTGTTTTGGAATACGTTGTAATTTTGTGTACACACGTCGGATCGAGACGAAACTTGCGCCATCGGACTCGTAGCAATACGATAGTCCTGTGACCCAAGTTTGGTTCGATTCTGAG
Source organism: Iris macrosiphon (assembly GCA_036927795.1). Lineage (NCBI taxonomy): Eukaryota > Viridiplantae > Streptophyta > Magnoliopsida > Asparagales > Iridaceae > Iris > Iris macrosiphon. The sequence continues at coordinate 306,429,601 of JAYESA010000005.1, forward strand.
AACGTTGATAAAATCGCGTATCGTGGGCCCTACGGCTCCACTTGACGGGCGATTTTGTGATCGGCTCATCGGAATCCAATTCTGGAAGTTCCGTTGGGTTCGTATCATCGTTCTAGACTTGTTGACACAAAGTTTGACGAATTTGGAGACCATTGGCTCTGACACATTTTTCGGTGCAAAACGGCCCACATGTGGACCCCGCTTTGACCAGAAACTGTCATTTTTGTCCTGTGCCCAAATTGGACTCAAGGACAGGCGTTTCTAGCTATTTGATATTTTTTGAATCTGATGGTGATGTTTATTTCAGCTTTTTAAGGAGTACCTACATGATCCACTGATACAGGGACAGCTGTTGGTATTCAAACTCCAAGCAAGTGTACCTTGCCAATATTGCAGTTCTTGTTACATATTTTCTTGATTTATTTATATCTTGTACATGCTTGACCTAGGACCGTGTGACTTACTTAGAGTCCGATTAATAGTCGGGTGCCAACACCGTACGCGGAGTTGTGTAACGTCACTTAGAGATGGATATCGTGACCCTTTACATTCTCGTACTTGTCTTATCAAGTATATCATAACCCAGGACACTTAATACTATTCATGAGACAGAATCTTCCTGAGATATTCATGGTGATTCTGTATAGGATACAGGTTACATGACATAGATATTATTTTCTTATATCTCATTATGACTTGCTGCATTAGTTTTGATCTTGCGTGTCATGGACATGAGACGTGTGATTACATTGGGTGGGGAGAGACACACAGGCTACATGCTGATTTCATATAAATACTACATAGTAAATACATAGTAAAAAACATAGTAAACCCTGCTACCGGCTCCCCGACACAGAGCTTGTAGTGGTCTCAGCCTGAGTTTAGTGATGCTCTCAAATTGCATTTCACATAGATGTTTATATAGTTTACCCTTTTGATTCATTATTGCTGCACTGCATTTATTTTGGCTTGTATTATCTGTTCCTTGTTATGTCCCCCGAGGACCTGGATCCGGATTATGTCCCCAGGATTAGCAGACGAGATCTACCCCGAGGTATACGGGACATGAGTATTAGCAGGAGTAGGAGCAGGAGCAGGTGCAGACACTGGAGCAGTACCAGGTCCAGTAGACGAGTGATCCCTGAGGGTATCTTCTGAGTATATACTGTTCCATACTCAGTATTTGCTGTGGTTATCTTTATTCTTGTAACTTGACAGATGTATCACTCATTATCGTGTTATTTCCCGAGTTTATGTTATATTGAGATTGATCTTGCCTTATGATTCTGATATTTTGTATTCATTTCTGTGGATGAGATTAGTATATTTAGACCCTTATTGTTGTATTACAGCTTAAGTATGCCCCGATGGATCCATTAAATTGGGTTTGTCCATCGGTGTGTGCTGCTGGCCATTGCACGTGTCTAGTCCCTCAAAATTTTGGGACTGGGGCGTGACAGTAATCACACGTCTCATGTCCACGACGTCTCATGTCCATGTCACGCAAGATCATGACCTCTAACTGATGCAATAAGTCATAATGATAGCTAAGCATGTACAAAGTATATGTCATAAACATGTATCCTATACAGAATCACCATGAATATCTCAGAAAGATTATGTCTCATGAATAGTGTCAGGTGTCATGTGGTATGACGTACTTGATAATGCAAGTATGAGAATATATAGGATCTCGATGTCCATGTCTAGGTGACATTACACAACTCTGCGTACAGTGTTGACACCCGAATATTATTCGAATGTTAAGCAATGTCACACGGTCCTAGGTTAAGCATGTATATCATATAAATAAATCAAGATAACAAAATGAAGCAAGTATTGCAAGTTTTGGCAAGGTATACTTGTCTGGGATTCTGACTCCAACTTTAGCTCTGGTATCGGTGGGATTTGCAGGTACTCCTCCGACTGCTGAAATAAATGTTACCATCAGGTTCAGAAGACATCAAATAGCTAGATTTGCCTTGTCCTTGAGTCCAATTTGGACACAGGGGCAAAAGTGACACTTTCTGGTCAAAGCGGGTCCACATGTGGCCCGCTTCGCACCAAAAAATGTGCCAAAGAATGTTCTCCAAATTCGTCAAACTTAGTGTCAACAAGTCCAGAACGACGATACGAACCCAACGGAACGTCCAGAACTGGATTCCGATGAGTCGATCACAAAATCGCCCGTCAAGTGGAGCCGTGGGGCCCACGATACGCGATTTTGTTAACGTTCTCAGAATCGAACCAAACTTGGGTCACAGGACCAGCGTATTGCTACGAGTCGATGGCGCAAGTTTCATTTCGATACGATGTGTGTACACAAAGTTACAATGAGTTCTAGAACAGGGCCGATACGGGGCGTTGTCGACGGATACGCGTTGATTCCGGAGTGCACGCACATCCAAATCAACTTTCGCGAAATCCCACACGTTCGTATTAACGGCGCGCACCTTTCGGTGAAGTCCGCACACGACAAAGTCGTCCGTTTGGCGGGACGCACTTAGTTCCGGGGTAAAAACAGGGTGAATATTTTCTTGATTTTGGATCGCAGTTCGCGATCGCCACAGGATGCGACACACCGAGCGGGTTTGCACGGGTATCAAGAGGGTCACGAAGGGTTCGCATCACAGCAGACGGAACGGAAAACGGGGCTGCGAGGAGAGAGAAACGGTCACCTGAACAGGGCTCCGCAGTAGGCTGAATCGCGTCCTCGTGAGTCATCGCGACACGGCGGCTAGGGTTTTCGCCGGAGGCAACCGGAGCTGGTGGCGGCCGGGGTGCTACGGCTCTGGAGTCGTCGAGGCGGCCGGAGGAGACAGAGGTAGCTCTCGTCGTGGCGGCTGGGGCACGGAGCTGGAGGCGGGTGCTGGCGGAGCTCGGCTGCGACTGAGATGCTGGCGGAGGAGACGGTGGCCGGTGGAGAGAGGTCGCCGAGGCTCAGGGTTCCAAGGCGGAGGCTCGTCGGCGGGGGAGACGCTGGGGAGAGGCCGGGGGACGACGGTGGCTTAGAGTTGCGGGGAGAGAGAGGCGGTGGAGCTCAGGGATGACGGTGGTTGGGGGTTCGACGAGGCAGCGGGGTTGGCCGGGGTCGTGGTTTAAATAAGAGGAGGAGGGCAGCGGTTTGCAGGGAGAGGAACCGAGGGGTCGCCGGCGGTTACGGGGAGCAGGAAATCTGAGCGGCGGCGGTTACTAGCGGAGGAAGCGGAGAAGGCGACGGGTCGACCGGCGGTTACGGGCGGAGAGGAATCGGCTCCGTCGGGTTTAGGGATTTCAACAGACGGGTTAACGGGTCGGGTTTCGGGTCGGGTTCAGACCCGATCCGACCAGCAGGGTTTAGGCCCGGTTCAGCTAGACCGGGTCGGTCCGGTTCTGGTTGGTTTGGGTCAGAAATAAACCGGATTTATTTAGGATTTATTTAGGATTTATTATTAGCTTAGTTTTTAGGTCTTTAAAAATGTTTTCGGGGTCCAATAAATTCCAGAAAAATTACCCTATATCTAATATTTTATTTTACACCCAAAAAAATTATTTTCATAAAATTTTAATATTTAATAAAAAACATTTAATTTTATTTAATTCTAAAATACCTTGATTTTAATTAAATAAAAATCCCAGAAAATTCCATAAAAATTATGAAAATTAATTTTTAAAATTCCTGAAAAATCAGGGGGTTTACAATCTAGCCACCTTAAGAGGATTGCGTCCTCGCAATCAAAGAATAACCGGTCAACAGAGTTGACACGGTTGCAAGCATTGTTCGAAGCACATCACTATCAAGATTCATAATTCAGGAGATTCAAAGAATGAGGGTTTAAGCAAAAACACATAGGGAAAGAAAATATCATTTCCCTAGGCAATGGAAGTTATGCAATTTCTAGAGTGAAGGAAATCTAGTTAAAGCAAGAAAACTACAGTTTAGAAAACTAGGTTATCACTTATAAAACATACTAGGTTATCAATTATTAGCAAGTTCAAAATTATCAGGTTAAGGCTAAGGTCACGAACCAACAGGCACGAGCTAAAGCAATACTAGAAATAGATAGCTACGAAATAACTTATGCGCATTACCTACTCCACGAGTTTGCGCGTCCTCCAAGGTCATCGCAAAATCTTGTCCACGTCCTTGCGATGGATTCCTCTGCTGCTGCTGAGCCTGCTGGAAGGGTAGTGCCTGGGGTATCAAAGGTGGCCTCGGTTGATACCCTCCTGGAGGTGGTGGTATGACTCCTTCAACTCCCGTTTGCGGTGCTCCCAATGCTGGATAGGTTGGCCTCGGTACTGGTAAAGCTTGTTGGTTAACCATTGGTGCTTCTCCTCGATGCATCGTGCAACCTCTGGCTAAATGTTTGCTAGATCCGCAAATCAAGCACAGTCCCAACTTGCGTCTGCACTCCCTCTCAATATGGCCTCGCTTGCCACAGTAGTGACAAGTAGGAAGGATTCAGGCTCTTGGTGCTGCTCTCGGTGGTGGATTCATCTGTGGTCACTTTGCAGCTTTTTCCTGTTGTACTTGGTCTAGTGCTAATGCATGCGGCCGCTTCTGGCTGGACTCTAGGGGTATTTTAGTGATAGGTTCTATAGGAACTGGACGATCCTGTTTGATATCCTGGTGATGCACTCCATGGCCCGTGCTGCAGCAAGAACGTCCGTTGCAATGGAGCTGATTAACTTCCGGAGCTCAGAGCTAAGTTTGTAAATGAACTCCTCCGTTTGGCTTTGCTGAACCTTCTGATAAGCTTGCATCATCGTGTAGTACATTTGAAACATCTGTTGCCCGTCCATAGCTTGCCTTTGTGGGAATACGGGCATTGGTAGAGTAAATTGCGACGGAGGTGGGATGTCATCTTGCTGGATTCTCGAGGCATGTTGATTTGCTTGTCTGTGTTGTTGAGCTGATTGACCTTCACTTACTGGTGTCGCTTCTTCATGAGTAAGCATAACTCCTCATGATGATCCTGTAGGAATTTTGTTGCTTGCTGGTGGATCCATTACTCTGTATCCAAAATAAACAATAAGAGGCGTTCAGAGGAATCAAGGCAGGATGCAAGTCAATAAATTAATTTGAATCCGATATAGATATCAAGAACGATTCAAGCAAGTGGATGAGATCCTTATTATATTCTTATTGCAGGCTTGCTTGGTCCCTAAGTTAAAACTGAAGCAATTTAGTCGTAGACCTGCATGGGCCACCACAAAAACTATGTCACGCCCCAGTCCCAAAATATCGAGGGACTAGACACGTGGCAACGGCCAGCAGCACACACCGATGGACAAACCCAATTTAATGGACCCATCAGGATGTACTTAAGCTGTAATACAACAATAAGGGTATAATATACTAATCTCATCCACAGAAATGAATACAACAATATCAGAGTATAAAGCAATATCAAGTCTCAATAAAATATAACTCGGGGAACAACCCGATAATGAGTCTGATACAATAGTCAAGAATAAAGATAACAACAGCAAATACTGAGTATGGATAAAGCATATACTCAGAAGAAATCCTTGGCGATCACTCGTCTTCTGGTTCTGGTACTGATCCAGTGCATGCTCTTGTTCCTGCTCTTGATAATGCTCATGTCTCGTATACCTCGGGATGGATCTCCTCTGCTATTCTTGGAGACATAATCCGGATTTAGGTCCTCAGGGGACATAGCAAGGTACAAAATAACTCATGCCAAAATACATACAGTGCAACAATAAATGAATCAATAGGATAAACTATATAACTAGCTAAGTGATATGCAAGTGAGAGTTTTAATCATACTCAGGCTGAGACTACTATAGGCTCTGTGTCGGGAAGACCCATAGCAGCATTAGTATTACGACTCCAGTATATGTGCCAAAGCACCGCCAGATAACAATATATATATAATATAATCAGCCTTTGATATGGTAATACTCACCCCACCCAATGTAATCATACGTCTCATGTCCACGACGTCTCATGTCCATGTCACGCAAGATCATGACCTCTAACTGATGCAATATGTCATAATGATAGCTAAGCATGTATAAAGTATATGTCATAAACATGTATCCTATACAGAATCACCATGAATATCTCAGAAAGATTATGTCTCATGAATAGTGTCAGGTGTCCTGTGGTATGACGTACTTGATAATGCAAGCACGAGAATGTATAGGGTCTCGATGTCCATGTCTAGGTGACATTACACAACTCTGCGTACAGTGTTGACACCCAAATATTATTCGGACGCTAAGCAATGTCACACGGTCCTAGTTTAAGCATGTATATCATATAAATAAATCAAGATAACAAAATGAAGAAGGTACTGCAAGTTTTGACAAGGTACACTTGCCTGGGATTCTGACTCCAACTGTAGCTCTGGTATCGATGGGATTTGCAGGTACTCCTCCGGTTGCTGAAATAAATGTTACCATCAGGTTCAGAAGACATCAAATAGCTAGAATTGCCTGTCCTTGAGTCCAATTTGGACACAGGGACAAAAGTGACAATTTTTTGTCAAAGTGGGGTCCATATGTAGCCCATTTCGCACCAAAAAATATGCCAGAGAATGTTCTCCAAATTTGTCAAACTTAGTGTTAACAAGTCCAGAACGACGATACGAACCCAACGGAACGTCCAGAACTGGATTTCGATGAGTCGATCACAAAATCACCCGTCAAGTGGAGCCGTGGGGCCCACGATACGCGATTTTGTTAACGTTCTCAGAATCGAACCAAACTTGGGTCACAGGACCAGCGTATTGCTACGAGTCCGATGGCATAAGTTTTATTTCGATACGACGTGTGTACACGAAGTTACAACAATTTCCAGAACAGGGTCGATACGGGACATTGTCGACGGATACGCATTGATTCTGGTGTGCACGCACATCCAAATCGACTTTCGCGAAATCTCACACGTCCGTATTAACGGCGTGCACCTTTCGGTGAAGTCCACACACGACCAAGTCGTCCCGTTTGGTGGGGCGCACTCAGTTCTGGAGAAAAATAGGGTGAATATTTTTCTGATTTTGGATCGCAGTTCGCGATCGCCACAAGACGCGACACACCGAGCGGGTCATACGAGTATCGAGAGGGTCATGCAGGGTTCGCGTCACAGCAGACAGAACAGAAAATGGGGCAGCGAGGAGAGAGAAACGATCACCTGAACAGGGCTTTGCAAAAGGCTGAATCGCGCGTTCTCGCGAGTCGTCGCGACACGGCGGCTAGGGTTTTCGTCGGAGGCGGCCGGAGCTGGTGGTGGCCGGGGCTGCTACGGCTCTGGAGTCGTCGAGGCTGCCGGAGGAGACGGAGGCGGTGTGCTGGCGGAGCTCGGCTGCGGCTGAGATGCTGGTGGAGGAGACGGTGGCTGGTGGAGAGAGGTCGCCGTGTCTCGGGGATCCAAGGCGGAGGCTCGTCGGCTGGGGAGACGCATTGGAGAGGCCGGGGACGACGGTGGCTGAGAGTTGCGGGGAGAGAGAGGCGGTGGAGCTCGGGGATGACGGTGGCTGGGGGTTCGACGAGGCAGCGGGGTTGGCCGGGGTCGTGGTTTAAATAGGAGGAGCGAGCGACGGTTTGGAGGGAGGGGAACCGAGGGGTCACCGGCGGTTGCGGGAGTGGGAAAGCTGAGCGGCGGCGGTTACGAGCGGAGGAGGCGGAGAAGGCGGCGGGTCGACCGACACTACATAATATACCACTAAGAAAAAGTTTTGTCCCAAAACTTAAGAACAATGCCCTACCTCCGACTGAATGAACAACGAAGGATACTTCTCCTTCATCTCCGATTCCATCTCCCAAGTTGATTCCCCAACTGAATGGTTACGCCACAACACGCGAACCAAGGATATCGTACGGTTGCGAAGTACTTTTTCCTTACGATCCAGAATCTGCACCGGCTCCTCTGAGTATGACAAGTCCGTGCGCAGTTCCAATTGTTCAAAACTAACCACATGACTTGGGTCATGCACATACTTCTGAAGTTGAGAAACATGAAATATGTCATGTACTTTAGCCAAGGCGGGAGGTAGTGCAATCCGGTACGCCACAACTGCCACTCGTTCCAGTATCTCAAAGGGGCCGACAAACCTGGGACTCAGTTTGCCCTTCACGCCGAAACGCATCACCCCACGCATCGACGTCACTTTCAAGAAGACATGATCCCCGACCATGAACTCCAAAGGTCTACGATGGGCATCAATATAACTTTTCTGTCGGCTCTGTGCTGTGCGGAGTCTTTCCCGAATCAAGCGAACTTTCTCAACTGCCTGCTCTACCAGCTCTGGCCCGAGTACCTGCCACTCGTCGACTTCGTCCCAACAGATTGGAGATCGACACTTGCGCTCATATAGTGCTTCGTACGGTGCCATATGGATGCTCGATTGGTAGCTGTTGTTGTACGCAAACTCTGCCAATGGAAGGTGCATGTCCCAACTAGTCTTTAAATCGATTGCACACAGCCGTAACATGTCTTCAAGTATCTGATTTGTCCTTTTCGTCTGTCCGTCAGTCTGTGGGTGGTATACGGTACTGAACTGTAGCTTGGTTCCTAAAGTAGACTGTAAGCTAGTCCAGAAATGAGATAAGAAACGTCTGTCATGGTCAGAGATGATTAAGGCAGGTACTCCGTGTAATCGAACAATCTCGTCTATGTAAATCTGTGCTAACCGATCGACGCTCCAAGTAACTTTTATAGGCAGAAAGTGGGCTGATTTGGTCAAACGATCAACTATGACCCAAATCGCATCATGCCCCCGTGGCGTCTTCGAAAATCCCACAATAAAATCCATAGTGATGTTGTCCCATTTTTACTCGGGAATAGCGAGGTTCTGCAGCTCCCCGTCGGACCTCTAATGTTCAGCTTTCACCTGTTGACAGGCCATGCACTGTGACACAAAGGTCGCCACATCCCGCTTCATACCGTGCCACCAGAAGGTCCCGCGTAAGTCCTTGTACATCTTAGTGCTCCCTGGATGCAAAGAATACTTCGCGTAGTGTGCTTCCGCCATAATTTCCCTTCGGAGTTCTGGGTCGCTAGGAACACATAGCCTTCCTTTCATCTGTAAGGCCCCATCTTCGCCTGCCACAAAGTCAGACGTCTTTCCCGCCGAGATCAGTCCGTGTACCTTCGCTAGGAACTGATCGCCCTCCTGAGCAGATTTGATTCTATCACGTAAACTCGGTTCAAGATGGAGTGGTGCCAGCTGCACTCCTTGATGCCGAACTCGAAACTCGATGCCTATCGCCTCTAGATCTCGAAGTAAATAGTTGTTTATGGATAATGAGCCCACGTGCTTTCAAATCAGAGCATCAGCAACGACGTTTCCCTTGCCCGGTGTATAAGCGATCGTCAGATCATAGTCCTTAATCAGTTCTAGCCAACGCCGCTGTCGGAGGTTCAGTTCTCGTTGGGTGAATAGATACTTGAGGCTCTTGTGATCTGTGAAGATTTTGCAAGCAACACCATAAAGATAATGTCTCAACAACTTCAGTGCAAATACAATTGCCGCCAATTCCAGATCATACGTCGGGTAGTTTTTCTCGTGCGGCTTCAGTTGCCTGGAGGCATACGATATTACCTTGTCCCTTTGCATGAGCACACACCCTAAGCCGAGTCCCGAAGCGTCGCTGTATATCTGAAACTCCTCTACCCCATCTGAAAGTGCAAGAATCGGAGCTGAAACAAGATGCCGCTTAAGTTCTCGAAAGCTGGCTTCGCAGTCATCACTCCATTTGTATACAATCCCTTTCTGAGTAAGGCGAGTCAAAGGCGAGGCCAGTTTAGAAAAATCCTTCACGAACCTACGGTAGTATCCCGCTAGGCCCAGAAAGCTTCGAACTTCGTTGGCTGACGTAGGTTGCTTCCAGTCCACTACCGCCTCTATTTTCTTCGGGTCTACGACGACGCCTTCGGCCGAGACGACATGACCAAGGAACGCCACGCTGTTCAACCAGAACTCACACTTGCTGAGCTTAGCGAACAACTGATGCTCTCGTAATGTCTACAGCACGGTCTTCAGGTGTTCCTTGTGCTCTGCCTCGTTCTTGGAATATATTAATATGTCGTCTATGAACACGACCACAAACTTATCCACAAACGGCTGAAACACGCGGTTCATCAGATCTATGAAAGTTGCAGGGGCGTTCGTCAAGCCGAACGACATCACAAGAAATTTATAGTGTCCGTATCGGGTTCTGGAAGCAGATTTTTGAATATCATCTGATTTGATTTTCAACTGATGATACCCTGACCTGAGATCAACTTTAGAGAAAATTGTTGTACCTTGTAGCTGATCAAACAAGTCATCTATCCTTGGCAATGGGTACTGATTCCGCACGGTCGCCTTATTCAGTTCTCGGTAGTCAATGCACAGCCGCATGGATCCATCCTTTTTCTTCACGAACAGCACCGGAGTGCCCCACGGAGAAACGCTTGGACGAATGTATCCTCGGTCCAACAGATCTTGTAACTGAACCTTAAGTTCCTTCAGCTCTGCTGGGGCCATTCGATAAGGTGCCTTTAATATCGGTCGCGAATCCGAAAAAGTGTCAATGCTGAATTCGATCTCACGATCAGGAGGCATTCCAGGCAGCTCGTCTGGGAACACATCAAGAAAATCTGCTATGACTTCAGCCTGAGCTGCATCTGCACATTCCTGCCGGGTGTCTCGAACAGAAGCTAAGTACCCTTCACAACCCGAATGCAACATACGCCTAGCCAAAATTGCTGATATCACCATTGCCGTCTTCGGTGCAGCGCTACACGAATAGTAGAAGTCTGTCTCGCCGGGTAGACGGAATACGACTCGCTTCTCCGCGCACTCAATTATTGCATGGCAAGCACCCAACTAGTCCATACCGAGAATAATATCATAATCCTTAATGTCTAGTACAATGACATCTAAGGAAAGCTTTCTTCCTCCGATGCAAATATAACCATCCCTACAGATCGCATGGGCGGGCATGTCGACTCCCGAAGGGGTACTCACGCAAAGGTTCATATTTAAAGGAGTAGAAGCTAATTTATGCTCAACAGTAAAATCAGCAGATATGAAACTATGCGTAGCACCTGAATCGAATAAGACTCTAGCGGACAATTCTCTGAAAAGTAAAGTACCTGTCACAACAGTATCGGATACAAATGCCTCATCCCGAGTCAGTGCATAGACTCGGCCTTGAGCACCTTGGCGTCGTGGGTTCACTGGCACAACATTGGCATCACTTGCTGGAGGCCCCCTGTTCTGATTTCCGTTGTTCTGATTCGGTTTGCCCTCCCGGCAGTTAAAATATTTGTGGTCCAGACGACCACATTTAAAATACCCTCTAGCTCGGCATTCATTTATTCGATGCCCTAATCTGCCGCACTTATGGCTGTGCGGTGCCTGGGATAGACCCCTGTGTTCTGATGTATGCGGGCGCTTTTGTGCTCCAGACCCTCCCGTTTCCTGAGGTCGTTTGCTATTGTTGGTACGGGGGGTTTGCACCTCGACCTTTGGGGGATTGCGCCCAAAGATCTGCTCGCTATTCAGGGCAGCTTCGTAACATTCCCTGTAGGTTTGACATTTCTGGTTGATGACGTCCCTACGCAAATCATCATTCAAACATTTCTGAAAACGATAGCACCACGCCTGCTGATTAGGCAAGAAGTGCCCGACAAACTTAGCTAGTCTAGCAAACACTGAATTATAATCATCCACGGACATACTTCCTTGCACCAGATTGCTGAAGTCGTCTTCCTTTTGTTGTCGCACGACCCGGGGGATATATTGTTCAAAAGCAGATTTGAACATTTTCCAGGTGATTTTGCAGTTGGGATTAGCATCATAAATCCCTTGCTTAGTGGCCTCCCACCAATCATGCGCACGCAGTTCCAGCTGAACCGATGCACAGGCCACTCGCTTGGATCCCCTAATGCCAACCAGATTGAAGAGTCCTTCTAGCTTAACAATCCATCCCATCACCACGTCCGGTTCTGCTCGTCTGTTGAACGTTGGTGGATGCATTTTAGTAAACTCTGCTGCACGACAGGTGTTCCTTGCTGGAGGCTGAGTCTCTTCTGACTCATCTTCTACCGCCACGGCCGGTGGCGTGACAGGCGTCACTGTGGCTCCCCCGTTGCTGGGTACCAAGGATGCAATCAGTTGCATCATGGTATCCATCTGTTTCTGTTGAGCAGCAAACTGCGCTTGTTGAGTAACGGCTTGTTGTTGCTACACCTCCATGAGATGCATAAGCCGTTCCGCCATACCGGTAGAACCCGCTCCTCCGGGATTCTCCAGAACTTGCTGGATCGCTCTGAATTGGCTGAGCACTGCTGGCAGTTGCAGTATTTTTCTTTACCATGGCTACAAAAGAGAGTAGCTTGTCAACACTCCAAAAACGATAGATTTTTGTATTTATGGGCTCATTGTATAGGCGACTCATCTCATGCAGCGGACGCCGAACGCAACTCAATTGAGAGGCGCATCAAACTCCTATATAATCTTTTTTAAAATCCCAAGGAAGTGAAGCCGTTCTCTGATACCAATATGTCACGTCCCGATCCCGAAAGGGTCAATCGTCCTCGCTGGATCCTTTACGGAACCGATTCGTCCTCGCTGGGGCGTGATGCCGTGCGAGCCTGGAGTTACGCTCGCACAAGGCTAGAACTTGTAGTGATAGGAACCCATTTTGAAACACAATTTAGAAAACACATTCACAGATATTTGAACACAAGTGCAGGAAGAAACATGCTTTTTCATTGATAATTCAGAGTAATTTACATAGAGTTTACATTGATGCGCCTCTCGGCTACTTGATTTGCATTACAAAAGATAACTCAAAAGGCAGGGCGCGCTCCATCAGATAGTCCACGTCGTTCATACATTACGCCCTTGTATAGGTTGAAAGTCCAAGCCTCCAAAATGAACTGACTCCAACTATACTTCAAAATAGAGGTGCTCCTAACACCTTCTCGTCTATCCACTAGCGTTGCACCGTCTGAGTGCCTGAAATAGTTGCCCACAACGTGGGTCAGTACTCAACTTGTACTGGTGAGCGGGATGAACCCACTCGACTAAATCGACACTAGCTTATTAGGGGCGAGCATGCATTAAGATGATCTTCTATAAAGAAGCAAGTGAATTCAATTCATATCAGTTGCATGTTTTTCATAGGAATGAAAAATAACAATGAATCCAACCAGTACATCGGTTGCTTACTCAATGCATCGTGACTAGCACGAATCAAATATTTCCCTCCGGATCGATACGGTTCCAGTGTCCCGGAATGCCGTTTCGAGAAAATGCCAAACCTTGTGCACAAGTTGTCCCAGACCATGCAAACGCATGAACAATTAATATATCATACAATGCATCGAAATAAACAAAAGAAGTAAAGCATCAATATATCTCTTATGCAATAGTTCATATTTTCTCAATGCGGTGTTCCAATTTTGGTATCCCATAGGTCCAAACTCTATCCGAGGCACCAGGCCGCAACCAACAACCAATTTCCTTTATAAACAAACTCAAATTATAAGGTGTGCAAGCATATAGTAAATTTAGTCTATAATTCCCATGTTCCTTTCTTAGTGGCTGGCATGCATTGTGGCAAAGGATTTCCTAGGCGTCCAACCGGGCATCATCGAGTGAACGTTTGAAACATTTGAGATGTGGGCGTGAAGAAGTAGGAAAGAAGGGTCTAAACCACTCACTGGTTAAGAAAAAAGGTAGCTGAAACAAGGAATCCCGCCTTGCGACGATCAAGCGTCAGTTACGTGGACCTGCAACAGCACGAGCACCAATTAGAAATCTTGCCTATCCTTCCTTGCCGAACTCCCCAAGAATCAAAGCTCCAAACGATAAAATCAGCAGCGAAAACCAAGCAAATCGAAAGCAACACCAAATCAAAATCCCAAAGCGGCAATCAAGAAAACCAAGCAACCAAACACGAAAACTATTAGACTCGTTTCAATAGAGGCCTTTCCATGAGTTGGAAAGGATCATCGCATTTCGTCCGTGGCAAGAAGATGCCGAAGATCTAAGCTACGACTCAGACGGACTAGCCACAAGCCCAATTATATAGTGCACATCCCGGTCAGATCGAGATTTGAGGCACTACACTCCGCCTTCGCCTCCTCCCCCGTCCTCCACCGCCGCCTCCAGTCTCTGCCTCGCCTCCCGCAGCCTCCTTCCCCTCCCGCTCCTTCGCCTCGTCCTCCCTTTCGGCCTCTGCGCAGGATCCACCACCCGAACCTACCCCCACCTCCCTCTACCCCCCCCTCCGTCCCACCCTCGCCAGCTCAAGCTCCGACCTACCTCGCCCCCCCCCCCCCCCCTCCCCCGACCCTCCCTCGCTCAGCCACTCCTCCTCCCCTCCTTCCTCCGCCGCTACCCCCCAGTTCCTCCACTCCAGCGTCGTGGAGGACTGTAAGGACTGTCAAAATTTTGACAGTCCTAAAAAATCAACATATATTTTTAGGACTATCAAAATTTTGAATACTTGGAATACCTTAGTTTTGTATATGAATCAGATACTCCATAGTAATCAGCAAACTCACACAGCAATCACTTCCATTAATGTGTAAGTTTCTCGGATGAAAACGCTGAGCACGCATTGCTGCCTCAAGTACCAGATCATATATGAGAGTCTCCACTGCAGGACCACCCTACAAACAAGAAATCACTAAATTATATTTCTTCCAAACATCTCAAATGATTCAATACTGATCATAGCGTAATAAAGTCTCTCAAACACAAACCAACCTTAATATCAAAAGAAAGAGGAAAAAGACTGTCAAAATTTTGAAAGTCCTACCAATTGTTAGGACTGTCAAAATTTTGACAGTCCTACCAATTGAAAGGACTGTCAAAATTTTGACAGTCCTACAAATTTAACATATATTTTTAAACCAAATGTGTTACCTAACCGGTTTCTAAACCTCCCATTGAAACCAGTCCTTGCACTGCCTCTGGAAACCATTCATTATTATTCTCAGGGCATAATCTAAATGTCCTAGAAGGACCATAGTCGACATGAAAGGAAAAGTTGTCATCAGCCGCAGCAGCAACAACATCAACACCCCGTTGCCTGAAGGAACGAATGGGTTCTCGCCTCGCCTTTCACACCTTCTAATATGTTAAATTTTTAGGACTGTCAAAATTTTAACAGTCCTAACAATTAGTAAGACTGTCAAAATTTTAACAGTTCTGATTATTAAAAAAATTAAGAGTGGACAGTCCCGAGTAAATTTTAGAAGTTGCAAACTTGTAATTATCAATAGTAAATATTTGGGCACTCCCGAATAATTTTAGTAGTGCCCTTATCAACAGCCTAAAAAAAAATTCGAACCCTATGGAGCTGCTTCCTTCGCCTAAAGGAAAGCCGGCCCTGCGTCCGAGATATTTCCTGAAGGAATAAAAACCGACAACAAAAATCTAAACAAAGAACCCTCGCTTGAGAACTCTCCCTCTCCAAGTCCCTTGCCCCTATGTGGTCCCCATCTCGCCGGAGAAAACCCTCTCCTCCGCCTTCTTATAGTAGTCAGGTGGGCCACCGGAATCCCGACGGCCATAGGTACGCCGGCTATTTTTCAGTTCCAGTCCCTAATTATTTCACTATTTAAGCACAGTCGAGTGGAACTGTTGCTAGGGTTTGACGACAGGACATGACACGAAATGGATACGGTGACACGGACACGGACACAGCAAACGTTCATGGAGAGTTTTGTGCTTACAGTAGCAGTAATTGTTAATTTGTTAGTTCGAGTATTTTTGATCTGAACAAAATCGATATGAATTATAAAGGATTTTGTATTACATGTAGTAATATAATTGTTATGATCGAGTGCTAATTTGTGGGGCCCGGTGGTGGTCGATTTTTTTTGCTACAGTTCGCTGACTTTATTGGATGAATATAGTAGCTGGAGTGTCAGTAGTAAGAGGAATGAAGGGATCAGGGTCTGATTCTTGCCGGACGTCAGTTTTGCACCTAGTAAGTTTGTAACGCTTTGCGGTCTAATGCGACTAGTGGGGCACGATAAAGGTTGAATTTTTTTTGGGGGGGGGGGCAAGTCTTCGATTTATATTGTAGATTGTATAAATGGACTCAGGAGTTCCGATATTAGTAGGAAATATATTAAGCTTCGTTTGGCTGGTGGAATCAAGCAATTGGGGTCTAACTCCGTCCAGGCACCATCTTTTGAATATCCGGGAATTATATTTCCTTGCTTCATGGCCGATTTATTTCGAAATGCTATGTTGGTTCACTCAATCAATCAGAGTTGAACCTCCTTATATCCCTTTTTTGTGCTTTTGGCTAATTTCTAGATTCCCCCTTGTGATTGGAATTGGGGAATTAGCTCCCTACTGGTTATTCATAATTTCTAAATTCTTGGATGAAATATTTGGTGTTTGGTTGAGGAATTTTGAAAATTAAGTAATTAGGCATAATTCCTTCCCCCATCCTCGATTCCTCATCCAACACTACTCGAGTTTTATATTGAAGGTTGTTTTATGTTCCAGACAGAATGTGAAGCCGTTGTTTATAATTATTTGGGAATGTGTCAGTTAGTCAAGGAGATAAAGTGTGATTTTACGGTATTATCGAGCTGAACAACATTCAGTTTGAGTGTCTTAGAGGGCATTAAAGAAGTTTACATTCATTGGATTAGATATTCTTTTTGGGCTTGCTTGGTTCCGAGAAACATGGATTCTAGGAAAAGTTGATTTTTTTGGAATTAAGATATCTGGAATTGCAATTCCAAAATTCATTATGTTGTTTAGATGGCGAGATTTGAAACTCCATTAATCTAATTTCTCTTTTGGCTGACCCCATTATGGTGGGAGAAGGCACGGATGATGATGATGATGATGATGATGATGATAAGTGTTGCGAAGAGGATCACCTTTTTAGTGAGAGGTGGTGTGACCCACAAAGATTTCTTTCTGATGGCCAAAAGTTCATAGGGGATTGTTTACACGTTTTGTGTGGGAATTCCAGTTTCCACTTTTGTATAAAAAAAGTTGTAATTACGATTCTCAGTGGGAATTTCATTCTCACTTTATTTGTGACCAAAGGACAAAAAATGGACCAATTTGCACCCAGACCATGTGATTCATTCATTCATTTGTCATTTCTATCTTCTTTTGTTGATATATTTTCTTATTGACTCAACTATATTTAGTTGACACTTGAGGCTGAGTTTCTTGACCAGTAGACAATATAGAGTCAGTACGGACCTAGCTTATGCAGTTAGGTGGTTCAGTTTCCTGCTATGCAGCTTTGCCTGTCCTATTATGCAGTTAACTTTCTTTAAAGATTCAACAGCTAAATGAGTAGCCCAGTTGGTAAATTGATTGGATTCTAAATTTTTAACTTGGAGATCTTGAGTTCAATTATCTCAACCACATTATTAGTTTTTTTTATAAGTTCTATACAATGCCCTATAATTTCTATATAATGCCCTATTAAATTTTGAGTTAAAGTAATTTTCACCCCCTCAATTTTCTTCTTCTGGGTTCTCCCCTGCATAGAGTTCTTTAATCCATCTTGTATTAAGCTTTTCCATTGTCCTTCGCAGTTTTTCATTTATTTCCTTCATTTCCTACATGTAAATGATGTTTACCGTAATCAATGGGTTCTTCAGAAACAAGTATCTCCCTTTTGTTCTTTTGGATTAAAATACAATACTCGAGGCTATAAACATATCCATATTATATTTAATTTTTGAAATCTACCAGTCTACCAGATAATTCAATTTGATGCAGCTATGAATCTATGATTTAGTGTCTCGAGGAAATCTTTGCCGAATGATATGTATATTGCAAATTAAGTTATTAATCTATGAATAATTTACAAAAAATACAAGTGATGCTAGTCTCTCTCTCTCTCTCTCTCTCTCTCTCTATATATATATATATATATATATATATATGAGATAACTTAATAAGAGATAAATTATCTGACTTCCATAGCTTAACACATATATGCTCAAAATCCTTAAGAATATATGAGGTAATATCTGGATAGTTGGCTTCCTTGGAAATGGATTTATCTAGGCTCTATCTATAGATATTACTACTGATGACTGAAGTGATAGTTCTACAACAGAGAGAGTTTTGAACTTTGCAACTTTTTAGTTGATTCCTAGTTTTGAATGATTTTGGTTGTTTCATATATAATTCCTATCTGTTTTCCTTCATCTCAGGAGGCATTGAATATTGGCAATGGCTCAAGATAGTCCAAGTGCTGATTCACCTCGACGAAAGACAGGTCTTTTAAGGGATCAAGTCCAGTTGGTAAAGAGGAAGGACCTTGGTCGGTATGAAATTGTTCCAATTCTAGAACCACTGTCTTTTGAAAAGGGATTCTTTATAGTAATCCGTGCTTGCCAGTTGTTGGCACAAAGGAATGAAGGACTTTTACTGGTCGGAGTTGCTGGTCCCTCTGGTGCTGGGAAGACCGTATTTACTGAGAAAATCCTCAATTTCATGCCAAGCATAGAGGTCATATCGATGGACAACTATAATGATGCAAGCCGCATAGTTGATGACAATTTCGATGGTACCTTTTGATTAAAGTCTTGCAATAATTTCTTCGTGTTTTCTACTCTGTTTCATATATAAGCACTCACAAAATCCTCAAGGAACATCTCATGGCTACTGCCTTAAGATTTTTCCTAAAAATGATACAGAAGTAGTTTTTCGGTGCCCTTATTTATTTCAATGGTAAATATTTTAAGTTTAATACGATGTCCATAATCTTATAAGCTAGATTTTGTGTGTTAATTTTATTCAAGATTGGAAGCTATCATATATATGTCAAGATGGCCTTACCAAGGCAGTTTATTGCAATATGTGGTATAGTAGTGAGAGAAAACATGATATCCCTCAAGGCTCCATTATATGTATGTGGTAGTAGTTTTGTGACATTTGCTTTTCACGGGAGATATCATATGCAAATATTGCTCACACCTGGAAGTATAAATATAATTGTACTTGCATTTGTGGAACATAATAACACAAGTTTTCTACCCTTCATAACTGAAAGAGAGGATATTCTTGGTGCTCTTATCTTTTAGATGCTTTGACCAACTTGAGCACAAGGATGATGACAATGCTTCTAAGAATTGCTTTTCGGATATTCAGAATGTAATTGTTCTAAGACAAGGAAGCAACTAATCATTTACTTTTCTTTTGAGATCTTCAACTCATTTTCATGCAAGTATAAATACTGATGAATTCTGTGAAAAACTTCATAGTCTAAGGCTGTGTTTGGTTGTTAAGGTAGTGAGGGAAAGGAAGGGAAAATAAAACATAATCTTATGTAAATGCATCAACTTCTACGCATAGTTTAAAGTATCGGCCGATACCGATCCGATACGGCCGATACCGATACAGTTTGGCATGTCCCGATCCGATACCGACCGATACCCGATATTGACCGATACCGACATTAGAGGTCTCTTTTCCCGTCAATTCGGCAAAAAAATTTGAATTAAAAAGACCAATTAGAAAGGATGTAAAAGCATAATAAGGTTGTAAAAACATATAAAAGAGGAAAACTGATCTATCGCATATAAATCAATCGACAAGGATGACTACTATTTCATTCAATATCAAAAATACTATGAAACAATACTGAAAATACTTTAAATTATGCATAATTGTATAAAATATATTCTCTAAAATGTTAATAATTTACTAATAGTTGTTTGCTTTCCGATACCAAAAAATCCGATACTCCGATCCGAAACCGCCGATACTACCGATACCGCCGATCCCGGTACTCATAGGAATGGTCCGATACCGATTCCGATACCGATACTTTGAACCTTGTTCTACGTGAAACAATTTCGCTTACTTTTCCTTTTTGTCACTTTCCACCAAACCAAACACAACCTAAATGGGAGATCCCTTTTCAAGTCTCTTAATTTCCACTAAGTTATGCTACTAGAGTCCTACTATTACATCCTATATGAAAATGTCAATGTTATTGGCACCATATTTCATCTCCGGAGCGTCACAAATGTTTTAAACTTTTTATTCCCAAACTACCCTTAGTTTTTTTTTCTTGGTGGCAGTCCTAACTATGCATAAGGACTGTCAAAATTTTGGCAGACCTGTAAGTAGAATGACAGAGAACTCTGATTTCTGTCCTAATGCATTGCATGATTGCCAATATTTTGGCAGTCTTATTGCAAGTCGGGACTGTCAAAATTTCTGCAGTCCTCCATCATCCCAAACGTGACCGTGTCTGTTTCGAAGCTTCGAACCTTCATTAATGGAGTTAAAACACTTTCGGAATAATGCCTTTCGTGGGCTTTCTAATAGGAAACCATAAAAAACATGTATTACACATGAAATCTAAGAATCTAAACCAAAAACCTAGATTAGAAAAAAAATCTAGAATCTAAACAAAAAAAAACCTAGTTTCAATTGATCTTATTATTTATTTAGAAGAGAGAATAAGATTTGTTTGGGTTTTTCCGTTTGGAAGAGGAAGAAGAGAGAATGGTAATGAGGTGTGTTGCCCCCGAGAGTAAAATGGAGTAAGTTGTGTTGCCCCCTAACTAGCGTCGCCCTCGAGAGGATTTTGTGGTGCCAACAACGCACAAGTCCTACCCTTCTCCTCTCCTTAGAGCTATCTGAAGGTACAAAAGGAGAACATATGAACTATTGTTTCGTAATACATGTATGGTTGTGTCGTTTAATTATTCATATTGAAACTTAAATTAGTGTTTTTTGTGTAGACCCCAATGACCAAAATAATGTACAAGTATTAGTTCCATGTAAGATAACATTTATTTTGTTGTCATGTCAAGGAATTTTTGGTTTTCTATGCCTTTACTTTTGTTAAGAAGCATCATTAATTAGATTTGGAGATTATGGTGATTTTTGGTATTATAACATGCGACTTTTTGACAAATTATCCTCATGTTTGGCTTTGTTTTTTTAAATTATGCACGTCATGTGATAAGTTGAGGAGTCTGTATTGACAAACAAGAGATACCTAGGAGCGATAATATTTGTCATGTCCCGATTCCGTCGAATCAATAAGTCGCTACTGGACGTGATGCAATACAAGTCTAAGTTGCGCTTGTACAAGACGTGTTTGTGTACATTTGTAAAGTATTTTTTTAGAAGTTTGTAGCAGATAAAACATAGAAACTGAATAACAACATAATGCAGAAGAAATAACTCTTTATTGATAATTTACAATGGAAATATAGACTCTCAATCTGCCAAGTAGAAAAGTGCCATATTTGACTTACAGCTTTGAAACAACAAAATGAGATACATCGTTTCATACATCACAGTCTTTTACTAACAATAAAGTAAAACACCTTTAGTGAAAGTCTTCAAAACGGAATTAGAAGCTTCAAAATTTGGACAAAACTTCTGTACAGTTGGACGAGCTTTCAGCGCCTCTGTACGTTTTCTTGATTTCCAGCACCTGTGGAGATGTGGGTCAATACATCGAAGAATGCACCGGTGAACGACATTAACCTACTCACCAAAATCAATACAGTAATCATGTGAAAGCATACATGATTATTAATGATCTTTGTATCTGTCTTTAGGTAAATTAACAATTCATAAGACAATAATGTAACAACATAATATGTATCACCAAACAATAATTCTTACCCACAACCGATTGTCCTTTCCTGCAAATAAGGTTTACTATATTCTTCTATGCATAAGATATCATTAGCGATGCAACTTGTCTATATGAAGGTCACTAGTGAACATACCATCCTGGACTATTTAAGGGGATTACAACGTCCCCCACAGTGCAGGTAGCTAGCCTTATTGGAGGTCCCGCAATTCCTGTGTCTTAAATCTTAGCACCAATTATCCCTATTCCTCCTAGACCGAATCGGTTCCGTGGCTGCGGATACCGTTCGAAAAACGAAACCTTGTGCACAAGTCGTTC
The DNA here is from genome assembly GCA_036927795.1 of Iris macrosiphon. Lineage (NCBI taxonomy): Eukaryota > Viridiplantae > Streptophyta > Magnoliopsida > Asparagales > Iridaceae > Iris > Iris macrosiphon. The sequence goes on from JAYESA010000005.1 coordinate 306,451,495, forward strand.
ATGACCATACATTCATATATAACTTAGCTATTAAATATAACATGCAAGATAACATAAACTTGAAATAACTATGCAACATATTCTCAATGTGTATTCTACTTTCCTCGAGTCCCTGCTCGAAATTCCTTACTACAGATACCAAACATTTTTCACGATTTTATTTCTATTTAACAACAGTACCATACCATAATCCATAATTCTATATAACAATCAAACAACATTATAATTACTCTATTTTATCTTGATTCTTTTATTAAGATATCATTGATCGAATGACACAACAAAGAAATGAAGAGATTCTTTTGTTAAGATATGGAGATAAAGGAAAGAATGATCAAAGCCACTCACTGTTGAAGAATTGTCAAGAAAAAGAGAACTCCAACACTTCGATCAAGCCTCATCAATGCGTTTACCTACGTTAGCACCATCAGGGTTCGTTACTCTTCTTTTCTCCTTATCTCAGAATTTGATATGAATGTAAAAATCGATAAAGGCAAGCAATGAAATAAAACGAAACATCAACGAAAACGTATTTAGAAAACCAACATCGAAAGCATCAACGAAAACGAACAGTGAAAAGGGTTAAGGAAGAGACTCTTGTATAAAGTTCTTCTCCAAGACAAAATTCACTGCATTTAGGACTCAATTCCAAAGAAGCAAATCCATAAATAGGAAAGGTCTTAATTCAATTTGTTCCGATCAATTGATACCGATATAATTTTTCACACATTGTCTCCGACTAGGAGCGGGACACTACAATCTTTGGTATGTAGGATCCATCATTCTTTACGATGATGAGATTGAGAAAGATATTGTTCAGATGATTAGAACATCATCTATGAAATGGAGTACTTCTGTAGTCATTTGTGATTGCAGGATACCATGGAAGTTGAATGAAAAATTCCTTGAGACGGCTATAAGACTAATCCCATGCTTTATGGATTTGAGCGATGGAATATTAAAAAAACACTATGATGCACGAATATGAACAAGGATAAGGACACAATACGGATACAAGATACAAACATTTTCATATAGGTAAAATAGAGTCACCTATGTTGCACGAGTACGGACACAATACGGATATGCACACTATTTTGCCTTCTCCTTGCAACATAGAGAAAACATGTGCAAATTTTGTGAGTAGCTGAAATAAGATGCTAAGATGGATGAGTAGAAATATGTCGAAAGATAATATAAGAATGAGTGTATTTGTATTTGTGGGAAGTTGGAGGTGGCGCTAACTGAGGATAAGACGAGAAAAATCATCTTAGGTCATTTGGATACGTGCAATATAAGAAAGACATTCACCAGTAAGGAGGAATGATAATATATTAGCTAAAGGAGCTTCTGGAAAGTGGCAGGTGTAAGCGAATTGGATTCGGTCTGTGAAGAAGAATATGTTTGTTTTTTAATTTTACAGGGTACACACATCAGAGCTGAATGGGAAAAAGTAGGAACATTATGATAATCCCCGCCCACACACACAAAACACCCCCCAAATCATCTTAATGAAATTTCAGCTGGTGTTTTCAACAAAAGTATAAAACTATTAAAAGTCAAGCTTATATGGGATGTTTTGTAAATACAAACATTATAATTTGTACAGCTGATAAACTTTTAAAGGAAGACCTTTGTTATTGAAACAGGAGAGGTCAAATTATTGCAGAATCTAATATATGTAGTACTGTGGCAGATCCTCGCCTAACAGATTATGACACTTTGCTGGAAAATATTCATGGTCTGAAAGCAGGCAAGTCTGTTCAGGTTCCAATCTATGATTTCAAGTTAAGCTGCCGGACAGGGTACAGGTAAATTACTTCGTCCAATGTTGACATTAAAACTTTTGACCTCGATTTGTGATTCCCATTATGTTTCGAAAAAAGTGTACCATTTTAGCAGCCTCATTGCATCTCTTTTATGGTGTTGTTAACAGGACAGTTGAAGTTCCTAGCTCTAGGATTGTAATTATTGAAGGGATCTATGCTTTGAGTGAAAAGTTACGGCCTGTATTAGATCTGCGTGTTTCTGTAACTGGTGGTGTACATTTTGATCTTGTGAAGAGGGTTTTAAGGGACATACAACGTGCTGGCCAAGAACCAGAAGAAATTATTCATCAAATCTCTGAAACGGTTGTTTATACCTTCTTTCATTTGTTTCTATGTTCCTTCGGATAATTGCTGGTATTTGGAGGTTGTTCTATTATTTCAATTGTTGGATTACTGTTCGTATATGAACCTGGTCTTCTTTCTCTTGAATGATGTGCAGACGAGTTTGTTTGTCATTGAATAGGTTATCCATTATCCTTATTTAGTTCAGATGATTACTTATGCATAATTGTACCTCACAGGTTTATCCTATGTACAAGGCATTTATTGAGCCGGACCTGCAAACTGCACATATAAAAATTATCAACAAATTCAATCCATTCTCAGGCTTCCAGAACCCAACTTATATTCTAAAGGTTAATCCCTTCATTATTATTGTTTTGTAGGAGTACCAGACAAAATAGAAGTGCCTTACACTGATGGCTTTATTTTTGTTTGGCTTCTAGCACTAAGTGCTTTCTATTATTGTAGTCTCCGAGGACCTTGTCAGGGGATCAAATCAAGGCTGTATTTGCGAATGAATACAAAGAACATATGGAGGAGACTTATGATATATATCTACTGCCACCAGGTGAAGATTCAGAAGCTTGCCAATCCTATCTAAGAATGCGAAACAGGGATGGGAAATACACTCTTATGTTTGAGGTTTGTTATTTGTAAACATGTTCTATTTCATTTTTTTTTCTTATAATATTTTATAGCTGACCTTGAACTAGTTCATTATGCATCCTTTTTTTTTATGCAAGTCGTTTGAGTGATTTGTTTCCATATATATACTTTGTGGTGGTAATGTTACTTTTTTTGTAATGTGCACACCACTGCTGATTATCTTTGAAAGTTTAAACTATGCTAAGGGCTGTTAAATATAGGTAGCCGTGGTGTAGAAGGTCTACGGCCAATAGCAAAGATATGGAAGCTCCATCTTTTTGAGGGGAAAACAATGTCTAATAAAGTTATGATACAACTAACATGCTATTAGACTTTCTAATGGATAACATTTTGTAAATATCACTGCAATAACATATGTTACACTTTCAACTAATCCAAGTAGTCCTGTGAATGCAATATGTTGCTTTTGCCTTGCCTTTTAGCAATACCTGATCTTGAGCATCACTGAGAAGGAAAGATGAGCTCTATAGTACCCAGTAATCTATGCTGAATCTCAAATGATGCTACATGTTTGTCATCCATTTAAGTTTTGTTGATTGGTGCAATCTGCAACAATATTTGTAAGAAAAGCTGGCAGAGATGGGTAGGCAATTTAAAATGAAAAATTAGCAAAAATTGATAGATAAGGTGATAATGGAAAATTGGAGGCCACAATAACTAGAGTCTAATCTAGATTACCCTGTTCTCTTTTTCTACAATATTCTTTTTCTTGGATCTGCTAATTGGTCTTTGGTGACTGTCTTTAGAAGTCAACTTTATCAGATTATGGTAGTTTAATTGCCAAGATAGATATTCTAATTGCCATTTCAACAGATGTGATAGTCTTATACTTAATAGACCTGAATGGAGGAGAAAGGACTAATGTATTATATGCCAAACGTGTTGCTGCTGTTTCTTCTCGCAAAGTTTACTAGCAGCAAGTGTTTCCTGAATCCAAGAAAGCTAAGTAGATCCATATCCATTTCTATGTATATACGATGATATACACTTTTAATCAGTTATTTTGTTTTATATGCTAGAATTTTGAATGTCTAATTGCAGAATATGCTAATCCGTTTGAGATTGGCTGTTTTCGACAGAAATCTATAGCTAAGGTTTAATCATTAATATGAAGCAACGCCTTAGGGTTAATACCTTTGCTTCATTGGCCTTGAAGGTTGTAGACAAAAGAGGGAAGGGACTATGCTTCCCCTCCCTAAGTAATTTGTTAAATTAAAATGTTCCTCTTCCCTTAAATAATTTGATTTACATTAGGTAGTTTATAACAGATCATATATCTTCATGGGGTTGCTCTAAGAAGCTTTAACATGTAAACATATTAAAATGTGTATAAAATTATGAATTGAATAGTCTGTTTGACCATTTCTATGTTTATAAGTGTGTCTGTAACTTGTAGATTGATCAGTTTTGTGTTGCCCTACCTGATTGCATAGTTTAAAGTATCGGCCGATACCGATCCGATACGGCCGATACCGATACAGTTTGGCATGTCCCGATCCGATACCGACCGATACCCGATACTGACCGATACCGACATTAGAGGTCTCTTTTTCAGTCAATTCGGCAAAAAAATTTGAATTAAAAAGATTAATTATAAAGGTTGTAAAAGCATAGTAAGGTTGTAAAAACATATAAAAGAGAAAATTTATCTAACGCATATAAATCAATCGACAATGATGACTACTATTTCATTCAATATCAAAAATACTAAGAAACAATACTGAAAATACTTTAAATTATGCATAAATGTATAAAATATATTCTCTAAAATGTTAATAATTTACTAATAGTTGTTTGCTTTCCGATACAAAAAAATCCGATACTCCGATCCGAAACAGCCGATACTACCGATACCGCCGATCCCGATACTCATAGGAATGGTCCGATACCGATTCCGATACCGATACTTTGAACCTTGCCTGATTGTTGCCTTATGCATTTTCTTGTGGCTATTCTTCTTTCTATTGGCAAAATAAACACTTAATTGGGCTTCTATATTTGTTAAAGTTTTTTTTTCCTTGAAAAGGTAAATGTTTCTGTTTCCAGTGTATTCTGAAACTTGTACTTATGGCGTGCCCTGTCAAAAAAACGACAAAGACTTGAGTGTACCAATATTGTATTGATTTTCAGGAATGGGTAACAGATAATCCTTTCATCATATCTCCAAGGATTACCTTTGAAGTTAGTGTGCGGCTTCTTGGTGGCTTGATGGCATTGGGTTATAGCATTGCAGCTATATTGAAAAGAAGCAGTCATGTGTTTGCTGATGATAGGGTAACTGTAAAAATTGATTGGTTGGAGCAGCTGAATAGGCATTATATTCAGGTAAACGATTTTCATATATTCTCTAAGATGTTGGTAACTTGTAAATAGCTCATGCATATGAATTGTTGAAGGCTCATGCATACTATAACACTTTACAGACATATTTACTTCACATTATATTAGCCATACCTAGAGGGAGTTTACATGTTTCCTTTCCCATTTAATTAAATTTTTTTGCCTGGGCTAGGATTTGAACCCGGCGGTGGGTGCCTACCATCCCTTACCAGTGGGCCCAGTGCTACCACTGGACCACCCCTCGGTGGTTTTCCTGTTTGAAAATTGTGAGCTAAATTGGTAAGCTTACCTGCAATATATAGATTGGCTTAAATTTAGAGGATAATCCTTCGAGTGAAAGAAATGTCATATCCTTGGTGGTTGTATTGGTATTTGACCCTCTGTTTTGGTATTTTGACTATTTCTCATTAACTTCGATCCATAACTTAGAACTCTAATTTCATAGATTACCAGGTAATGAGCTTTTGTGAATGTCACGGTTCTAAATGGCGATCTAGGCGGACGCCTAGGCGCTAGGCGCCTGGTGCCCGCCCGATGTCCGCCTAAGCGCCCGCCTAGTCCCTCCGACGCCCGACTATGCATGTTTTCGGGTTCTATGGACTTTTTTCTGCAATTTTCAGTAGTTTTTTTTGGATTTTTTATTTATTTTTGAACCGCCTAGATCTAGGCGGCCGCCTAGACAGTCGCCTTGGCGGGCTAGGCGCTAGGCGGTGGGGTGCCTGTCCGACTTGCGCCTAGCGCTTTCACAACCTTGATGAATGTTGATCTGTACTTTCAGTGAGGATATACTATTGCAGTCTATTGCTTATGTGGCAAAAATAATTGAACATCAAGGAAAATCAGTGTATGGATGAAGCAAAAAGAATTCCATACATCTAGTCTTGAAATTTTGACTTGCATAGAATCTGCAATTACCTAGTGAAAAGTATTATTTTATTGGTTTGAACCCTAATTTTGCTTGTAATGCTCAGTATGATAGAGTAAGTGATTGCAGTCACTTATTAGTTCTCTATGATTGTGATCTGTAGCTTTCAGAGTTGATTAGGTTTCATTCTCATCCAAATTTCAACTTAAATAAAATTTATGCTAGACGGACCGTTTTTTCTACTATACCAAAAACGGTTCATTTGCACTTAAATACCCTCAATTTTGTCCTGTGTTCACTTTGCTACCATGGACCTTTTTCGTTCACATTGATACCTTAAAATGTTATTAGTCACTTAAGTACCATGAACTCCATGAAATTGTCAACAAAAAGGGGGTAAAGTGCATTTATACCCCCTATCAGATTAAGTGCTGTACATATCATGAATAAGATGGTGGTTCATTTATTTGAGAAACCTTGTCAACTCTTTAAATAACAACAATTACAAACAACGATAATAATTTAATCCAAACAATATAACCCGATATGTTTTGTGTTCAAACCATAGTTTAAAGTATCGGCCGATACCGATCCGATACGGCCGATACCGATACAGTTTGGCATGTCCCCGATCCGATACCGACCGATACCTGATACTGACCGATACCGACATTAGAGGTCTCTTTTCAAGTCAATTCGGCAAAAAAAATTGAATTAAAAAGACCAATTAGAAAGGATGTAAAAGCATAATAAGGTTGTAAAAACATATAAACGAGGAAATCTTATCTATCGCATATAAATCAATCGACAAGGATGACTACTATTTCATTCAATATAAAAAATACTAAGAAACAATACTGAAAATACTTTAAATTATGCATAATTGTATAAAATATATTCTCTAAAATGTTAATAATTTACTAATAGTTGTTTACTTTCCGATACCAAAAAATCCGATACTCCGATCCGAAACAGCCGATACTACCGATACCGCCGATCCCGATACTCATAGGAATGGTCCGATACCGATTCCGATACCGATACTTTGAACCTTGGTTCAAACTCTATATCCAACACTATGCAGATTCTGAATTACAGTTTCCGGTAGTATATCCATATTTATCACCTTCTCCGGCTTCGTTCCACGACTTGTGTTGACTTGGTAATTGGTATATTACCCCAATTTGTACCTGGCTAGCATCTCGTAAATAATCACCTGGCAAATTCGCTATGGGACATTACCGATATATATGATCAAACCTTGTATGCTTTAAAAACTCTCTTAGTACCTTATGTAGTGATTTGTATTGTACTATATGTCATAAAGCTCTCACAGGGAATCGAGGACTACTTTGATCAGGTGCACTGTTATTGTGGTTTTTACTGAGTCCTCATGTTACTTAGTTTTATTTTTTATGCACATTTCCATGCTATTAGGCATGCCGTGGTAGCCTCTGGATGGATATAGCACTTTCGTATCTTATGCTATGCTATGATTTTAGTTCTGCATAGTTGTAGCATGTACCATTAGTTGCTCGGGATCAATCTGAGGGTTTTTGTTTAGTTTGGGATTTTATTCTTTTGGATTTTTGACTTTTGTGATATTTGTGCTCTGGAACTCTTAAGTAGCCTTTAATTTTATTATTCAATGTATATGAGTACAATACCATGCTTTGTGTGTGTGCAGACTCAATTTAATTCATCAGTTGCCATTATGATGACTTTATTATACTTTCATGGTCGGGGTAACCACTCAGCACATAAGTTGGTAACTTATGTAAGTCTTTTCTGAGTTTTTGGAAGGTTTAGAGCCTTATAATGATATAGGAATTTTTTTATATTAGCCCCTTAAATCTGTCCTATTTAGAGTTTTCCCCAAACTTGATATTCGCTTACAAGTCCCCCAAATGTCAAACAATTGGAGTTAAAGAGTCCCCTGATTAGCTTAGCTCCTTTTAAATGGGAATATTTCATAAGCTTTAACAAAACTATTTACTTACCATTTTGCCCTTGTCCTCATCGCTTCTTGCCCCTTGCACTAGGCTGCAACCACTGACGCTACACTCCTCTGTCACCCTTCCTCCTCCCTCAACCCTCCCCTTCTTCTTCCATCAACTTTAACAGAGGCTTCATCTATTTCTGAATCACTAGTTAGACAAATTAGGAAAAAGAGAAATCAGAAATCTATAGTATACTACTGTACACTACATTGCATTACATAAGGGTGTCACGTCCCGATCCCGCAGGACCAATAAGTCGTCAGGCGTAATGACGTACAAGCCTAAGTTGTGCTTGTACAAGGCACAACTTGCAAAATAACAAAATAGACTGAATTGAGATAGAAGCAACGGAACTTTAATGCAGAAAATCAAATAAACACATTGAGGCAAGAACACAATCTCTTTTATTCGTAACTTGCAGCGATTACAAAACTTTCAATAGCCAACTGAACTTGCCAATTTTGGCTTATAACTTTTGAAACTGAAAATAATTATAATGACTTCGTTCCATACATTACATCCCTTTATACAAAAACAACAATGTGCCTTCTAGCTTCCAAAGGATGATGGTCTTCTACCGTCTCAGAAGGTCCAACAGAAAATCCAGCACCTGTGGGGGTGGGGGTTAGTACACTGGAGAATGCACTGGTGAGGGACAAAAACTACACTCAACTGAAATCACTCACTAAGTAATCACGTAAAAAAATATTGCTTTTAACGGTGATCTTTCTATCTTTTACCTACTTCTATTTTATGCCAATACAATTCAAGAGCATATTCCATTTTGAAAACTTAATCAAAAGCCATATATTCTTCTTTCATTCATTCAAGCATTAAAGACTAATTCATGCACAATATCCATTCTTTTCTACTTTTACCAAACGCAGCAATTATCTTACACATATTCAATCTTAGGGCCATGATGGCAGCATTTCATTTAAACCAATTAATTCTTAGGATCATGATAGCAACGTTACACTGAACACAAATTCTTTCTTATTAACAATTCATGATAAGAAATATAGAACAATAGAAACATAACTTATACAGTGATTCTTACTCACGACCGACTGTCCATTCTTGCAACAAACAAGGATTAGAACAATTTACATATATATAATTTTCTGTCCGTCTCTATACCAAATTGCCAGGCCCAAGGTTGTGAAAAGTGCTAGGCGTTAGTCGAACGGGTATCCGCCTTCTAGCGCCTAGTCCACCTAGGCGGGCGCCTAGATTTAGGAGGTTCAAAAGATATAATTTTTTTCCGAAAAATTTAACGAAAATTGCATAAAAAATCCATCAAATCCCATTACATGCATTGTCGGGCGTCGGGGGAACTAGGCGGACGCCTAGGCGGACATCGGGCGGCCGCCAGCCGCCTAGTGCCTAGGCGCCGCCTAGGCGTCCTAGACGGCCGCATTTTAGAACAGTGGTTAGGCCTGTAATAATATTATCCCTAGTATGTGACCTAACTACATGATGGTCTATGGATGACTTTCCATGATTCGAAATTGATTAGAAATTGGGACGTACAAGCCCATCTCTCTAATAGACATGATACTCCTATGATCGCGAGGACGTACAAGTATCAGGGTGTACTATTCTCTCCTAGGCCGATACGATCCCTGTATTCCGGAGATCGATCGAGATAGTATACCTTGTGCACAAATTGTCCAAGACCAATACATGAATGCAAGTTCTATCAGATAAAACAATTGTAAGCAGTAACTATATACTGAATAAATATTTCTTCTTTCTTTCAAATAATAGAGCCGTAGTTTTGTTCTTCCTTTCTTTCTTTCATACGGCAAAGCCGTGTTCTTTCTTTCTTATCATTTCTCACAAACAGTACACATTCTTTTTATACAATTCTATCTTTACAACAAATGATAAATGAATGATCAATCATTCTTTCTATGCAACATAATATCAGTTCTTTCAATTCTATCAACAATTTATAACTCAAGCATGAAAATTCTACTCTTTTATAGCATACGATAAGGGAACATGATATCATTCTTTTTTAGGCAACAACACGTATAATTCTTTCAATTCTATCAACAAGCTATAATTACATCATGCAATTCTACTCTTTTAACGACACACGATAAAAGGGACATACAATCATTCTCTTTCTTTCTTTCTTAGCAAGCACGACAACAATTCTTTCAATTATAACAACAATCTAACTTAGGCATGTAATTCTTCCTGTCTTTCTTCAACAAGCATAGCAATAGTTCAATCATTGGTATTCACAATCTATAACTCAAGCACACAATTCTCTTATTAAGGACGTACATATTTTATGTACTTAGCATTTTAGTGATTACGGACTTTATTCTTAGCAACAAAACATGCATCCATTTTTTATGGGTTCTTTATTAATCATGAAAAAAAATCAGAAAGTGAAGTCATGTCCACTCACCCATAATGAAACGTCTTCATGTCCGAACAAATGAGCTATTACTGAAGGTTTTCTCTTACTTGAGCCTACAAACCGACACCAATATCCATATAATACACCCCCCCCATATAATACACCCCCCCCCCCCCCCCCCCCCCCCCCTCTCCACCCCCCCAAAAAAAAAAAAAAAATACTGCCTTAAGCCTCTTGATCACTTCTTCTACTGATGTGGTGGTGGTAGAGTCAAGGGCACATGGATAACATGGTATGGTGGTGTATGAGCCTTGAAAGTGGAGGTGATCTTGGTGGATGGGTGTTATACTTTGGTGGGGGTAGTGTTGAGAGCGGAGGATGGGTGTTATACTTAGGTGGGAATAGTGCTGAGAGCTGAGGATGGGTGCATTGAAGAGGGGGTGGAGTGTAGTGTGAAGGTGGTAGAAGCAATTATGGTAGTGGTGAGTACTTTGTGATACAGAGTAACAATAGTAGGGACTATGGGTTGAATGAGTTGGTAGTGGAGCACTTTGGCGATAGGTTGGTCACTTCGCTAAATGGCTTGGTGGTGAAGGGATGGGGTGGTGAGCAAGTGGAGGAGCTAGCCATAGGAAAAAGTTTAGGGTGTAGTGCTTGATGGGACAAGGTGTAGTGGATGAAAGGAGAGGCATCTTCTATTGGAAGAAGAGCACTACTATGAAAGAGGAATGCGTCCACAAAGCTCTTGGAGGAAGAGGGGTGAGGAGGGACAACGAATGTTTTAGGATGAAGGGAGTACCATGGATGAGGGCAAAATAGTACTTTAACACAATTAATCCCAATGGTTGTGTTGAGTTGTGGCTACGGAGACAGGGGGGAGATGGTGTAAGCCAGCACTTCTCCTACGTGCAATGAAGGCCTCTGGCCTAGGCCAGAGACTTTGATCACCCAAAGACCACGTACATATATGGTCAGATGGATGACTTCTAGAGGTAAAGATAAGATAAAAACAATTGCACCTGTGTTAATCTTGAGGTGGCTTCGCTTTAATATGAGACCCAGACAAATGTTTTGGATGCTTCGGCCTTGTTTTGCAATGATTTCTATTTTGTGATAGGCTTATTTTGGGAGGACCTTTTAGAACTAGGGACAGGTCAGGATTCAGGCAAATATAGAAGAATAGAATAGTTACTACTTCATAAAGAATGCACTTCACATAACTGAATGGGAAAAATGACTGCTGATCCAAAGATTTGGGAAGGCTACATTGTGGTTGTTCCGTAGTAAAGAATGTTTCAAAATTTGTTCCCATAGTTGGAGACTCTGCTCTTGACCCAAAAAAGTTATACATATGGCACTTGTTTTAAGGAACCAATAGTCTCTCTCTCTCTATATTATATTATATTATATTATATTATATATTATTTATTTATATAAATAAAATAAAATAAAATAAAATAAAATACTATATATATATATATATATATATATATATATATATATATAAGAGAGAGAGAGACTACACACAGTCAACATAAGATTATGATATTTGTTAGCTTAATTTGCACTTAAATACCCCTAAACTATGTAGATTTTGCATATAAACATCACATACTAATTTTTTTCACCCTATGCTATTTTAATAGGCACTTAAATACCCTAATTTTTTTTATTTTGCACTTAATACCCTAAACTACATAATCTTGCAGTTGGAGGGTAACAAAGTGTCAAAAGACACGTTTATCCATCTATACAAACCCTAATTTATCATCTTTTCTTCCCTAATTCCAAAACCCTAATTTCATAACCCTAATTTTCTAACCTATTTTTATCTTCTCTAATTGGAAACCCTAATTTTATCTTCTCCTCCTCGAATTGTAAAGTCCTAATTTTCTAATCCTAACCTACCATATATTATTTTTTTCTTTGTTTTAAATCTAACCCTAACTATGCTCCCTCCACACCCCCCCTCGTTGCTGCAACATCCCGACCCACTCTCGTCAATGTAGAAAGGGAGGGAGGGGGGTGGGGAGCATCAGGGCCGGCCCTGAGCTCATGGGGGCCCGAGACGAACTTTCAAAGTGGGACCCCTGTATATAATGTAAAAAATATTAAAAAACTAAAATAAAAGTAAATTAAAAAAATGTTACCACCAAGAATTGAACTAAGAACCTCTAGTATGCAAGTCTAACACAATAACCACTACACCACAATTGTTTTGTGTTAAGGGGATCTATGATACATACTAGTTCTATTTTAGATACAAGATTATTAATATATTTATGTTTAAACTGATTTTTTTTTGCCTTTCTGGTCCATGGACCCTGGGCGGTTGTCTTGGCTGCCCTGGGCAAGGGCCGGCCCTGAGGAGCATTGTGTTGGTCCAAAATTGGTCTAATCATATTTTCATAAATGAAAACTTCAATTGTTCATACGCATATCTATTATTGTGTATGTCTAACATTGTTTTGTAGCGAGAAACAAAACGACAAGAAGTAATGAGATCAAGAGGCATGCTTTTAACCAAGACCAAGTATGAGGATATGCAAAACCGATCAAGAACTAGAGCACATCAAGTCCAAGACAAGCATTTAGGAAGACAATCAAGACGACACAAAGACCTGTAATCTGTATCCTTTTTTTTGTAGAAGAGGGTTGTTAGATGTTTTTTTGAACATAAGGAAATGAGGTGCAATTGAAAGCCCAGCCTTACCCTATGATATGTTAGAAAACATCTAGGACTAGCCTCTACCCAAATCCCAATTTGGCTTTATCCAATGCTTGAACAAGACTGTCCTTAGGACATCGGAACTCCGAACAGAATTCTGAATGGGAACTTAGAGCAGCCCTGTCAAAATTCTGACTTCTGCTTAAAAATCCGAAATCCTTATTCGAATTTCTGTAGAGAATTTCGTCCTTGTTATTTTGACCACTCTTCTCTACTAAATGGCAAACATAACGGGCATAAAAATGGGTAGTAGCCAGTTTGTATTTCCAAGCAGATTAAAGCTGGAAGGAGTTTGGGACTGGAATGCCTCCACCGAGTATATCAGAATACATCGAGCGTTTGCGATCTTAACTCACTTTGATACGGGAACCTTCCGGATGAAGTATCACCAAGTATATCAGAATAATTAAGTCTTCATTTTTTTTACTATTGTTTTCAATCAAATTTTTTCACACTACAAATATCAATGGTTGGATAATGTTGTGCACTACTCTTTCATTAGGTCTCTTGTTGACTTTGGAGATAATTATTTTTATGTTGATCAATTTTATCCTCCCAAGTCTTACTCAGATACAGCATGCCTCATCAAAAGAATGATCTAATACTTCGTTAATACTAAATGGGCGGACTAGATGGATATCATTAACAAGGTTGGAAAATTCAGAGTAGCACATCGGAGGAATTTGAAAGAACTACAACATTTTGGAATTCCTACTGATATCTTAAACTAGACGAGTTTCTCTCCAACCAAGGGAGATTGATACAGGAACGTTCCTGATGAAGTATCACCTGAAGCCATTACCAAGAAGATTTCGGATCACTGCCATTTATATTGCTTCATACTCCTTCGAAGTTACAATTAGGTGTCGTGAAGCCTTACCTTTATTATAGGACTTAAAATTGAAAAACTATTGTTTGCATTACTACTCTTCATCACTCTAGGAAGGTGAATAGTTTGATAACATATATTTGTATGCATGCATTTGTTTCTTTATAAATGTAACCATTTGTAATGACACGAGAGAGAATGAAATGAAAGCAAATGGTTTGTTGTTGAAGATGGAATTCTTCTCTTTTTGATTTTTTAGGTGGATTTCTTTAGGAGAGACTTGTATGTTTTTATTGCCATCTTCTTTGTTCCTACTACTCTCACTTCCTTGTTCCTTAGTTTTAATTGCTCATAATCTCGTTTTATTTGTTACATTTTATAAAAACCCTATTCACCCCCCTCTAGGGTTGCCTTCACATAGTTAGGGTTAAAACAAAGGAAGAAGATGGAGTTTCTAAAACAAAAATAAAGGAAGGACATGATTTTTAAGTAGTTAGGGGCAAAACAATCCTTCACATACTTAGGGTTAAAACAAAGGAAGAAGATGGAGTATCTAAGAAAACAAAAATAAAGAACATGATTTTTTTAATACTTAGGGGCAAAACAATCCAATATGCCTGCACATGGCCGTTAAGTGTGACGGAAAACCGTTAAATGTGACATAAATAACTGAGGGCAGTATGTTGGTATATTAGAATATTCTTGGTATATTTGTTGGTATATTAGAATATTCTTGGTATATTTGTTGGGATATTAGAATATTCTACAGGGTTTTTTAATGGGGTATTAATGTAAGATGAAGGGTTGTAAGGCTATAAATAGCCAAAAAATTATCAATAAAAAATATAACAATTACTCAAAATATTCTACATGGTATCAGAGCGCAAACCCTAGCCACCACCTTCCAAACCCTAGCCACCACCGTTGTCACACAGCCCGCCACTACCGCTGCCACGCCGCCCGCCACCACCGCTCGTCCGCCACCACCGTCGCCGCTCGCCCACCACCACCGCCGCGAAGCCGCGACTCCCTTGGAGTTTTCTTTTGCGGTTCCATTTCAGACGTTGACATCGAAGGTCTAGATCTTATGGGGGAGTCATGATCGGGTCTAGGAGAGAACGAACGTGAATCGTGGGACGGGTGTGAGGTGATCGGAGAAGAGGAGGATCGATGGAGGAGATCATCAAGAAGTTGGACTCTGCGGAGATCGCAACGTTGATGAAGCTGATGAAACTGTCGGTTGGTAAGAGCGCGACACGAACATTGGCGAAGTTGGAGCTTCCATCCATCGATCTGAAGCTTGATGGACCGACAACCTACCTGAGTTGGTCACGACGGGTGAGGAGAACCCTCGCAGGGAAGAACCTGGAGGATATCTTGTCAGGAGAGAAGACATAGCCGGATGAGGGCTCGGCAGGACGCAACGAGTGGAAGTCCACTCATATGGTGATATACATTTGGCTCCTCAATTCTTTAGTCCAGTCGATTGCCGCCACAGTGGATGGCCTTGAGATGGTGAAAGACGTGTGGGAGAAGATGAGGAGAACCTACGATCGTGTGGAAAATAACTTGAGGGTTTTCCAGATCAAGGAGGAGATCGACTACACCGTACAGGGCGAGAAGACGATACAGGAGTATGCCACGGTGATCACTTCTCAGATCGGGCGAGCTGCGAGGACCCGAAGTGTAAGGAGAGACATGTATGTCTGCAGGAGAGGACGATGAAGTTTCTTAAGGGGCTGGCCGCAGTGTTTGCTCAGAGGACATCACTACTTCTAGTCCAACCGAAGATTCCTATACTTGAGGAGGCTATCTCGACCATGATCCAGGAGACTCCTATCAAGCTACAGGTAGGGACAAGTAGTCCTCCTGACGTGAATACAGCACTGGTGGTTGTCAATTCAGGCGGCCCATGACCTAAGGAAGATCTCCGACAGTGTTACAACTACGGGGAGGTGGGCCATATGAGGTATGCTTGCACCAAACCACCCAAGGAGGGAGATTCAGGTAGCGGACGTGGACAGTTTGGAGGACGTGGCCGTGGTCGTGGGGGTCGACGGGGTGGTCGAGGAGGTTATCGGACGAACCTGCTGGTAGCAGAAGGCGAGGAGGGAGCTAATGGTGCCTATACTGAGGAGGATCAGGCACTACTGGGCATGCTGGAAGTACCCAGGAGAAAGTAGAGAGCGTCAAGCGATGGAGACAAGAGGAGTGGGACTGAGAAGGCGTCCACCTCAGTCTTCGCCAGAGGCAACGCTGCCATGTATGTCCATCCATCGGAAGGTACTGATGACTCACTCGTCCTTGCATCTATATCTTCCCTTAGATCGTCAGACTGGAGTGTCGATCCGGGTGCGTCTCGACACGTGACAGGGAATGCTAGTGAGTTCTCTTTTTACACTCACCTAGCATCTGCAGACAGCATTCAAACAACCGATGGTACTTTCCAGCCAGTGGTCGGTAATGGTACTGTCGATTATACAGTTTCAGTAAGATTATCCAATGTTTTACATGCTCATTTTCCAGTCAGTCTTTTGTCCATTAGTTATATAATCCTCCAACTAAAATGCATTCTCTTTTGATATTCCTAAGGTGATCTTCCAGGAGAAGGAGAAGGAGACGAAGACTTAGGACTGGCACTTGGCATGATGGACTGTGGTACCTGGATCGGGAAGGACTGTATTTGGCATTGGTGTCTGTGGTAGAAAGGGCAGGAATGAGAGGACCAAAGATGAGTGTCGATGATACATTGATACTCCATCACAGGCGGTTGATGCACTCCTCTTTTGATATTTTGAGTAGGTTGCATCCATCTATTTATGAGAAGGCAAATAAGGAGAAACTAGTATGTGATGCATGTGATTTAGGCAAACTTATTAGGAGCTCAGATGTTGGTGCGTGCCATAGGAGCTTTTCTGTTTTGATATTATACATTCTGATGTCCGGGAGCCGTGCGTCACAACTACTATGAATGGTTACACGTATTTCGTCTATTTTATTGATTGTTCCTCTCGTGTCACTTGGCTGTATTTGATGAAGAATAAGAGGTCTTTGCCTGTTTTTGGGACTTTCATAAACATGTCCAGACTCAGTACAGAGCAGTGGTGAAGGTACTAAGGTCTGACAATGAAAAATAGTATACCAACAAAGCACTTGAGGAATACCTGTCAGCCCAAGGGATACAACATCAGGCCACCTGTGCATACACACCAACACATAATGGAGTGGCAGAAAGGAAAAACAGACATCTTCTGGAGGTGGCAAGGAGGATGATGATCGCCATGAATGTCCCACAGAGTCTGTGGGGACATGCAGTGTTGACATCAGCTCGATTGATTAACATGATGCCCTCGAAGGTACTGGGATGGAAGTCTTCATGTGAGATATTGCAAGAAAATAATAGTGGGATACTCCCATTAAAGGTGTTTGGCTGCGTATGTTTTGTGAAGGACAACAGACCGTCTGTTGGAAAACTTGACCCCAGAGCAGTCAAGTGTGTATTCGTGGGCTATTCGGCATCTCTAAAGGGGTACGCGTGCTGGAGCCCAATAGAGAAGAAGTTTGTGAGTATGGATGTTCACTCCAGGGAGTTTAAGCCATACTACCGTCAGGAGGGAACCTCATCCATGCGCAACTCACCTGATACTGAGAGTATGAGACGAGAGAGGGAGATTGGTGAGTGTGTGGTGACCGATTTAGGAGTATGGCATGGAGGAACATTTGAGGAGCAGGAGAGTGAAGAGGAACATGGGGAGGCGATGAGAGGTGTTAGGCCCACGACTCAGGGGGAGTTACTTACCTACAGCAGGAAAGGGAAGCAAACTGCAGGACCAGTACCTATAGTGCCAGTGTCAAGTCCCTTGCCTGCATCCGTCTCAACTCCTGAGACACCTACACCACCACCACCAGATTCCCCTTTAGGTGATATCATTCTTCCTACTCCTCACACACCATTATCAGTACGGAGGACCACTCGCAGCAATGCGAGAAATCCTCCTGAAGATATGGTTGAGACCTTGCTCAATTTGTTTCATATAATAACATCTCTTCTTCTCACGGAGCATTCATTGCATCTTTGGATAGTATTACTATACCTAACAATTGGCAGGTTGCCAAGAACGATCCAAAATGGAAAGCGGCGATGCACGAGGAGTTAGGCGCTCTTGAGAAGAACCACACTTGGGAACTGGTAAAACTACCAGAGGGGAAGAGGACAGTTAGATGCAAGTGGATCTTTACTGTGAAGCAGAACCCAGATGGAAAAGTAGAGCGCTACAAGGCTCGACTGGTGGCAAAATGATACAGTCAGACGTACGACATTGACTATGATGAGACCTTTGCACCAGTGACGAAGATGAGCACCGTCATTACCCTGATTTCTTTGGCAGCGAATGGTGGATGGAAGCTACACCTACTGGATTGTGAAGAATACGTTTCTTCATGGGGATCTAGTGGAGGAAGTGTACATGGAGATACCACCAGGATTCTGCACCGATAAGACTGTGGACAAGGTCTGCAGGTTGAAGAAGTCCGTCTATGGACTGAAGCAGTCTCCTCAGCGTGGTTTGACAAATTCAGGAGGCCGATGATAGGGATGAGATATCAGCAGATCAATGCTGATCATACTGTATTCTTCCATCGGAGTGGAGGCCACATCACCATGCTTGCGATGTATGTGGACGATATGATTATCACAAGAGATGATGAGCAGGAGATTGCCCAACTCAAGGAGGTGAAGGACATTGGCCTTCTTCGGTACTTCCTTGGGATTGAGATTGCTCGAGAAGCAGAGGGGATTGTTCTTTCTCAGATGAAGTATGCGCTGGACCTTCTCACAGAGACAAAGATGTTGGGATGGAGACCTGCAGCGACGCCGATCAACCAGAGGTTCAAGCTGTGTGCTGAGGTTGGAGAACCAGTTGACCGAGACAGATACCAGAGACTGGTGGACAAGTTGATCTATTTGAGCCACACACGTTCTGATATCTGCTTTGCAGTGAGTGTGGTGAGCTGTTACATGCATGACCCAATGAAGGGTCATATGGACGCAGTGTACCAGATTCTGAGATATTTGAAGGGTACCTCCGGAAATGTATCTGATTCTGAGATACTTGAAGGGTACCCCCGAAAATGGGTTGATATTCAGGAAGAATGATCACTTGAGCATCGAGGGCTACTGTGACTCTGACTGGGCTAGCTGTACCGATGACAGGAGGTTTACCTCGGGCTATTGCATATTTGTAGGAGGCAACTTGATCTCTTGGAGGAGTAAGAAGCAGTTGGTGGCGGCCAGATCGACAGCTGAAGCGGAGTACAGAGCTATGGCCTTGGGAGTTGCAGAGTTGCTATGGCTGAAGAGTATGCTGGTGGAGCTGAAGCTGGATCAAGGAGCCAAGATGAAGCTGTGGTGTGACAACCAGTCAGCCATCAGTATCGCCAACAATCCAGTGTATCATGACAGGACCAAACACATCGAGATCGATAGGTTCTTCATCAAGAAGAAGTTGGACCGTTGACTACTGGAGCTAGGTTATGTTCCAACCAAGAAGCAGGTAGCAGACGGTATGACCAAGAGACTTAGCTCTGCAGATATGATTAGAGGATGTGACAAGATGAGCTTAGTGAATATCTTTCGCCCATCTTGAGGAGTGTTGGTATATTAGAATATTCTTGGTATATTTGTTGGTATATTAGAATATTCTTAGTATATTTGTTAGGATATTAGAATATTCTACAGGTTTTTTTAATGGGATATTAATGTAAGATGAAGGGTTGTAAGGCTATAAATAGCCAAGAGATTATCAATAAAAAATATAACAATTACTCCAAAATATTCTACACAGTAAGTTGCAAAAGTAGTGATAGTTCAAAGCGTTAGAAGATCTAGTATAATATGGTTCGAGGAGCCATCACCTTCTTTGCCATTTGTTTCAATATCTGCTGCTTTGTGAACTCCGGGGAAGGCAGGAACTTCCAGATTTATTGATTGAGGAGTTTTTTCTAGCTCAAGGCACCGACTTACTTATTAATAAAGGAGAGCCCCCCCCTATAGAAATGCTTTTAAGGGTATATAAGTTCATTTAAAAATAGTTCAAGGTACTCAAGTGGAAAAGTATATATAGTTCATGGTGTTCAATTCAATTGCATATTAGCCCATTTGTTAAGATGCTGGATATTACCTCCATATTCATTTGTTGGATAACAATGTTCTACATCTCGTGACACTACTTTTCTTCAATTCTGGTCAAGGTGCAAGGAAAAGATCGTCTGTTTGTAAAATATACTGCAGAGCAATTGGGCCTGGAAGGTTCCTATATTCCCCATACTTACATAGAGCTGATTCAGCTAGAAAAGCTTGTGAATGAAGTTATGGTACGGTTACTTCATAAAACTACTATTCATTCTGTCTCATTTGATTGCATAATGTTTCACTTCATATATGTTTGATGTGTAGGCATTGCCAGAGGATTTGAAGACAAAACTTAGTTTAGATGAAGAACTGGTATCAAGCCCCAAAGAAGCACTTTCCCGAGCCTCTGCCGACAGAGTTGCCATGAGAAATCAGCATCTCAAGAGGTTTTTTTTTTCTGTTTGCAAGTTAATACCCTCTGTTAGAGTCATCAAACTTAACTGTCATGAGCAAAAGATATGACCACTATGGACATTTTTGCCCTTCAAATAAAAAGATAACTCCTAATCATTCTTCACCTCATATTTAACCCTAAATCTAAAGAGAGTCGTCCATGAAGGAGAGGTGTCATCCAGGAGGTGGGACAATGAGGTTGGGGATCAACAAGGCAGGGTGGGGGGTTGGCTTAAGGTTAGGCCTATTTAGGGCTAGAGTGCATGAGGAAGAATACAAGGGTAGAGTACTATTTTTTATTTCTTCTTTTGATTACACGGTAGAAAGTTGCAAAAACTTAGAAATTCATGGGTCTTTTAATGCAATTTTGAACGACAGAGTTGCCATGAGAAATCAGAATCTCAAGAGGTTGTTTTTCCCCCTGTTTGCAAGTTAATACCCTCTGTTAGAGTACTTAACTGTCATGGACAAAAGATATGACCAATATGGACATTTTTGCCCTTCAAATAAAAAGATAACTCCTAATCGTTCTTCACCTCATATTTAACCCTAAATCTAAAGAGAGTCATCCATGAAGGAGAGGTGTCATCCAGGAGGTGGGACACAATGAGGAAGGGGATCAACAAGGCAGGGTGGGGGGTTGGCTTAAGATTAGGACTATTTAGGGCTAGGGTGCATGAGGAAGAATACAAGGGTAGAGTACTAATTTTATTTTATTTCTTTTGATTACACAGGGTAGCAAGTTGCAAAAACTTAGAAATTCATGGGTCTTTTAATGCAATTTTGAAAGTTTAGGATAGCAAGTTGTCAATTTTGATACTTTTAGGGTATAAAGTTGCAACTCTAGGATAGTTTGAGGTATTTAGTCGCAAATTAGCCTACAATAATTGATAGTTTTTGGAGTGGCTGTCGACCTAACATCAATCCCCTGTTGGTGCGAAATTCCAGCCAATGTTGCTATTAGCATGAGAGGGCCATGCTATAAAACCTAGACTGCCAGTTGGTAGGTAGTAGACCTACCTTTTGGCTATTCATTTTAAGTTCCATGCAGCCAAGGAGCATCCTCCAAGTCCCGGTAAACTATAGTCTTGCCCACAAAATTATTGTCATGTATCTGCTACTTTTACCTGAGACAGATGAGAAGTGAGTCTAAAGATGGGATCCTAGGCCTGGACAGTATAAGTGAGTGGTTCAGACAATCATGCAAACGACCTATGATAAGATTACATCGCAATGATATATCTTTATTCTGCTAGGGTGTTGTTTCTGTATATAGTGCACAGGGAAAGAACAACAAGGATAAATATCTCATTGCCTCTCTTCATTCTTCATTACAAAGCCAACTAGCATTAACCTATCAGTCTGGAGTGGTTGGTTTTGATACCTTAAATTTGTGTACTCCCATTAGACTGCTTCAAAAGATGGAGAAGCGTCAGGTATATGAAAAAGATGGTACAAGAAAGTAATATTTGTTGTAAATCTAACACCATTGAGTCTTCTATATTTACTTCAAATGAACAGCTTATTTGTTTGTCTTTCACTTGTGCTGTTACTGAATTACTTCAAACTTATAAATCTGATAACCATTAGTGTTGTCACTTTTGTGTATCTTTATCCATCTTGACAATAAACTACTGCATGAAATGAGTATAGTTCCTCTATAGTTTCTAAAGTTTGTAGCAGATATTTTCAATCCATGTTCAACTGACAGTTTCCTTGGGTGATGCTGACAAAAAAGCTTTAGCTTGCTGAACCAAACTGGTTCATCTTTTGACATTTCATCAGCTAAATCATGCATTTGATGCAGTCTAAGCGCTGTTCTGGATATTGGACAGTATAGCCGATATATTACCCGGTATAAAGGTTTCAAAGACAAACTTCTATGGTTATTTTAACTGGTTTGAATAAACCGGCAATTGTATTATACCATTCAGTATAACGGCCATTTTAACTGATATGTCAGGTATACTACATGTATCGGGATTTTGGCCAGTATAAAACCGTTAAACCCCCTAAAAACTCTTAATCCCAAACTCGTTTCTCTCTCATTCTTGATAAAGAAAAGAGAAGGTGATACTTACCTCTGGCGAGCCGACGAGGATAGCGGCACTTACCTCCTCTCTTTGTTAAAAACATTTGACTTTTGACTTTGAGTTCTTCAATTATTATAATTGTTTATGGACACTTCTTTGATTTAGATTGGTGCTTTGATTCTTGTTGTACATGTCATATATGAAATGAATTATTACCCTATATCTCCCAATATATCTGGTACATCATCCGGATCCAGTTTCCAGCGTGGCGACCCTCAACCGGTATCTGATATCAGGCAAACATTCAGATTAATATGTTTTCCTTGTTATGTTTTCCTTGTTGTTCACAGGAATCCTCGTGAAATGTTAGCTTATATGTTCTATTGTTCTTCCATTCCTATTTGGTTAGGACATGTGGTTGATAGGATTTTGGATGTGCCAAAATTCATGACTGTACAATTTGTCTCCTGTGCACCATGTAGGAAGATGATGGATCAATTTGAAATAAACAGTGGAGTTTATTTGGAATCTTTAATTGGTATCTATTAATGTAACGTGGGGTTGATATTATGTCAAATGGAATAAAATAAAATATTAGCAGAAACATTTTTTTTGGGTGGTGTGTGTGGTAGGAGGGGGATCAATCGGAAAGGAAAAAGAGAAGGATTTTATTTGGAAATATTTGCCAAATCTGTATTTAATGATGTAAATTTTAATATACAAATTAAAATATTAGCAAGAAGCAATAAAGTACAATTGTAACATCTGCAGCTTAATTGTATATACAGAGTACTATGGTCAAGTGCACAGTGAAGTGATAATTTGAGAATCCTAAGCTTGCAATATAACAAAATTCGTGTGATAAATTTCAGAAGTGTTACTTGTATAGATCCATTGATTAAATTCTCTCTGCTTACAAATTCTGAACTGTATGTATAGTCACAAAAACATGTGCCTTTACCCTAATTTTTTTTCTTCAGCTATCTAACTACTGAACTATAGAGTTCCAATAAAAGTCTGTAGACATGCAAGGAGAAGACAGGTTTGACACTCTGGATCTGATACTCTTTTTCTTGCAGTGGTTTGTCACACTCCTATTCAACACAAAGGGACAAACATCTAGCTAAGCTAACGAAACTTACAGTCGGTACCCGAAGATTTGATGGACGGAACCCTGAAACTCCTTCAATCAACCAGGTGATCTTGTAGTAGACCGATTTGAATATATGAGAAGATTCTGCATGCTGTAGCATTACATTTTCATCTATTGCTACATATAATAGTTTTGGGTTCTTATATTTCTTTTAGGGCATGATTACTCAACTATCGGAACAGATATCAACTTTGAACGAAAGAATGGATGAGTTCACTTCCCGAATCGAGGAACTAAATTCCAAATTCAGCACGCAGAAACCTTCTATGAGCCAGCAAAACCCTCCCCTCCAAGGTGAAGCCTGCAATGGCTTGGCACCCACATCTTTATTTATGTCCAGCTTGGGCAACGAGACCCGGATACCCAATTCATCATCCTCTACACAATTGAATAAAGATTCTCCATTACTAGACGAGGTTGACTTTTAAACCCTACATTTTTCTTTTCATTTTTTAGCCAAACAAAGATTGTTTGAAAGATTGGTGACACATTATGCATCTTAATCTATTTCACCACTATAAGTAGTGATAGTACTTGTTCAAAAAATCATTTCGAGTTATTCATTATATTTACCATGTTTTATGGCAATGCCATCTTTCTCTATTCCTAATGGTCGATTTATTTCCGACATTTCTCCAGCTTGGATCAAGATTTTTGAGTTCTGAAGTATTGTCTGGGAAAATGTGACCAATGAATGGACCATTAGGAACTGTAATCTCTATTTTGGTAGATCAGATAAATAAATTGACTTTCTAGCTTGCGTCAAGGTTTGAGTTTCCTAGTGCATGTTGCCATGACTATATTATGTTGTGTTTCATTTGTGTCCGTGCAAACTAGATCAAACATTGTAAATACAACACAACAGGATACAGACACGATAACAACTTGGCGTCTTCAGGTGTATTTTGTAGTGTGTTCAGTAAATGTCTGAGAGGGAAATGAGCACCATTTTCAGAGTTTCCCTGCTTCCTAGTATATTATGATTGATCTCCAGCGCTTTTCTTTGATAGTTCTGTTGATAATTTTTTGTTGAATGCTTTGTGGGTCATTTTACCCAAGAAGTTATTCTAGATCATGCTCTTGGCCTTTTTTCCAGTTATGTATTTATTTTTGTTTATTTCAAGTAACAGATCGTGGCCATCACAGGAGGTCAGCGGCAAATGATGCATCAAATGGACAATCTCTCGAACTTACTTCATGAGCATTTGACTCAGCTGAGCCGCCAGAAAAGTCTTGGTACAGGTCGAATACTAGACATGGATCGCCTGGCAAAGCCCCTAATTCTTATGTTAGCAGCGGGCGGGATTGGTATTTTTCTGCTGAAGGGTTTATCTCGGAGTTGAGTCAAATGGACCTTAAGGCACAACTTTTTTTTTTTCTTTCTTTTTGCTTTTTTCGGGGACTCTTATTCTTAGCCTTGTGGGTTCCCCCTAAATCTTTATGTGAACCAACACTTGTATACATGGGTATTTTATAGTTTTTTTAGTAAGAGAGTCCAGAAATAAATTGTAACTCTGGGAGTGTAAACTTTACAAATGATGTTGCCCAAAATATTACATAGCTACATCCTTCATGTACAGTTAATAAATCCGATGGGTGGAATGGAAGAGTTCATGTTGTTATGAAAATCCGTAAATCTTAATTATTCCAGGCTGAAGTCCTGTGGTGTGCAAATGACTATTTTTCTCTCTGCAACCTCTGTTCTTTCATGAAAAGAAACATATTTATCTAAAACTTAATAAATCTCATTTTTGTGCTTACTATAGTTAAACATTTGTAGCTCTTTTCTTTGTTATCTATAGTCATAGTTAATACATAAATATTGATTAGGGGAATCATTGTGAAACCTCCTCTGATGTTAGGTCGTGTTGTGTTTCTCTTGTTAATTTTGTTTATCAAACTTCTCCCATGCTGTCCAGCTCAAGTGAAATTTTGTCCCAATGAGGCATGCGAGACGCAAGAGAGGTATTTTCATTTTCATGACGAAAATACCTTTTCCTTCGTTCTCAAATATTTTTTGTTTCAAACCTGTTTTTTTCTTTTTCAAATGTTTTAAAAGATTATGTTCAATAGTAGATCTAGAAATTTTTCTAAAACAAGAATTTAATGTATTACTTGTATAGTCATAATATTCTTCTCTCACCAAATGTGAAATATTGTTCATCATAAATAATATATTTTGTTAAGAGCTAACAAATAAGTAAATGATCCTAAAGGAGGATTCTGCTTAACTATATTTTTCTAACATCAATTGTCATTACCATAACAACTATTCATAGTGTCTTTTTTGTTTTTGTTTTTTTTTCATTATGTAGCTATAGGTATTGATTTTTGTGTATTGAGATCTAAGATTTTCTCTCACTGATCATTTGGTAACATATAATTTAGTAAAATAAGTCCAATAAATTGATAGAACTATTAATACTAAAAGTTTTGGAATGTGACATTTGTGTAGTAGTTCGTTTTCCATAGGAATAATATAATAATTACTATAAAAAATGTGATAAACATTGTAACAATGATCCAAAAGACTATCAAAGTGTTGTTTAGAACCATCGTTAGGATCCATACTATTTTTTAAAAGTGTAATTAAAAGATTATTTAGTTTAAAATATCAAAAACTAACTACTTATATAATATAATATGAAAAATACCTAAACCTCAATTGATTTCCTCCATAGCCGGATATAGAATTGTTATAACTTTGTGAAGTCTCCAAAATCTGATTTCTAGAACTCTCATAATATTTTTGCACTTGAGTCTCTAGAAAGTAGCTAATTCACCGAATATAACACAATATTGATTGAAAGTATTAGGAAAGATGAAAGAAAATTTGTTGTGCTAAATTTGGATGAAAAAAAAAAAAAAAAATTTGGATACCAAATGACCACACACATCCTTACAATATATCTGTTACAAGAGTATTTTAATCATTTATAACAAACTGACAAAAATATTCTTAATTAAAAAATATTCCCAAAACACCAAACGACTCTCATCAAAACACTGTTGGTGTACTTGACCAAAATTCCCCCAACATAACGTTCGTTATAACGTATATTAGGGGAGTAAAATTGTTTAAAAATGGGGAGTTGCAATTGTCAATAAAGTTTTTATAACGTTCAAAGTGAATATCAAAATTATTCTTGATTTAGGTCCTTTATAAAGGCACTACAAAGTACACTCAGGACAACTCAATTTTTTTTGAGTAATTACAAGTTTACCACTTCCAAAGATTACTTAGGACTGTTCACTCTCAATTGTTTTTTTTTTCAGGACTGTCAAAATTTTGACAATCCTACCAATTGGAAGGACTGACAAAATTTTGACAGTGCTAAAGAAAATATGTTAATTTTTTAGGACTGTCAAATTTTTGACAGTTCTTCAAATTGGTAGGATTTTCAAAAATTTGACAGTCCGGAGGGGGAAGGGTCTATGCGAGGTGAGACAAGGGGGAGAAGGAGGAAGAGGAGAAGGAGGCAGTGACAAGAGCAGCGAGGAAAGGGCGTTCGAGGGGGCCGAAGTGGCGGAGGGGGCAGAGGAGAAGTAGGTGGAGGAGTCGAAGGCGGCGACGGAGGAGCAGGAGGTGGTGGAGGGGTGGAGGGAGGTGGAGAGAGCGATTGAGACGTTGGCGCTGACGAAAGCACCGGAGATGGAGAAGAAGCTGTTGCTGCTAGCTTTTTCGAGATTGCTGCTGCTGCTGATGACGGTGATGGTGGTGGCGGTGGTGGAAGAGGAGGAGGCGTATGAGAAGGAATGGCCGTCGAGTGACTAGGTGGCGGTGACGAGGTCGATGACGAGGTCGACAACACGGAGAGGTGGAGAATCGCGGGAGGAGGATGGAGGAGAGGGGTGGGGGTGGGAGAGGAGCAGGAGGAGGTGGACAACCTTAGTAAATTTTGGACTAACCTGAGTAAAAATTATTTCTAGCTGGACTAGTACCAATACTGGACTAGTCCCGAGTCATTTTGGTAGTGCATTTATCAATGGCCTTGATTTACAAAAAAAGCTATAAATTTATTTTTTTAAAAATTATAATAAATTGAGGATAGTATTGATAATCCATCATGAAAGATATTGAATGCTTGGCAATTACAATTCCAAAAAAATAAATAAAAAAATCACAGTTCATTACTGGTGCGATGGTGGGTGACCGTGCCTCAGACCGGCCAAGTCCACCGAATTTTGGGAGTGACACCCGCACGATCCATTTGAGCGACCGGGCCGGGATTAGGTCAAGGGGCAGATTCAGGCCGACTCAAAGAATTTGTAGGCCGGATCGGTTTCCGAATTTGACCAGGTCGAACCCATGGTGGACTTCAGACCACCCGGCCCACTTCACATCATGTCCAACTTTTTAATATGTTATTTTCCTCAAAATCCTTCCTTTCAATTTTCTCTCTTATCATTTTTTTCTCTTTTCCTAATGGCTTCTTTGGAAACCGACATCAACATGGCTCCGGCCGGCGAAGGTTCGAGCTCCGCCGGTCCTTCCTCGTCGTCGAAGAAGCCGAAGCGGTTCGAGATCAAGAAGTGGAACGCCGTCGCCCTCTGGGCCTGGGGTGAGTAGAAAACCCTAGATTCGGGAGAATTAGAATTAGAATTAGGGTTAGGGTTTCATCGACTTTAATTGGATTCGACTTTGATGATACAGATATCGTGGTCGACAACTGTGCGATCTGCAGGAACCACATCATGGACCTCTGTGAGTACTTCTTCTTTGTTAGGGTTAGGATTCTTGAAGCTGATTTTTTATAAGGGAATCTCGACAGGTATCGAGTGCCAGGCTAATCAGGCGAGCGCGACGAGCGAGGAGTGCACCGTGGCTTGGGGTAAAGCTCTCTTTAATTTTCTCATTTTTTGGTATATTTGTGTATGATTTTTCTTTGTTAGGGTTAGGGCTTTGGTTATTTCTTTCGTATTTGATATTTAATTCTTTTACAAGGTTGATGAGCTCTGATTAGTATTTTACAAAAAAGAGGTCAATTAAGTTTGTTTAGTTAAAAAGGTCAATTAGGTACTATGTGGTTATGCTGCGCATTCACAGTTGGTAGTCAGTTACGATTTATGCGGTGAAAAGCCATTAGTTGTGGGTCGAAAAAAATGGTCAATTACCATTTCTCAGAAATCCATTTTGGAAGAGCATGTAGATTGGCTTAATCTTTAAGAGTAACTTCGAAGTTTATAATTAGGACCGTTATCATAAAGAAGTGTTGACTTCATCTTTGGATTTTTTTACACTATCAAATGTTACTAGGCTTCTGTGGATGGAGAGGTTTTTTTCTGTCAATATAAGTAATGAAATAGTAGAAATTTTTTTTGGCACTCAAAATGATTAGTGATGATGTATTTTGATTTTTAATGCTTACCGGGTCAAGGGTGTAGACCAACCGACCAGCCCACACTCCTGTTTTTTGGTTTCCTTTATATGGTCTTTCTGATTGTTTACTTCTTTTACAACCACATGGTGGCCCAGTTGGTAAATTGATGAGGTAATAAGCAAGAGATTTTGAGATCAATACTCACTATCCATATTATGATCGGTATATGATTTTTTTACTATAATTTTATATAATGCCCCTTAAAATAATGTATCCCCCCCCCCCCCCCCCCCCCCCCCCCCCCCCTTTCCCCCTTATCCAGTACTGACACCAAGCTTTTTACCTTTTTGTGCCTGGCTGTGTTTAACATGTTCTTTTTCAACCCAATAGTGTAGTAAATATGAGCCCTTTTTTGTTACACCTTTAGTTGCGATGATAATTTTTAATAAGAAACATGTGCAGTTGTTCGAATGGGTGTAGCTGGACTACTCTTGTTTGAGTTTCTTATTTGAAGCTTAGGCAACATAAGGAACATTAGATTATGTTTTTGACGGAAAAATATCATGTATGATATCTATCATTGACAATTTACTCTGGCAAAATTGTGTTAGTTATGGCATCCAAAGGCTTGAGTTGTTATTGTTCCTATATTATAACGTCAAAGCTTGGCGTTTGTCATGGAATTGTGGGTCGGTTTTGAATCATATTGAGCGTTGGTTGTGAACCATATTGATTTTGAAATTTGTGGGTCGGTTTTCACGAGGCCCTAAAACCTTATTTTGATCAAAGCAAGCAAATTAACTGCAAAATTCAAAATTCAAATCTTAGGTAGGAGACAAAGGTAACTAACAGTTAAGTCCCACTTTATCATTTAAAAGCCGGAAGAAAATCACTAGTTTTCATTAAACCATTAACGAGAATCACCTCCCGTCACCTCTAATAGAAAGAACAAAAAGAAAAGAAGAGAAGATAATTAGGGGAATTGGTAAAGGATGGAATTAAGTTGCAGAGTTACCTGGATGTATCTACCTGTCTCATTTTGCTTTGATTTGTGCTTGTCCAGTTTCTTGCTTTATACTGGGTTCCAAACGCGATCTTTATTCTTTTATAATAATAAAAACTCGTGCCCTGGACATATAAATAAAATACTTCATTAAATTTAAGTTTATGGTATTGCTAAAACTCATCTTTGCTTACCTCTTTCAGTCCAGTAATTAACCCAAACTCTGATAATCTGGACTATTATCAACATTGGAAACTCAATTTGTAAAAAAAAACTATCTATAGACAAAGATTCCTTCCTACATTTATAGGTCTGAATTGCTTTGAGATAACCCATCGACCACACAAAATCTAGCTATTTTGGATGAGAACCAACAAGTTAGACCACCTTGTTTGATTTCAATTACAATTTTGCTAATTAACCACCTTTTGCTAAGGTTTGGTCCATGGCATGACTTACTATACAGATTTGATTATGTACTGCAATTTTTTATAGGGACCTGTAGTATGGAAAATTGTTATTTGGCCAAATTTAGTAGTATCCATAATGATTTTTGTGCAAGGGTGTATATGTAGAAATGCAAAAAAAGAAGAAGATAAGAACTTGAATCATGCATGAGTAGGAAAATTATTTATATGGACTCCTCAAACTGGGAACTGTACATTTTCTAAAAACTGAAAATATAGAAGTGATTTAAGTATCTAGCCTTCTATATGAAGAAAATATGCTATCTCTGGTCACTGTCTAGGAAACTTAATGGTTTGAAGGAAAGTATTGAATCTTGTGTTGTAGCAAAGCTTTTGGTTAACCTTTTGTCTGATTAGTATCCCAATGGCCAATGGAGCTGGTGTAGATATGCGTGCAAGCTATTTGAAGGTTAAAGCTGTGGAATTATCATTTAGGAAGATGAAGTAGATTGTGAACTGAGATTCATAAAATAGGAATAGTCTTGATGGATAAATGCTGATCTATGTTGCGTGGAGACGGGAAAATGGTGACCGTATCCATATCGGGTTTGTATCCGTTTCCGTATTCGTGCATATAGATGGCTACTATTGTACCTATCTGAAAATGTCGGTTTCTTGTATATGTATTTTGTCCTTATCCATATTCGTGACCGTATTGATGTATTCATGCACCATACATGGTGACTTGGATTTTATACGTGCAAGCTACTTGAAGGTTAAAGATGTGGAATTATTGGCCACGAAGATCAAGTAGATTGTGAACTGAGATTTGTAGAACAGGACTACTGTTGATGGATAAGTGCTGACATACATTGCATGGAGACGGGAAAATGGTCTCCGTACCCATATCGTGTATGTATCCTTGTCCTTATTTGTGCATATAGATGACTACTATTGTACTTACCTGAAAATGTCTGTTTCCTGTATCTGTATTGTTTGCTAATCCGTATGTGTCCGTATTGGCGTATTTGTGCAACATAGGTGGTGACTTGGATTTTATACGTTATAAGTGATCGCTTGTGCATCACTTCAGCACATTCATTCGTGGAGTGTCCGTGCTTCCTATTTTGCTAGTGAAAAATGTGATTGTAATATAACTTGTAATATTACAACAACAATAAAGGCTTTATCTTAAAAAATTTAGTTCGTCTAAATCTAATTTTAATATGAAATATAAAATTATGGAAAGCCAAGTACTTAAAAACAATTCACTTCCTTCTTTGATTGCAAAAATTTGGGATTTCGTTCCTTTGAGAGGTTTAAATCTTCTCAAGTACTTCCCTACTCTAGAAAATCATGTGATATCTTCACAAATGCAATTGATGAAAAACT
Organism: Iris macrosiphon; assembly: GCA_036927795.1. Taxonomy (NCBI): domain Eukaryota; kingdom Viridiplantae; phylum Streptophyta; class Magnoliopsida; order Asparagales; family Iridaceae; genus Iris; species Iris macrosiphon. The sequence continues at coordinate 306,483,303 of JAYESA010000005.1, forward strand.
GGAGGTTGACATGGGACTATGGAGAAATCATTATTACAATACTGAAGTGCTTTTGAATATTTACTATGTGCACCACTGTTAATGCATTAATTAAAGTGCAAAAAATCTCTTCTTAGATTTGCGTTTTTGCATTTAAAGACTCTTGGCTTTAAAAAATCTTCATATTTTTATTTTGTCTCAATTTACACTCATTTTGAATCCTGCCGTTTAACATATGTTAAAATACGCCTGAAATGACGATTTTACCCCTCCCCCCATTCTCTCCCCCCTCTCTGGGGGGGAGGAGAGGGGGGCGCCGGTGGCCGTGCGGAGAGGAGGAGGAGGGGGGGTGGCCGTGCGAAGAGGAGGAGGAGGGGGGGGGTGGCCGTGCCGGGACGGGGAGGAGGAGGAGGGGCGAGTGGCCGCGCGGGGAGGAGGAGGGGTCAGGGGGCTGCCACCACCGCGGGGTGTGAGGGGGGGGTGTGAGGGAGGGGAGGTGTGAATGGAGAAGAGGGGGGGAGGGGAGGGGAGGGGTGAATGGAGAAGAGGGGGGAGGGTATTTTGGATTTTTTTTTTTTAAACTCTACGGTCAAATATGACGGTTTGTAGTCTGTAGTGGGCATTTTGATCGAGTCATATATTGCGAGAGGGTTTAATTGCTATATTTGTCTATCGAGTCTTATTTTGCTAACGAGGCAAATTGGAGGAGAGTTTTTTTGCACTTTACCCTATTTAATATGTACATCTACACAAGTTATTACTTTTCATTATTGGATATCTTTACATCATCCTTTTCTTAAGGAGAAGAAATGAAAGAAATATTAAGATGCATTATTGTTAATGATTGTTGCGTAGTGGGCATTTTGATCGAGTCATATATTGCGAGAGGGTTTAATTGCTATATTTGTCTATCGAGTCTTATTTTGCTAACGAGGCAAATTGGAGGAGAGTTTTTTTGCACTTTACCCTATTTAATATGTACATCTACACAAGTTATTACTTTTCATTATTGGATATCTTTACACCATCTTTTTCTTAAGGAGAAGAAATGAAAGAAATATTAAGATGCATTATTGTTAATGATTGTTGCTGGGTTGCTTGGTTTCATCGTCATCTACAGAAGTTCCAGCTAGGAAAATTTTCTATGCCTATTGACCTCCTACTGCATAGATGACGTCTTATGCAATGATTTATACCCCATGAAAACTAAGACTAGTTGATTCAATTTGCTATAACTTAGTTCATTACATTAGTCGAACAATAGCATGTTATACTAATACACGTGTATCCTATTTGTATCATAAACATATGTTATTTTTTTCCTTTCATTCTTTTTCATCTTATCTTCTTGGTGTGAATAGTGTTGTTTAGATGAGATGTTACTAGTTGATTCAATTTGCTATAACTTAGTTCATTACATTAGTCGAACAATTTAGCATGTTATACTAATACGCGTGTATCCTATTTGTATCATAAACATATGTTATTTTTTTCCTTTCATTCCTTTTCATCTTATCTTCTTGGTGTGAAAAGTGTTGTTTAGATGAGATGTTTCATTATATGTAAAACTGAACTGTACAATATTTTACGAACAATTTTTTTAAGCAGAATTGCTTCTTTAAATTTAACGACTTTGTTTCAACGAGACTCAAAATTTAGTACTCTCTGCTCTGTAAGCATTTTCCTGCTTGCCTTGCAATCTGTCTAGGCAGTCAAGGGTTATTATGCCTTACATCGTATACATGCATCTTGAGTTTTTGACCACCTTGAGAAGATGAACAACAATTTATCCAATAGTTTTTGCCTGCTTGCCTTGGCAGTCTGTGTAGGCAGCCGATGGTATCATGGGTTATGCCTTACATCACATACATGCATCTTGAATTTTTGACCACCTTGAGAAGATGAACAACAATTTATCCCATAGTGAGAGTTTATATTTATAACTTCTATTACTAAGCTCATGCTTGTGAATAAGGTTATGAAAGTGCTCTTTCCTTATGACTGTCAGAATTGGACATAATAGTTGATATATGTGGATTCATTGTCTTTACTTCATCATGGGTTATGTCTTCATTTTCTACACTTCGTTTACCTTCTCCTCATTGTTCTGTCAGTGTTGATAGATTCTTCTAGTTATTTTGCCAGGCAAATAATTGTCAGAATCTTTTTTATGCTGGGATTACTTATTTTGAGTTCCACTTGGGGATTCTAATATCATAACGGCTTCCATTTTGAACATCTTAGGGAATATTACTAGCATGTGCCACTGTAATTATGTGTTCAAGTTCATTTCCGTCGACACTTTTTTATATAGTTTTCATCACAAATCAGACATCCTTGCGCCTTCTGATGGAAGTACAACGTGGGAAGCTTTAGGTATGATGGAGGCAAATGTGGAAACTATATAAAGTTTCTGCTGCAATCTCATGCAGAATTTTTTCGTTAAATCTTAAATCCACTGGAGGACCATGTTTAGAAAATCATTTGATGCCATCAATCGGAATGATGTTTCTCATTTTTTGAATTCTTACCTTGAAATGATGCACTAAGATTATCTTGGCTATATACATCGAGCTATCTTCTAATGTGAATTATGTTTTCCATGATTCCATCAAGTTTATATTGAACACTAATAATTCAATATTTTGGATAGATTGCACCCGGCACTGATTTTATATTCATGCTGATATCAGGTGTATGCAATCATGCTTTCCACTTTCACTGCATTAGTAGGTGGCTGAAGACTCGGCAAGTTTGCCCCCTAGGTACACTACAAACTTGTTCTCTTCCAATTTGTTTCATATTTTCCAATGAACTTGTCAATGGTTTTTGTTTGCGGGCTTACTATGGTCTTGTACTCGTGCAGATAACAGCGAATGGGAATTTCAGAAGTATGGTCACTAAGTCTGGTCTATTCGAGTTATCTTGGTTTATGTGGATTCTGTTTAGAACTTCGGACCTCGTGTGAGGGGAAAAAGATATTTTGTAATACTAAAATTACTCCCAACTTCATTGATATTTTTAAGTGCTCGTGTCCATAGGCCCGTATTGATTAGTTCCGTATGTTGAATGGACAGACTTGGTTTCTCTTTTCTGTGGGAATTTATATGACTGCTGTCTGGAACCTGGCAGAACTCCTCTTTTGTTTCTTAACCTATGTAACGTTGATCTATGTGAAGTTAAGATGCTCTCCGTTGGCATTATGACAAGAAAAGTTACTTGGGCCTTCGTTTCTTGTGGTCACGAGTGTCACGACCCGCACTCGAAAAATCGGACATGAGTCGTGGGTACGTCCAGCCTACGCTGCAGAATCGGCGGTAGAACGCTGTAAAGGTTCGTTCTAGGTCACAATCTATATCTTACAAAACCTGTCAATAACCTCTCCAAAAGGAGGGTAACCACGCAATATATATGTCTCAATCACAATAACTAGGGGAAGAGTAAAAGCACGATAAGATATCACAAGAAACAAAGAACTAAGACAATATCCAAAATATACAGTCCAGGTCTACAATATCTCACAGCAGCAAAATAATAAGTACAATCATCCAAAATAGCTACTGGGAACAGTCCAGGAAAATTCACCTAGTTAACTAAGGCGCTAACGGCGTCTCCTCGCCGGGCTCCTCCTCAGTCTCGGGGTCACAACACTCCTCGACGCCCAGCCCGTAGAATGTCGGGCAGAAATCCTCAGGATCCTCTAGAAAAAAATATGTCCAGTCAGGACTGGAGCGAAGTACATAACTCTGAAAGCAACTCCAAATGCATGGTAAGGTGTATATGACTAGCAATAGAAAAGTATACAAGATGCACAGAAAAATAAATACATGATAGAGCAGATAAAGTAGCTGCAATGTAAACTGGAGAACAATACAAGTAGAGAAGTAACTACATGTGAGAAAACATGAATACTAGCTAAGTGCCTTGAGCACAAGTTCGTTATGTGATCGGCTTAGGTTGCACATAAATAAACTACGATAACTCCGTTATGCGTAAGTTGCATAACCGACATACACATGAATACTGTTTGGCTTTGATCACATAACCAACTCCTACTCCCCTCCCCCACTAATACTCTTGGATCCAACCACGACACGCTACGTACATGATAAATAGCTCGCGCACATGAAGGCGAGAGCACAAGAAGCACATGATAGCACATGAGAATCAATATCCGAAGCACATGATGAAATACACGTGATAGAGTACCCGCTGAACACGGTAAGGGGGATAGCATCTCATGACGGGATCCACTAGTACCGGCTCGTGTAACAATGTGTCAGAATCAAGTATTACAGTTCTAGAACAAGTGATATAAACGCTATCATGAAATGGAAACTATCAGAGGTAGGTACTCGCCTGATGTCCTGAGCAACTGATGAGGATCGAGATCCGGACCGACGTCGCAAGAACCTATTTGCGAAAAGCAAGATTAAATAGGGTTCTAAAGAGTTAAACTGATATAAAATAACTAAAAACAGGCTTATAGGGTTAATCTAGGTCGAACGGGTCAAACCGGTAAAATTTGGGTCAAAAAGTCAACCCGCTGTGGGTCAAAACTAGGTCAAACATTGACTTTTACGGTCAACGGGGATAATTATGGTCAACACTAGGTCAAACTAGGATGCCCCTAAAATTCTAGGTCAAAACTAGCTCATTAATCTAGTAAACCAACAAACTCGCCTCCTCGAGATACCGGGATACCCTCGGTATCCGATACCTCGACCTAGACTACGCACCCCGCCTATACACGCTAAAACTTATGCTAGCATGCGTAATTATATACACATATACATATAAAAATAACTCTAAACCTATTCCTAGGCAATTGCTCAAAAACCCGCTCGAAACTCAATACCTTGGATATCTCAAGGTATTGAGATACCTTGATATCTCAAGGTATTGAGATATCCTCCAATACCCCTCTAACTACCCCTCTAGTTAGCTATTTAAGCATATAGATATATACCTAGTTAATAATCTAAGCTAGAATATATATATATATATATATATATATATATATATATATATATATATATATATATATATATATCCACAAACAAACTTATACACATATCCCTTACCTTATACCTATACATATATATATCTAGCTATAACCTATATCTAGCTATATGTATATGTATATATATATATATATATATATATATATATATATATATATATATATATATAACTACCTATCTATCTATCTATCTATCTATCTATCAATCTATCTATCTATCCATCGCTACTAGCTGCTAGTGCCACTGCCACGCGGCGCGCAAACGCTGCTAAACTGCTGCTGCTATAGCTGCTGCTGCTGCGGGCTACGCTGCGGCGCGCTGCCTCCCCTTGCTGCACTGCCTCGCTGCACAATCCACACACACAAACACGCACACACACATATATCTATATATATATATATCAACATACATATATATATATATATATATATATATATATATATATATATATATATATATACACACACACAAACCCATATATATATATATATATATATATATATATATATATATATATACACACATATATATATATATATATATATATATATATATATATATATATACACACACACACACACCCATACATATACATATATATATACACACAATCACTCATTTATATACATATACACCTACACAAATATATGTATACACACACACACACACACACACACACACACACACACACATATATATATATATATATATAGACACAAACCCAACACACAACACTCACCAACGCACGCCCAACGACCCCTACACGCACAAACACGTATATATATATATATATATATAATATAACCCGAGAACTCTAGCACACACTCCCCGAAGCTAACCCAACGCGCGCACAAGCCCGAAACTAAGAAACCAAGTCAAAATGGTCGTTCGGTCATTTCGACGAACACGCGGTGTGCGGTTTGCAAAATCTCCTGAAACGCACACCAAACCTACTCGAAATCGGCCCAAAATTTATCCACGGGTTCTAAACGATGTCTAGATCCTAGAAAAAAATACTAACTTGTCGATTCTAGGCCCGTGGCAAAAACGCGCACGCACATAGAATTGGCGACGACGAAAATCCCGAAAACGCCCGAAACGTCCATTTCTCCGCGACACGACTTCACGTGTCTGAACGGAGACACACACTAACCCTCAAGACACCCGACAACGTCTACCTAGGTCCGTTTAACCAAGGGCATCACCCAAAATTGGGCCAATCTCGGATTCCACCCGAAATTGACACAAAACCTAATGTTAAAGTCTCCAAACACAACCAAACTTGTTCCAACTTTCTCCCACGGGTAGCCTTTGGGTCTAGGAAGGTTCTAAACCACTAATTACACTACATAATAGCAATCACTAAGAAGAAAGTTAGGGTTTACTTCTTGGGAGTTTGAATCCCAAGGCCAAAGTCTCCAAATCTCTTGAAATCACCTCCCTCAAGCTTCCAAGTCTCCAACCCAAGCCTCTACACTAAGTCTAGGCTCTACCCACCTAGGTTAGAAAAAATCAAAAGGTTAGGGTTTATACAAATGAAAGAAATGGAAGAAAGAAGAGAAGAAAGACTTACTTGGAGCTTGTTGGAAGAAGGAAGGAGAAGGAAATGGAGAATGGAGATGAAGAAGAAGAAGAAGAAGAAGAAGTAATGAAGAAGAGGGGGCGGGGGCTGTGCTTCGGGTCTGGGAAGAGAATAGGGCCGGCCAAGTGCATGAGAAAGGGGTTTACATAATGCAAAAGTCCAAAATGTCCTCTCCTAACTTTGGTTTTGGGTTTGGGGTTCCAAAAACACTCAAACTAACTCCCAATCTCTCCAACTAACCTATTAAAAAATATAATAAATATTCTAAACCCAAAAATAGGTCTCACAAGGGTGTGGGTTAGTTCGGACATGGGTCCACTAGGGTCTGACATGGGTTCAGGCTAGCCAAAACCTTAAAACAATCAAATAAAAATAATACAACCATCAATTAAATATAAATATAATTATTTATAAATAATACACAATTTACCAAATAAAAATAAAAAAATAACCCTATTTTCTAGAATTGGGTAGTGACAAGCCTACCCTCCTTAAAATAATTTCGTCCTCGAAATTAAAAAGACGAAACTAGGACAAGAATGCAAGGAAAAGAAAAGAACCATACCTCAGGGCTCGAAAAGATAGGGGTATCGCTCGCGCATTTCATCCTCTCTCTCCCAGGTCGACTCACCTGGAGAGTGATGTCTCCACGCGACGCGAACCAAGGGAATAGTCTGGTTCCTCAATACCTTCTCCCGCCGATCCAGAATCTCCACCGGCTGCTCTGTATAGCTAAGAGTATGGCCCACTATGATCTTTGAGTGATCTAATACGTGACTGGGATCCGCCACGTAGCGTCTCAACTGCGACACGTGGAACACATCATGAACTCCCTCCAGCGTAGGCGGCAAATCTAGCTTATACGCCACAGCGCCGACCCTCTCAAGGATGCGGAAGGGTCCGACGAAACGTGGGCTAAGCTTCCCGCCTCTACCGAAGCGAATAGTGCCCCGCGTCGGAGAAATCCTCAGGAACACCAGATCTCCAACCTAGCACAAATAAGGTCTCAGCACTTAGTCTAAAACAAGCAATCACAAGCAAACACAAGAACAAAATCTAAATTCTAAGCTATACCTCGAACTCCAAATGTCTCCGGTGGCTATCGGCCCAATGCCGCTGCCTGTCCTGTGCCACCCGAAGTCTATCTCTAATGAGCTTGACCTTCTCCGCTGCATCAACCACCATCTCCGGGCCAAGCAAAGCTCTCTTGCCTACATCATTCCATGATAACGGAGTGCGACACCTCCGTCCATACAACGTCTCGAATGGTGACATCTCGATACCGGCTTGGTAGCTGTTGTTGTAAGCAAACTCTACCAAGTGCAAGTGATCCTCCCAAGAGCCTCTGAAATCCAGAACACAAGTGCGAAGCATGTCCTCAAGTGTCTGAATGGTCCTCTCTGACTGACCATCTGTCTGTGGGTGATATGCACTACTAAACTTGAGCTGGGTGCCCAAGCTAGCCTGCAGAGTCCTCTAGAAATGCGAAGTAAAACAACTGTCCCGATCTGATACTATGCTCACAGGGACTCCATGCAGTTTGACTATCTGGCGCACATACATCTCTGTTAGTCTCTCCGTAGACGTACCCACTTTGAATGGTAGAAAGTGGGCCGATTTGGTCAACCTGTCTACGATGACCCAAATCGCATCATTCCCGCCTGGAGAACGGGGAAGTCCAAAAACAAAATCCATGGTCACATGCTCCCATTTCCACTCCGGAATGGGTAACGGCTGGAGCAATCCTCCTGGCCTCTGCCTCTCTGCCTTCACCTGCTGGCACACTAAGCATCGGGATACGAAGCGTGCTACCTCCCGCTTCATCCCGTACCACCATACATGCTGTCTCAGATCTCTATACATCTTGTTGGCACCTGGATGCATAGAGTACTGGGATCGATGTGCCTCCTGAAGAACCTCCTCGCGCAACGACCCACTCGGCATACACAACCTGGTACCGTGCCGCAAAGAACCATCATCAACAATGGTGAAGTCATCTGATAAACCAATCTGAACCTGCGCCCTGATGCTCCTCATGGACTCATCCTCAAACTGTGTAGCCCTTATCCGGTCTACCAACTCTGACTGAATCTGCAGTCCCCACATCTGTATCTCAACTCCAGGCACTATCACCTCAATGCCCAAGCTCTCTAGATCTGCCAGAAGATAACGATCTATAGTCAGGCACATAGCTACCGGATACCTGCTCAGCGCATCCGCAACTACGTTCGCCTTTCCTGGATGGTACTGCAATAATATGTCGAAATCTTTCATCAACTCCAACCATCTCCTCTGCCTCATGTTCAGCTCTTTTTGGGTAAACACATACTTCAAGCTCTTGTGGTATGTGAAGATCTCCACACACTCTCCGTATAAATAGTGTTTCCACAACTTCAGAGCAAAGATGACCGCTGCCAACTCCAAATCGTGGGTAGGGTAGTTCTTCTCATGAGGACGTAATTGCCTAGAAGCATAGGCAATAACCCTCCCATTCTGCTGCAACACACAACCCAGTCCCTTCCCCGATGCATCACTATAGATAGTGAAACCTCCAGACCCTGATGGCAACGTCAACACTGGAGCTGTCGTCAACCTCCTCTTCATCTCATCAAAGGCGATCTGGCACTCCTCTGACCAAACAAACTCCACGTCCTTCCTGGTCAGCCTGGACAACGGCTCTGCAATCCGGGAAAAATCCTGAACAAATCTCCTGTAGTAACCTGCCAGTCCCAGGAAACTCCTGACCTCGGCTACTGAACTCGGAGCACTCCATGCCTCCACTGCCATGATCTTTCTCGGATCCACCGAGATCCCCTCTCCAGTCACCACATGACCAAGGAATTCAACCTTGTCAAGGAAGAACTCGCACTTCGAAAGCTTTCCATAAAGCTTCTCCTTCCTGAGAGTCTCCAGCACTATCCTCAGATGCTCCTCCTCATGCTCCTCTGGGGTCTTCGAATACACCAAGATGTCATCTATAAACACCACCACAAACATGTCCAGATGCTGATGGAACACCTTGTTCATCAGATTCATGAACACTGTCGGGGCATTAGTCAACCCAAACGGCATCACCATGAACTCATACTGTCCATACCTGGTCAGAAAAGCTGTCTTCGGAATATCCTCCCGCCTGACCTTCACCTGGTGGTAGCCTGTCCTCAGATCAATCCTGGAAAACACTCTCGCTCCGCTCAACTGGTCAAAAAGATCATCAATACGCGGCAGCGGATACTTGTTCTTGATTGTGAGGTTGTTCAGAGCCCTGTAGTCGATACACATCCGTATCGACCCATCCTTCTTCGGCACAAAAAGTACCGGAGCACCCCACGGAGAAGAACTAGATCTGATAAATCCCTTGTCCTGAAGCTCATCCACCAGCTTCTTCAACTCTATCAGCTCACTGTTGCTGACTCTATAGACGTGCTGGGATATCGGCTCCGCGCCTGGCACCAAGTCTATAGAGAACTCCACATCTCTGTCCGGAGGTAACCCTGGCAACTCCTCCGGAAAGACATCCATATACTCCGCTATCAGTGGATGTAGCAAGCTCGGCTCTACCACCAGGGCTCCGCAGAAGACTCCCTCGCTCTGCTCCGCTGCTCCTCTGGCAAACTGAAACTCTGGCTCACCCGGCGGACTAAACAACACTCTGCCTCCACGACAATCTATACTAGCACGGTGCATACTCAACCAATCCATCCCAAGTACAATGTCGTAGCTCGGGCATTACGAGTAGGCACACACTCAACTCCCGGCCTCCCAAGGTAACTCTCCGGTCTCTGCAGACATCACAGACTAGGATGATGCCACCCCCGGTCGTGATCTTGCAGAGTCTAGCTAAAGGTTCAGCAACAAGATGGTGTCTAACAGCAAAAGATACAGACACAAAGCTATGGGAAGCACCGGAATCAAATAAAGCAAGTGATGAACCGTCCATATAATTTGGCTAGTAATTTTGGGATGGAGGCTGTTGTGTTTGGAGTTGCATTGTTATCCTCAGAACAGCTAGCTGCCGGCTAGGATTGCAGATTTTCTTGCACTGTTATCAACTTGCTTACTCAGTTCATAGTAGTAGTAGAAGATCCAGCAATGCCCACTACGATTGGAGCAAATCTCCTCATCACTACAGTATCTACAAACTTAATCCAAAGCAGCACAATACTCAACTTGAGGAGGTCCGTCTGATAACTTATCTAAAGCACATTTGGAGAGGCACAAATGAAGTCACATTTCCCCCCCACCACATTACAAAAGGAAACCACCCAGGTTTCTTAATCACACTTCAACAATTCATCAACATGCTCATCTCGTTTAGAGCCAGCCATTCACCAGCTATAGGTCGATTTGTATGCACACGTATCTAAGATGTGAAAAATAATTATTATGGCAACCTTTTTGGCCAGAACAAACAAAGCACATCCACTTGAAAGTTTTGAGATAATTTACCAAAATTTTATTCCATACATAAAAAACCATAAAAAAAAGCATTTCATGAGAAGTCGAAACAAATGTTCCACAATAGGAGAAACCCCAAAATAGTGGGGTCCATGTCCCTTACCATTATTGTAATTGCACAATAAATTCACATCCATACAGAACCCTCTATAAACCCCAAAATAGTGGGGGTTCAATTACCTTTCCTACGTCATATAATAGCACAATAATTGACATCCACGTGAACCGTAAAGAAATGCATCAGATCCGTGATTCTCAGTTTGTGTGTTCCATCATGCATCTATCGTCTTGGCCTTCCTGGGATTGCGACAACATAAATCTGTTTTCCTCTTCTTTACTACTAATCATAACCACTTTCCTCTCTGTCTTTGCTTTTCCTCCCCTTGTTGGCCAATGTAGCAACAATCTTCCTTTCTAGCTGCAATAGGTCAGCAGAAATGAAAGGTTTAGTGTACCTGTTGAGTTCATAATATCTTTGCATACCACACAGAACCGTACGCAAGTGCCAACTGCAGATATTTGTTTCTTTACTACTATATAATACGCAAAATGGACTTTAAAGGCAAATGGCAACCTGATAGTTTTTAGACTTCAATGTCTGCAACTCTTCTGCAAGACTCGTGGTGCTGAATTTAAGCTAAGCTTCAGACACAGTCCAGCAGTAAATAAATACCAATTGAAAATACAAGTATGGATCCTACCTTTGTTGCAGCTTGATGAGATAAGCCTGCAATTCTCTTTCCCTGCTGGAAGATGGTGGAAGCTACACAAAAACAAAAATCATTGGACCCAATATTACTTGATGTGAGTGAAACCACACTAAGCCATATCAAAGGCAAACTATATGATGTCCTATCAAAAAACCAATATTAGAGTTCCAGCAACTGTCTGAATCAACAAAGGATCAACAGGTATACATAAACTTATACTTCTCTATTTATATACACTTTCAAAAACCCATTGCATTGTCCTTCGATATCGCCATTTCAGGCAATGGACGTATGAGTTGTTTGAGAAACTTGCTCTCATTAATGTGGGCAAACTAGGCTAACAACACAGTATGACCCTTGCTTGGCTTTGCTTAAGAGGGTAGAATTGCCAGCTTGTTCTCTGTTTTGAGTAGTAGTGACTGCTTGACCTGTAATGTTCGGACCTGTGAAATGCCTACCAAGAGGAAAGCTGCAGTTGGTTGGCTTAGAGGCATGTTTCAACAAACAGTGCGCACAAATTTTATGTGTAGCTGGTGGATAATTAGAGATCAACGAATGAGCCAAGTATTGGTCAACAAGGTTCCACAACATCCTTTTCCTCACGAGAAAAAATAAACTGATCAAATAGCAGCTTGGCGGAAAGGAAAAAATTAGAGGCAAGGATAAAATTTTGTACGTAGATACATATTAATTTTCATATTAATTTTATCAGTAAAACAGAAATTGTGGATTCTAACAAAGAAATCCTAAATTAGCCCTAACACAGATTAATTTTATCAGTAAAATAGAAACTGATTACGAAGCATGAAAAAAAAATTATGGGTGAAGAATGAAGAAATCAAAGGAATCATTTTTGACAATTGCTGAAAATCAAATATGTGAATAGTTGATGTAAGGAACTAACCTCTCATAGAACATTCCTAACACGAGCTAAATATCAAAAGCTTATAACCTCTTAACTCCTTACATCAATCAACTGTACCTCTTATAATCTTCACATGTGCCAAGATTAGTAGTCACCAAATCAGAAGATCTGATGACTTCTGTTCTACGCCTTTTAACTGCTGAGCTTATCTAGTAGATAACCTCACTACCATCATTAAATACATACTTGGCCCTAGTTACCAACTGACCCATCAGGCTTAACCAGCTGTTGAGTGCCCATGTAGGCAGAGTAATGGTTTATGCAGAAAAGAGGAACATCCTTTACAATTTACCTAAGATGAGGATAATAGAGGGCGTCTACTGGCAGCATTGCTATTGCTTGGATCCTGGAGAGTGCAGGTTCCGTTGTGGAAACAGCTTCTACATATATACAGGGTAAGGCTGTGAACGTCTTGGTCCTCCCGGGATCCTGAGTGGGAGTAGCGTGGCATTGGGACGCCTTTTTGTAAAGAAAAAACAAGACGAGAATAGCACAGATCCTAACAGATATCCTCTCTAAGACCGTTCTTAATGAAAGCCATATCAGTAGCTAGCATATAACCTTTCTAGAGTCCAGACTGACAAACATTTTCTTATGATCTTGCAACGAGGTTGTTTTTGGAATTGAACAAATCAGAATAAGGCCAATATGCTATGCCTTTTAGCTGATAAAAAGTAGCTGTTCCATAACCTCACTGTCATCATCAAACACATATGATCATGTCCAGTTATAAATGCCCCTTACCAAACCCGTGCTTAACTACCCATCAAACATAATCCCATCACAGTAACTTTGCTCCTCAAGCCTATGGGGTATTACCAACGGTTTCCGGCTGTTGTTCCCCTCTCAAGGGAAGGTTCTTACGCATTGTTGACCTGTCCGCCACTGGAAACATCACTTCCCCTCTGACTTGCAAGTGTTAAACATGCTGCAAGCGTTCAACCATATAGGCCGACTCTTAAAAGCTAGTATCTCCTAGGAGGCCAACGATACTCAGTAAGAACCTCGATTCTGCGGTTCTTACTTGGGAGTCCGTTTCCTCGACGGCGGGAGCTCGTTTCCCATGCGAGCGGCACGTTTTCCATGCGACAATTGCTCTTCCCATAATAGGACAAAAATTAAAAGAGGGCAAATTTTGGAAAAAAAAGTTGAATTTTTTTAATACATTTTTATCAAAGTAACAAAAAACTAAGGATTACTTATCATAAAAATCACCATACGAATGATCTCTCTGTAACTTTAAACTGAACTTTATAAATTCTAATAAATATTAAGATATCTACAAATTTTCTCAACAATAATTAATAAACATAAAAAATTTATTAGCGCATGTTTCCATCATGCTTCCAACTTTAGACTCTTCTGAGTAGTCGCGCTCCCCCGCTCCCTCTCCCATTCCTGCCTCCGCTCCCGCTTCTGGTCCTACCTCCGCTCCCGCTTCTGGCTTTCTAAGGGCCGACTCCTACTTTAGCTATCAAATGGTTGGGAAGTAAGTTGTGCCTGTTGCCAGCTTTATATCTTACAGTATATGCAAAGTTATGGATTCGAAAGATGGACAGCCAATCAACTACATGATTTCTCCTCAAAAACCTAAGTTGCACTTCACTTAATTGGCTACACAGTACAGTATCTCTTTTCTTTCTCAGAGAGACCATCTGAATAGCTCAAGAACAGAAGCAATAAGAATCATGCTTGCAGCACTGCATAAAACCTTAAGCCTTTGGTAAATAGAGTAACACATGAAAACTGAAAAGATAACCACTATAGCCTTGCCACCTTACCATCTAGCCATGTGGCAGCAAATCTAACCCAAACTAATAAGTATCCGAGCAGGCATAATCCAGATCTGCCATTCCTTGCATGACAAATTGCTTGTTGAAAGACCATGCTTAAGAAAAAAGATCTAAAAGTTGGCAACTCCAACACTGTCCCCAACTCATGACTGGTTTAGAACCAGAATTCTACCATACTCCTTTTCTTGTGTTTGCCATTTTCCAAATAGAAATAATACTTTACAACAACATTCCGATATCTCACGTGCACCACCTAAAATTTCCTCTATGACTACATAGACAAATCTCCTTGACAAATAGTTCGTGTTTAATTAAATGCTTAAATCACCAAAGGCTTTAAATAATGAAAGCCGAAGTATAGACCCAAGAAAACCTTGTTTGCATAAAAGTTGAATGAACAGGGACCCAAAAAAAAAAGCCATTCAGGGTTGCTCATATTTATGAAAAATGACTAGGGGTCTAAAAATTGGAAAGTAAAAATATGCATGTACAAAAATAATTTGTGATGTGTGACAATCTACATGGTAACATTTCATTGTTCTCCCTTGAAGAGAATTATTATACCACCTGTATACAAAGTTTTATTTTGGAACATGTTGAAGTGTTTTTTCTCTACTGTAGCTGGAGAGTATGGAGAAAACTAATAAGGTCAAAATCTTCTAGACAATACCTGTGATAGGTCACTATTGCCAACATCTGAAGGTACTGCTTGATGGCCTGCCAAAGGAAACAACAGCAAGTTCAAAAAACCAAAGTAGTGAAAATAAGAAAAAGAAATTCTTCCTACACATACATACCAGATATTTGCTCTACTCTCTTGATCGCGTTAGTTAGTTCTTCCTGTGAAGGACACAAAGATGAATTCATAAGATTATAAATTCAGTAAATTGATATAGGTAAAGAACAAATGGTTTCTCTCCCAGACCCTTTGCATAGAATTTTGCTGCAATAAAAGCTGCAATGACAGAAGTATCGGAGAAGTGCCTCTTGAAAGACTTGCTGATCCACAAACTAGGTTTGCGATAGAATTTCCTGTCGGTGCAACCTAGGTGACAATAAGTGGAAGACAATTACATCCTCGAGGAAATCAAAGAAATAAATGAGTGAAATAAAAAAAATCAGAAAAGAAAAGTTACATTTTTTACTGTAACCTACAGAAGATGAATGCCCATGAAGTCAAAGTTTCCTTCCTTTTCTTGATGAAGATCATAGGTTGAACAAAATATTTATCCGTTCATCAATTAATCATAAACAAGAAGATTTTGTAGTAAGGGACGTACACTACATCCTAACTACTATCTGCTACTTAATACTTGCTAGGTGTTCTCTTCATTGAGTTCAATGACATATCCAACAAGGTAAATTGTAGCTCTCTCTCTTTATAGTTTGTAATACCTTGGGACCAGAATCTGCTGATGTGACCTTGAAACGTCCCTTGCGTTGGATGACTCTTCCTTCTGATGGTTCCTCAGTCACTATAGCTTTATTGGCAGACATTTTTTTTGGCAATTAAATTAGTATTATCAATTAATGTACCGAGGATAGTTTAGTATATTGAAATGAACGATTTCATGAAAAACATACCTGCAATAGAATTTTGAGAATCTCTAACTTGACGGTGAAATATGGGACCACTTGAATTCCTCTCCGGTGGAAGCCGCAGATGTATATCATCCCTAAAATTATATAAATCAGACAAAAATGAGCATCAATCATAACTGAGAGTGTTCACTCACATATTATATCTAAATATAAATATAGGAAAGTTATTTAATAGCAGAAGAGGCACGACAACATGAATCTAGCTTACAACAACAACAAAACCTTTATCCCAAATTTCTGGGGTTGGCTGTTTGAATCCTCTTCTTCCATTCGGCTCTATTAAGGGCAATGGAATTTCCGAAAAGAGAGCTTACTCTACTCGATAGAAGGAGAGCTGGTTGGAACCGATTGATTCAATCCACTATAACGCTAACAAGATCCAAAATCAATCTAGCTTCCTAATAAATAATAAATAACAAAAGAAGAACAATGTGCAACACTGCAAATGATAATAATGTGCACCCATGGCTGAAGCAGGATTGTAGAAACTCTGACATGAAGTAATTCTGCACAGGATTCATATAAATGAATCTGTACATGTACTACAGAACCTTAATTTGCTTGAGAAGTAAATTATGAGTTTTAGACTACTTGCATATTTTGTACTCTGACTTTAAATCTTTAGGAAATTAAAATTAAATTCATGTGCTAAACTGAATTTATGTCAATTAGATGCGAAAAACTTTGCCCAAGGTCATCAGCATATCATAGGAGGTTATAAACTTAATTCATTTTAACTGAATTCTGCAATTCAACCTATATATTCTTTATCTTGTCAAGTAGGTGCTAGGTAATTGATCCGACCTTATGTACGTGACCAATTTGTTGCCTTTTAACCCTGTCTGTCATGTTGTTGGCTGGAGAGGGCCCGCCAGGGCCGACCTGGCCCGGTTTTGACCAGTTTTGGTCTGGGCCAGGCCTTGAACCAAAATCCCAAACCCAGCCCGAGCCCTTGTAGAGCGGGTCCGGCTGCCTGGGTTATTTTTTCAACAAAAAAATTACCCAGGCTACGCTTTGGTTCTTAGCCCATTATTTAAAAGAAATAATAATAATGAAAATAGTAGAGAATATAAAAAAATAGAGAACAAATAGAACCAGTCATTAAGTAAGAAATATGAATAAATTTTATTTAGTTGAGAAATTTTACATTAACATGATCAAAATATAAGAAAATTTACATTTACTTACCATTTCCCGATATATGTTACTCTTGTTAGATAGATGTTTGTTGATATAACTTGTGTTTCGATTCTCAAACTCTATTCGAGCATCCTTTGTGGTACTTGCTACTTAGAGGTTGACTCTTCTGATTTTCTATGGTCATAATATCGTCGCCGGGCCCAAAGATCTACTGTCACATCCGCTCGATTACAATATCTGGTCATACAAACCAGAGGGATCAACCACTAATAGCAAGTACAACAAAGAAAGCTTGAATAGAGATTGAAAACCGAAACGCAAAACATAAATCATATCAACAAAAAAATATATAACAAAAATAGCATATATCGGAAAATGACAAGTAAAATAGTAAGTACAAGAGAATTGTTGCATCTGATTCTTCGAACTGATGCATGATAATTGCGATTACCTAAGCTCCTAGTACTAATAGCTAAATAAATTAAAATAGATATTTCGTAAAGATACAAATTTTGTAGAGTTCCGTTCTCTATGCCCTATGACCATCGTCTTAATCAGATGGTAGATACTAGAAACAACGATCTAGATGCCTATGTAGTATTCCCATGTCATTTTAAGGTACCAATTTTATTTGAGTTCTACATTTTATGCATTCAACATGAGTTACACCGTTGACTCCTGCAACATTCTCATTATAAATCCTGCTAAAGTGTATCCAAATACTGGACGAATTGTGACGATGAGGCCCTCGTTCTCCTCCGTGGCTTTGTACCCCCTTCAAGTGCGCCGGTTGAGGTTGCGATCAAGGTTCAAAAACTCGGTATCGATATCGGTATCTGACAGTTTGTATGAGTAGTCGTATCGGCAGACAGTTTGTATGAGTAGTCGTATCGGCAGTATCGGCGGTATCGGATCGAAGTATCGGATTTGTTGGTATCGGATGTATCGACAATTTAAATAATTATTAATAAATTAGTAAAAAATAGAAAAAATAATTTACATATTTATGCATTATTTAAATATTTTTTATGTTTGTTTTTTAATTATAATTGAATAAAACAATAGTCATCCTTGCTGAATGGTTTACCTGCGATATATAAGTTTTCTTCTTTTACATATTTTTAGTTACAATCTTACTATGTCATTATATTCGTACTAATTGAATATTGTATTGTTCTGTAGGTTTCAATTTTGAGGCACAAGAGATTAGAAGCAATGCAAATGGCAGGATGAGATCATGAGACAAGTCACAAGACCCATAATTATATTTGTCGAGGACTCGAGATATTTTTTAAATTTTTGTAAAAAAATAAAGATTTAATTGTATTCAAAAATTTAGTATAAGTGAATAGTTATAAATTGTTACAATGTGATCCATGACACCAATTATTTTGTTTCATAATATATCGAAATAAAATTAGCAACAAGATTTACATGTTTAAATTTAAAAGTACGACAAAAAATAACTTTGCCAAAAAAAATCATTGGGACTCTGGCCTATCCCTTCATTTAAATTTCATGAATAATAGTCTTTTTACAATAAATACGAACTACATAAAGCATACAAATACGAAAATGAATACAAATACAAAAAAATACAAATATATCACTAAAATTGTTCATAATTATCATAATCGTCCCGATATGGTTCTTGGTTATGAGGGTAGTAGCGACTGATATCTGTATTATGGAAAAAAATTGTCATGAGGCCATCAAATGTTGAATGTTGTTCCGCCTCTGGAATGTTGTATGGATAATAACTTGTGCATGAACTATCATATGTATTGTTGTAATTGTTTGAAGGAGTAGGTACATCATGATGGCTAGATCCTCCAGCATATGTATCATCCATGCGGTGCTCTCTAGGTTGATAATCACTTGGCCAGTCTTCAGAGTATTCATGAGACTGATCTCCAGGACTTTCATATTCATTAGTATTGTCAGCACCTGCAGCGAGTGTAGTTCCATTGCCTCCACTATCAGTAGTGTTGTCTTTATCGCTGTCGACCTGTCGAGATTGTACATCTGGTGTTTTCTTTCTTTTTCCAGACCTTCGAGCATTTTCGGCAATATCTTGTGGATCGACATCCAAGTTATCATCCAACCACTCATTTTCTCTACCATCTAAGAGTGGTGTTTCCCTTTCTCTAGTCCAAGCTATGAGTGGATCTTCTTCATGAAATATCTCATCCAAATCTAAAATATTTTGTTCATCTCGTGATCTTTGCATATTTCGAACCCTCAATCTCATATTATAATGGACATATACACTAAGTTATCATCTAACCACTCATTGTACAATAATAAATATTGATATATAAAGTTAGATACAATAATAGATAGTATATATTATCTAATTATATTGTACATGTACACTAAGTTATATATATATATATATATATATATATATATATATATATATATATATATATATATATATATATATATACACGCACACACACACATGCAGTAATAAAAACGTATAAAATTGTTAGATGCAATAATAAAAAATGTTACATATTGTACAATAATAAATATTGATATATAAAGTTAGATACAATAATAGATAGTATATATTATCTAATTATATTGTACATGTACTACATATACACTAAGTTATATATATATATATATATATATATATATATATATATATATATATATATATAAAAGTTAGTGTATATGTTCAATATAATTAGATACAAAAATATAGTTATATAAACTATAATGATATATAAAGTTGGATACAATAATAGATAGTATATATGTATATATATATACAATAAAAAATAGTATATGTTAGATACAATAATAAACTATAATGATATATAAAGTTTGTTATAATAATAATAATAATAATATATGTTAGATACAATTATGTTAGATACAATAATACAATATATATGTTAGTTAGTCCATAAAATAATAAATATGCCAATTACAAACATTGGAACTTAATGGACTTCATGGCTAGGAGATGAAACTATGTTCTGGTTTGAAAACTATGGGCGGTCCTGGGTTCGAGGTCTCGAGCCAGCCGCTGTCATCTTCTTTTCTTTTCTTTTTATCCTTTCTTTCTTTCTTTATTTCTTTCTCTGACGTGTGTTCTTTTTTTCTTTCTTTCTTTCTCTGACACACGTCAGTGAGATGTTTTTTCCCCCAAAAAACCTAAAGCCCACATACCCAAACCCTAACATATATGCACTTTATTTTGAGAGGGGAGAGAAAATTTTCAAACACAGCCGAGCCCCTTTTTTTCCCTTTTTTCTGGAGAAGGAGGGACGGGACCACGGCTGAGGAAGAGGACCCTCCACGCGAAGTCTCTCGAGGAGGAGATTGGTGGGTCTCTCGAGAAGGAGGTCGGTGGCAACGGCTCGGGCAGATGGAAGCAGCGGCAACGCGAAGAAGAAATGAGTTTTTGGAAGATTACCTTCTGAAAATTGAGGTAAGTTTTTGAGAATTTCTTTGATTTATGTTTTGTGTGTTTGTCTATTTATAGATTTTGCCTCTATTTATAGATTTTTTTTGTCTACTATTTCAGTTCTTAATTATTGATCTTTGCTGATTTGAAGTCTTTGGAATCAATTACTTTTTTTTGTCAGACATCTCCTTTGTTAAAGTTGACAGTTCTGATTGATCGTTTGAGAGATTCTATTTACATATTGATACCGGTACGAAAAAGTTTGTATCGGTCTGTATCGGTTTGTATCGGCCGATACAGACCGATACAAACCTTTTCGTACCGGTTTCGGCCGATACCGATATTTTGTGTGAGTATCGGATCGGCAGGGACCAAAACCGATCCGATACGGCCGATACGTATCGGTATCGACCGATACTTTAAACCTTGGTTGCGATAGTTGTTTTTTTATTACGCATAGTCTTTAGACTAAGTAGTGAATACTAGAAGTTTGAAACTACGCATAGTCTTTAGACTGAGTAGTGAATACTAGAAGTTTGAAACTATAAGCCTTGGAGGTGAAGTGAATAAGAGACGATTATGAGAATATTTTGAGTTGTGATAGAAATAGATAAAACAAACCATATCTATAGAGTTTTGGAGGATTAAAATAACCATAAATACCTTTTAACATAGACATTTATAGTTGCTATGGGAATAGTTTGGTCATTTTGAAATAAATGACAAAATTTTCTTGAATAATGTCCATAAAGACTAAAATCTTGGGATATTTTGGTAGAAATACCCCCCCCAAAATACTATATTACCTTGTAATATGGTTGTTGTGGGGGGAGGGAAGATTAACCAAATAGCACCCCCCAGCCCCCCCCCCCCCCCCCCCCCCCCCCCCGAAACACCAAATGGTCATGTAACGATTATAGGGGGTTATTAAAATGGTACCCCCCAACGTTAACATGGGTAGGGAGGTGGCGGGACCAGCAGGGGGGAGAACCGGGGACCGGGCCAAACCAAATTTTGGAAATAGGGACCCAGCCCGGCCCACCCAACAACTTGAAATGTATGTTGCATTACCTTTGACCTCTTATGAGTGTCATAATATATCTCTGGAGTTTACGTTTCGTGTGTATTTATAGTGGACTTACCTATTGGTGGTAAAGAATGTTCCATGTTTGATAGTTGACACTATTACTTATCAGAATTTAGATATAATGAACTATGACAAGGTCGATTACATGTCATTAAAATGCTTTGTTAATGATCAAATGATTAAGCAGAAGTATATTGGGGGATTTACATGCCATAGTCGCACTATGAGGCTTATTCCACTTCAGGTTGCAAACTGATTTGTTCCTTAGTTTCGTCACTCCTTTTTCACTATCCTCATGTTAAGGTTTGGAGGTGTAAATGGGGTAATAAGCATGACTGGGTGATAGAAGGGGTAAATAACGACTGAGTGCTGCAAATACGATACATTCTATGATGTCGATATAATATAGCATGCTTATCATTATGATATATTATGATATATAAAACTATAGGCACGGGAACCACACATTCTCACTTTGACGTTCTTTATATGTATCATCTACTACTTTGCAAATAGCGTGCAATAATGATCCATTAAGCGTAATACGGAGTCATGAATCCTTGCATTCTTTTGTAATGTGCATTAGTTCTACTACAAATCAACGAAACAAGATATATTGCCTTTGAAAGAAGATCCATAGTAGAATACTATTTGTATATTTCAGTTAAATAATTCACTATATGAGAGCTTACAGCCTTCCAAGGATTGAAATCAGCTACTTCACCCGAGAAAATGATTGCATGTAAAAATCATGAGTTATTCAGTCACTTGGTAGCTAAAGGACTGAAAGAATAAAGAACAATATGCATAATATTACCAGATTCGGATGTAGAGAAACAGCCAATAAGAACATGGCGGACAATTATAGGGATAGAGACTACAATGTCCACTCTAACATCAGATGTGGGGTGCTTAAATAAATAAACTGTACCTCTCTGCATCCCCGGTAGTGTGCTTAAAAGGTGAATGAACATGATCTGGTACAAGCGAACCACTTGAGAATTTCTGGCGTCCAAGGGCATGCATATTGATGGGTACAGAAGGTCTTTCTGTAAGGCCCCTATTATACTTTCTAGAATAAAGCTCATCCAGTCGTGATGATTGCTCTAGAGGAAACCTCGACTCTCCCAAGTCCTCCTGGTGATATTTTGTGCTTGTTTCTTCCTCACAAACATCAAAACAAGTTCTGCATCAGTTAAACATCTAAAATTAGTAAAGGATTATTATTGAATCAAATATTTTATTTTCATTAAGTGCTACTTCAGTATCTGATAGAAAAAACCTCACATCACTTTAATCATCTTTGGATGTGTCATGATTAGAAGCAAAATTTCCAAATAGACTATTAGATAACTGAACAAAAGCTACTTATTGAAAACAAATGTATTATTCTTTTTGCATCAAAATTATACCTTAATGCCTCTAGAGGACGTATAGGAAATGAGGAGGCAAATGGGCTCTCGAAATCTTGAAATTCTTGTAAACCATCCTGAATCACAAGGACAACGTCTCTCAGATAATCTAGAAGCTGTAATGAAGAATAGTCTTCTAAAATAAATGTTAGAAGTAACAAAGGCAAGCAGTGAAGCAGTTAATTTGAAAATAGTTCTCTGATTTAGTTGCAGTGCTAGCCTGATTAACCCTTTCTGTAGATAAACTCTGTGGCTTAAAATCAACAATGCCACTGTTATCGTGAAGTGTACGATTATTGTCCAAAATATCTAAGCTGAAGCTGCCCTCTGAAGACTGAACCTAGAAGAATAAAAAGAACACTGTACAAGGTTAAGGGCATATATTGCGTTCCACTATCTACAGAGGCTTAAATATTAGGCAGAAGAAGACACAAAAAAATTACTGAATTTCTATAAAAGAAGAAAAGTGATCCTCCTTACAAGAGCAGCCTGCTTTTTCAACTCCTCGAGATTAAAATTCCACGCACTGATTCCACGTATATATGTTTGCTGCAATAACAAATCATCTTCGATGTCATTCAAATATCATGATTAGAGTGGAATGTGTCTCCTACATATGGAATATCATACCATGACACAAAATCAAGTAAATTAGGTTTGCATGAAATATGTACTTGTACTTCGCCAAGAACTTATAATAGGTAAATGGCACATGAATGAAATTAGCCATCTTTCACCGCCATATCTACTATTGTGACAAAAAATACAGAATAAAAAATTAGGTTTGCATGAAATATGTACTCGCTACTTCGCCAAGAACTTATATTATGTACATGGTACATGAATGAACTAGCCATCTTACACATCCATATTTACTATTGTGACAAAAATAGAGAAGAAAAGAAACTGAAAAGAAAATGTATACCTCGTAAGACCCTTAAGTTAAAGATCAAAACCAGCATCCTTAAGTAGATCATCATTTGATGTATAAAACAGTAGGAAATAGTATAATACTGTATCTACATCTACCACGTGTCTACCAGGGATGGCTGTCTTCTGTCAGGAAACCTCCAAATGCTATCATATCCAAGAAATAACAAAATAAAAGGAACACAAATGTAAAATAAAAGAAGAAATAATAGAAAAATTATTCATCTTCATCAAACTCCATCAAATAATCATCACCATCATCACTACCAATACTCCCATCATTATCATTTTCTGCCAGGCACGTCTTTACTTCTTGGTGCCTTTACGAGGGGAACTTAGAATATCACACCATTTGAAGTGGTTCTTGATTCGTTATATAGTCAAGGAAAACTTAGAGGGTACTCTCATGCTCATAGCTACCTTGGCTAAGAATTTAGCACCAACATAGAAGGTTGATGTCAAATCGACAGTCGATCACAAAACTTTGCCAAATCTTGTATGTTGCTTCTGTATGCTCCAGCCGACTGCATTCTATAAGAAAAAGGCTTGGATGATGATTATGATGATTATGATGAGTATTTTCATGTCTGGGGTGCATATGCACAAACATTAATAATACTCTCCCTTACTACTAACTCAGATATATTATCCTCTAAATCATATTCTTGCATATGAACTCATATAACTTCAAAGCTCAACATATTTGCAGAAATAAGATTATATAGCTTGGCCACCAAGGATGGCACAAGCACAAGCTTCGTATATTAAACATAAACGATAAAATGAAAAAGTTAGTGGTAGAGATATATCTAAGAAACCAATGTTGCAAAGGAAATAATACGATCTTTCTCTTCATGTGGTGTTCTGCAATCACTTCACTTGATGGGAATCGTCCACACGAGGTACCAACAAAAGGAAGTTGGTAGCTAAGATCACTTGATGGGAATCATCCACATGAGGTACCAACCAAAGAAGGTAGCTAAGAGATCTTAACGATGTTGCACTACAAATAGCATGATAATCCAATCATCAAGGAATCAAGAACCACTTCAAATGTTTTGATACTCTTATCGAGGTCTACTTCTTGAGGGAATACATCAATTACAAGACTAAGAGGTAATTGTTGATGAAAGAACAAACATAAGTTTCCAAGAATCGTACACTTCATTCAAGTCATGCCTTAAACTACAAAGGCATTCTGTTATTACTTTGTTCGGTCCAGTCAACAGAAAAAGTAAATGTGAGAAGAAAAGACAGAAGGTGAACGCATAATATACTAGTTGATACAGAGATAACATACCAAAAACAATAAATTAATAGAACAAGAAGATCTATTATAGCAGCCAAATACTCAAATCCATACCCATAACAGCCAAATACTCAAATCCATGCCCATAACCTTCATTTTCCTAAAGATCAATATCCTGAAGAATCAATATTTTGAGTTCAGATAGTATATTTGATGAAAATGTCAGTCTCATTAAGTTTGAGGGAAAACTTCTCTTTGACAGAAAATGCTCATCATTCACAAAAAGGGTTCGAGGAAACTTCAGCTGTCAAGGAAAAAAAAAGGCTCATTCCCAAGATGAAGCATGTTTGTTTTTATTTTCTGAAACACGGTTCGTAGAAAGAATTAGTGGGGAGGAAAAGTACACATGGAAAGGGAGATAGGGAGACAACCTAGAGAAGCTCCCCAAAAGGAAGAAGGAAGCACCCACAAGAGAGAGAGAGAGAGAGAGAGAGGTGGGGTGGTTGGGGGTCCCATAGGAGAGAAGGCACAACCATGTATGGGGTGAGTTTACTATTAACCCTTTTGTTCCACATACGGACCACAACAGGCCTCCACGAGCTATATATTGCCTCATGCACCTGGAACAATGCACCCATGCATACTTATGGCTGAACCCATCTTCTACCACTAGGGAGATTAAGACTGGTCCCGGTTTTATGTCTATGTTTATTAATCACTTGAAGCAAGGAACTTTGCGTTTAAGAACATTGTGATACATTTTCATGTACTATTGAGCAAGGATTATTGTGTTATATATATACTAGTGTCCATGCACACGCGTTGCGTGTACAATATTTTTTTTTTATCCCAAACACTATTTGTGAGCTTTTGTTTTCAAATTATGAGGTCAAGTTGAAAATAAGTTTCTTCTTTTACACATAAATAATTTTGTATTAATACGTGGTTGGTGTTATAATACAATATTCATGGTGCCAAATAGTAGTGTTTAAGCGGTACTGATTTCATAACAAAAAAAGAAGGTTTACATATTGTGAATCCTACGACTACAATCAAAAAGGATATTAAACATCTCTTTAATATATTTATTTATGATATTATTTTGTTTCTTGGATTAATAAATTACAATACAAAATCATACTTTTTGAAGAAGAGAAACTATTGCTCAAGCCATCACCAAAGTTCAGCATTCATTCATTCATAAATAACTTAACAAACTCATTACCAAAGTCAACAAACTCATCAAAATGAGTACATAATAGAAGTAAGAACAAATATCTTTTGGAAATAACTATAAATAGAAAAGATAGAGCAAATAATTTTATCCAATTGATATGTTAAATAAATAGAAAAAAATCATATCTATTTGGAACTTATCTCAATAGATAACACAATATTTTCTGTAACAAAAGATTTAATACCATATTATAATCTATTTTGAACTTATTCATTACTAGATAATACCATTTAATATTTTCCATAATTAACTCAATTCATGTTCGTGTCCTTCTCTTATTAGCCACAAATTTTTCATGTGCAGAAAATTTTCATCCATAAACACTAATTCTGATTCTCAATGTCAAAATCTCAACAAACCAACACGGCGTCTCCTGGGCTCAAACCAGTGATCTTCAGACAAACAACCAAATACATGACGACACCAGTTGCCATTTCGACGAAATTTTGTACTTATTAAGTAATTTTTTTTTTCTATCCCTAAATTTTCTTTTACATACTTCTGTGTTCGCGCATTCCTTTCCTTTCCGAATTTCAAACATGTTTGACAAAATTCTCAATTTTAGCTTGCGGAATGTGAGCATGGTAAGCCACACATATCCGACTGGCTGCCAATAGAGATAAAGAATGAGTTACTTCATACATGACCGACTTTGAATGGTAAGCCACACATATATTTTCTAATCAGGACGGACCCCTAAAGAGATGAATTACTAAAACAAATAACCACAAATTAGGAAGAGAAGGATGCCAAGAAGAGAAGAAGAAAAAAAATCTAGTTTGGAAATGGAAAACATATGTTATGTACCTATACAAAGAGAGAACGATACAATATAAAATAAGAGAATAATATAAAGGAATACATCCTATTCCATTTATTGCTAGATCTGTATATTTGATCCAATTTTTTATATATATACCATGGCACAATTTCTTAATATCCAATTGTATGTATGATTGCAAGCCTAAAAAACAATATTTTTCTGGTATTTCTCAACT
Organism: Iris macrosiphon; assembly: GCA_036927795.1. Classification (NCBI taxonomy): domain Eukaryota; kingdom Viridiplantae; phylum Streptophyta; class Magnoliopsida; order Asparagales; family Iridaceae; genus Iris; species Iris macrosiphon. Next base: position 306,510,850 of record JAYESA010000005.1, read on the forward strand.
TTTTTTGTTAAAAATATCCAAAACCTATTATGGTTGATAAATTTTGATTTCATATCTAAACCAGTGGCTAATCAAAAACTTTAAACAATTAATTCTATTATGGATAATAAATTTAGAAACGCTACAAAATATTCATCGGATAATAAATTTAGGGTTATTTACACTAACTATCTCTAAGTTTTTTGTTTATAACACGGGGTACCCCTGCTTTTAAACTAATTACACTGACCACCCCTCCCTTTAGAAAAAAAAAATAGGGGTAGTTAGTGTTATAACTCTTTATTTTTATCTTAAAGTAAAGGTACCCCGTGTAATAAACCAGAAAAGTAGGGACAGTGTAAATAGTTTAAAATTAGGGTTATCCCATATAATAAACATAAAACATAGGGGTAGTTAGTATAAATAATCCATTAATTTATTATCGCCATCAGAGTTCAAATTATCCATAAACAATTAATTCTATAAAATTAGAGACAATTCAAAATTGTCGCACTTAAATTCAAGTCTAAACACATAGATTTGGATTAAATGTTTTGAAGATTGAGTGGATAATAAATTTTGAAACAATTAAAAAAATTTAGAAAATTTATTATCTTCAACAGCATTCAAATCTAAACGGATGGATAATAAATTTATAACTGCTAGTTTTGATTTATTATCCAATGAATCAAAATTTAGATTTTATAAACTGGTGGATTTTTTATTTTTGCTCTACAAACCCATCAACAACAAAAAAATATAGAAAAAACCACCATTTTTTTTTCATTTACCTAACAGACACAAAACTCTACAAAACTCTGACAAACTCAAAACAAATTATCAAAAAAAATTAAAAATTGGTTTGGTTCTTGTTTTTGATGAACAAACTTATCAAGAGAAATACGAATTTATAGAAAACTCACCAAGGATCCCCATAAAATTATCACTAATTACACAAAATTAAAAAATAAACAGGTAGATTTTTTTTTTGTTCCACAAACCCATCAACCACCAAAAAATATAGAAAAACCCACCAAAAAATTCCATATATCTAATAAACACAATTCTGACAAAGTATTTCTAGTTACAATGTTTTCTCATATAAATACATGTTCTCAAATTCCTAGAAAGAACATAGATTCCTCAAAATATATATATATATATATAAAAGAATTTTGGTCTTGCTCCTTAAAATCATCAATAAAAAAAATATCCCAATAAAAAACATAATACTCTCGAGAGAGAGAAAAAAAAATCCTAAGTAGAAGTTCAGAAAAAGAAACCGCGTACCTTGGAATAAGAACTGACGCCATAGACCTTTTCCATTTTGAAATCCTTCTTTATTTATTTGCATAGTAATATTTTCTTTTATATTCTCTGTTAGCCTCAAATATTTGTTTAGAGAAAGAGAAACTGAATGCATGAGAGGAGAGGACTACACGGTTTTAGATAATGGAACTGTTTTAGATTGTGGGTATGCAAATGACATTATTATCCATGAATAATGCTAAGTTTACAACCAAATGCTTACAACCCTCTTACAACCTCTCTCCCCCACCCTGACAGGTGGGTCCCAACCGGTCCCACCTGTCAGTGACTCTGGTTGTAAGAGGGCTGGTTGTAAGAGGGTTGTAAGCATTTGATTGCAACTGTAGCATTACTCTATTATCCATACATAATTATTTTTTAGATAAGAAACCATATCACCAAAAGTATTGATAATAGCCCTACTATTTGAATTTTATATATATATATATATATATATATATATATTAGGAATTGTCATTCCTTCACTCTTTGGTTGTATTCTCAAATAGTAATCTCTTCGTCTAGACTCTTTATACTCTAGGAAAACTTTGAGGGTGCTCCTTGATTTTCTGAGCTTAAACTGCATATCCAAAAGGTAGGTCTACCTACATGCCAACTTGTCGCCTAGGTTCTATAGCATCGCCCTCTAATGCTCATAGTTACCTTAGTTATGAATTTGACACCAATATGGAAGGTTCATGTCATGTTGACAGCTGATCATAAAAACTTCATCAAATCTTTCATGGAGCTTTATTATGCTCCATAGTTCACCCAATTCTGATAGAAAAAAGGCTTGGACGACGATGATGGTGAATATATATATATATATATATATATATATATATATATATATATAAAGAGAGAGAGAGAGAGAGAATAGTCCCTACTATGTCACAGTAGTAATTTTTCTAGTGTGACGCTATTTGACGTTTTTATTGTTCTTAAACCTCAATCTAATTTATGCAACAAAGTTTTGTTTTCATATTTCTAATTTGGTAGAAGAATACAGTTGTACTCTCCCGTAATATTTTCCTAAGAAATTATTTCCATGTTTTGGTCTCGATCTCTCCCTCTCTAGATCACACCATCTCAATGATCTCTCCTCTTTCATTCACACCCATGTCCTTCCAGGCTAGTCCCTCGTCAAAGTTTTCGGACGGTTGTCGGTCATCTTCAAGGCTTGCCCACTAGGTCGCCACCTCCTTTGGACCTTTTGATCCACACTCACAGCAAGGCCCCTCCTCCACCTTTGAGGTTGCCATCTCTCCACCTCCTACTCTCGGCCATCGAGAGCCTCATCTGCATCAGCTCTCAGTTTTCTATTTAACACCAACACTGAATCCTTCCATAAGCCACTATATTTTTTTTCCCTTTAGAGGAACTGTGGTTATCTGTGTTCTTACTTCTTTCAGTCAATTGGTCCACATCCAAGGTTCCATAAGTTCCATTCAAATTGCCTCTTGTTAAGCATGTAAGCATTGACAAAAACAAGGAGTAGACCCTGGCCACCATGTCATCTTCTGGGAGCTGAGTGACAATGTCAAGGAGGAAGTCCTGAGCAGTTTATGCAACTGCCTGGATCAGACATTCATCGATCCATATGTTGGACAGAAGAAGGTTTGTGCGGTCCGCCCTCAGGAGCTCAGGATAGTCCAGATGGGAACCTTCCAAAAGATTCTGGACTACCATTTGGGGACCAGGGTGGCTGTCAGCCAGTTCAAGACCACGGTGCGTAGGCAATTACAACAGCAAGGTATCATATTTTGTGCAGCAATGTCATTCACATGTATTTTTAGTACTGCATATGACTGTTTGATGACACTGGATGGTTGTGTAATTATAAAAACCATAGTCTCAATCAGTAAAGTGTGGGGAGTGCACATAGTCTCTCCAGTTAATGTGACAAATGCATTGTGTTCCTACGAAGTTACACATCTTTACAAAACTTCTTTGGACCATCTTTATAGTCTCTTCAGGGTAGCTTATATAGATGAACTAGTACGGCCTTAACCATATTAAATGATACATTTATTATGGAGGAAATATTTTCTATGTTCTGATAAGGCCGTGCTTTTTGCCACCATAAGATACTTCCGCATAACTAGAAGATGTTTACGAAATGTTCGGTGTTAATGAAGAATCTGATAATTGGATGCCTCACCACTGATGAATGGTTTCAAGGTTGTAAACCTTACATTTAAATGGTTTCCGTGAATGCCGAATGTGGAATTCCATTAACAAGCAGCATACAAAAAGCACACATGAATGCAACAATCATATAACAATTTTGAAACACACAAAGATTAAGAGGAGTTCGACCTGTGATGATCAAAGGAATTAGGGAAGTGAAGGTCAGGCACTGATGGGCTTTGAAAGATATTGATGGGCTGGCCTTTAAAGGCTGCAGACTGAGGTCGCCTTAGAGGGCGATGGAGATCTGGATCCATTGATGGACACGGGATGTAAAGTTGCTTTGGAGTACGGGTAAAGGGAACCAAGAGATGGAAGACGAGAAAGAGAAATTAATTTGAAAGGAGTAATAATGGAAAGTCAAAATGTAGTTCTTTATATTAATTGTTAAAAAAACAAAAGGGTTTAATTGCTTAATATGAATGAATGAGTATATAAACCAATAGGAATATGCCACACAGGCGTCCTAGTAGGAAATTTACTACTATGATAGTAGGATTCATTTCCTCATGTGTGTGTGTGTGTGTGTGTGAGAGAGAGAGAGAGAGAGAGAGAGTTATGAAGATGTTTCTTCCAAAGAAAAGAAAAAGATTGAAGGCATGCATGCTTCACTTCAGCTATCAACTATCATGAGGTCATTAGCAACTCGTTTTGATAATGTGACATAAAAAAATGACTATTTAGCTATATAGGAGTCTATAACATGAACTTCAATATATAGGACAGGATAGCTTCTGCAAAGCCTTAGATATATATTCAGACTAAGCCATATACAATATATAATCTCATTTTGATACACTAGGACTAAAGCTCGTGTAAAAGCTTTAACTCTATATCTAGATTAAGGATCATATTAATACTTTACCTGGGATAATTGTTCATCTCCTTTTAAATGATTGTCCTGCAGCAGAGTGGCTTCTTTAGCCTAGAAATAAGAAGAGTCAGAATATGAATAATAAGAAATTGTATCACAGAGTAAAGATTTGATAGCCACCTTCAGTGTCCTAAAACGATCTCCAAGGGGTGGAAGATCATACAGAATTGTCCGTACTAAGTAGTCATTCGACCGAGCATGTTTGAAGAAGGAGTGTTTCAAAAGCTTTTCTGATGCGGGGCGTTTCTTGGGATCCTTCACCAAGCAAGCAGATACCAACTCTCTGAACGACTACAGAGACAACAGTTTCAATCTTTCAACAACTGATTGTCTTGTCTTAAAACGTTGAGAACAAAAAAGAACCTTTGAGAATCTCTTGTCCCTTTCGTAGTCAAGACCAGGCGGTGCATTTTGCAAAGTCATAAGCAACACCTAAAGTAATGATATGTAGACTTCAATCAAACTTCTACCAAGCCTAAATAGGATAATCAACATGAATAGTTTCCTGTAATGAAAATTCAAAGAGTAACACCTTCATAGGAGGATATTTAGAAAACGGTGCATGCCCATGGGCAAGTTCTAGTGCTGTAATGCCAAAGGACCAGATATCTGCCCTGTTTGCAATAAAGCAAATTAAAAGTTGAAAGCAGTCGCAAAAAAAGAAAAGAAAAAAATGAAACAGTTCTCAAACCAGTTATCACAGATTGAAGTCATCCACTCACTTAAAATCATATCCATGTAATTGCTGCATAACTTCAGGAGCCATCCTGAGAAACACATAACATTATTAGCACAACTGTGTTGTCAAAAACAAAACATGGTCAACCTATCTAATAAAGGAAGTACAGAAAAATGAGATAAGCAGACATCCAAGCCTCGAAAAAGAGTAAGATACTGAAATGCTAAATTTGGAAAAAGCACCAGCATGGAGTCCCCACGAATGTATTTCTCGACCGTTGTCGATCCCCAGTATCGAACATGCAAGCTGAGACTCCAAAGTCTGCAAGCTTAACAGATCCATTTGCATCAATTAAGATATTCCCAGCCTGAGAAAGAATTAGATAACATGAAGAATAAAAACAGTATAAAACAAGAATACTCATTAATGATGTAAAGGTGCTATTAGTGGAAAACCAGAAAAATAGTAAGAAGTATAGATACTATTAGTAATCAGAAACCGTTGTTCAACAAAAATCCTGTTATACAGAGAATGTATACAGGGTAGAGGTTTATCCTGCTCAAAATTCAATAGCTACAAGCATGATAAAAAAAAAGGTCATTTGATTTATTATGTGATCATAGTGTATTTCACAATTTCATGCTACAAATGGATAATATAATGGTTTGTTAAGTTCACTTTAGCAAAAAAAAAAAAAACTGTTAAAACCAACTTTCAAATCCATTTATGCACAATATTCTTCTTAAACACTCAAGCCCCTATCACAGCCATTTGGGTTATCTTCAAAATTCTGGCATGCACCTCTTATCTAAAGTCCACTCTCACCTCTGATTGACATAATATTAGTTTTTATTACTGTATTCATGATTTAGCAAACCACAAAAATTAAGATGCAATTCAAAATGAGTGACCATAATTATGTTGCACGGACACGGATACGACACGGTAAGAACATGTCACCTATTTTGGTGTGTTCTAGTGTATTTTGGAGTGTCTATGGTGTGTCCCATACTGTATAACTGTACGTGTCTGATACACATCCGACACGACACCGTCCGTATTCTTGGAGTGTCCGCGCTTTCTAGGACCATAATGAAACCATTATAATTACAAATTAAGTTTCTTACAATAACGAAACTAGCCAACAAGATAAATACAGATTGAAATGTTCAACAATTAATCTAAAAAAGAAGCTTACAGCTTAACAATTATTCACGAAAGATCTTGAAAAGAGGGTTATTTACCACTTAACAAGTATATGCAACTAGGGGTGTTAATGAGCCAGGCAATTTGACAGCCGACTCAGGCTCGACTCGCTAAAGAGCTCACGAGCTGAGCTTGAGCTTGAACCAAAGTTCATTTTAAAACAAGCAAAAGCACAAGCTTAGGGATATTTGACTCGTTAGCTTGCAAGCATGTATTATATTACTATTTAATGTGTGGTACGCATACTGTGTATCCGACTTCTACAAAGACATCAATAATTTGTCGTACTGATTTAATGTACTCCTCTAGAAAATACTTGTAGACATTGAATGGACTTCGGCTAAATATTTATTTCTACTGTCATGCCTATTGTCATGTAACTCAGTTATCAGGTTGCTATACTAAATGAGCTTCATGAGATCATAAACAAGCTCAAATTGGGATTAAGATTCCGCTAGAATCCAAGCTCGTTAATCTTTCCGTTTAAACATGCGGCTCGCGAAACAGACCTCAAGCTTGCGAATATTATTGCAAGCTGAGCTTCAGCTTTGATTTTAGATTTGACTTTGATTTTAGGCTTGTCCAAGCTAGAGCTTGATGGCCATTTTCTTAACGAACACGAGCCAAGCAGGGGTACTGGGTCACATTGTGATTGTTCATCTCTCATCTGCAACAAATCTAAGAACGAAGGTTTGGACTTCACAAGTACTGTACATGTTAATTGTGTCCAGATCTTAGGCAGTACCACGTTAATATGCTCAAAAGTTATTCTAGTACAATAGGTTCATGAACCTAAAGTTACTCTAGCACAATATTTCTAGACAAGGCAACTATGAGCAAAAGTTTCTGCCATATGCTACCAAGGCTAGTTGAAGTAGCTCTGCTGACCTCTTTGGTCTCCACTTTAGATTCCTGCAGCCAAGTTCCGTTAAAAAGGAAAATGGTCGACATTATTAGGTAAACTACAAGTGGAAATGATTGTACATCCCAAAGAAAACACAGGAACACTATTCAGAGTTCCAGAACTCAAATGGTTGATTCAAGATCTGATTACATGAAGAACATTAGCAGTATACTAATCCTTGCAGCTTTGCCTTTGTAAACTAATATTTCCAAATTAAAGATATTTCTCCTTTTGAGCATATATTAAAAACGTGGACATTTTCACTGCAAACTTAAATGTATACTTAAAGGAAAATATTTGAGACTTTAGAAGGGTGCAATGCAATATTGAACAAAAGAAAAGAATTCAAACTCCAGCAATGTAATATTAGCTCATCACATTAAGGTATCAGAAGTTGTAATCAGTTATTAGGGTCTGCTACTTAAGCTAAAGAGAGCTTACCATAACGATAAACTCTGTAAGGTGCAGTTTGGGGGGATAAAAAAGGATCGAGGTAAAACTTTTTAGTCATTGAACAAAAATTCAATTGTTATCATATTTAAGCATAAACTGATACCTTGACATCTCTATGAATATGTCCATGACCGTGGAGGTAAACAAGAGCTTTAATAACCTCATGTAGCAGGGTTGCAATAACTGCCTCCTCAAAGCCTTCTGGGAAAGCAGACTTCATTATGTGAAGGCAAGATCCCCCAGCCATGTATGGCATTACAACCCAAAGGCAGTGGTCAGCCGCAAAAGAGCTGTGAGCACAAAGTAAGTTTGGATGATTAATCAAACTCATAGTCTGCACTTCACGTCTGATCCCATCCTGTGCAAGGAAACAAATTTGAAAAACAATATGAAGGCAGTACAGGCTATTAGAGATGAACATTAGGCTAAATCCTAAATTGCTTAATGATACGCCAGCATATCCTTTTAGCATTTAAACAAAAAGTTAGAAACTTCAAGTATCCAAATATGTAAGACAGTGTAGTTTCATGTTTCGTGTACCTACTAAAAGCAAATGCAGCGAAGTTCATCTTAATAAATACTTGTTATGGAGAGAAAATAACAGATAATACCCTAACTATCACATTGGAATGCATACAAATAAATATTTACAAATAGTTAAAACACTGAAACCTGTAACAACTGACGGTAAAAAATCCTAAGAAACTAAAACCCCAAAGGAAAAAAATTCAAGGAAAATGGAAGTAGTAACTATCAGTAATAAATAATTAGTCTTATATAGTAACAATTGGCTACCTTGTATACAATCCTAGACCTGTTTATGTTTAACAATTATGATTAATACTCACAAAATTTAAAACAAACAGAAGCAATTACTAATTACTTGTCCTCCTGGATCCAGATGATCAAATTTCTCTTCCTACCAAATCATACTTGCGCATGAGCAGACAGTATCACTTTGTAGCAATTCCAGTATCACTTTGTAGCAGGAATTGCCCCAAGTCTAACAGTGAGCTTAACTTAAATGAAATGTTGAGATCGATGGGTTGCAATACAATGAAGGATGGGATAAAAAAAACTGCATTAGATGTGACGAGGATGAACAACAACAACAACAAAGCCTTTGTTCCAAAAAATTTGGGGTCGGCTGCTTGAATCCTCTTCTTCCATTCGGCTCTCTTAAGTGTTATGTCCTTTGTAACACTAACAAAAACTATATCCTGCTTTAATACTTCAATCCATATTCATCCAGGCATACCTCTAGTTCTAGCGGCTTCCTTAACTCCTAAATTATTGCCCCTCCTTACGGGAGCATCTATAGATCTGTGCACATGTTCAAACCACCTAAGATGGTTTTCTATGATCTTGTCCTCAATAGACGCCGACTATAACTTCCGACGAATATACTCATTCTTATCGTACCTTTTAATGTATTGTCACCCATCCTTCTTAGCATTCTCATTTCGGCTACATTAATTTTCTGGACATGTTGTTTCTTAATTACCCAACACTTAGATCCCTAAAGCATAGTTGTACCTATAGCAATCTTATAGAATTTTTCTTACAATATCAATGAGAATAAGAAGGAAAATCGGTTGACATTTAGGCATATGCAGGAATGGAGGCCAATAGATGCACAGCTTAGAAGTGATCATATCGTGGTGGAAAGAACCAATAATATGAGAGGATGTGGTAATCACTAACGTTACAGAGATATGCCCCTTAGTAGAGCTGAGTGGAAGAAAGGGATTCACGTAGAGATCCCAAAATATAGGAGCGAAGAATTATTATCATTTTTAACTACTAAGTTCAAACCCTATTCGGGGATTCTATAAGAAAATCCCCCCCTCAATTGTTGGACAGATGAAAAATTCCAAGTTGATTTAGTTCACACATGATAAAAAAATTCAACAAAAACAAAACAACAAAATTTTATAAAAACTATCTTCAACATGCGAGGACCTGGTTCTATAAATTTTAAACAACTATCTTCAACATGCATGGACCTGGAAATGTAAGGAACGAGAATTGTTTAAACTAGCATATTGGAAGATCAATCGGCCTAAAAAACCATGAGCGGCTACGATATTCTCAGTTTCTTGAATGATGGATTTTCTCATGCTGAGTCACGTATAAGATATTTGACACTTTTCATGGGGAATGACATCAACACTGCCAGCAGCATGTCGCATAGAACAGTCCAGAAGCAAAACAATCTGTTTGGCCATGGAAACGTAAATATTCAATGAGTTCCTAATTACCTAGTAATCATTGTTGTAATTTATGTTCAGTGATTTACTTCAACATTATTATATCTGAATAACACAGTAATGAACACCTACTGACAATGACGCATAGAAATAATAATATCAAAATTTTCGAAAACCAAATTGCAAATGAACCGGTAGCCAAGCTCATATATCCATGAACTAATAGCCAGTTGATTCATGAATTACTCGTGAAGTTCTCAAATCATTACCATGTTTACAAGAAAGAAATGGGTTGGTTTTTATGTTCCTAGTTCCTTCTCACACCTTCAATTTTTTGCAAATCACTCAACCCTACTCCCATTCTCCATCTCTTCACCTCACTCTTCTCTAATCACCCATCTCAGCTTAGCGACAACCAAGCAGAGAACAGCTTCTCACCAGTTTTGGAAAGACGACATACATCTGCAGCAAGCTCGCTAGCAACTATCAGAGAGCTCCCCTTGGACGACACTGGTAAAAATTTAACTAAGACTGACAAGCAACATGTATGATTTGACAAATGCAAATCCTTGTTAGCTGTAGTTTGTTTTTCTTATCAAATTCTTTCTTATATCTATATCTTATAGATTTATGTATGTAAATTCTTATGCCGAACTTCCGTTTTGTGATTTCAATTTTTTAAACTATATCAAATCCTTTAGAGAGACATTTCACCTATATGTTAGACACAATCTAAAACTAAAGTTTTGTTCATTTTCATTGGGAGTAATGTTTCCTACATCCTGACCCTCCACAGACGAGGGACAAAACTATACTAGGGCCTGGTGGGGGGGGGGGGGGGGGGGGGGGTGGTATATGGCAACCCTAACTTTTGTCAACAACAACAACAAAGCCTTTATCCCAAATTTTTGTGGTTGGTTGTTTGAATCGTCTTCTTTCATTCATCTCTGTTCAGAGTCATGTCCACTGTAATGCTAACAAAATTCATATCCTTCTTTAACACTTCAAACCACATTCGTCTACCTCTAGTACTAGTACTAGTGGCTCCCTTAACTATTATATAATCCCCAACTTTTGTGATCTTCGAAATTTTCTAGTGTAACTTTTCGAGATTTTGAAATACATAGTGTATTTGTAGAATATTTTGGAGTTCTATATTTTATTAATAATCTCTTGGCTATATATATAGCCTTACAACCCTCCATCTTACATAAAATCCTCTAATACATTCTAATATACCAACACTCCTCCTCAAGATGGGCGAAAGATATTCACTAAGCCCATCTTGTCACATCCTCTAATCATATCTACAGAGCTAAGCCCCTTGGTCAGACTATCTGCTACATGATCCTTGGTTGGAACGTGGCCTAGCTCCAGTAGTCCATTGTCCAACTTCTCCTTGATGAAGAACCTATCGATCTCGATGTGTTTGGTCCTGTCATGCGGCACTGGATTGTTGGCGATACTGATGGCTGACTGGTTGTCACACAACAGCTTCATCTTGGCTCCTTGATCCAGCTTTAGCTCCACCAGTATACTCTTCAGCCATAGCAGTTCTGCAACTCCCAAGGCCATAACTCTGTACTCCGTTTCAGTTGTCGATCTGACCACCACTGACTGCTTCTTACTCCTCCAAGAGACCAAGTTGCTTCCTACAAATATACAATAGCCCGAGGTAGACCTCATGTCATCAGCACAGCTAGCCCAGTCAGAGTCACAGTAGCCCTCGATGCTCACGTGATCATTCTTTCTGAACATCAGCCCATTTTCGGGGGCACTCTTCAAGTATCTCAGAATCTGGTACACTGCGTCCATACGACCCTTCCTTGGCTCATGCATGTAGCGGCTCACCGCACTCACTACAAAACAGATATCAGGACGTATGGCTCAAATAGGTCAGTTTGTCCACCAGTCTCTGGTATCAGTCCCGGACAACTTGTTCTCCAGCCTCAACACCCAACTTGAACCTCTGATTGATCGGCGTCGCTGCAGGTTTACATCCCAATATTCATGTCTCTGTGAGAAGGTCCAGTGCATACTTCCTCTGAGAAAGAACAATCATCTCTGCTTCTCGAGCGATCTCAATCCCAAGAAAGTACCGAAGAAGGCCAAGGTCCTTCACCTCGAACTCCTTGCCAAGCTTCTCCTTGAGTCTGGCAATCTCCTGCTCATCATCTCCTTTGATGATCATATCGTCCACATACACTGCAAGCATGGTGATATGGCCTCCACTCCGACGAAAAAACACAGTGTGATCAGCGTTGATTTGCCGATATCCCATCCCTATCATCGTCCTCCTGAATCTGTCAAACCACGCTCGAGGAAACTGCTTCAGTCCATAGAGGAACTTATTCAACCTGCAGACCTTGCCCACTGTCTTATCAGTGCAGAATCCTGGTGGTATCTCCATGTACACCTCCTCCACTAGATCCCCGCGAAGAAACGCATTCTTTATATCCAGTTGGTGTAGCTTCCATCCACCATTCGCTGCCAAAGAAATCAGGATCCTGACAGTGCTCATCTTTGCCACTGGTGCAAAAGTCTCGTCGTAGTCAATGTCGTACGCCTGACTGTATCCTTTTGCCACCAGTCGAGCCTTGTAACGCTCAACATGTCCATCTGGGTTCTGCTTCACAATAAAGACCCACTTGCATCCGACTGTCCTCTTCCCCTCTGGCAGTTTTACCCGTTGCCAAGTGTGGTTCTTCTCAAGAGCCCCTAACTCCTCGTGCATCGCCGCTTTCCACTTTGGATCATTCTTGGCAACCTGTCAATTGTTAGGTACAGTAATACTATCCAAAGACGCAATGAATGCTCCATGAGAAGAAGAAACGTTATCATATGAAACAAACTGAACAAGGTCCCAACCATATCTATCAGGAGGATTTTTCGCATTGTTGCGAGTGGTCCTCTGTACTGATAATGGTGTGGGAGGGGTAGGAAGAATGATATCACCTGAAGAAAAATCTGATGGTGGTGGTGTAAGTGTCTCATGAGTCGAGACGGACGCAGGCAAGGGACTTGGCACTGGCACTATAGGTACTGGTCCTGCAGTTTGCTTCCATTTTCTGCTGTAGGTAAGTAACTCCCCCTGAGCCGTGGGCCTAACACCTCTCATCTCCTCCCCATGTTCCTCTTCACTCTCCTCCTCAACCGTTCCTCCATGTCATACTCCTAAATCGGTCACCAAACTCTCACCAATCTCCCTCTCTCGCCTCATACTCTCAGTGTCAGGTGAGTTGCCCAAGGATGAGGTTCCCTCCTGACGGTAGTATGGCTCAAGCTCCCTGAAGTGAACATCCATGCGCACAAACCTCTTCTTCTCTACTGGGCTCCAGCACATGTACTCCTTCTGAGTCGCCGAATAGCCCACGAAGACACACTTGACTGCTCTAGGGTCAAGTTTTCCAACAGACGATCTGTTGTCCTTCACAAAACATACGCAACCAAACACCTTCAGCGGGAGTATCCCACTATTATTTCCTTGCAATATCTCACATGGAGACTTCCATCCCAGTACTTTCGAGGGCATCATGTTGATCAGTTGAGCTGCTGTCAATATTGCATGCCCCCACAGACTCTGTGGGACATTCATGACGATCACAATGCTCCTTGCCACCTCCAGAAGGTGTATGTTCTTCCTTTCTGCCACTCCATTCTGTGCTGGTGTGTATGCACAGGTGGTCTGATGTTGTATCCCTTAGGCTGACAGGTATTCCTCAAGTGCTTTGTTGGTATACTCTGTCCCATTGTCAGATCTCAGTACCTTCACCACTGCTCTGTACTGAGTCTGGACATGTTTATGAAAGTCCCGAAAACAAGCAAAGGCATCACTCTTATTCTTCATCAAATACAGCCATGTGACACGAGAGGAACAATCAATAAAAGAAACGAAATACTTATAACCATTCATAGTAGTTGTGGCGCACGGCCCCCAAACATCAGAATGTATAATATCAAAAACAAAAGAGCTCATATGGCCCGTACTAACATATGAGCTCCTAGTAAGTTTACCTAAATCACATGCATCACATACTAGTTTCTCCTTATTTGCTTTCTCATAAATAGATGGATACAACCTACTCAAAATACCAAAAGAGGAGTGCCCCAACCGCTTGTGGTGGAGTATCAGTGTATCCCCGGCACTCATCTTCGGTCCTCCCATTCATGCCCTCTCTGCCACAGACACCAATGCCGAATCTAGCCCTTCCCGATCCAGGTACCACAGTCCATCATGCCAGTCCCAAGTCTTCGTCTCGTCTCCTCCTCCTAGAAGATCACCTTAGAAATATCAAAAGAGACAATGCATTTTAGTTGGAGGATTATAGAACTAATGGACAAAAGAATGACTGAAAAAGAAGGAGCATGTAAAACATTGAATAATTTTACTGAACCTGTACAATCGACAGTACCCTTACCAACCACTGGCTGAAAAGTACCATCGGTTGTTTGAATGATGTCCACCGATGCTAGGTGAGTGTAGGAAGAGAACTCACTAGCATTCTCTGTCACGTGTCGAGACGCACCCGAATCGACAATCCAGTCCGAAGATCTAAGGAAAGACATAGATGTAAGGGCAAGTGAGTCGTCAGTACCTTCCGATGGATGGGCATACATGGCAGCGTTGCCTCTGGCAAAGACTGAGGTGGACGCCTCCTCAGTTCCACTCCTCATGTCTCCATTGATTGACGCTCTCCGCTTTCTCCCGAGTACTTCCAGCATGCCTAGCAGTGCTTAATCCTCCTCAGTATAGGCACCATCAGTTCCCTCCTCGCCTTCTGGTACCAGCAGGTTCGTCCGATAACCTCCTCGACCACCCCGTTGACCCCCACGACCACGGCCATGTCCTCCAAAATGTCCACGTCCACCACCTGAATCTCCCTCCTTGGATGGTTTGGTGCAAGCATACCTCAGATGGCCCCTCCCCGCAATTGTAGCACTGTCGAGAGTCTCCCTTAGGTCATGTGCCACCTGAATTGGCAACCGCCAGTGCTGACTTCACTTCAGGAGGACCACATGTCCATTCCTGCAGCTTGATGCGAGTCTCCTCCTGGATCATAGCCGAGATAGCCTCCTCAAGTGTAGGGATCTTCGGTTGGGCTAGAAGTAGTGCTCTCCTCTGAGCAAACACTGCGGCCAGCCCCTTAAAAAACTTTATCGTCCTCTCCTGCAGACATACATGTCTCTCCGTACACTTCGGATCCTCGCAGCTCGTCCAATCTGAGGAGTGATCGTAATCCAACCACAGACGCTCCAACTCCGTGGCATACTCCTGCATCGTCTTCTCTCCCTGTGCGGTGTCGTCTATCTCCCCCTTGAACTGGAAAACTCTCAAGTTATTCCCCACACCATCGTAGGTCCTCCTCAACTTCTCCCACACGTCATTTACCATCTCAAGGCCATCAACTGTAGCGACGATCGACTAGACTAAAAAATTGAGGAGCCAAATGTATATCACCATATGAGTGGACTTCCACTCGTCGCGTCCTGCCTAGCCCTCATCCGTCTCTGTCTTCTCTCCTGACAAGAAATCCTCCAGGTTCTTCCCTGCGAGAGTTCTCCTCACCCGTCGTGACCAACTCAGGCAGGTGGCCGGTCCATCAAGCTTCAGATCGATGGAGGGAAGCTCCAACTTCGCAGGTATTCGTTTCGCGCTCTCACCAGCCGACAGTTTCATCAGCTTCATCAACGTTGCGACCTCCGCAGAGTCCAACTTCTTGATGATCTCCTCCATCGATCCTCCTCTTCTCCGATCACCTCACACCCGTTCCACAATTCACGTTCGTCCTCTCCTAGACCCGATCATGCCTCATCTCCCCCATCAGATCTAGGCATTCGATGTCAACGTCTGGAACCACCCGCGGGAGTCGCCGAAAACCGCGACAGAAGGCTCCTGCGGGCTCCGCAGGAGTCACGGCTTCGCGGTGGTGGCGGCGGCGGCAACGGTGGTGGGCGACGGTGGTGGTGGCACGGCAGGGTAGTGGCGGCTAGGGTTTGTGCTCTGATACCATGTAGAATATTTTGGAGTTCTATTTTTTATTAATAATCTCTTGGCTATATATATATAGCCTTACAACCCGCCTTACAACCCTCCATCTTACATAAAACCCCCTAATACATTCTAATATACCAACAGTATCCTATCCCTAACCCCACCCCCCACCCCAATCATACAATCCTTTAACAGACCCTGCATTAGTGGTTGCCTCGTGAAACCAGCACACCTTATGTCATGAAATAACTAGTAGTGGACTAACTCAAGTTTAGAGTTTAGACACAATTTTACCATTGTTACCTCGAAAGATGTCCCACTATGATCCAATGTTTTGGACTTGGTCAATTGAGATTGCATCAGAGAAATTCAGAAGTTATTTATTTTTTCTTTTTTAGAGAGAGAATCGGTGGGATAAAAGTATCCCCTCGTGTTTCATTAAAAGATAAATGAGGTTGAGACTTGAGAGCTGAAAAGTAAAACTTGTAGACTGATGAAGCTGGCGGTTAGTTCTTCAGTATTAATTACAAAGGTTATAAGTCTATGCAGAACACAGTATCTAACTTCTGAAGTATCAAATCACTACAAAAGGTTTATACATTCAGATTACATCACCATTTTCTTATTCAATTATTTGCTAGAAAGTCGATACCAATTTCAGGATCAATAAAAAACACAATGCACAAGGTTCTCCAGAAATAAACAAGTACAAAAGAACAGATTTGCCAACCAAAAAGACCATAAAGACTGCATGGGTTGCAGAAATGTTTTGCAGTGACAAAGCTAAATAAGTTCTTACAATCATTTTACAACAGTGCATATCCATGACTTTAAAAGGGCAAAATTGTGCAGGTAACTATAATATTCCAGATGAAATACAAGGTAAAGGACCAGATGTAAAAAAGAAAAAGTTATATAATAAGGAGCAAAACATTCAACTATTTCTGACCGTAAGAGGGCTACATACCAGATCACTATTGCACTTTTCAAGGTCTATGACCTTAATAGCAACTATCTCATTAAGTGGAACACAAAGAGCCCTGTATACAGTAGCAGTGACACCTTCACCGACTTCTTCATACAACTTGTAATCTTTAGGATTTGCTGGAAAACGTCTCTCAAATTTATGATCCATGGTTCGTTCTTATAAGACATCATCAGCAATCTTTATACTCCTCCATGATGCACGAATAACTTGAGAAACTGGATAAAATTCCTGAACTGCCATGAAGTTTATTCTGATTTAGTAGCAACTGACCCCCTTGCGATATGGTATCCAAGCAAGACTTCAGCAATGCCATGAACGTGATATTACGGCCAGATATAAGCCATGGGGAACCAACTTTACATAAATGACATTTGGGATTTTCCTGAATATAGTCTTTCCTATATAACACTGATATAGCCTTTCCTGAATATAGCCTTTCCGGAATATTATATTATAGCCTTTCCTATATAACTTCAGTATGTTTACACTGGTATCCAATTATAACTAAAGATCGGGCACTTCCGTATGTTTACACCGATATCCAATTATAACTAAAGATCGGGCAAGTCCCTAGAAACAACCATCAGCACTCAAGAAACCCACATAAATAAGGAAGGTAAGAAAACAGAAATCAGATCCGGCTGAAAATTTGTGAGAATTCAACTGCACACCCCAAAGTAGTGAATTTCCCAGATAAAGTGAGGTTTAAGTATCTAAACCCAATCAAGTTCAAACCTCAAGGTTTGCCAACTCACTTGAGCACCTACAAGAAGAAGAAAAGATTCACATTAAAATATCATGAAGACAAAAGTTAAATGTAAGCCTCTTACCAAGTTTGGTCAAGTAAACCAGAAGTATAACTACTAAAGGCACATCTTACTAAGTTTGTCATCAATTTAGAGAGACAGTGAGGAAGCATGGAATTGAGAGACATCATCTCTTATATACGGATTTAAATCGCTCCTATAGTAGTCAAGAAACTGAAAAGGTGTCACAGCAACAACAAAGATGTTCTTCATCCAATACCATCAAATCATTGAAATCAATCTTAATAGGCTGCATCTCAAACCATGAGAATCCGGAAGGTGGAAGATGCAGGAAACTTTTACCAATTATGCCGATTCTAACAAGAAGTCCTTTAAAGTCTTAGATATTGATTCAATCAGGATAGGCAAGGTAATAATCTATTCCTAAAAGATATTTTTCAACTTAATAAATTATTACCTTAAAGTTCAGAAGGCGAGGAAAACTAGGACACCGTTGGTAGATCTTTCTTAACATGAGAAGTTTATATATTAGCATGCTAGTAGACTAGAAAATACCTAGCAGCTTAGAAATAATTAGCTGGAGAATTGCATTGCCTCTTATTGAACCATACTTTGGAATAAATTGAAATGGACTTCCAGAATTGTATAAACTGGATTAGGAAATCCCCGAACTTTAGAGCAAAGGCTTGCCTTTTATGTTTTCAATACAAATGCTTACTACATAAACTAGGACATAATTGGTAGAGCTTTATCAACATTAGAAGTTTATATATTAGCATGCTAGCAGCTTTAATTAGCTGAAGAATCGCACTGTACTCTAATGGAGCCATATTTTGAAAAAAAAAAAAAATGTAATGGACTTCCGGAATTGTATAAACTGAATTAGGAAATACCATAACCTTCATATGCTATAACTTTATACTCGTGTAGTAACTATATAAAATGAGCAAGGCATTAAAAAATGTCAGGTTCATGTCAAATTCGGCATGTCGGCAACATGTGAGGAATAAATTAAATATCTTGTATCCACATCAAGCTCTTCATATATATATATATATATATATAAAACAAGCATTAGCTCAAGTGACAATGACTTGGAAGATGTAAAGATCCAGAAAACCGGATCGTGTGTGTGTGTGTGTGTGTGTGTGTGTATATATATATATATATATATATATATATATAACAAGCATTAGCTCAAGTGACAACTATGTTGTTCCAGGCGATGCCTAGACACGCCTAGGCGGCCTATTGAGGGGAGAGCGCCTCGACCAGGAAAAATGTTCTCCGTGTTTGGAGATGGGCACCTAGGCGGACGCCTAAGGTCGACTAGGGGAAGGAAAGGCGGACGTCTAGGCTATTATTGTTGTTGCTGCTAAAAAAAAAAAATTTATGTTGTTGCTTCTGTTGTTGCTGCTCCTACTGCTTCTTACCTGACGTTGTGGCTCGAAGCCACTACCTTTGCATCTTTGTCCCACGGCTCTTCCACTGAGCCGCACCTACCGGGGCATATATATATATATATATATATATATATATATATATATATATGACTTGGAATACGTAAAGATCCAAGAAACCGGATCGGAGGTTCGAATGTCCTCGGATGAGATATGTTCTTAAATATTAAAGAAGGGATAAACCAGTATATTCAGTTAGTGACTGATCGAAAGTCGGAACTGGAAGAGCGGTCTGCTCAGACAAGAGGATCGTGGTACCAACGATCAGCCCGAGTACAACGTGTTATAGAGGTCGGCCTAATCAGTGAATCAAGGAGTTACATCAAACGCAAAATTGAGAATCAACGTAAGATCTAGACACATTCTGGAATGATATATGTAATAAAAAATTCCGAGCTTAAGTTAGGCAGTAGCTGTAATAGATGTAGACTTACAGTTTCAAATATATAAAGATAGAGAGAAGCTTATTGTAGTACAGCATCTAAGCAATAAAATGAAAAATCTTATTGGACGAAATAAATCTCAAATTCAACAAAGATAAAATTCAGTCTATATAAATTTGCAGAGAACAAAAGAAGAACATAATTACACGTAAAAAAGAAAGAGAAGTACAAAGAACTAAAAGATAAAATAACAAGATACATGTACATAATGCTAACGGTGACGACTATCGTTACTTCGATGGCATTGTTACGTTTTCATCGAATGCCATTACAGGCATCAAAGACTATCACGACGGGTGACTGGAGGGAGTAGAGAGCACTGAGGAGATGGTGACGTGGGAGAAAACGGGAGACATGAGAGACGGTTTCATAACTGGAAGGCGTAGACATTTGTGGCTGTTGTAGCCTTCCATGTTACTTTCTAGATAAGACGAGAATAAAGAAACAGAAATGATAGGCCTTTCAATCTTCTAGTTCGGAGTTTTAGAAGTTTTTATAATAGGCACATACGGGTTATACCGTGTTAACGTGATATCGTTATTGAACCTATTAAGTTGACTTTTCTAACAGCAAAAGCCATTTTACTATAACAGTTACAGGCAGTTACCCGGCTGATATCAGGGCCCAGCTCAATATGTTGGTTGATATATTCCAAAAGGATACAAAGGATAAAGATGTGTTGTAGTGTGGTTTTTCTTTTAATACTAACATGGCGAGGACATTTTAAACAATTGAAAATAAGACTTCATCCAACGAGTTGCTTTTTTCTTCTACTCTGCTTTCCCTACATCTCTACTCATTTCTTGTATCAACATGAACAGTTTATTATCATGCAACACCGTTATTTGCCCTGTTTTTCCTTCTATTCAACAATGGATATAGCTAGAGATGTCAAGGGTCCTCACTACCATTGTTGCATGGACATGAATACAACACAAGAAACAATGAACATGGGGACAGAGACGCGTGTAGACATCAAAATTATCTGTGGTCAAATATAAACAAACTACCCTCCGTTCAAATTCCTGCAAAGGGTGCCTTTGACATATTTGGCCTAGTAACCACAGTCCCTCATAAAGACTTCAAACATAAACCTCCAAACATCTCTCATTGGCAGTGTTCACATTGGTAGAGATGCCTACCCTCTTGTTCTTATTAACAGGAGATGGTCAAGATGAATAACAGACTCCATGGATGGGTCCCAAACTGACCACACACTATAACTTGTTAAACAGACCTGTCATCTATGCCCACTGTCATCAAGACAATCGAACCCTCAAGTCAACTATACTTGTCACAAAAATCATCATTCTCCATGTCGATCATTAGGACGAGCTGACTCTGTAATCTTCATTATCAGACAACCTTGTGGTGAGATCAAAGTGGCTCGTAGTCAAACAAACTCATCGTCATGTCACAACGACTCATCATCAGACTGACTCATTGTCACATCTCTAAGACTCAACATCAGACTGACTCGTTGTTACGTCATGACATAAGTCAAAATGACTCATTGTCAGACATTATAGGACAGACTAATCATCAAACAAACTCATCGTCGCACCACGACTCGTCATCAAACAAACTTGTATCACGTCATGATGACTCGTCATCGGACAAACTCGTCATCATGTCGTGAGGGTCGTCACTCACAACTTACTATTACGCAACCTCGACATCACAGCTCACTATTACGCAATCTCGACATCACGTTATATCATGATGACTTGTCATCAGACAGACTTATTTTTGTATCACGACAGTTCACCGTCTTGTCATCACATCACGACAACTCGTTATCAAAATATAGACATCCATCAAATCAGGCCGATTCAACATTTGACAAACCTGTCGTCTCATCACGAAAATAGGTCATCAAACAAAAGCGTCGATCTGGACGACCTATCATTAAACAGATTCGTCGTCACATTACGAAGAATCGAAGATTCATCGTCAAACAAACTTGTCATATCACAATTTTGAACTAGATTATGCTGCATTTAGAATGGAGAGCAAAAATGCTGTGCATCTTTGTTTAAGATTATATCCATTATGAATTCATTATGATACATCTTTAACTATGTAGAAATCTTTATTAGACCTATCAAGACACTCCAAAGACACTGGTAGACGCCAAAATGCCAAAATCAGTGTCGTGGCAGTATAGTGAGAGGTCCGATCCTCAGAATAAAAAAGAAGTTTACTGATCTTTATCATGTTTATCTAGTGGTTTTGTTGGTGTTTTCCACTTAGCTTTGGGAGTTTTAGTCCCACATTGGAAAACCACCAATGTGTATATCTCAATATATAGTTATGCTTAGTATTGGTATATGCACATAGGGTGGAGGCCCATGTTGGTTGACTTTCCTAGAGGGATTAAGTGTGAACTCCATTATGACAATCTTTGTTTTGTCACCTCATTTGGAAAGTTTCCCTTAGGAGTTAAATCCTGTAAGGGCTTAGCGACTCGGGCTCGGGCTTGGACTCGAACTCGGGCACGGGCTCAAGGGCGCAAAGTGGCATTTTGTTGGCGCACTTTGCACTTAGCACGTCAGCATCGTCGCATGGCTCTCGTGCGCTCCTTTATGAGCGAGTTGCATGCATGGTTGCTAGTTCGGACGCATGCTTCGTGGCGCAATGCGGCCAAGGCACAATGCGTCCAGGCGTTATGCGGCACGTCAGAATCGTCGCATGGTGCTCGTACGCTCCTTTATGCGCGAGTTGCATGCGCGGTTGCTAGCTCGGACTCATGCGACCTGGCGCTATGCGGCCAAAGCGCTATACGTCCCGGCGCTATACGGCCAAGGCACTATGCGTCTAGGCGTTAAGCGGCCAGGCGCTATGCGGCCATGGTCTATGCGGGCTGACGCTATACGACCAGGTTTAGATGAGCGAGTCGCATGTGGAGGGGACAGGGTCTGCTTTAGGCGGCGCATGCGGCACATAATTTTTTGTGCCTTCCGGAATATGCGGCGCATGCGGCGGGAGCGGCTGCTTTCTGCGTTTGGCGGCGTTGTCTGCCTCGTGCAGTACAGCGTGTCAGGCGGCGGAGAAGGCGCATGCGGCTCTGACACCCAGATTTTGGGAAATATGGTCTGTCAGCGCATATGTGGCATGGAGTTTCCTCAGGCAACATAGGTGTTGTTTTCCTCTATATATATAGAGGACCTCTTCTTTCATTTTGAGATAGAAAAAAACAGATGAAAAAACCGAGAACACCAGATCATATGCGGCCCAGAATGTCTCCCTCTCACATGGTGTTTTTGAAGGTGACATTGAGCGTTCCAGAAGTTCATTTGTGAACTTGCTGGTTCCTTGGGGCAGATCGTCTGTATGGCGAATCTTGCTTTGAGCAACGGTGGTTTTGACCACCCTAGCAAGGAATTTTGCTTCTGCATTTCTCTTTGCTTCGTTCTTTCTCATTGTAGCGTCTGTGAACGTAAAGAGAAGAACGTTTTCTTGTTGTTTGTTGTAATCTTCATTATCTTCGGAGTTTGTTTGTAACATGTTCTTGGTTCATGCTTCGTTGGAATCGAGATATATCAGATGAGGAACCCTTGTGTGAATCTCTGATCTCGACAACTTGGGTTCCAGTAGAGAGCAGACCTTCGGGTCTCGCTAATAGCTCTGCTATGGCCCGCGTTCTACCATCTTTGATCCACCTTGGGACTAACAATCTCAAAACAAGATCCGAAAAAAGAAGTAGAACACTCGATCAAATCTTCTCGGCAACAAGTTTCACAAACTTGAGAAAATTTGCGGGATACACTTCGAACATTTGGATGACGGAAGGAGTCATTTGTCAAATGTTAAAAGTGAGTTGTCGGAACCTACCATTTCCCAGGATGGGGGAGTTAGCGTTTGAAGGACGCGCATTCCAGTTGGAAGGAAGATTACAAGATAACCAAGTATTGCAGAGTTTGTTCATGACAGGACTTAGCGCAAGACAGTTCTTGGCGGTTGGCAAGACTTGGCCGCATGGCAGTCTCTTACCGCATGGCAGTTTCTTGCCGCATACTCATGCCGCATGGCAGACTCTTGGCAGATGGCAGACTCTTGGCGCATTAAAGGTCCTGCCGCATGGCAGAGCTGGCCGCATAGTGGCTTATGGGCATGGACGTCTCTGTGCATGGCAAGATTGACGCATGGTGGCCTAGATGCATAAAAGTCACTACACTAGACAGGACTTTGCACATGGCTGGAATTGGAGCTTGAAAGCAGAACCAATTCAAACAAATATATCAAGGTATAGCTAAACTTGGTTCCTTTGATTACTTAACTTGGTTGCTATGATTGCGCAGGTTGAGTTATCAAGCATGGTTAATGACTGGTAGGTAGACACTGGTGTATTCGGCCACGCATGCTCTGTGAAAGAGCTGTTCACCAAGGAATATCACTATCTAAGAAGGTCTCTATGGCCAACAAGTGTCAAGCAGAAGATCTAGGGATCAGGATTATGATTCTGGACTTCCGGCTTGAGGAAGAAATTGCTCTTATTGAGTTGTGACGCAGCTGACTAAGACATGTATTTTCCAACAAAGATGTCTATTCCAGGAATATCTCCAAGATGTGGGGATAAGGAGGTGGAGACACGTGATGGCTATGTTCAGACATAGGTAGTCAGGAAGTCGTTTAGACGGATGACTACAAGTACAGATCCTATGGAGCTAGTGCGCTCACATATCTATGACTTCTATCCTCCACAAAGGGCCGGGATAAAATTTATCACTTCTTTTTTCGACGATTTCTCGGAAAACGCGTTCGCGTATCTTCTCATAATCGAAGGATGAAGCGTTCGAGAAACTCAGGGACTTCAAGTTTGGAGCTGAACGTCATATCGGTCTACAACTCAATAGACTCAGAAGTTTTTAATACGAAGAGCATCGTTCTTTGGATTCGCATTGTTCAGCTTAGATTGTTCAGCTTAGAACATGGAATTGACTATGGAACATACATCGTTCTTTGGATTTGTATCGTGCAGCTTAGAATATGGAATTGACTATGGAACATGCATCGTTCTTTGGATTCGCATCGTGCAGCTTAGAATATGGAATTGACTATGGAACATGCATCGTTCTTTAGATTCGCATCGTTCATCTTAGAATATGGAATTGACTATGGAACATCTTCATACTCTCCCAGTCCATTGAAGGTGCAGATAGGAAGGACGAGCAGTTAACAGTAATGATGACTTCTATATTGTTATTCAAATGGCCTTCCAGATTGTCTGTGAGAGAATGTTGCATTTACGGTCATGTCCTTAGTATCGTTCGTCACTTCTGATGTAACTCTGGTTCAAAGTCAAATCCACATGAATATCGTTCGATTGTGGGAGTTTTCCGGAGGACCGTATCAGCCAGAATTGTTGGCACTTCTGTAGAAGAAGACGTAGTCCAGGAAGGAGTTGTCTTTTAAGAGACAACATTTGAACCAGAACTCGAAGAGTAGTCAGCTAGAAGAGTCAGGAGGTCGAAGGACCAAAGATGAGCTGATCACCTATCATATGGAGGTCATTCCACTTACCAATGATGAGGTGATGAAGACCAGGGACTCGGTCTGCTGGGAGGAGGCAGTCCATAACAACACTTAGATGTTCATCAATCTGCCTGAAGGAGCTAAACCTATCAGATGCTTATACATCTTCAGTAGAAGAAAATGGAAGCAGGCAGAACAGTTGAGTTCAAAACTAGGCTTGTAGCCTAAGGGTTTTCTCAGATACAGGGGACTGAATTTTGTAGCACTTCGTTGAAGTGTCATATATCAGGATGATGATTGTCGTTGCTGCTATTCATAAGCTGATTGTTTATCAGATGAAGAGAAAACAGCAAGTCTTGGAGGAAAATAGTCGTGAGAGATTCACGGACAACAGTCAAAATTATTGTCATTCAGGTTTGAAGACAGTCTGCGGGTTGGTGATATCTCAAATACGGCCTGAAACAAATCCCATGATGTGGCAGCAAAAGTTTGACAAGTCATCTAGTCAAAAGTTGTCACAGGATCAGCGAGACAGACAAGTGTGTGTACACAAAGTTCGCTGATAAGAAAGAGTCATCTTTTGTATCTATGTGGACGACTTGCTAAATTCCAGCTATGGATATAGAAGTGTCACTAGAACAAAGATGTCCTTTTGTCCAAACTCGGGACACGGGATTGCGGATGTCATCCTAAGGATATAAGATAATCCAAATGTCATGTGGGCTTGCTCAGTCACAGCTCTCTGCATAAGAAGATTGGTCACACGCTTTGGGTATCAGGGTCGATACTCCTCAGGTGTAACATGAATATGAAAAAGCCTAATCCAAGGAAAAGCATCAAACAGTTGGTGTACTCGAGCATCATCAGGTGCATGATTCAAGCTGCGAGTACCACCAGGCCTGATACAGCTCTAGATGTAGGGTTGCTGAGTCGGTTCACCAGCAGTATGTGTGTTGTTGAACACTGGAAGCTGTGTAGAGAGTCGTCAGAGTTCTCAAGTGGACTCAGTGTTATATCTTGCACTACAGCAGTTATCCAGATATGATGGAAGGCTTCAGTGATGCCAGTTGGTGCTCAGGAAAGAAGAGTGACAGATCCACAGGAGAACGTGACTTCTCCAGGAATGGTGTTGCTATATCGTGGAAGTCGAAGAAGCGATCTTTAGACTCTTTACTCTCAGAGTTCTTTGCACTATCAACTGTAGCATATTAAGCATGATGGCTCTGAAAGCTCTTCAGATGATCTTCCTATGGTTTAGTACACAGATTCAGGTGATACCGATATACTGTGAAAAACCAGAAAGCTGCAGCAGTGGCATCTATTCATCTCTTCAAGGGTTTGAAGAGAACTGTGTGGATAAAATCCAAAACACTGAATAAGCGCAACAAACGTGGATCATTACAGTGGTTAATGTTCGGAGCCAGATAATTCTGGCGGATCCGTTCATGATAGGCCTCAAGGACCAGTACAGAACACTGAATGAGCGCAGCTAGCGTGGATCATTACAGTGGCTAAAGGATCGGAGTCATGTGAATCTGGCAGATCCGTTCATAATAGCCCTCAAGCGCCAGCTGATCGTAAAAACTATAAAGGAGCGTAGTACTCCATGCTACCGTGGAGTGACACCACCATCAGGTACCTCGACAAGGTAAAGCCTCGACTTCGGGCCATGTCACAGCGGCAGTAGCACCGCATATAGTCAGAGTCAAGTACTATAAAGGAGTGTAGTACTCCATGTTACTGTGGAGTGACACCACTATGAGGTACCTCGACAGGGTAAAGCCTCGACTGCAGGCCATGTCACAGCGGCAGTAACACCGCACATAGTCAATGACACAGCAGATATGGGCTTGGAGGACCTCTGGTATTGCATCTCTGCAATCCTACCATTTAGTTTTATGCTATTGGTTCAAAGAGAAATCTACCAGGCATCTAGCTAGCTATTGGTTCAAGAGAGGACCATTAATCAGGAGAATATCAAGTACAGTGGATAGTCCTCAGGGACATTGTGGGATACGTACCCGGAACCACTGTGGTCTACTATTTGTTCTTGATTAGAACATTTTCTGTGGGAGGATGGCTTTGACGCCTTAATGAGTTCTCGGACAGAGTGAATGTCCGGCGTGCAATGCAGGAAGTACGAGTAGTTTCAGCACTACAAGAGACTTCTATCCCATGCTACA
This sequence comes from Iris macrosiphon, assembly GCA_036927795.1. Taxonomy (NCBI): domain Eukaryota; kingdom Viridiplantae; phylum Streptophyta; class Magnoliopsida; order Asparagales; family Iridaceae; genus Iris; species Iris macrosiphon. Next base: position 306,537,961 of record JAYESA010000005.1, read on the forward strand.
GTTGCGTGACACCACACGAGGGAGTTAACCTCGGCTTCGGGCCATGTCACAGCGGCGGTAGCACCGCACATAGGCAGGTAGCCTAATGCTGAAAAGAAATAGAGAGTGGTAGTACAACACTATAAAGAGGCATATGACCTCATGCTACAGTGGGTGACCACATGAGGGAGTGAACCTCGACTTCGAGCAATGTCACAGCGGCGTAGTACCGCACAGAAGCACAAGGCTTCATGCTGGAAGGTAGTACAACACTACTAAGAGACCTGTGACATCATGCTACAGTAGATGACACCACATTAGGGAGTGAACCTCGGCTTTAAGCCATGTCACAGCGGCGTATCACCACACAGGAGCGCAAGGCTCCATGTTGTGTAGTAACGACACTACTAAGAGGCATGTCCTCATGCTACATTGGTATGACACCACAAGAGGAAAATCCTCGGCCTTGGACGGCCATGTCATGCGGCGTAGCACCGCACAGAAGCGCAAGACTTCATGCCGAATAATAAACTCTCTATAGTGGAAGAACTCACCTAAGTGTATGGATAGAGATGTAGGCCGTCTCTTGAGAAAAAACTTGTAGACGCCCAAAGACACATACACTGAGACCAGGTCAGCACAGGGCCTTTAACGTGCGACCGGATGACACAGTTGAGGTCATTGTGTGAGTGGAAAGAATAGCAGCTATAGTATAGAATTGAAGGCTTAGTCCATTCTTGTATCGTACTGTTGTTTGACCCATGCGAAAATATTCAAGTCGTCGGCGACATCTATCATAATGCATGATCGCAGTCACTGTGAGGAACGCTCAACCATATATTGTAATATATGTGGGAGATTGTTAGTACTTTCCACTTAGCTTTGGGAGTTTTAGTCCCACATTAGAAAACCACCAATGTGTATATCTCAATATATAACTATGCTTAGTATTGGTATATGCACATGGGTGGAGGCCTATGTGGATTGACTTTCCTAAAGGGATTAAGTGTGAACTCCATTATGACAATCTTGTTTTGTCACCTCCTTTGGAAAGTTTTCCTTATGAGCTAAGCCCTGTAGGGACTTAGCGACTCAAACTCGGACACGGGCTCAAGGACGCAAAGTGGCGCTTTGTTGGCGCACTTTGCACTTAGCACGTCAGCATCGTCGCATGGCGCTCGTGCGCTCCTTTATGCGCGAGTTACATACACGATTGCTAGCTCGGGTGCATGCTTCGTGGCACATGCGACCTGGCGCTATGCGGCCAAAGCGCTATGCGTCCCGGCGCTATGCAAGACACTATACGTCGCGGTCTGGCGTTATGCGGCTAGGGACTATGCGGCCTGGGGCTATGCGGCCTGACGCTATGCGGCCAGGTTTGGATGAGCGAGTCGCATATGAAGAGGACAGGGTCTGCTTTTGGCGGCACAAGCGGCTGCTTTCTGCGTTTGGCGGCGTTGTCTGTCTCGTGCAGTACAACGTGTCAGGAGGCGGAGACGGCGCATGCGGAGCGGACGGCTCTGACACCAAAATTTTGGGAGATCTGGTCGGTCAGCACATATGTGGCCTGGAGTTTCCTCATGCCGCATAGTTTTCCTCTATATATAGAGTATCTCCTCTTTCATTTTGAGATAGAGAGAAACAGATGAAAAAACCGAGAATACCAGATCATATGCGGCTCAGAGTGTCTCCCTCTCACATGGTATTTTTCAAGTGTTTTTCGAAGGTGACATTGAGCGTTCCAGAAGTTCATTTGTAAACTTGCTGGTTCTTTGGGGTAGATCGTCTTTACGGCAAATCTTGCTTTGAGCAACGGTGGTTTTGACCACTCCAGCAAGGAGCTTTTCTTCAACATTTCTCTTTGCCTTGTTCTTTCTCATTGTAACGTCTGCGAACGTAAAGAGAAGAACGTTTTCTTGTTGCTTGTTGTAATCTTCATTATCTTCGAAGTTTGTTTGTAACATGTTCTTGGTTCATGCTTCGTTGGAATCGAGATATATCAGATGAGGAATTCTTGTGTGAATCTCTGATCTCGACGACAGCTTGGGTTCCAGTAGAGAACGGACCTTCGGGTCTCGCTAATAGCTCTGCTATGGCCCGCGTTCTACCATCTTTGATTCGCCTTGGGACTAACAGGTTTCGCTCTAGTCTATACTATAATTCCTATTTCCTATTGGTTCCCTATTACTAATTCAAGGAACCCGTAAATTCTTGACCCATCAGACAAGGTTGCCTCTAAAGAAAGGAACTTTAACTACTAAAATACATAAATTCTTCGACAGTAAAATGTTCTAATAATACTCACTCCACTGCCGTCCAAGTAACCTAAAAAAAGGCACAAAAAAAAGAACGCTATTAATGAAGCAAAATCATCAGATTATATCAGAAAAAGAAGGAATCGAAGCTCATTCACACTGCAGGAGTACCTACGGTTTCGTCCCGACAACCGACACGGACGCGGTCCAGTGATTCGACACCGATCGACACGGACCCAATCTAGGGTTTATGGAAGAGGGATTGGGAACGGGGAATAAGGAAGCTCTAAGAGAATAGAACTGACGCCGCTGCCATGGGTTCCATCACCCCCTATCCGCCATGAAAAAGCGATCACTCTCTCTCTCTCTCTCTCTCTCTCTCTCCTCTCTCTCTCTCTCTCTATATTTTCTCTCTCCAATCTCTCTCTTTTTCGTTCTTTCTTTGTGGTTATTTTAAAAAAGACGGCTTTTTGTCTTGTTTTCCGCGCTTATGCAGTCAACCCCTTCTAGTTTTACTTATTTAAACTGTAATTATTTTTCTACAATATTTTTTTTTGCATACGGGTTTCCTCTCCATTAGTAAGTCCATGAAAAATTTAATAATTTAGTATTTATCTACTCAATGGACGTACTCAACGGACGTTCACATTATTATTGTCTTTGATGAGATACTCCATCCGGCTCAAGAAGGATTCGACCGAAGGAAGTCTATTCCAGTCATCGACATGTTATGCCTCGTCAGTTCATCCATGTCACGTGGACATATATGTATGTACTATGAAACAGAAAGAACATGCACACTGACAAATATTTAAAATTGTCCAAGGACAACAAAATTTTTTTTTCCTCTAGCCTCTCATATAAATAGAAAAACACATCAAAGACGAAGGTAAGCACTCAATATCCACTAAAGTTTTTTTTTTCTTTCCACAAAATTATGTATGGAGTGCCGAAGGATTGGCCATTAGGAAACCCTAACCACGATCATCTTTTGTGCCGAAAACGAGTTTGAAGAACATATGCTTTGATTGGATTTGTCAATTTCTAACTTCAACAGAGGATCTCAACCAAAGTATCGCTCTCTATCAACCAAAATTTTCTTATGTCTAGTAAGCTACAACATTTTTTCAGGCTTTGTTACCTCTGAATAACAATTGTTGGATTTATAAAGTAGACAACATTTTCTTGAAAAATATATTGGAGTAAAATAAGTTGATCTATAAAATACATTAATGTGGTTGGAGAGATTAGCTCTAAGTTCTATTGGTTAAAAACCAATGCTACAAAGTAGGCAACATTTTGTAAGACATATATATATATATATATATATATATATATATATATATATATATATATATATATATATATATATATTAATTACGGTATAGAAGGGACGAGAGTTAGGTACCAACTATTTTTTGGACCTTTACCATAGTTGACTAGTCATAGGCACCCTGGTCAGTTTATGAAAAGTTTAGGGATATGTACAAAGTTTTTTTTACACTAATCTTTTCAAAGTTTTATGTAAATGGTCATTATAGTAATCATAATTAAAATATTTAGGAATTTTTGATATTATTCCATATTAGATGGAGGATATTAATATTATTCCACGTTAGATTAAAAGTTAAGAACACTTTCCTGTAAGTGTCGTTAAAAACTTATTAGCGACACTTTCATAACTCATTAGCGACACTTACAGGAGGGTATTTTTAACTTTTAATCTAACATGGGGTAATATCAGTATCCCCCATCTAACAGGGAGATAATATAAAAAAATCCTTCAAATATAAAACATAGAGGATGTATGTGTAATTATTTTTAAAATAAAAAAAGTCCATATAATAGACATAAAATATAGAAAAAATAGTGTAAATAACCCTATGTACAAACGTACATAATGTTAAATAGCCCAATAATTGGGTCTCATTTGAAATTGAAATTGAAATCCAATGTGAACACGAAAAATAGTCCAAGAATTTTGTTTACTTTAAATCCGACGCACAGACCAGATTTGGTGCAACACTGAGTTGACATACTTTCTAGACGTGTCGCTGAGAAAGAAGAATTTTTTTAATCTATCAACGTATGGTGATAATAGTTTTTTTTAAATTAAAATAATAAATAAATAGTACCTCATATTATAAAAGTAATAATTGAGGCATGTGAAGTGATTAATTTGTGTCTCAACAATTGTAATTTATTTACAGAGTTGGGTTCTATATCTCAAAATATAAAGTATATAAAGCAAAGGGGGTGCTGCAATGAAAAATTATTGAATTAATGAACCTGAGCGAACAAAAAGACACACACACACACACACACACACATATATATATATATATATATATATATATATATATATATATATGTGTGTGTGTAACTCCACATTTAGCTGCAATTAATAAATATTTGTAACAAAAGAATAAAAATTGTTACAATTTTGTAGTGAGGCGTCTCCATATCAACCTTAAGAGCATCCACAATGGAAGTAGTTTCAAGTGCTATATTTTGACTTTTGTCAAAGGGCTACAATGAACTCTTGTCCACACTTAAAAAATGGTAGAAAGCCAAGAGACACTCCAAATTTGGAGAGTTCCGTAGCTGGTCTATAGTAATCAATGGGTCCACCAAAATAACCTGTCATTCATTTTTCTCCCCTTCCGTTCTCTCTCTTCTCTTCTATTTTTTTTACAGATAAAATTTTCCAAAACCATTTTTTCTTCTTCTTCTTCTTCTCCACATATTCTTTCCTTCCCCACCCCTTCTTCTTCTTCTTCTTCTCCACATATTTAGTTTGTGGATTTTTTTTATCTCATTTTGTTTGATTTGTTTAACGAAAATGAGAAAAATTATCCATAAAAAAAATCAAGAAATGAGATAAAAAAATTCAAACAAAAATGAGAGAAAAAAATTACCAAACATCTTTGTCGTAAGTATTGGTTAATGGTTCTGAAGGGAAATGAGGAAAAGCTTTAATAGTTATGAAGGGAATGAAAATGAGGAAAAATATGGAGGAAAAATGAAACGAAAATGTAGAGAGAAAATAGGGAGGAAAAAGAGGGAGGAAAAGGGAGAAGTTAATTTGGAGTGTCTATTTTGGAGTGTATTATTATGTGCAAATATCAAGGTGACACTCCAAAAATAGTTTGGAGTGTGATTTGGAGTATGGTTTGGAGTGTCCCCACTGGAGATGCTCTAAGTGCATGTATGCCTTTGAGGTCTAGAGATGCTTTTTTCAACCGGTGAACTATACGAAGCTTTTTCGACCGCATCTTGCAACTCACATATTAAATAAACATGTATTTACACTTAAATTCAATCTTTGTGACTATATTCCAAATAAGTAAAAAAAGAATAAATGTAATTAATATTTCAATAAATGGCAACAATCTTTCATAGAGTAGAGTTGACTTTGCAAGCAAGAACAATATTGTCTTGTCCTCGTCCAGATCTCGCTCTCGAGCATTGGATAAACTTTGCTTAAGAATCGTAGCGGCTTGCGAGTAGGACTCCGATATAAAAAATAAAAAATAAAATCTTTATTAGAATTGTTGGAGAAAAGTGTAAAGATATTAAAAAAAAAAAAAAAAAAACTTTAACACAATGCATACTTGGTAGATGAGTAACTGTTTATCGAAAATGTTACAGTCCGAATACTCATAAGGTTGGATCGATGTCCATCTCATTCCAAAATTAACTTGTAAGTTTTTCCGAAAAAGGCTCTCCACATTTTGTCTATTTTTGATGGCCGGAGATCCGGAAGACAAAGAATGTCAATAGTTGTCAAATTGTTATTGGATAAATATATTAAAATGATATATTTCAAAGTTAAGTTTTGGTTTTAAGGATTTGAATTGTACCTCAAGGTTGAATCTATGACAGAAATGGCATGTTTGCTTCATATAAAAAATTAGAAAAAATGTCATGTGTAAATAAATAAAACTACAGGGTGCAATCTACAAGAGTACAAGCAAAAATGTCAAAAATAGTTTAGATAATTAGATTTATGTCTCTACTGGAAATTAGAAATCAGATATCGAACATATGGGGGGATAGAAGATTAACGGATAGTACTTAGGGACATACTTATATGGGGCGAGTGGAGATAGTTCCTCCCACTGAATTTTTGCTTCCGAGTTAAATATTTTGGTTTATTTTTATTTTATTTTATCAATTTTGTGTTTTGTTTCCTCCAAAATTTATAATTTTTAAAATTCATATACATATTTACATCATATTTTACTTTTTTCATAAATTTTATTTTTTTATGATTTGATACAAAAAGAGAAGTCATGGTGGAAAAAGAAGTGTCCGTCCTTGCTTAAATGCAACAACTTATTATAAGTTGCTAATAAAAACACAAGGAATATTAGCTACAAATAGGTGATAGTTTAAAAATAGCCTTTTGCTGAAAAAGAAAAGAAAAAGTGAGATCCAACTTTGTTAACTGTTATTAACCTATTTTCTGAAGTTAAAATAATAATTATTGCCAGGTTACCATCAATCCAAAACTAACATATTTTAAAGACTTGTGATCACCTTCAGTGGAAGGACCGATCCAATAATTTCATTCAGCTGGTCTTGAGAAATAAAAGAAAATTATAAGTGTAAAACACATTTAATGTGAGTGGACCAAATTTTGAACTTTATTATCTTCCTATAATTGGAATTCAAATTCAAATTCAAATTCAAAATTTTTAAAGATATATTTATTTTTAAAGATAGATTATGTTTTATATTTATTTTGAAAGATAAAAAAAAAAATTAGATTTTGTAAAAAGTTCTATCTCTATATTTTTAAAATAATAAATAAATCTATCCTTATTTTAAAATTTAAATAGATAGATAAGTCTAATTTTTTAAGATAGAAATAGGGTTGTTTTTAAAAGAAAATATTAAATTTTTTTAAAGAGAAAAAGAAATTTAGAACAAAAACACACGTATATTTTCTGATCTCTTAAGTCTGTCCTGTAAGTTGTTCTCCTGGTAGAAGTTCTTTATATATATATATATATATATATATATATATATATACATGATTCATGTAGAAATATGAGCATTATGACTCAACATCCAACGGATGCTATCATTAAGATGAATGGGGAGATGCTTGTATTCATCTTCATGATAGCATCCGTTGGATGTTGAGTCATAATGCTCATATTTCTACATGAATCATGTATATATATATATATATATATATATATATATATATATATATATATATATATATATGAAAATTCTTAAATACAAGTTTTGTACTGATACAAGCAAAATCTGGACCATTGATTGTTGATCCAATGGTTCAGACAATCAATGGTTTAATTTTGTCATGTATCAATACAAAATTTATATTTAAGAATATATATATATATATATATATATATATATATTTCAAGACCTAGTTTTCCGTTGTTGGATATATTTGGACTTGGATTTTGTTCATTTTCATTTATTTTCTATTTTCTAGATACTGTGCGTCCCACATCAATATGTATAACTGCATGAGCAATGGAAGAGGAGAGAGAGTGAGAAAATGAAGGTCGAGCTAGAGGAAGAGGAGGAGGAGGAAGATAATATCCACGTGGCTCGGTCTCCGAGCTTCGGCGACGACAAGAGGATCTCCTCCCTCGAGGAACTATCCAACGGCCCCGGCTTCCTGTTCTCCTTCCCTGTCCTCGTCGACGTCGACGACAGCGCCACCGAACCGGAACCGGCTCCGGGGACTCCTAGACCCGCCGCTTACTTGTCCGAGTCGGTTCGGCAGCTGTCGCTGTCCGGACCCGGCTCGACCAGCTCTTCGGATGACGAGGACGAGGACGAGGCTGTTACTGTCGGGTCGACGACAGGCCGGTCCGCGAAGAAGGAGTCGTTCGGCCGGTCCGGGTCTGAGCCGGCGAAAGGGTCGTCGAAGTGGGGGAGGTTTAGGAGCCTGATGATTGGGAGGAGCCACAGTGAGAGGAAGAGTAAGTACCGATCAAGAATTCAGAACAACCCTAACGGCTGTAACCCTAATTATGCGAAGGAGGAGAAGGAAGGAGTGAGTAAGAAGAAGAGTAGGGATGTGGGAGCCGCCCACCGGTTGTTCTATGGGAAGGACGGAGCAGCCCACCCGACGACGACGACGGGGAACCGGCGGTCGACGTTCTTGCCGTACCGGAAAGAGCTCATCGGAATATTCCCGCCAAGTTTTAAAAGAATTATTAAGCGAAACTAGTATATATGCACGTGCTTTGCACGTATATTGGAGTGAATGATGTTGATGAGTTAGTTTATTTCTACTGCTTTTAATTATATAGGTTAATGGTTCAACCCTTCGAATTCTTTGGTAACAATTTAAAAGACTTAGCAAGTAGCATTAACCCTTTGATTTCCATAAATGGTTGTCATTATTGCATCTCTTAAATGGTTGTCAGTGGAATTTATTGTAGGTATTCTTTTTAATTACTAAATATGTTGAAGGGTATTTTTGGAACGAAAATTTTTCACGGTGAAGCCTTGTTTTGGTATTATATAGAGGAGATAACTCTCTTTCCTTGTAGCATATATTATTATTATTATTATCGATGACGAAATGTAACTTGTTATTAATATTTTTGTTTGTTGTTTCATCCATCTGTAACTTTGTTATATTGTGAATTCTTAGGCCATCTTCAATGTGTGTGTGTGGGGGGGGGGAGGGGGGGGGGGGATTGTTTCGATGTTAAATTTATTTATTTATTTTGTTAGAACGGTGGTTTGATTTCTAGTCATTAATGTAGGATGAATTTTTTTTATTGGACCTCGTGTAGAAAATCTACCGACTAGGATAGAAATTTACTAAAACTTCAATGTCAAGTAGGATATAAACTCGATTTTAGAAATCTCTATTGGAGATGGCCTTAAGGGACGATGCTACGTTGCCCGCAATTTTGTGACCGCCACTGGCCCGCAGGCCACGTGGCGGCCACCCATTGGCAGTGGCAGATCCGACGCTACAGGAGGAGACCAGAGCCAATAGGGGAGAGACGTGGGGTGCACCGTAAAAAAGTATCCTGTCGCCTGTGTCCCGCCAACACTACCCCCCCCCCCCTTCCTAATGTGCTTCTGTCAAATGGATCCTCTTCTAAAAAATTCACCAAATAAAAACATACCACATGAAAATTCATCTAATAAAAATATGCCACGTGACGACGAGATGCAAGCGGAACAAAAAATCAACGATACATATAGCATTGCTCTTATATATATAGGTAACTAGAGTATTAATTTGATGTCATCATCAGTCTAAACATCTATATATTGCTAACTACCGATTTTAACATCTTTGCATGGTATCTTAATTAATGTGTCACAACTTTAGATGTATGCATGTATTTATTAGTTAACCCACTAATTTTTTTTCTTATGTCTTTGACATTTTTCCGTTTCGGAACTCACTATCTCCAACTAATTTTATGTGCATTTTGTTATGCCGTAACTACTTTTAGATCATGTAATGTAGTGTGTACAAAATTTTTAAATGTTATGTCAGATTTCGTGCGTTATATCTGAAATTAAAAAAATAATACTCCTTCTAGAGAACAATGTTACCTCACAAAGGCGGAACCAAGTAGGAACTTGGTAGATGCTCTAGCCCACCATATATATATATATATATATATATATATAGGTCAGTCGAAATTTAGCCACCCTAGTCCACTCCAGGACTAGTCCTGAATAATCAAAGGTCCTGTGCGAATATCAAAATATGGTCCTAAATTTATTTATTCGTATTTTTTAAATGTATTATTCTATGTCTTTACCAAATATTTTGGAGATGTTTTTGATTTTTTTTGTATATTATAACTGAATCCATAGATAGTTACTAAACAAAATGAACAAATATTAAATTATCTATATTCAAGCACATTACATAGTATAATAAAGATATTTTAGATAAAAGATGTACTGACCATTAAATTGTCAAAATCTGACCTCAAAATTTGCACATCCAAATTTCTAATTATATAAATAAAAAAATTCTGATCATTATTGTAGAAAATAAAACTCACATTAGATCATTATTGTAGAAAATAAATTCATCTAACAATTGAGGGATCTTTAGAAGCAAAATAACAATTGAACCCCTTACAGATGATAGATAACACACCGGCTTGAGAAACCGTACAAATTTTGTATGATCATAAAAATGAGTCTTAGAGTCGGCAGAGAGTAGAAATTGAAGAATTGGAGGTCGTGTGCGGATCGTAGAGTCCAGAGATTGAGGAAGAAACGAAACGACTTAAATTACAAAACCGATCCTAATTTTTTTGAGGCTCCCAAAAATTGAAAGTCCTGTTCAGCCGCACTTTCGACACGACCTCCGGGCCAGCCCTGGCCCACTCCAGACCATCCAAGTTCGATTTTCAGTTTTCATTACCATGACATTTCTGTTCCACTATCAACAATCTCTCTCTCCGTGCGCTTGTAAGGAGACTAGCGCACCTACAACGAACCTCTAGTATTGCATAGATAATAAAGATCACACCAAGTACTATTTAATTAGAAATTCCTAATTAAATAGAAGGAAAACAAAATATATAGTAGGAGAGGAAGATGCTACTAATTGAGGTTTTACTACAATTACATATCTACTATAACATTTTTGATCTGTTCTGACACGTGTCATACTCCTATTGACAGGTCAATCGATAACAGATCTAAACAAATATGGAAACCAATGGAAGCGTGTCAAATATCATCTTCCTATCTCATTTATCGGTGGCTATTAATAGCTTGTGAGTATCAGTTATAAGCCAAATACAAACCTTACTCACTAGCCACATTTGTAGTTGGTTATAATTAGTTTTTGCTTGTTCCATGATAGATTATTTTTGCCCCTTAAATTTAAGTTAATGTATTTTTGCTTCTCTATTATTTTTACAAGTACGTCATTTTTTAATGCTCCCATCATCGACGACTCCATTCTGATGAGCAGGACCGACCCACGAGTAAACATGACAAGACATTGGACTTGGACAATCCTCCTATGCTTAGGACAACATCCAGCCAAGGTCGGCCCTGACCCAGGACGGACATGGCGACCGCACATGACCCCATGGGCCAGGAGGGCCAATTTTTTCTTTTTTTTTTAAATATATAAATATATTTTTACCCAAAATATATAGAACTAATATTTACCATGGACTCTTCTTATGACAAAGAAATTGTAGTGTAGTGGTTATTACATTAAACTTGCATACAAGAGTTTCCTAGTTCAAATATTGGTAGAGACATATTTTTTATTTTACTTTTGTTTAATTTTTTTTTATATTATGGTCCCATGAGCTCAGGATCGACCATGCATCCAGCGTGACTTGAAAGAGATCAAGGTTGCGGGTAAACACCCCCTCTCCAACGATAAAAAGAAGTGTCTCATAAGAGACCGGATCAAAGATCAATTAAAATTAGCTTCGAATAGGATAACTCAACCCTCCTTATCGACGTTGCTGATGAGATCGAGAAGGCGTTTGTTGATAATTACGAGGATTGATAGTCCAAGATTAATCATGACTAGTAATAGTAAAGACGAGGAAAGTTCAGTGCAAAAGTATTATGTCTTTTGTTTTGTTTTCTTTCGCTAAGATTTTCTTTCAACCCATTCAATCTTGTTGCAACTATTCGTGAGTTTTTTTTTTTTTTTTTTTTCATTTCCAGTTCAAATCTGGTTGATGTTCACGTAGTAGTAGTGGGTGTATTTTTCCCCTGACTTTTCTTCAAATTAAAGTTTAATTTAATTCATGCAAGATAGATTTGATGTTTCATTCGAGATAATTTCAATGCTTTAAATGTATTTGGTCAAATATTGTTTTCAATCTATGCCATTTCACCATCGTTGTTGTTGATGTTTTGAGCGTGTTATTTATTTTATTTATTTATTTTTTGGAATATATGTTTCTCATTGTATTATACCTGGATCCAGTATATAGATGTGACTCTTAGCTTAGTATTGGAGATCAAATTTGTTTGCTTTAATAAAACTATTAGCTAACTTTTGGTGAGCATTTATGGGCGGTCATCTTCTACTATAATGCAGTTTACTATGCAATATTTGGACCATTAAATATGACATGGCCTTTTCTGTTCTGGGGTTTAGCTTTAGCATTTTTGGATATCCGAAAACAAAATCAAAATGATATCCCTCCTACAAAAATATATAAAATAAATTAAAAGATTATATTTAAAAGAAAGCCACTAAGACCTTGAATCCGTGCCATTTTACATACTCCGCTTGAAGGCCATATCACGACCCGGAGGTCCGCACTCGCACTATGATGCCAATTAATTTTCCACTGGAAACTAAATGCTTGGCTCGAACCCACAACCATCAGGAAGATGTAAGGTATAATGAGGTTACTACGGACTATTTATTCATTGGTGGGACAAGTTCTTCTATTCCGGTTCGTGGTTTCTCGTGACTAGTTCATATAGGAGGAGATCGAACTTCAAGAAATGGTAAATGATCTTATAAATACACAAATGTATAACTCTCTAGGAATTTCAATTGTGCTTATATCCATCACTATAGGAATTGGGTTCAACCTTTCTCTAGCCACTTTTCATTAATAGACTCATGACTCATATGAAGGAGTACAGTTCGCTCGACAAATTCTGACCTCTACATCCATCTCTAAGATGGTTTGATTTTTCAAAACTTCATAGACATGGAGAAGAGTTACTCATCACTAGCTACATTATAGGTGGTTATAATTACTTTTTGTTTCTCCTTATAAATTACTAGTAACGAGCACGTGCTTACACAGGCGTAATTTTTTTTTTAAATATAAATTTATTATAAATATTACCGTCCTTAGGAATTGAACTAAGACAATCAAGAAAAATGTCTCCCACCTTAACCACTTGAGTTAGAGTAATTTAGTTATAAGTAAATCATATTAGATAGTTAAATAACAACTATGTTATTTGGCACGCGCGCGTGCACAGTCGGTGCACGTGTGTGGCCGAGGACGGCGGAGCGGTAGGGTGGGGGGAAGGACGGAGCGGTAGCGGGGGAGGGAGAGGGGGAGGGGTCAGCAGAGGCGGCGGCGGAGCAATAGGGGATAGGGTTGTGCTCGTCAGCGTAGGAGGAGGACGAGTCTGCGGCGGAGCAGGATGGGGGGAGGATGGCTACGGCGGAGCATGGTGGCGGCTGCGACGTCGGCCTCGATCGCGTGCGTGCACCAGTTGTGCATGCGTGCCCAAACATCATTTTCGGTTAAATAATTAGTTATTTATTTTGTAAATAATGAATGAAGTATTTATAAACGACTTAGACGGATTAATTTTTACCTGTTTACAAGCCATCTTATATTGGTAAAGATATATGCCCACTTAATTTTTAGTTGAATTTTTTTTCGCACTCCTCAAATTTTTTTTTATGCGTTCGCCACTGGTTAATAGTGACAAGGGTTGAATAACATAAGATTTATCGCGTCCTCTCTACATGAACAACAAGTCTAACAGTTGTATGACAAAGTGGACAATACATTTTTTTTTAGATGTCCGACGTAACGCTCGAAACTTTGTCCAAGTTGCGTTGCATGCCTTTTGGGCCTATTGCACCCCCACTTCCACCATTTATAAATGGAAGAAATAATATGACCCCGTGAATGACTCGATCCACTGATCTTCTGCCACCCAGTCAGGGTCTTATGCCTCTCTTCAGTAACCACAAGGTCACTCGAGTTCGGCTAATTCAAGTCTTGTTGATGTTCATGTAGTAGTCGTGGGTATTTTCCCCTGCCTTTACTTAAAATTAAAATTTAATTTAATTTATGCTAGATAGCTTTGATGTTGATACAAGATAATTGCAATGCTTTAAATGTATTTGGCCAATATTGTTTTCAATTTATTGTTCTACAATTCTGGATTAGTATGCATTTAGGCGACGCCTAGACAACAGACGTCCGGTGTCCGTCTAGTGCCTGTCCGACAACCAACAACCAAGGTTATTTAAAATTTATAGACAATTTCCAACAAAAAAATTTTGAATGTTTTTTTGTGGACCACCTAGAATCAGGCGGCGTCTAGGCAGAACTAGGTGCTAGATGTCCGGTGTTCTTCCGTCTAACGACTTTTATAACATTGTTTTTATTTATGCCATTTCGTCATTGTTGCGGTTGTGACGCATGCTAACTTTTTCTTATTTTTGTAAGATAAATGTTTTTCATTGTATTACATAGGGATCATCATTTTGCCTGAAGTCCATGGGCGTCCGAAAAGTCCGTCCGCCCATATGAGCGAAAGTCCGATAGAGCCCGGTCATTATGGTAGTCCGTCCGGGTCCATATTAGTATAGGGTCGGGCTTAGGCTATGCATTCGTCGGTCCGGCCCGAGGTCCGTATAATACAATCTTTTAGCTAGAAGTAGTAGTGCAAGCACCTTCAATCTTTAGTATTTTCATATTATTCTTATAGTTCGGCTCTAGCTAAAAGGTTGAATTAACATTAGCCTTGAAGTGTAGAATTTAAGAATATAGTATTGAAACAATATTTCAAAGACGATTTTAACGATTAGGACCGAGAAGGCTCATTTGGAATTTTTTTAGAGCTAGCCTGCTCCGACCCGATTTGGTCCAAAAAATCCGACTCTTGTGGGCGGATTTGGAATTCATAAATAATAATTAAGTCCGGCCCGAATTTTTCTTAGAACCGAAAAAGACTGACCCATATCCTGTCCGAGCCCATACTGCGGCCCGGTCCGGCCCAATGTTGATCCCTAGTATTACCTAGGTCCAATATAGTTGTGGCTCAACATGACATATGAAAGGGACTTTTCTGTTGTGGGATTTAGTTTTAGGGACATGTTGTATCCTAAATAATTTGTTTGCTATATTGTAAATTATTCAACTTCTATTAACAGAAATTTTTATTTACAGGAAAAAAGATTCGTGTATTAGCAGGTCAGGGAATAAGTATGGAGTTATTCCAAATAAGGGGACAACTTGACAATATTATTGTCTGGTCACCACTTTCTTGGAGAACCCGACAATAACATTGACGGGTTGAGAGGGGGGGGGGGGTGAGATACAACTCGACAATAATATTGTCGGGTTAAAGGGGTTGGCTAACGTTCTAACACCAACGTTCTTCCAATTAGTGAACGTTGGTCATAACGACTAGTAACCCGTCAATATATTTGACGAGTTATATCAAACTTTCATCTATTTAAATCACAGAGGCTTCGACCTCACTCTCGTTAACTCAACAGAACCTCACTCTCATTCACTCACACAATTTACCACTCTCTACCTCGCATTCCTCCCACAAAATTCACAGCCTCCACAGAAGTAATTTCAACCACTAGCGAAAATTGTTCTCAGTCAGTAGCAGTACAATCCTTCATGGATCGTAGCGTAAGAATAATATGCTCGCACGGAGATACACTAAACGGGTTAGATTACGAAGCAGGAGAAACTCAAATTTTTTTTTACTTATCAGAATATTACTTTTGAAAATTTGCGTAATCTATTATTGAACGTTGTTCTGTTCGTTACGAATTTATTCTAAAGTCTATTTCTGGTTCTAGATATTTTTTTATAGACGGTGAAGATGCATAAAATCTTATTCTTGAGAATAATTCACAATCACGATATATAAATATATTTGTTATTCAAGTAGCACCAACATTAGATAATAGAATTAACGAATATTTTTCTGAATACCGGCATGTTAGTTCGGGTGCTAGTTCTTCTCAACAAATTATTTTATTTGTCCAAGAAGGTCATTCATCTGGTGAATATGACCATGATGATAATGGAGACGACGACGACAGCAATAGTGATGATTTAATTGAAAATGTAGATTATGAGATAGATGATGATGTTAATAATGTTATCATTTCTAAATTATTCATCGGAAGAGAATTCTCTAGTCGTTTTAAATTTAGAATTTTATAAGTAATGTAGCAATTGAAGGCAATTTTAGTTGTTTAGCTAGAACTATGAACAATGCTCGTGGAATTATATATAATTGTGATCAACCGAATTGTAATTGGAGAGTATATGCCAAACCTATTGGAACTAGCGAAATAGCTAAGGTTGCTAAATTAGAAAGTCATCATCCTTGTTTAGCTGGACTTACAATAAGACGTCATAGACTAGCTACCGCTGCATGGATTAAGACTTGTATAGTTGATATGATTAGAGATAATCAGTCATATAGTGCATCACAAATCGTTAAGAATTATTAACATCATAATCTATCCCATATATGTAAAATATGAACGAAATGTTAGCACACTATTTGTAACTCATCAATCCAATTAAGTAGTAAGTTAGAACTTACATTCGTCCAGAGATGCTATTAGGGGAGATATATGCCTCACACTATAACGCTCGTATCGACTATTCCATTCACCAATGACACCATGAATTCTACTTCATTGGCTATACCATAACTCATAGTAGGTGGATCGACGAGAATTACTTGGTTTATCCCGAATTGTCGAAGGACACGGTCTACCGGATGATACATGGTAAACATGTCATATATAATAAAAAATCTATGCAATTGAGATCATACAATGTTCGCTTTATTTGTGGAGCATCATCTTCAAATGTATATGGTATCCACTGAACCTATTTGTTGACAATGTATCAAATTGTTACGATGTTTGACAAATATGATAACTTAAAACAATTGACAAGATAATTAAATTATTACCTCAGTATACTGTAATATGTCCAATTGGTCACGATAAAGTTCTACTGTCCTGTATAAATAGTGTTGTTGATCCACTACTTATGTGGGCCATCGTAAAGCAAGCGAAAAAACTCCAACATCACTAGTAATGCCGGTAACATGCCTACCAATAGAGAAATGCTCGTAGGCCCAGACCTATAATAAAAATAACATGGTATTAGAAGAAAATAAATAAATAATATAATAATCTTAATTGTCTATTCTAACATGAAGTAGTGTCATGCATCCAGAAATACTCTTGTAAGAGTCTGAACCCACAAATTCTGTCAAACTTGCATATAAATATGCTAAAGTAGCAGCTCCCCAAGCATGATGAGTTGGTTCTTTCAAATTTTTCAGGAAAGACAAAAGTTGCACATTTACCAAATTTTCAGTTGAGTCTGAAAATAGAAGTGAACTACATAAACCGAACAAATATGCTCTAGTGCACTGAAGTATATGCAAATATTAGTTTTCTTCATAAGCACTAGCACTAAAATATATTAAATAATAAATAAATTTTTACATTAAAATGCATACCCTTAATTCATCTACAACAACGTCGCGGTCAATAGTGCGATCTAAATTCATAAAGTTGCCACGAAGCCATGTCGTCTTCACAAAATTCTCATTTCCTATATCTGATGGAGCCCTAACACGAAAATATCTTGGGATCATAGTAGATATTTTTACCTGCGAATCAAAATATATAGGGTCACCTGTAATAGATAAGCCTAGTATATTGGCCACATCCCATAGTGTTGCAGTCATCTCGCCAACGGACAATTGAAAAGTTTTACGTTCAGGCCACCAACGCTCAGCGAGACTTAAAATTAGATGAACATCGTGGCTTAAATATCTAACACTATCTATATAGTTGAACCCATGGAACGAAGCAAAACCTTTTGAGTCATATTTAGCTCCCATATATGGTAGTTTCGCTGCTTCCGGCACTCCCCACGCTCCCTGATTCGAAATTTGGAAAGATGATCATATAACTATAAATTAAATATATACATTATAATTATGTGAAAAAATAATTAACTAGCATACTTAAGATTTTAAAATTTACCTCCCCAGTGAATATTTTGTTACACACGTGGTTTTCACGTTCTTGAATAATAATGCTAGTAGTCGGCCCACCAGGAATACGTCCGTCATTTTGGTTTGCCATCTAAAAAAATTACACAACTATTATAACCTACTAATATATATTTCTTACTAAATTATAACAAATATATTTCTAATCAAAAACTACAAATTTAAAATTAATAATATATCTTCTGTGTTCTTCTTCAAGGGAGGAGAAGTTACTACAGTAAAAGGGGCAGAGAAGAAAATTTGAGCTGCTGTGAATGGGAATAGGGAAGAAGAAGAATAAGAAGAAGAAGAAGGGGTGTGTGTGTGTTGGAAGGGAAGGAAAATAGAGGGTTTATAGACGAGGGAGAGGGGTCTTCGAGGATTCAAACGGAGTGAGAGTCTCCGAGGAGCTTGGCGGTCTTCGAGGACCATGAAGCCGACATTTTTATTGTCGGGTTATTCAATTCCCATAAACCCGACAATATTATTGTCGAGTTGTATCTCTCCCCCCTCAACCCATCAATGTTATTGTGACCCGACAATAATATTGTCGAGTTGTCCTCTTATTTGGAATAACTTCAAACTTTTTCTCTGATCCGCTAATACACGAATCTTTTTTTCCTGTAAATAAAAATTTATGTTCTATTAATAAAGAAATGTCAATTATTTTTCTTATGAAAGGTCACATGTATTTCTTATGACATATTCTAACTTAATTTGTCACTAGTTGGTGTATATTAATTAAGTTCCGGAAATGCTTGATGTACTTTTTCTTATGTTGTGTTTCATTAATTCTAGTCTCTGTCACTAACATGAATTAAGTTTTGGGAGTGAAAATTATGTGCATCCTTAATTTACTGTTTGTTACTATTATAGTAGAGCACAAAACATCAAAATTTGCATCTATATCAAACTTTCTTCTTGATTGTGAAATGTTGTAAGGTTTTAGCAGCATACACGTAAGGTTTTAAGCTTTGTATATATACATATCTTTCATTATTTTTTTCTTTTCCCATGGATTTATTCTATTTGTAAGATGCTCATTAGGAAAGAAAGAAAGAAAAAATATAAACTTGGATATAACAAGTGAGCTTATGTTTCTAAACATATATTGCTAACGAATGACTTTAACATCTTGGTAGATGTCACACCAAAACAACTTTTCATGTATAATATATTGGATCAAAATGTATTCATTGTTTTGGTTGAACTTTAGAGGATCAAACTTCTTTTTTTCTTACCATCTCTCTCTCTCTCTCTCTCTCAAACACACACAATATATATATATATATATATATATATATATATATATATTCTTTCTCTTTCTCTCAAACACACACAATATATATATATATATATATATATATATATATATATATATATTTGTGTGTGTGTGTGTGTGTGTGTGTGTGTTCACGTTCACCGTCTGATACATGTACCAAAAGAAATATCTTATATTATTGAAAAGTTAAACAAAAAGTTAAATTATATTAAAATAATTTAAATATGATTTGAACATATTTTAATTAAATTTTGTAATAGATATGTTTGTAAAAATTTGAATATATACTTAGATAATAAAATACAGTTAGTTTAAATATGATTTGAATATTGAATATATTTTAATTTGAATTTGTTATAGGATTTTGGTTATATGTTCAGATAATTATAAGGATTTAAAAAAAAAATTTTTACGTGATGGATATATCGAACTCGAGTGACCTTTGTGATTACCGGAGTAAGATATAAGACTTTAATTGGATGACAGAAGATCAGTGGATCGAAATACGATGACGTATTATTTCTTCCATTTATAAATGATGGAAGTTAAGAACAACGCGCGTATACAAAAGTTTCCAACGTTACATCGAACAACTAAAAAAGAAGAAGTGATAGATATACATACGATACTAGGTGCCGACTCATTTGAACCGTTTACCAGACTCTTTATAATAGTAAAAATATATTCCAATGAGAGTGTTTATCCTTTAATATGAGAGCTAGAGTATTTGATATAATATTATCAATCCATTTGAACATATAATGATGACTAATGATTTTAACATCTTGCTATTAAGTTAACTTAGTATATATGAACGAGCCTTGCATCATATTTTAATCCTTTTTAATTAAAAGAATTAAAAGATATCAAAAGAACAAACTTTTTTTTGTACGTAGTTGTCCTTATTA
Organism: Iris macrosiphon; assembly: GCA_036927795.1. Taxonomy (NCBI): domain Eukaryota; kingdom Viridiplantae; phylum Streptophyta; class Magnoliopsida; order Asparagales; family Iridaceae; genus Iris; species Iris macrosiphon. The sequence continues at coordinate 306,558,171 of JAYESA010000005.1, forward strand.
AAATTAATGATCAATTTTAATTTGTAAAGTGAGAAAGCAACGTATTTGGAAAAAAAAAAATTATGGTAAAACCAAATTTTTTTATTATTTATACTATTATATAATAGAAAAAGTTAGACTTTTTCGTCCAAAAATATTTTTATATATATTTACTAATTATAATTGTTCATTAAGTGTAACATAGACAGTTAGAAAATATGTATAGAAAAAAAATTAAGAGTAGATATTTGAAATTAAAATTTTTACTATTTCAAGTAATATAAAATAATGCATATATATATATATATATATATATATATATATATATATATATATATATATATATATATATGCTAGTGTATAAGTATATATATGCCATAATGTTGGAAGGTTGCATACTTGCATGTATTTCTATGTCACTCGCTACTTCTCATTTATCTTGAACTTACTATTTTTTTAGATGTCCGATGTAATGTTCAGAATTTTGTCCACATTGTGTTGTATATTTTTTGGACCCACTGTTTCCAACTCCTACCATTTATATAAATGAAAAAAATAATACGTCTACGTGGCTCGATCCACCGATCTTCCGTCACCCATCTTTCCGGTAACCACAAGGGTCACTCGAGTTCGGCTTTGAACTTTACTATTTTGAAATTCACTATCTCATACTAAATTTATGTGTGTGCTTTGCTCTAGTTACCATTTATTTTGACTTTGATAAAGGCACTACGAAAGTTGATCGGGACTGGCAAAATTTTATTATTATTATTTTATAATTTTTCACTCAAAAATTACTCAGGAATAGTCCAAAATTTTATTTTGTTGAAAATTTGATAATCCTTCTAATATGTTGGACTGTCAAAATTTTGACAGTCCATTGAACTGCATACTTTATTTAGGACTGTCAAAATTTTGACAGTCCAACCTATTCGAGTGACTGTCAATTTTTTTACAGTCCAGCATATTGAAAGGACTGTCAAAATTTTGACAGTTTTAAATAAAATTTTGGACTAGTCCTGAATAAATTTTTGAGTGAAAAACTTATAAAACAACAACAACTTGGACCAGCTCCGATCAACTTCTATAGTGCCTTTATAAATAGTCTTTATTTTTCCTGCAGTTTTATACCATAACCCGTTAAGGTACAATGCAACCTTACCTTATCTTGCCTTTTCTTTTCTTTTTCAAAAAAAATGTTGTAACTATCCCAGATACGTTCCGCCATCTTAGACGGTAGAAAGAGTGTAAATGCATTAAAAAATAGGGGAAATTCAAATTGGCGGACGGTTCGGTTCAAGCGGTTCAGCTTGGGAGTGTGCGTCAGTTCGGTTCAGCTTAGGAGGAGGGTTTAAATGCAAAAGTGGCTTGGACGGTGGGTTTAAATGCATGAGCCTTCATTCAATGCCAGGGAAGTAGTTGGGTATAATGTTTGCACGCTTGCATACGGGTGGTTGGGGGTACACCTGTCAACTGGGCCGGACTGGCTCAGCCCGGCATGAGCCCTGTCCGGTCTGCTATGGTTTATGGGCTTGAGAAGTCTGGTCCAGATTCGGTCCGGCCCACCCAAAATCGGATCGGCTGTCCGGCCCACTTAACAGCTCTAGTTGGAGGAGGGGGTTTTAATTTTTGCATGCTTGCATACGGGAGGTTGGGGGAGAGGGTTTAAAAGGCTTTTGATAAGGGCACTACAAAGTTTACTAAGGGCTAGTCCAGGATTGGGACTAGCCCATTAATGAACAAAATTTACTCACACTAGTCCATTAGTTTACTCATACTAGCCCAAACTTGAAACCCTCCTCTCAAACCCTCCAAATCCCACCAGAGCCCCCCCCCCTCCCGCCGGAGTCGTTCTCCTCGACTTCGTCCTCCTCCTCCTTGTCGATGGCTCCCAAAGTCTCGAAAGAATCAAGGTACAATTCTTCCTTCTCTTTGTTCTATTGTATTTACAAAATTTTCCAAAAATTTTAAAATTTTCTATTGCATTTCGAAAATTTTGAGTGATTTTCTTTCCATTCTTAAAATGAGGGCATACGAGTCCTGAATGTAGTTTAGAATGTAGTTTAGACGTTTACTTAGATGGTCGTTGTCACGCCCCAGTCCCAAAATATATGGAACCAGGCCACGTGGCATTGGCCAGCTGACACGACTCCGAAGGATATCCCAATTTAATGGATCCTATCGAAGCGTGCTACGCTGTCCTAAAATACTAACAAGTCTAATATTGCTAAAATATAGCAGGCAATGTCTAATCTCATCCACAGAAAACAATATCATAAGGACTGCAATAAAATGCTGATAAATAAAATACAAGAGTCTGAATATCCATAATACATCTGAAATAATCTGAATGGGGACAAACCCACTGAAATACAGAAATGAAAATAAAGTGCAGAAAGAGTAAGATAACTAGACTAGAGTATCAACTAGCTAGATATGAAAACTCTAGTCCGATGCAGCCGCGTACTCAGATCACGGGAACTCCCCCGGAAATGCCTCGTAGTCCTCAATCAGGAATCCTGCCTCTACTCCTGCTCCGTAGACGGTAGGGTACAAGTGCTCGTCCGGATCTGGAAGAGAACCAGGTCCTCAGAGGGACGTAACAAGTATACAGAAATGCATGCCATAAAGTAAATACTGTGTAAATTCAAGGGTAATCTAACCAGCTAAGTGAAATGCACTTTGAAGACAATCCTGGTACGTATGGGTAGGCGAAAGGTATAAAGCATAGCGTCGAGCCAGAGGCTAAGTACCTGGCATTAGCTGTAAACTGAACGCCAGTAATATATGCTGACTACATCACCGATCATGATAGCGCGCAGCTAGTAACCACTGCTGGATGTATCGACAAGCATATATGCCCATAACAGGGAACCTGAGCCCATAACCGGGTAACACATAGCCCATAACCGGGTAACACTGAGGCTCACGGCCCCGCAGTTTACTCTGAAACTACTGCGACCAAATGTCTGTCCCATACGCCTACTAATTGTCTTCCCCGCCCAATGACAATGTACAAGTCGCGAATGCGACGTGGACACCTCATACTATGATGCAAGTCGCTACAGAAATAACAACTAAACTAAATGTCGTCACACGTGCTGCTCATGCTGATGGTCAGTCGATCATGAAGCACGCGTCCCTACATGAACTCACTCTGTGACGTGTTAAGATACGTGTCAAGGCCTGGTAAGTCATTTTGATAACTCCTCAACTGTAGGTGGGTCCACTAGACACTAAGTCAAACACAAGTCCTAACGTCAACGCCTTCGTTGACTGCACCCGAGTCTTCTCGGACGCGCACAGTTTAATATTGAAACACTGAAATATGCAACTAGTTAATATTTGAATTTAGACAGCATCAACAAGGCAAGGTATACTTGCCTGGAACTCTGGTGTGCACAAGCAATGTTCCGGAACCAGCAGTCAAGGTAGCACCGTCTCGGATGCCTACGAACAGATAATCCAAATTTATAAATCACTAATTTGCACTAGCATAACTACTTATGCTAACATAGAGTATGTATACATACACAACGCCTATGCATGTATCTACATTAAATAATATATAGTATAGTATATATTATACTTAAATGCAGATATATATATAAGAGACATTATTATATATAGTTAATATATAATTAGTATATATATAATACATATTTTAAAACATATACTATATATATATCATTTATATACTTAACATAAATATATATAGATATTTATATATAGCATATGATATTAAGTACATCAACTAAACATATGTATATATATATTTATTTAAATAAATATATATATATATATATATATATATATATATATATATATATATATATATATATATATATATATATATATATATATATATATAGGGTATATATATACAGAGTATATATACATAATATATGAAAAATAAGAAAAGGCATATATATATATATATATATATACATACATATACATATATAGCTTTAAATAATAGTATGTACATAATATATATATTTATATACTAAGAATATAAATACATAAATATATATAAAAATAATAATATAGTATATTTATACATAAGCAATATATACAATACATATACAAATACAAATATATATACATATATATTCATATATATATATATAATAAAATAAATGCATATATATAATAGCATAACATAGTATTATATATATATATATATATATATATATATATATATATATATATATATATATATATATATATATATATATATATATATATATATATATATATATATATATATATATATATATATATATATACATATAATTACAATATAAATATATGATATATATAATTATATATGTATAATATAATATACCTAAATATATATATATATATATATATAGATATATATATATATATACATGAAAAAGAACAAAATACATATATATATATATATATAAATACATATATTTAGATATTATATATATATATACAATATATACATATAATATAATAATGATACATATATATAGATATAAATATATATTATATACTGATATAATATATATAATAATTATATAATATTTTATAGAATACTATATATATAAACATATATATAAATATATACATATATATATATAGATATATATAAATATATATATATAAAAACAGAAAAATAAAGCATACATATATTAATACAATAATATATATTATACTGTATTTAAATACTGTATTATAATATATATTATATTTATAGTAATATATATAGATATATAAATATATATATTTATGTAATTACATATATTTTACATAGATATATATATATTTACATATATACATATAAATAAATATGTATAAAGACAGAAATACACACACACACACACACACACACACACACACACATATATATATATATATATATATATACTGTATTAGTATACAGTATAATAATGTATATACTGTTATATATAATATATATATATATATATATATATATATATATATAATATATATATATTTATATAAATACACGTATATATATATATATACATACATATATTAAATACTACGTATACATGTATTTAAAGGGTATTTGTATACCTGCCACGTGGAGGGGGGGCCCAGGCCTCGTCGCCGGCGGGAGGACGGCGGCGGAGCTGGCGGCGGCTGGCCGGAGGGACGACTGCAACAGCAGTGTCAGTTCACAGCAGCAGCGACGGTGGCTTGCGGGGGCTGCAGCGGAGCAGGCGGCGGCGGTGCAGGCGGTTGGGTCGGCGGAGGGGACGTCGGCGAAGAGTCCGGTGGCGGTCTCGGGGGTCAGGGGCGGCGGTGGTGGTGGCTGGAGGTGGTCGGAATAGTGGTGGTGTTGCTGGTGCGGGTGAGGGTCGAGGGTGGTGCGGGGGAGATGGAGGCCGGGGTGGTTGTCGTGGGGCGGCGGGATGGTGGTTGTCCGGTAGAGGAGGTCGGGGCGGAGCGGTTGAGGGTGGTGGCGGTGGACCACGGTGGTCGGAGGCGGTGCTGGGGGAGGTCGAGGGTGGTCGGGGTACTGTGGTGCAGGAATTGGGTGGGGCACTGCGGGGGCTGCCGGCGGCGGATGCGGTGGCCGGAGGGGGAGGGGGTTGGCCGGAAGGGAGCTGGGGGAAGGGCGAACCCGATGGCTGAGGTTGGTCGGAGGTGGTGGCCGGAGGGGCTGATGGCAGGGGTCGGGGTGGTGGTGAGCAGGGGTTGGGCTGTTGGTGAGGGTTTTGAGAAATAGGGTTTTGATAGGGTTTTTCTTGGTTTGTGTGTTATCAATGTGATGTAGGTTGATGTATATGTAGGAGAGAGGGAGTGTAGGGGCTGCCTAGGGATTAGGGCCGGCTGGGTATTATTTTTGGGGAGTGGGTGAAGCTTCATCATGATGAGGGGAGGGCTAGGATTGATGGGTTCAAATTGTAGGGTGTAGATATGTCCCCAAAAAGTAGTGTAGGTACATAAAAATGGGAGAAAAAATTATGATGGACCGGTCAAGGAATGTAGGTCTCATTCCTCATGGGGTTGGACCAATGAGAGGGGGACACCTCATTGCAATTTTGCATAAAGGCCCCTGAACAATTAGGAAATTGCACAAAAGCTGAATTTGGGGATTTGATGTAACAAAACACCATGTTTGATGTTTTGCATTGGGCTAGGATGGTGTATGGTATTTTGTACGAGGCTTGTGGGTGTGTGGGTGGGTTTGGGTTGGAATTGGGTCTAATTCGAATGAGGTCAGGTCACCACATTAATTAATTCATAATTAATGCACTAGGTGTTATTTAATTAATTACAAATAACCGGGGGGGTCAAAATTGGGTGGCACAAGTGTCATTGGCGTGGTAAGCTCAGGGTACAATAATGTCATGATCTGGGTTGGTCAAAACGGGTTGAGATTGGGTCTCAATTTCGATTGGAACGGACAACGAACGTAAATACGCAATTTATTTAATTTGCGTACGGACGTTTGTAACGACTTTTGTGCGATTAAAATTAGGCACAAAAATCAGTATCCGGGGTTTGTTCAAGGTACAATATGATAGGTTAGTATGTCTAGGCCAAGTGTATGGAATTTGTTTCAGGGTAACAGCTAGTGTAGGGTCCTAAATATCGGGACAACGGTAAGGCGTTCTAAGTAATAAAATACTGCACAATAATTTAATACTATGTACTAAATTCTAATTAGGACCAAAACCCTAATCATGCTATCTAAGTTAATTAAAAATAAAAATTTTTGCTCTAGGGGGTTTATAGTCGTACCCGATTTTAGGGCCTAAAATGTCGACAATCGTCGAAAGTATCGAGCAGTATCGGGCGGGACTGTAGAAATTTCTACAGTCCCATATAGATTTAGGACTGTAGAAAATTCTACAGTCCTATATAAATTAAGGACTGTAAAAATATCTACAGTCCTAAATTTATAAAGGATTGTAGAAATTTCAACAGTCATAAAAAATTAGGACTGTTAAAATTTTTGCAGTCCTGTATACGTATAGGACTGTAGAAATTTCTACAGTCTAATTTAGGATGTTAAATAAAATTTTAATTTTTGTCTTATAGTCATGATCCTCGGAAGGGCACTGTGGATGAAGATATCATCAGAAGACGCCATACTGCGTCGATGCGTAAGGAACGCAATATTTCGCGTACTATTGAACCAGGTGTCACTATCCGCGACCCCGAGGCACGCCCTGAAGTCAGGAAACGTCGATTGATGAAGAAGACTGTCACTCGTTCGAAGAGACGTGCTCCTCCTAGTTCTTCCGGTTCTTCTTCCTCCTCCGATGAGGACATACCAAATGTCCCAAATTGGCCTACTGATGGTTCAGGACCTTCTCAGCCTGCAGATAGTCCTGTCGAGAGTCTCCCACAAACCCTCGAAAATCGGGCTACTGATGGTTCAGGACCTTCTGAGCAGCCAGATAGTCCAGTCGAGACTCGTCAAAACGGTTGCTCTATGTTACCGTCGATCGAAAACCATATTGCATATCAAATATGGAACAATCCGGTAAGTACATTACGTTATGATAATTTTATATATAGTTGTAAGTTCAAAGTTTATCCAATTATTTATAGATAAGTACATTTTACATAGAGGTATAACTTCATCCAATTGTTTACTTTTTAGGAGAGTTCTCGTATGTTGACGGTGATCAACCACGGGAAAAAATGTAATACATGGAGGTATAAATTATTGGGAGACAATGTGAAGGCAAAAATCAGTCCCACCGGTTTACAATATTTGGGTAGCTACTCATATACGACGGTGGATAATGCACTGATATCAGCATTTGTAGAATTATGGCATCCAGAAACCAACACTTTCTATCTACCCAATGGGGAGTTGACGATTACCCTTGATGACGTCCATCATATATTGAGACTTAGGGTTGATGGTCGAGTCATGATGAATCAAACTTTTGATGAGTCGAGCATCAACTTTTACGACCATATTGTGGATTATGTATCATGGTGTCTGGGAGTTGATGCCACTAGTTTTACCAGTCTTCGAGAATTCAAGAAGTCCTACAGACTTCCTTTAAAATATTTTGAGAAGATATTTGCTGATCCGGACCCCGAAATGGATAATAGCGATAATGTGGCCCGCGGATATATGCAATTCATCTTAGGGGCTGTCGGCATTACGGATAAGTCTGGAACGTCCATACATGCCAAATATCTTCTCAATTTGGACAACATTGACACGGTGGAAGAAATATCTTGGGGAAGTGGTATACTAGCATACCTTTACCGCGAGCTTGGTGCGGCATCCCGCGTGGGTTCGAAGACAATATCCGGATGCCAGACTCTACTCCATGTATAGATATATCTTTGTCAACTTGTATACATAATTTTAAATTTTGTTGTTAATTTTTGGACTAATATTTTTTAACCTGGTTACGTGAAGGCATGGATATACAAGCACTTTTCAACCCTGCAGCGGGCTAAACTGAACCGAGGGTATGACGAGAACCTTCCTAGAATGTGTCGATTGAAGCCAACTAAGGAAGATGCCAAACGTCCTCACACATTGGCCGCCTTACGGAATGCACTCGAAGATATGACGACATAAGAGGTGAATTTAGACCTAATTTTTTATGTTTGGTAATAATTGACTACGTTATGCTAAATGACATTATGCTAAATTTTATGCGGTGCAGATTGTTTGGGATCCATACCGTGATTTGCGACAGACAAGTCGTCCATTGCAACCAGTCGCTTTATATCACGGCCTTATAAGTTGTCATAAAATCGAGGAGGCTTATATGCCGGATAGAGTACTCCGTCAGTTTGGCTACGTACAAACTGTCCCAAAGCGCACTTTAAAAATGATAACTGCTCCGCGAGGTACCAAACCGCTAAACTATATTTCTGCGGCGTTCAACTGGGTCTCGGACTTCTTCACCGAGTGGCAACGCCATGTTATTAGAGACACTGAACGGCAAGCAGCAGTAAATATGGCGGAATATAGCGACGACTACCTCGCCTACTACGCTGGTGTCGGACTACCTACCTTGTTCCAACGCGGAGGCGATATTGTGCGTGTACCTTCAAATTTTCCTGCCAAATCGGTCTTGTATACTGCATTGGTCAAGATGGTGAGCCAACTTCTTCACTTTCAGTTTGATATTTGTAAATGTTTATAACATAACAATTTTTTTTAATTCTCATGAATAGACTAGGAAAGTGAAGAAGTTGGGAAGAAGCCTCGTAAGTTGCCAGGGTTCGAATTATATGGCAATCAATGACGAACTCTAACAAATCGATAACGTTGAAGATTTTTCTTTCTTGAAAAATAGAGAGCAACGTACAAAGAGGCGGCATGAAGATTATGTCCCGTTTGAAGACTTGTAAAACTTTTAATGAATATGACTTTTGAGACTTGTAAAAGTTTAAAGTTTGAATTTGACTTGTAAAACTTTGAATGAATTTGCTACAATTCGCACTTTGAATATTTGTGTTCTAAGTTTGCTACAATTTCTACAATTTGAAAATTTACTACAATTGCTACATACATACAATTTGTGTTCTAATTTTGCTACATACATACAGTTGTCAAATGTGCAGATTTTGATACTGGAGATAGTTTAGGACTGTCAAAATTTTGACAGTCCAACTTTATTCTAGGACTGTCAAAATATTGACAGTCCAAAATCTAGTTCCGTGTACCAAACACGTAAAATAGGTTCCGTGCACCAACAATTATGTTGTCTTTCTAGTTACCTAGGATCCATTTTATGGCAATGTTGAATAGCCTAACTCGTGTGGCAGTGCGCCGTGCGATATGAGCGGAACACGACGAGACTTACCAAATTACCATTTGTCCTTTCCTGTCCAAGGCAAACCAAGTTAATTCAAACATGAGTAGGTATAAACATTTAGGGCAATAGCATATGCAAACACTGTGTTATGAACGAGACTATGTTTCGGATGCACGAGTTACTCGGATGATCAGGTGTGTTGCATAAGATGTTCAAGTGCTCAATAAGTACAAGTGTGTTATGATCGTTAAGGTGTTTGGTTATTCTTGATGCGATATAATGACTCGTACGCGGATAGCCTCTAAGCGAGGATGACTTATCTATATGAACAATTGTCACTGGCATAGCCATAAAGGACACTAGTTACTGGAGAGAATGGCATGCAGCGAAAGAACATGATGCGTTACAAGCCATCTCATCCAGTACGATGGACTATACGATAGAGTTCCATCCGGACCGGATCGGCCCCGGTGCCCCGGAGGCCACCCATGGAACTGAGATCCGAATATCACCATTTTCAAGTTGTCCGTGACATGCAGGTCAGGGTCTTTCCAAATCCATAACTTGACATGATAATCCATGATTCTTGTTCTGAACCGAGTATTTGCTCCACGAGTTGTGATTCTTGACTTGCATGACATGTGTCACGCCCCGATCTTCCGCAGGCAAATCGGCCGTTCCCGCTAGACGGGAATCACCCTCGCCAGCGCTCCCGCGGAATGATCGCTTAACCCATCCGGGCGTGATGCCGCACGAGCGTGACCCACGCCCGCGCAAGGCCATGGTTCATTGGCTGGCGGCAAGAGTTCTAAGCCACAGAGTCGCACAGATTGTCCGAGTGCAGCGGAGTCATGAACGCATAGACGATCGGTAACAGGTTCACTGAGTTTATAAACATAGCGGAAGCATAGAAACAAGTAAAGTAATCTCTTTATTGATATGAACATGTGTTACAGGCGGCGTATAGCCGAGATTACAAGTCGCTCAAGCCTCTCTCTCTGAAACAGTAAAAGCGTGCCAAGTGGCTACAACTGTGGAATGAATGTACAGGCGATGTCAGGCGATGTTCACAACTCATGTCTTGTATAAGCGCTTCAGTCCCGGACGCACCGTTGCAAGGCTTCAGAGGGAACTCCTGGCCTTAGCACGCACGAAGGAGGCGTCCGCACCGCACGAGGTTCTCCCGCACCCTGCATATCAAACTGGTGGATTATCAGTACATTGAATGCACTGGTGGGGAAGCTACTCGCCCGCTCGACAAATCCAAACACGTAATACAGGTTCCGTGCACAACTATTAAGTTGTCTTTCTAGTTGCCTTAGGATCAGTTTCATGCAGACATTGAATAGCCTAATGTGTCGGGCAGTGCGCCGTGCGATGTTTGAGGAAACACGGCGAGACTTACCAACTTACCATTTCTCCTTCCCTGTCCAAGGCAACATTGAGGCAAACATGTTAATTCAAGCAGGGGCAAGCATAAACATTCAGGAGCATAGCATATACAAACATGAGGGTCGTTATTTTCAGATCGTTCAGGTGTTCAGAACATTGATGCTATGCAATGACTCGCACGCGGATAGCCGCTAAGCGAGGATGACTTATCTATATGAACAGAAGTCGCTGGCATAGCCATAAAGGACCAGATGTAGTCTCAGAGTCGAGGATGAAGTGCAAGCAACAGAAACGATGGGCCTTGCACTTATCCCGTCCTATACAGACGACTACGCTTTGTAGTCTCACGGTCGAGGATGAAGTGCAAGCATGCAGAAAACGGAGAGTCTTGCACCTATCCCGCCAAAACAGACGACTACCAGAAGTTCCGTCTAGACCGGGTCGGCCCCAGTGCCCCGGTGACCGCCCGCGGAACGAGATCCGAAGATCACCTTTCACAAGTTGTCCGCGACATGCAAGTCAGGGTCTCAGGTCAGATACAGAAACAAGTTCGTGGCAGAATATATATATATGAACAAGTCCGGTATGGAACGAGTTTGAAACAGAATATATATATATGAACTTGTTGAGACAGGATTCAGTAGTTTGCTCCTCGAGCTGTAATTCAGGGATTTATTCATTCTTGCTGCAGATTCCCTGGTTCAGAATTTGCCTTGGTGACCTAACGGTCCCGGATACTTGCAGGTTCGTTCAGGCACGGAACGACTACTTAGTAGTCTTCCGGGGTTTGGATGAATACAAGGCAACATACAAGCAGACAAGCATGCGTTTCTAGGAACATAAGCAGGCACGTTGCTCGGGTCCGAAGGTAGTCCGAGAGATGAAACCGTTAAGGGACTTAGCATGCGAGGGTCTGAGTATAAGCAGTATTTCCTTTTCCATGTTCTAGCAAGCAATACAAGTTGGGATTATTTCCTTAGCTAGGTGCGTTGGATTTATTAGCATGCAGGGGGTGAATCACCTAGCGACTAGCATATATGATTCCAGGTTTTATGTGTGCTGGCTAAGCAAAGACAAGTTCACCGTAGCCACCCACCTTAGCGATGATTCGCCTCGGTAGAGCGATACGTCTGAGCGAGCCTCTGAAAGTCCAAGCCGGATTCCTGTAGGGACAAGTCTGGATATCCTTTGCTTCTTGATCGAGGCAAAGCAGGTCGGGACAGCTGCACGATTGCCGATTGAGACGGCAGTCCGCTTGAGCGGAACGGGGTGTTACATCCTACCCAACTTAGAAAAAGTCTCGTCCTCGAGACTTACTAAGGACAAGCAGTAATCTAGGGTTGAGGCAATCCTAGACAAGTCGTTTGTACTTGTTCATTTGGATCTTCACTTGCACAAGCTTCGAAATCAGCATATCGCTTAGACTGGATCGTGCGCACTTTCGAAGGTACCCTCTAGCGTGAACACGTCAACCAGCTCAGTGATAGCGAAGTCTTAGCACTCGAGTTTCACCTTTTTCTTAAGTCTTGGATGGTGCACTAGTTCAAGGCGTCCCTCGAATAGATGCATTCAACCAAACTTAGGGTTAGTGAAAATCTCAGACAAGCTACTAGCGATACTCTCAAGTGGTTCGCACAGGTTGGCACAAAGGCCACTCGCAGCATACAACCAGACAAGCAAGCATAACATTCAAAACGCATTTTGAAAGTATTTAGACTTATTGTTGGAACATCCCATCGAGGCATAGAGAGAGAGCGTGCACATAACCCACGAACGAGCTTTCGAAACAGAGATATCGAATCGAAGTCCAAAGGCGTAGAAGCCAGGCTCTGATACCAACATGTCACGCCCCGATCTCCCGCAGGCAAATCGGCCGTTCCCGCTAGACGGGAATCACCCTCGCCAGCGCTCCCGCGGAACGATCGCTTAACCCATCCGGGCGTGATGCCGCACGAGCGTGACCCACGTCCGCGCAAGGCCATGGTTCATTGGCTGGCGGCAAGAGTTCTAAGCCACAGAGTCGCACAGATTGTCCGAGTGCAGCGGAGTCATGAACGCATAGGCGATCGGTAACAGGTTCACTGAGTTTATAAACATAGCGGAAGCATAGAAACAAGTAAAGTAATCTCTTTATTGATATGAACATGTGTTACAGGCGGCGTATAGCCGAGATTACAAGTCGCTCAAGCCTCTCTCTCTGAAACAGTAAAAGCGTGCCAAGTGGCTACAACTGTGGAATGAATGTACAGGCGATGTCAGGCGATGTTCACAACTCATGTCTTGTATAAGCGCTTCAGTCCCGGACGCACCGTTGCAAGGCTTCAGAGGGAACTCCTGGCCTTAGCACGCACGAAGGAGGCGTCCGCACCGCACGAGGTTCTCCCGCACCCTGCATATCAAACTGGTGGATTATCAGTACATTGAATGCACTGGTGGGGAAGCTACTCGCCCGCTCGACAAATCCAAACACGTAATACAGGTTCCGTGCACAACTATTAAGTTGTCTTTCTAGTTGCCTTAGGATCAGTTTCATGCAGACATTGAATAGCCTAATGTGTCGGGCAGTGCGCCGTGCGATGTTTGAGGAAACACGGCGAGACTTACCAACTTACCATTTCTCCTTCCCTGTCCAAGGCAACATTGAGGCAAACATGTTAATTCAAGCAGGGGCAAGCATAAACATTCAGGAGCATAGCATATACAAACATGAGGGTCGTTATTTTCAGATCGTTCAGGTGTTCAGAACATTGATGCTATGCAATGACTCGCACGCGGATAGCCGCTAAGCGAGGATGACTTATCTATATGAACAGAAGTCGCTGGCATAGCCATAAAGGACCAGATGTAGTCTCAGAGTCGAGGATGAAGTGCAAGCAACAGAAACGATGGGCCTTGCACTTATCCCGCCCTATACAGACGACTACGCTTTGTAGTCTCACGGTCGAGGATGAAGTGCAAGCATGCAGAAAACGGAGAGTCTTGCACCTATCCCGCCAAAACAGACGACTACCAGAAGTTCCGTCTAGACCGGGTCGGCCCCAGTGCCCCGGTGACCGCCCGCGGAACGAGATCCGAAGATCACCTTTCACAAGTTGTCCGCGACATGCAAGTCAGGGTCTCAGGTCAGATACAGAAACAAGTTCGTGGCAGAATATATATATATGAACAAGTCCGGTATGGAACGAGTTTGAAACAGAATATATATATATGAACTTGTTGAGACAGGATTCAGTAGTTTGCTCCTCGAGCTGTAATTCAGGGATTTATTCATTCTTGCTGCAGATTCCCTGGTTCAGAATTTGCCTTGGTGACCTAACGGTCCCGGATACTTGCAGGTTCGTTCAGGCACGGAACGACTACTTAGTAGTCTTTCGGGGTTTGGATGAATACAAGGCAACATACAAGCAGACAAGCATGCGTTTCTAGGAACATAAGCAGGCACGTTGCTCGGGTCCGAAGGTAGTCCGAGAGATGAAACCGTTAAGGGACTTAGCATGCGAGGGTCTGAGTATAAGCAGTATTTCCTTTTCCATGTTCTAGCAAGCAATACAAGTTGGGATTATTCCCTTAGCTAGGTGCGTTGGATTTATTAGCATGCAGGGGGTGAATCACCTAGCGACTAGCATATATGATTCCAGGTTTTATGTGTGCTGGCTAAGCAAAGACAAGTTCACCGTAGCCACCCACCTTAGCGATGATTCGCCTCGGTAGAGCGATACGTCTGAGCGAGCCTCTGAAAGTCCAAGCCGGATTCCTGTAGGGACAAGTCTGGATATCCTTTGCTTCTTGATCGAGGCAAAGCAGGTCGGGACAGCTGCACGATTGCCGATTGAGACGGCAGTCCGCTTGAGCGGAACGGGGTGTTACAACATGATTCTCGTTTAGAGGTAAACTTGATGTGATTATCATTCAGATATAAACTTGACAAGATTCTTGATCAATGAACAACTTGCCTTGATGCATTTCCTTAGTATGGGGACTGCCTTAGCGAAAAATGATCCCTGATACTTGCAGGTTCAATTGCACAGAAGGACTATTCAATAGTCTTCTGGCTGACTCAATACATGAACGATACGCGATAGTGTTACTTGTTTGTGGCACAAGTCTCGTGTGGCAACCATTGAGTCGAGGTAACATTACAAGTTAACATGTAAGCAGGCAAACATGTATTCATAAGCATTCACGTTAGCTCGGGCCCAAAGGTAAGCCGAGGAGTGAAACCGTAAAGGGACTTTTCGAGCGACATGATCTAGGGTCATGCAGTGTAAACAAGTGAACGGTGCACTAAGAAGAGCATATACATATCGTTCTATCGAGGCATAGCGGGTTTAGTTGCACAAGGCAAATGTAGCATACGAGGGTCTGAATATAAGCAATGTTTCGTTTCCATGTTCTAACACAAGCAATACAAATTAGGATTATTCCCTTAAGTAGGTGCGTTGTATTCTTATTAACATGCATGGGGTGATTCACCTAGTGACTAGCATGTATCATTCCATATTTTTAAGTGTGCTGGCTAAGCAAAGACAAGTTCACCGTAGCCACCCACCTTAGCGATGATTCGCCTCGATTGAGCGATACTCCGAGCGAGCCTCTGAAAGCCTAAGCAGAACTCCTGAAGGGACAAGTCTGGATATCTTTTTCCTCAAACGAGTATTCTCGCCTGAGCAAAGCGGTTTGGGACGTTGCACTTTTGCCGTTTGAATCGGCAGTCTGCTTGAGCGGAACGGGATATTACATCATACACCACTCAGAAATAGTCTCGTCCTCGAGACTTACTGAGGGCAGGCCGTACTATCGCATTATGGAATCTATCCCAAATGTAGCAATCAGTACCACTAAATCCAATTTCGAATACAATCTCCTACTCGATTCTTGCGCCGTGTCGCGTGTATGTTGAGTTGGGCACATTTGCACCTTAGCGTGGGACATATTGCTTAACGCGGAGTACGTTTCAATCAATCTTGATTAACGATCTAAGGCTGAGGCAAACTTATACAAGTCGTTATACTTGTTCATTTGGATATTCACTTGCACTAGCATCGAGATCTGCATATAGCGAGTTTGGATCGTGCACATATTCGAAGCGTCCTTTAAACACATGTATATCAACCAACTTAGCGATAGCGAAGTCTTAGCACTCGAGTTTTACGTCTCATTGGGTCTTGGATCGTGCACACGCTCAAGGCGTCCCTCAAACATATGCATTCAACCAAGCTTAGAGATAGTAAAAATCGGACAAGCTACTTGCGAGAATCTCAAGGGTTCTCGTTTAACTTCCAACAAGGTCAATTCAATTTCCATATCATTTCCTTTCCAACTCAATCAAGTATTTGCACTACCGTTAAGCACGATCTATTTGGTTTACCGACTAGCGTTCATCCATTTGGGTCAAACATAGCATACATTTTCGTTTTTATAGTCTAACCCTAAGTCTTGCTGTCCCAGTTGTGAAGCTTTATTCAAGCAGTATGGTAAAGTCGGTAACACAGGTTCATTCACTTGGCACAGGATCGTCTGCCTAATTGCTAGGTCAGCTCACAAGGTCATAGGTACAAGTTCAAGCACACGATATATCGTGCAAATTCGTCGCACGATGCTCGTCCCAAATTTTTAGGGTCAAACTATTGTTTATTTACACGGGGTGTTCTACCCAAGCTCGTTTTTACTCAGATTTCTAAACATCGAGTACAGATTTTTCTACACTCAATAATATGTTCATTTGTACGGGGGACAAGCCCGTTCAGTAAAATCCATAATATATCCAAATTGCAGGACAAGCCTAGTGATTTGCATATTCTATCTCTCCAAACATGTTTTGATAGAATTCCTATCTATTTCAGGTCCACCAACCCAAGATTCGATTCTAAGCCCTTTTTAATTATAACTCCAATTCGTTTAACCTGATTTACGTATCCGTTCACGAAACCATCAAGCTTGATTTTATTCCAGGTTCTAGGCTAACTTATCCTCAAAATATTTTTCGATCACGTGCATTTCCAAATTCATCTTATCGTGTCGAACCAAAAGTCAAGACGATCCATAAGTTGTTACGCTCCGGTCTCCCGCAAGTTCGATCACTCTCGTTGGACGACGTGAGATTATCACGTCAACGCTCCCGCTGGATAATCGTTCTAACCCGGACATTGTAAACTCCCTTAATTATTATTTCAGGTAGACTAGTTAGGGTTGGAAAATTTTGTTGTAGCGTCAGGGTATTTGAGGTTTAGAGTTTATGTTACAGTTGTCTGATTCTTTATTTTAACCCTTGGTGCACCCTACCATTGTTGCAATATTCGAAGCCCAACAATAGCCCATAATTTTCAACAAATTATTGCACTCTTGACTTGACAAGCCAACCTAGGCGTTGGACTTTTCCGTCACTCACAAACACAATCCCTTGTGCTCTAATTTAATTGCACAACTTTTTTGTCCCGAAATCCATTCTTTAATCATGTGTCGCGTACCATTGTCGTTGCCATCCATTTTGGAACACAAACTCAACCCGTTTAGCCGAACCAATTAAAGGGTCCAAGACTGACACCAAGCCTACACCGTTCATGACATTTATGTTACTCCTAATTAAGATCCCATGTGCCCCCATTTAATTTAAGAGCACATGATATTTTATTTTAATTAAATTGGGGATACCAACTTTGACTAATCCCAACTTAACCCCAATTTAACCCAATACTCCATTCATTAAGCCCATGCAAAACACACAATACCTCCTCACCCTACATAATACCAAACACCACTTCCCATACCAAATATCCATTATTTTACATGCATGTGCAAATACCCAAAAGTTAAGGGGCTTTTTTGTAAATATGGTGATAGGTGTCACCACCCCATTGGTCAAGGCCAATGAAGAAATCCTTTTCCCTCTCATGGACCGGTCTCATCATCTCTCTCTCTCCCCTTTGGTTGAACAATTGTTTCATGTGAAATCTTGGCCCTTTATTCAAAATGAAACATCATCCTCACCACACACTCTCCTATATAATCACTCATCCTCAGACATTTTCCAATGAGCAGGCCCTAATCCCTAGAAGCCGAGGGAAACCCCCATCTCTCTCTCCTCCCGCTTCCTTCCTTTACAGCCAATTTCTTCTCTCTTTCATTCCATTCTTCTTCTTCACTATTTCTTCTACACGAAACCTCTCCTTACCGCAACTTTTACTCCGGCCACCCGCCGCGCTGCCATCTCCGGCCACCCGCCGAGCTGCCATCACCACCCTCACCACCTCTTCTTCTCCGCAGAGCAACTGGTCCTACCTCGCCACGAACCACCAACGCCTCCATCATAGCGACCCGTTGCCACCACGAATGACATCCTCACCACCCTCGACCACCACCTCCACGGCCAACACACCCACGACGACAACCTCCAGCACCACCACCTCCACGACCCGCCACAACAAGCCGCCGACCTGGCCCCTCCCCACGGCCGCGAGGAACCGCGGCTCAAAACCGTGTTCAGTAACTGAGTTCAACCTCCCCGATTCATGAAGCGATGTGTCCCTCCTCGCGCAACCAATCCTTGAACTGACTCTTTGGGTATGAACCCTACTTAACCCAGTTGCTTTGTGTTCAATTAGAATATTTTAGTTTGCATTCTATTGTTAGTATTTAGAGATGCAATTCTTGAGAAAACTGTTTTATAAAACCAGTGATACTTTTTGATACGGAGTTGGTCCCAGCAATCCGGAAAACCTCGTCGCGTACCGATTAAACCAAAAGGTGCGTATCGTCAACATTGACGTGTGAGCTTTCACGGATCTTGATTTGGATGTTCGTGCACACCGGAATCAACGCGTATCCGTCGAAAAGTACCGTATCAACGTGTTCTGACACTCATCCCAATTTTGTGTGTGTCTGTCGTTTCACAACGAAACTTGCGCCATCGGATTCATAGCATTACGCTGGTCCTGTGACCCAAGTTTGGTTCGATTCTGAGAACGTTGATGAAACATCGTTTCGTGGGCCCCACGGTTTCACATGACGGACGATTTTGTGATCTGCTTATCTGAATCCAGTTTTGAATGCTCGGTTGGGTTCGTATCGTCGTTCTGGACTTGTAGACACTAAGTTTGTTGAATTTGGAGAACTTTGTGTAAACCCCCTAATTTTTCAAAATTTTCAAAACTGGATTTTTCACAATTTTCGAGAATTTTCTGGGAATTTTCTGTAATTTAAAAATAGTGTTTTAATTATTCAATAATTTTTAATTGATATTAAACAGTATTAAAATATTATGAAAATAATATTTTTGGATGTAAAATAAAAAACTGGACTTAGGGCAATTTTTCTGGAATTTATCGGACCCCAGACCTATTTTTAAATGCCTAAAAACTATTTTTTTAATTAATTAATTATTTATTAATTAATTTACTGTTTTTAATTATTATTATTATTATTATTATTATTATTTATTATATACCCAGCCCGGCCCGCGGCCCGTTGGGCCGGCCCGGCCCAGCCCAAACCGGCCCAGACCCTGCCCAGCGGGTCGGGTCGGATCTGCCAGACCCGACCCGGACCCGCTAACCCGGTCCCCCTCTCCCCCTGTGCCCGAGTCTTCCGCCGCCGCATCCGCCGGCCCGCTCCGCCCGCTCGGCCACGCGCCGCCTTCCCCGCAACCGACCCCGGCCATCTCGGCCTCCCCCAACCGTCGCGGCCTTTAAATCCTCCCCTCCCCCAGCCATCTGCTCCCCTCGACGAGCTCCGCAGCTGCGCCGCCCCAGCCGACCACCGCCCGGACTCGCCGCCACCGACGCCGCCGGCCCTCCTCCTCCGCTGCCACCGCCGCAGGGCTCCGCCCCCTTCTCCTCCTTCCTCCCTCCTCTCGACGTCAGAAGCAGCAGCCACAGCGGCCACGGCAGCGCTCCGGCCGCCCCGCGCCTCCCCGCGCCGTCAGCGCCGCGCCGCGCTGCCCCCGGCCGGCCTCCCCCGCCCTGAACCGCCGCTGAGCCGCCGGAGTCGGCTGGAATCCAAAACCCTAACCCTAATTTGGTTCCCGTGTCCGACACGAGTCGGACACGTGTCGGACACGGTTCGACCCCGGTTTCTGGGTCCCCTTCAGGTGCGTGTAACTTTTTATTCGTAGCTCCGTTTTCGATTCCGCAAATTGCGTTGTGAAGCCTGTATGACCCTCTCGGTGTCCGGATAAACTGTTCGTGACATCGCGGCCTGTGGCGATCGCACACCGCGATCCAAAAACAGGAAAAACCCAGACCCTGTTTCACCCCGGAACTGAGTACGCCCCGCCAAACGGGACGATTTGGTCGCGTGCGGTCTTCACAGACACGAGCGCCTCGTCGATACGGACGTGTGGGTTTTTGCGGAAGCTGATTCGGGTGTGCGTGCACACCGGAATCGACGCGTATCCGCGGACATCGCCCCGTATCCGTCTTTTCTGCAATTCACCCTAACTTTGTGTACACAAGTCGGATTGAAACAAAACTTGCGCCATCGGACTCGTAGCGATATGCTGGTCCTGTGGGTCAAGTTTGGTTCGATTCTGAGAAAGTTGACGAAATCGCGTGTCGTGGGCCCCACAGGCCCCGCTCGACGGGCGATTTTGTGATCGGCTCATCGGAATTCAATTCTGAAAGTTCCGTTGGGTTCGTATCAGCGTTTCTGATCTGTTGACACTGAGTTTGGTAAATTTGGAGACCGTTGACCCGGACGCATTTTTCGGTGCAAAGCGGGCCCACCGGTGGACCCCGTTTTGGCCCGAAACTGCCGTTTCTGCCCTTGTCTCCAAATTGGACCCAAGGACAGGCGTTTCTAGCTGATTGATATTTTCTGGATCTGATGGTGAATTTTGTTTCAGCAACCGGAGTACCACCTGCAATTCCAACTGAAGTCAGAGCCGAAACCGAGCCGGAACCACAGGCAAGTGTACCTTGCCAAACTCTGCAGCTTGCTACTTATTTTCCTTGACTTGTTTATACATTAGTGGGCAAGTAAAGCTTGCCAAATCTCAGTAATTCTTGACATAGTAGCTTACTTGATTCCATTAAATGTAACTTGTTTCAAACTGCTTAACCTAGGAAACGTGTGACGTGCTTAGTGTCCGATCATAGTCGGGTGCCAACCCCGTACGCGGTGTTGGGTACGTCATTAGAGATGGACATTCGATACCCTTACTCTTGGTACTTGTTTTATCAAGTACTCCAGAACCCAGGACACTTGACACTATTCATGAGACAGGATATTCCCGAGAGATTCGTGGTGATCCTGTATAGGATACAGGACTTGACATAGACATTATATTCTTAGATGTTGTATGACTTGTTGCATTAGCTATAATCCCGCTGACATGGACATGAGACATTATGGTCATGATATGCGTGATTACATTGGGTGGGGAGAGACACACAGGCTACAGGTTGATATTATATATTATGCCGGCGTCTTAGTCTCACTACGAGATAGACAACCACATGATATCACTGCTACCGGCTCCCCGACACAGAGCTTGTAGTAGTTTCAGCCTAAGTTCTAGTGCTGCTCTTATCTTGCATTTCACTTAGCTAGTTGCTTAGTTTACCCTGCTGTTTCATTAACTTCTGTACTGTATTTATTTTGGCTCGTATTCTTCTGTACCTTGTTACGTCCCGCTGAGGACCTGGTTTTGTTCTCCAGTTATAGCAGAAGAGATCCATCCAGAGATACACCGCACATGAGCACTTCCAGGAGCTGTACCAGGACCTGAGGACGAGATTGCACCAGAGGACTTCTCCTGAGCATTGGCCGTATGTAGTCAGTTATTTCTATTTCCAGTTGTTTATTTCCTGTCTATTTGTATCTGTTGTACCAGACATATTCTCGGATTGTTTTCCGAGAAATTTATTGAGATTTGACAGTTATTTCTCTTTGCATTACTCTGTCTTTTAATCTGTGATTATCTGTTGTGGATGAGAATAGAATAACCCGTGACTTATAACAATTGCCCTAATTCATGTTAGACTACAGCTTAAGCATGCCCTGATGGATCCATTAAATTGGGTTGTCCATCGGTGCGTGCTGCTGGCCATTGCTCACGTGCTCAGTCCCTCGGTATTTTGGGACTGGGGCGTGATACTTTGTCTCTGGTACATTTTTTGGTGCAAGACGGGCCCTACTTGTGGACCCCGTGTTGACCAGAGACTGCATTTTTGCCACTGTGTCCAAATTGGACGTATGTATATATTTTTTTTGAGTATCTCACTCATTTTGAAACTGTTGGTGATATTTGTGATAGCATCCGAAGATATCTGCTCCAGTTTCCATCTTGAGCTGCTACTTCCTTGGCGAGTTAGGGTTCGAATCTTCGCCTGGCTTCCAGGCAAGTGTACATTGTCACCCTGTATTTCAGTTACCAGATTTCTATTTATTTATTATATGCATTATGTGCGCTTGAAATCAGAATCGTTACTTCGCATCCGGGTCATAACCGGGTATAGACGTTCGTCGGTAACTGTCACGCCCCAGTCCCAAAATGCCGAGGGACTGGAGATGCGTGGCAATGGCCAGCAGCACGCACCGATGGATAACCTAATTTAATGGAGCCATCAGGGCGTACTTAAGATGTAAATAAGGTCTACTACACAAGTCACACTAATCTCATCCATAAAGAAAAGGAAATAAACTGCATAATCAAATGGAAATAATGTATCAACAACAAATCACAGCAAGTCAGTCGGAGCAACAATCCGACTTAAGTCTGAAAATAAACTGGCTCTATAGGCCAGGAACAAAAGATGTAAACATGAAATAAATACTGAGTACTGGAACAGGTACTCAGGAGAAGTCCTCGGCAGTCACCTCGTCTTCAGTGTTTGGTTCAGCTCCAGCAATAGGTTCAGCTCCGGTCCCGTATATCTCGGGATACTGCTCCTCAGCTAAACCTGGGGACATAATCCATTCCAGGTCCTCAGTGGACATAGCAAGGCACAAGATAAAAAAACAAGCCAACTGAACAAGCAGTGAAATAAATAAATGAACAGCAGGGTAAACTAAGTAACTAACCATCTATGTGATATGCAAATGAGAGCAACACTAGTACTCAGGCTGAGACCGCTACAAGCTCTGTGTCGGGGAGCCGGTAGCAGTAATAACACGTAAAGGGTCTAGCTCTGCTGGAGAGTCTACAACCTCACAATAATAGTAGATATATATGTAGAACAGCCTGTAGCCTGTGTGTCTCTCCCCACCCAATGTAATCACGCAAGCCATGACCATAACGTCTCATGTCCATGTCAGCGGGATTATGACTAATGCAACAAGTCATACTGTCTATAAATAAATAACTCTGTCAAGTCCTGTATCCTATTCAGAATCCCCACGAGTAACTCGGGAAGATTCTGTTCATGATAGTGTCAAGTTTCCTGGGTTGTAGGGTACTTGATAGGTCAAGTACAAAATAAGGGGGTCGTAAATCCATCTCTAAATGACGAACCCAACACCGCGTACGGTGTTAGTACCCGACTATGATCGGGCTCTAGGTACGTCGTATGTTTCCTAGGTTTAAGCAGTTTAAATCAGTTTATATGAAATTGCACAAAAAATCCAGCAGAGTATTTTTACAGAAAATATGAAAATAATGACTGCAAGTTTGGCAAGGTGCACTTGCCTGAAGTTTGAATTCCACTAAGGTCCTGATTTCGAAAATTTCCAGAGATGTCTCCGAAAGCTGAAATAAACAGTACCATCACGCTCAGAAGGTGTCAATCAGCTAGGATCGCCTGTCCTTGGGTCCAATTTGGAGACAAGGGCAAAAACGGCAATTTCGGGCCAAAACGGGGTCCACCGGTGGGCCCGCTTTGCACCGAAAAACGTGTCGGGGTTAATGGTCTCCAAATTCACCAAACTTAGTGTCAACAGGTCAGGAACGATGGTACGAACCCAATGGAACTTTCATATTTGAATTCCGATGAGCCGATCACGAAATCGCCCGTCGAGCGGGGCCTGTGGGGCCCACGACACGCGATTTCGTCAACGTTCTCAGAATCGGACCAAACTTGACCCACAGGACCAGCGTATCGCTACGAGTCCGATGGCGCAAGTTTCGTCTCGATCTGACGTGTGTGCACGAAATTAGGGTAAATTGCAGAAAAGGCGGATACGGAGCGATGTCCGCGGATACGCGTTGATTCCGGTGTGCACGCACATCCGAATCAGCTTCCGCGAAATCTCACACGTCCGTATCGACGAGGCGCACGTATCTGTGAAGACCGTGCGCCACCAAGTCGTCCCGTTTGGCGGGGCGTACTCAGTTCCGGGGTGAAACAGGGTCTGGTTTTTCCTGTTTTTGGATCGCGGTGTGCGATCACCACAGGACGCGATGCCCCGAGCGGTTTGTCCGGGCACCGAGAGGGTCATACAGGCTTCGCGTAGGAATTTACGGAATCGAAATCGGGGTTACGAGCAGGAAGTTGTGAGTACCTGAAGGGGACCGAGAAATCGGGGTTATCTGCGTCCGTATCGTGTCCTGGACACGTGTCCTCGGCTAGGGTTCCCTGTGTCCGGTGCTGTGTCCGCGTGTCCGGGGCTCTGGGGTCTGGCCGTCGGTCGGCGAGGGTCGACGCTGCTCGGGGAGGCTCGAGGTACTGCTGGCCGGGGCGGCTCTGACCGGAGTCGCCGGAGTCGGCGCTGGCGGCTCGGGGAGGCTCACGAATGGCCTGGACGGCGTCGGGTCCAGCCGCGGGGAAGAGAGAGGAGGAGGAGGGTGGTTTCGGGAGAGGGCGGCTCACGGCGGGTTGGCCGCGCTGGTCTACGGAGGGCGGCGGGTCAGGGAGTGGGTCGGCGGAGACCTAGGGTTCCGGCGAGGTGGCTTAGGGGAGGGTTTGGGGGAAAGAGAGGGCGGAGGATCGGGTATTTATAGGGGGACTGGGGAGGGCTCGGCCGGGACGTCGTGGGCCGGAGAAACGGAGGGGAAGACGACGTGGGGAGGTTCTCCGGCCACGTCGCCGGAGAACGCGGCGGGCGGCGGGTTTTTCGGGTCGGCGTGGGTGACAGGGGCGGGTGAGGGTGAAGCGGGTCCGGGTCGGGCGCGGATCCGGTTGAGCGGACCCGCCCGACCCGCTAAGGGTGCGGTTGGGCTGGGCTGGTCGAAATGGGCTCGGCCCACTGGGCCGGGCCGGGCCCAAGGCCGAAAATAAATAATAATAATAGAAATAATATTAATATTAATATTAATATTAATTAATTAATTTAGGAAAATAGTTTTTAGGCTTTTAAAAATAGGTCTGATGCCCAATAAAATCCCAGAAAATTACCCTAAGTCCGATTTTCTATTTTACACCATAAAATCACATTTTCATTACATTTTAATATTGTTTATTGGCAATTAAAAATTATAAACTCACTACATGTCCTATGTAAATTGCATATTAAATCCATAAATTGATTTTTAAAAATCTAAAAATTTTTAGGGTGTTTACAATCTACCCCCTTAAGAGGATTGCGTCCTCGCAATCGAAGGGTAAATTAAAAAGGCAAGATTTACAGAATTAAAATGCTGAGGTTACCTGATTCTGCAAATAAATACGGATAACGCTGTCGCATAACATCTTCTCGCTCCCAGGTCGATTCGCCTGGAGAGTGCTGCTTCCAAGCTACTCGAACCAGCCTGATTGTCTGCCCACGCAGTGTCTTCTCGCTGGTGTCGAGTATACCCACTGGCTGCTCTTCGTATCTCAGGCTAGGTCCCACTGAAATCTCAGAATGATCAACTATATGGCTTGGGTCTGTCACATACCTCCTCAATTGTGAGACGTGGAATACGTCATGCACTCCCTCTAAGGACGGAGGTAATGCAAGACGGTAAGCCACCTCACCAATGCGCTCCAAGATATCGAATGGCCCAATGTACCTTGGGCTTAACTTGCCTCTGCTGCCGAATCTGATAGTACCTCTAGTGGGCGAGATCCTCAAAAATACATGCTCTCCTTCCTTGAACTCCAGGGGTCGTCTGTGTGCATCGGCCCAATGCTTCTGTCTATCCTGGGCTGCACGGAGATGGTTCTGAATCTGTTTTACTTTCTCCACTGTCTCCGTTACCAACTCTGGACCCAGTATTTGACGTTCGCTAACGTCGCTCCAGCATATTGGAGATCTGCACTTCCTTCCGTACAACGCCTCGAAAGGTGCCGTCTGAATGCTTGCCTGATAGCTATTGTTGTAGGAGAACTCCACTAAGTGCAGATGATCTTCCCAAGATCCTCCAAAGTCCAGTATACAGGATCGCAACATATCTTCCAGGATCTGAATGGTGCGCTCTGACTGTCCGTCTGTCTGAGGATGATAGGCAGTACTGAACTTGAGCCTGGTGCCGAGACTCTCTTGCATGCTTCGCCAGAAGTGAGATATAAATCTTGAGTCTCGATCTGATACGATACTAACCGGCACTCCATGTAATTTTACGATCTGACGCATATACATGTCGGCTAGTACTTCTGTGGATTGTCCGACTCTGAACGGCAAGAAGTGAGCCGACTTAGTGAGCCGATCCACGATGACCCATACTGCATCCTTACCACTAGGGCTTCTCGGAAATCCAGTGACGAAGTCCATGGTAATATGCTCCCACTTCCATTCAGGGATGGGAAGTGGCTGCAACATACCTGCAGTCCTTTGGTGCTCGGCCTTCACCTGCTGGCAGACTAAGCATTTTGCCACAAATCGGGCAATCTCCCTTTTCATCCCATGCCACCAGTAATATTGTCTTAAGTCCCGGTACATCTTGGTTCCTCCTGGATGAACCGAGTATATGGAGCTATGGGCTTCTGTCATCAGTTCCTGCCTTAATTCTCCATTTGGAACACATAGGCAATTTTCGCACCTTAATGTTCCGTCCTCGTGGATGCGAAGTCCCGTCTGCAAGCCTGCTTCTGTTCTTTCTCTCAGCCTTCGGAATCTGGCATCATTAGGCAAAGCGTCCTTGATTCTCTCCACCAGCGATGACTTTACTTCGAGGTTAGCCAGCAAACCATTTTGTCCAGGTAAAATGACCTCTATCTGGAGTTCTTGTAGATCTTTTAATAGCTCGGGCTGCTCCGTCAAGAAATAAGCCGAGGGTTTTCTGCTAAGGGCGTCGGCTACAACATTTGCTTTCCCCGGGTGGTACTGCAGATCGATGTCAAAGTCCACCATCAACTCAAGCCAACGCCTTTGCCTCATATTGAGCTCCTTCTGTGTATAAACATACTTCAAGCTCTTATGATCAGTGAATATCTCGACCTTTTCTCCATACAGGTAATGTCTCCAGATCTTCAATGCAAAAATCACTGCAGCTAGCTCCAGGTCGTGCGTTGGGTAGTTCTTCTCGTGGACCTTCAGCTGCCTCGATGCATAAGCGATAACCTTGCCATGTTGCATCAAGACACAACCTAGTCCACTACCGGACGCATCACTGTAAACAACAAAACCTCCTGACCCTGAGGGAAGAGTCAAGACCGGTGCTGTTGTTAGACGCCTCTTCAATTCTTCAAAGGCATGCTGGCATTCTTCCGTCCATATGAACTCCTGATCCTTCCGTGTCAGCTTAGTCATCGGCTCTGCGATTCTTGAAAAATTTTCTACGAACCGCCGGTAATACCCAGCAAGTCCAAGAAAACTTCTCACTTCCGCGACAGAGATAGGGGTTGGCCAGGTTTCTATAGCAGTGACTTTCTCTGGGTCCACAGACAGTCCTTCACCCGAGATAATATGCCCTAAGAATGGCACCTTGTCCATACAGAACTCATATTTGCTGAGTTTGGCATACAGTTTCTCCCTTCTCAAGGTTTCTAGCACAATTCTAAGGTGTTCCTTGTGCTCTTCGTGGTTCTTGGAGTAGATTAGGATATCATCAATGAACACCACCACGAACTTATCCAAGTACTGATGGAAGACCCCGTTCATCAAACTCATAAATACAGCAGGTGCGTTGGTTAAACCAAACGGCATAACTAGGAACTCATAATGCCCATACTTAGTTCTGAAGGCCGTCTTTGGGATATCTTCCTTCTGCACCCTAATCTGATGATAACCGGATCTAAGGTCAATCTTGGAGAATACCTTAGCACCACTCAACTGGTCAAACAAATCATCAATACGTGGTAATGGGTACTGGTTCTTAATAGTTACAGCATTAAGGGCTCGGTAATCAATGCACAGCCGTACAGATCCGTCCTTCTTGGGTACAAAAAGTATAGGTGCTCCCCATGGTGAAACACTGGGCCGGATAAATCCTTTCTCCAGAAGGTCGTCAACTTGTATTTTCAGCTCTACTAACTCCTTAGGTGCTAGCCGATATACCGATGAGGTGATAGGTTCGGCTCCTGGAGTTAGGTCTATCGTGAATTCTATCTCCCGATCAGGTGGTAAACCTGGAAGGTCGTCGGGAAATACATCCACAAATTCCGTTATGACTCTTGGGTAACTTGAATCTTCTTCTACGGTCAATACCCTAAGAGTTGGCTGAACCCCTTGTTCTACAGCTCCTCGTAGAAATTCAAACTCAGGAAGGCTAGGGGGTCTAAATATCACTTTTCCAAGCCGGCAATCCAGTGTCGCATGGTACTGACTTAACCAGTCCATACCAAGTACAACATCGTAATCAGGCATAGAAAAGATCAGAAATTGGGCTCGCATCTCTCGGCCACAGACTACTACCGAACATGATCTACAAGTATCACTAACCGGAATAATTCCACCTCCCGTTAGTATTCTCTTCATCTTCGAGAGAGGTGCGGTAGCTATTCTATGTGTGGCTACGAAGCTAGCAGCAATAAATGAATGCGAAGCTCCAGAATCAAATAATGCTACAGCAGGAATTGAAGCTACTAATATGGTACCTGCTATCACTTCGCCTGCAGTAGCTTCCTCAGTGACTGCTAGTGCATATGCCTGACCTCGTCCCTGGGCGGGACCCCTTTGCTGACGAGCTTGTTGGAACAATGCTGCTTGAGGTGGTAGAGGTGGCCTGGCTCCTCCAGGCCCTGTCTGTGTTGCTCCCCCAGCTGGAAGAGCTGCAGGTGGAGCTGGTCGATTCGGAACTCCCTCTCGACGTTCCGAGCAGTCCTTGGAGAAGTGTTGTCCAGATACGCAAACCAGGCAGAGTCCCAGCTTGCGTCGACATTCCTTTTCAATATGTCCTACCTTGCTGCAGTAGTGGCAAGTAGGCAGGTTCTTAGTTGCTGCTCTTGGAGGCGGGCTCTTCTGGGGCCGTTTAGCAGATTCCCCTGGTGATGACTTGGACGGTGCTGAGGAGAAGGGACGTTTCAGGCTTGATTCCCTCCGAGTAACGCGCTCCAGCCGACGTGCTGCAGCTAGGACGTCGGTGTAAGAGGTGGGCGCGACCGATCCGATTAACTTCTGAAGCTCGAACCTGAGCCCATCAAAGAACTTCTCCGCCTTCTCCTCTTCGGTAGGAATTAGCGAAGGGGCGAAGCGGCTCAGGCGAATGAATTCGGCGTTATATTCCTCCACCGTCATGTTGCCCTGGATCAGGCGGTTGAATCTGTCTCGGAGTTCTGACCGAGCCACAGCAGGGATGTACATT
This sequence comes from Iris macrosiphon, assembly GCA_036927795.1. Classification (NCBI taxonomy): domain Eukaryota; kingdom Viridiplantae; phylum Streptophyta; class Magnoliopsida; order Asparagales; family Iridaceae; genus Iris; species Iris macrosiphon. Next base: position 306,587,826 of record JAYESA010000005.1, read on the forward strand.
TCCTGGAAGAGTCTGGAGAACTCCTCCCAGGTAACCTGATCATGTCCGAGCCTTCTTTCTTCGGACAGCCACCAATGATGCGCGTTGTCCGTCAGTTGCATCCGGACGACAGTCATCCATTTGTCCCTTGGTAATTCAGCGGCCTCCAACTGATGCTGTGTGTTTGTAAGCCATTCATGCACTTCAGTTGGTCCTTCCTTGCCCGAGAAGGTACGAGGCTTGAGTTGACGGAAATCCGTAATAGATCCCGTCGCTGGCCGCCTATTTGGTGCATGCTCCAATGCTGCGACCAGGCTGTTCCTTAGGTTCTCGGCCTCTCGGCGTTGGGTCTCCTGTTGAATCTGTTGTTGCGCCTGCATCATGGCGTAGAACATCTGGAACATTTGCTGACCGTCCATTGCCTGTCCTGGGGGAAAGACAGGCATCATAGGAGGGAACTGGGGAGGAGGCGGGATGTCATCACGCCTGAATCTGGAACTTGGCTGGCCAGTTTGGTTGCTCTGAGAGGATTGTCCTCTGGTATCCGGCGTCGTTCCAGCTTCGCAGGTAAGCCCTGCTTCAGTCGGTGTTCCCAAGGGGGTCTCGTCACCACATCTGGGATCCATTTCTCTGCATCAAAAGAAAACAATGAGAACGCACAGAGGAATCAAACAGGATGCAGTTCAAGCAATTTAATTGAATTCGACATAGAGTTCAAAAACGATTAAATCAATGGATGAGATCCTATAACCTATCTTATTGCAGGCCTGTCCGGTCCCTAAGTTGAAACCGAACAATTTAGTTGTGACCTGCATGGGCCACCACAAAAACCATGTCACGCCCCAGTCCCAAAATGCCGAGGGACTGGAGATGCGTGGCAATGACCAGCAGCACGCACCGATGGATAACCCAATTTAATGGAGCCATCAGGGCGTACTTAAGCTGTAAATAAGGTCTACTACACAAGTCACACTAATCTCATCCATAAAGAAAAGGAAATAAACTGCATAATCAAATGGAAATAATGTATCAACAACAAATCACAGCAAGTCAGTCGGAGCAACAATCCGACTTAAGTCTGAAAATAAACTGGCTCTATAGGCCAGGAACAAAAGATGTAAACATGAAATAAATACTGAGTACTGGAACAGGTACTCAGGAGAAGTCCTCGGCAGTCACCTCGTCTTCAGTGTTTGGTTCAGCTCCAGCAATAGGTTCAGCTCCGGTCCCGTATATCTCGGGATACTGCTCCTCAGCTAAACCTGGGGACATAATCCATTCCAGGTCCTCAATGGACATAGCAAGGCACAAGATAAAAAAACAAGCCAACTGAACAAGCAGTGAAATAAATAAATGAACAGTAGGGTAAACTAAGTAACTAACCATCTATGTGATATGCAAATGAGAGCAACACTAGTACTCAGGCTGAGACCGCTACAAGCTCTGTGTCGGGGAGCCGGTAGCAGTAATAACACGTAAAGGGTCTAGCTCTGCTGGAGAGTCTACAACCTCACAATAATAGTAGATATATATGTAGAACAGCCTGTAGCCTGTGTGTCTCTCCCCACCCAATGTAATCACGCAAGCCATGACCATAACGTCTCATGTCCATGTCAGCGGGATTATGACTAATGCAACAAGTCATACTGTCTATAAATAAATAACTCTGTCAAGTCCTGTATCCTATTCAGAATCCCCACGAGTAACTCGGGAAGATTCTGTTCATGATAGTGTCAAGTGTCCTGGGTTGTAGGGTACTTGATAGGTCAAGTACAAAATAAGGGGGTCGTAAATCCATCTCTAAATGACGAACCCAACACCGCGTACGGTGTTAGTACCCGACTATGATCGGGCTCTAGGTACGTCATATGTTTCCTAGGTTTAAGCAGTTTAAATCAGTTTATATGAAATTGCACAAGAAATCCAGCAGAGTATTTTTACAGAAAATATGAAAATAATGACTGCAAGTTTGGCAAGGTGCACTTGCCTGAAGTTTGAATTCCACTAAGGTCCTGGTTTCGGAAATTTCCAGAGATGTCTCCGAAAGCTGAAATAAACAGTACCATCACGCTCAGAAGGTGTCAATCAGCTAGGATCGCCTGTCCTTGGGTCCAATTTGGAGACAAGGGCAAAAACGATAATTTCGGGCCAAAACGGGGTCCACCGGTGGGCCCGCTTTGCACCGAAAAACGTGTCAGGGTTAATGGTCTCCAAATTCACCAAACTTAGTGTCAACAGGTCAGGAACGATGGTACGAACCCAACGGAACTTTCAGATTTGAATTCCGATGAGCCGATCACGAAATCGCCCGTCGAGCGGGGCCTGTGGGGCCCACGACACGCGATTTCGTCAACGTTCTCAGAATCGGACCAAACTTGACCCACAGGACCAGCGTATCGCTACGAGTCCGATGGCGCAAGTTTCGTCTCGATCTGACGTGTGTGCACAAAATTAGGGTGAATTGCAGAAAAGGCGGATACGGAGCGATGTCCGCGGATACGCGTTGATTCCGGTGTGCACGCACATCCGAATCAGCTTCCGCGAAATCCCACACGTCCGTATCGACGAGGCGCACGTATCTGTGAAGACCGTGCGCGACCAAGTCGTCCCGTTTGGCGGAGCGTACTCAGTTCCGGGGTGAAACAGGGTCTGATTTTTCCTGTTTTTGGATCGCGGTGTGCGATCACCACAGGACGCGATGCCCCGAGCGGTTTGTCCGGGCACCGAGAGGGTCATACAGGCTTCGCGTAGGAATTTACGGAATCGAAATCGGGGTTACGAGCAGGAAGTTGTGAGTACCTGAAGGGGACCGAGAAATCGGGGTTATCTGCGTCCGTATCGTGTCCTGGACACGTGTCCTCGGCTAGGGTTCCCTGTGTCCGGTGCTGTGTCCGCGTGTCCGGGGCTCTGGGGGTCTGGCCGTCGGTCGGCGAGGGTCGACGCTGCTCGGGGAGGCTCGAGGTACTGCTGGCCGGGGCGGCTCGGGGAGGCTCACGAATGGCCGGGACGGCGTCGGGTCCAGCCGCGGGGAAGAGAGAGGAGGAGGAGGGTGGTTTCGGGAGAGGGCGGCTCACGGCGGGTTGGCCGCGCTGGTCTACGGAGGGCGACGGGTCAGGGAGTGGGTCGGCGGAGACCTAGGGTTCCGGCGAGGTGGCTTAGGGGAGGGTTTGGGGGAAAGAGAGGGCGGAGGATCGGGTATTTATAGGGGGACTGGGGAGGGCTCGGCCGGGGCGTCGTGGACGGGAGAAACGGAGGGGAAGACGACGTGGGGAGGTTCTCCGGCCACGTCGCCGGAGAACGCGGCGGGCGGCGGGTTTTTCGGGTCGGCGTGGGTGACAGGGGCGGGTGAGGGTGAAGCGGATCCGGTTGAGCGGACCCGCCCGACCCGCTAAGGGTGCGGTTGGGCTGGGCTGGTCGAAATGGGCTCGGCCCACTGGGCCGGGCCGGGCCCAAGGCCGAAAATAAATAATAATAATAGAAATAATATTAATATTAATATTAATATTAATTAATTAATTTAGGAAAATAGTTTTTAGGCTTTTAAAAATAGGTCTGATGCCCAATAAAATCCCAGAAAATTACCCTAAGTCCGGTTTTCTATTTTACACCATAAAATCACATTTTCATTACATTTTAATGTTGTTTATTGGCAATTAAAAATTATAAACTCACTACATGTCCTATGTAAATTGCATATTAAATCCATAAATTGATTTTTAAAAATCTGAAAAATTTTAGGGTGTTTACAGTAACATCTGGTAACGATTGATAGATGTTTGCAACACCTTGATGTACATACTTGGTTACGTCATAACCCTAGGACACATTGAGACACCGTCGTCGTGCCAATTTTTTTGTATCCTGATACTGTCAGCATGACCAGAAACTGGGACGACTTTAGGGTCGTAATTGTTGATAGTTACTTCAGTATGACGAGATTGTTAGATAGAGTTTCAGGTTCAGCGAACACTCGTTGACCACTTTGGGAGGAAAAGACAGTTACTAGACGTTTGGGCTCCTCTGCATGCGCTATATATATGTATATATCCTATTTATGTAGTGTTCCTGTATCCGGAGTAGCAGTATCACCCGTGTGGCTCTTTGCTCGGAGCTACGGTACGCCCCGTGTGTCTCCGTGTCCGAAGCTATGATTTTATTTTGGACATCCCACGCGTCGAACATTATCTTCAAAATTGTGTCTCACTTAGGTGGTTATGCTAGATTACACCGGTGTTGCACTTGTTTCTTTCTGTTATACTATGGCATACTATTTTTGTACCTTGTTACGTCCCTCTGAGGACCTGGTCCCCTGCCAGTTTTGCAGCATAGACAATTACGGAGCCTTTGGAGTTGCTTATCTTGCAGGCATTGGCACCAGGTACTTATATCATTTCTACCGGCGTTATGATTATTTTATTTATATTGTTTATTCATCTGATGTTGTAGCCTAGTTTTTATAGACTCATATTTCTTCTCGAGTCTATTCGAGTTTGTGTGTTATTGGGCGGCCGACTATAGCACATGTAGCTCATTCTTGTGTATTTCTGTTCATTGTGGATTGAGACATAGATGTTTATATTTACTGGATTATTTAGATAATGACCATTATTATACAGCTTATACGTATTCGAGTCGGACCAGAGTCTTGTCACGCCCCGATTCCGTGGAATCGGTAGTCGTCCCCCGGGCGTGACCGCCGTGCGGGCCTAGGTTGCGCACCGCACAAGGCTAAGTATTTTGTTTTGCATAGCGAGCACATATTTCAGAGTACGCAGATAATTGAAACACATAATGAAACATGGAAAAGTTCTCTTTTATTGATAATATGAACATCTATTACAAACTCCTTGAACTGAGTCATAAGGATTGCCTCTATGGGCTTACAAAAGTGTTGACACAAAATGAGATAGCAGTCCTGTACATTACATCCTTACTAAACTCAAAATATAAGACCTTGTGTCGGAACGACTGCTTTGCCACGAAGCTGCATGGTTGCTTGGTGGCTAGCTTCTTCTTCAAAATGTTTCTTCTTCAAAATGCTTTAAAAGGTTGGCACGGTCGAGGCGTGCCTACAGCTGGACTGGATTGGGGGTTTGTCTCCTGCTCCTCGCTCGGTTCTCCTTAGCGCGGGGAACCTGTTTCAACGAGGGTCAGTACATCGAAACGTACTGGTGAAGGCAAGCTAACCCAACTATACCAATCAACACGTTGTTTTAATGAAGTATGTATATTTGTAGGTTTCTATCTTGCCTTAGTTCATTTTACAGCAAGAAACAAATATAGAAATCACTAAAATAATCTGCCACCGCTCGGTGACATTTACCTGCCCGTCTGAACCACCTGCACATTACTTACCATGCCTTCCCTGCCAAGAAGACACAAGTTAGTAGCAACAAGTTTAAATATACGAGGGGATCACTGGCACGTTGCCATAATGGACGGGCTAGTCTCAGGACGAAATGACGTGCGGCGCAGAGAACAGGAGGCGCCACAAGCCACTCCATCCGAAGCAGGCGACTATCGTGAGTTCCGTCCGGATCGGATCGGTGCCAGTGCCCCAGCGACCGTCCGCAGGAACTAAGACCTTGAGAACAAGTTGTACGTGATCAACGCAGTACACTAAGTTAGCTTTTTGAGGCAAATCAGGCACAGGGCAATAACAGGGCAAGATCTACTTTTGCATAGTCTTCCTGTTGAGTTATTGCATTGAAAATGAGTTCTATACATAGCACAGTTTTAAGAAGAAATACACATTCTAACTTATATTTATGCATATGATGAACATTCCAAACGAGCAAGCATGTAGGTAAGTAACCGTTCACAAGTTTCATTTGACAAGCATAACTTTACCCAAGTCTATTCCCTTTATTATCTTGAAGTCTTTTAGTTATTACTTGGTATCGTTTGATCGGGGCAATCACGAACACAAGATATAGATGTGAAGACTAGCAAGTAGGGCTAGCTAATCGGGTTGCTAGCCACTCACTTTGGTAGTTGGAAGGAAGAAGGAAAGAAGTGCTTTAGGAGTCCGCTCGAGCGACGCCTACTGCTGGATCACCTGTATTGCCACGAACAGCTGATCAGTACTTCTTCTTCTCTTTTAGTTATCGGAATTGAAGTGCAGTCCTACGAACGAAAGCAATGAAATCCATCAAAACCGTTCAAGAAAACCCAAGCAAATCCGAAAACCAACTCAAGGCACGAAAGCAACAAGCGACAACGAAAACTAGGCAACAAAAGAATACATCGGAGAGGTCCCTCCTGACTCTGCCGCTAAGCCGATCCTTGGGGCACGGTCCACTGAATATGGGAATCGATTCCGAAAAGACAAATCCATAACGAGGATGAGTTCTTGATTCAATCTATCCCGATCGAACGATACCGTCTTGTATTTCTTAGCCGCGCTCCCGAATAGGGGGAACGGGACACCACATCCTACCCAACTAATTGGAAGTTTTGTCCCGAAACTTAAGGAATAGAACCTACCACTAGGAAATAATGAGGGAAACCTTTCCCTCATTTCTGATTCGAGCTCCCAAGTAGACTCTTCGACAGAGTGATTCCGCCAAAGCACGCGCACTAGAGGAACCGAACGGGTCCGAAGCAGCTTTTCTTTTCTATCCAAGATTTGTACTGGTTGTTCTATATACGTCAAGTCGGCCTGGAGACTCAGTTGCTCGAGGTCTACCACGTGGCTTGGATCGTACACATATTTCCTGAGTTGGGAAACGTGGAATATATCATGTACGCCAGATAGGGATGGTGGTAGAGCAATCTGATACGCAACTGAGGCAACCCGCTTTAGTATTTCGAACGGGCCGACAAATCTCGGACTTAGCTTTCCTCTTGCCCCGAACCTGCTGACTCCTCGCATGGGCGAGACCTTGAGGAATACCCGGTCGCCTACTTGGAACTCGAGCGGTCTTCGATGAACATCCGCATAGCTCTTCTGACGACTTTGAGCTATCTTTAATCTGTCCCGAATCAGCCGAACTTTCTGGACGGTCTGCTCCACGAGCTCAGGGCCAAGTACTTGCCGTTCCCCAACTTCGTCCCAACAGATAGAAGATCTACACTTCCGCCCGTATAACGCCTCATACGGCGCCATTTGCATGCTTGATTGATAACTATTGTTGTAAGCAAATTCGGCTAAAGGTAGATGAAGGTCCCAACTAGTCTTCATGTCCAAGGCGTAGAGTCGCAGTATGTCTTTCAGGATCTGGTTGACGCGTTCTGTTTGGCCATCGGTCTGTGGATGGTAGGCGGAGCTGAACTTCAACTTCGTCCCCATTGCTGACTGTAGGCTTCCCCAGAAACGTGATATAAATCGACCATCTCTATCGGAGACTATAGATACGGGCACGCCATGGAGCCGAACGATTTCGTTGAGATATATCTGAGCCAGGCGGTCGGCACTCCAAGTAGATTTGATAGGCAGAAAGTGAGCTGACTTGGTGAGTCGATCGACGATAACCCAGACTGCATCATGTCCCCGTTGCGTCCTTGACAAGCCAACAATAAAATCCATCGTTATATCATCCCATTTCCACTCCGGAATAGCAAGGCTCTGAAGCTCTCCGCCTGGTTTCTGGTGTTCGGTCTTTACTCTTTGACAAGCCATGCAATGCGACACAAACTGCGCCACATCCCGTTTCAAGCCGTGCCACCAAAATGTCGTGCGAAGATCCCGATACATCTTAGTGCTACCCGGATGAGAAGTATAACTAGCATAGTGAGCTTCCGTGAGTATCTCTTATCTGAGGGCCGCGTCGTTCGGAACGCACAGTCTTCCCTTTACTCGAAGCATCCCATCCGTGCTTACCGCAAAGTCGGACGCCTTCCCTGCTGAGATAAGGGCATGAATCTTTTGCAGGAATGGGTCGTCCTTCTGAGCGGCCTTCACTTTATGTAACAAGTCGGGTTCGAGGCGCAGTTGAGCCACTTGCGCCCACTTTTTATACCTTATTTTCAGTGTGATGCCCAGTGATTCAAGATCTCGGCGCAACATATCGTTGATAGGCAAGCTCCCTACGAACACTCGACTCAGTGCGTCAGCTACTACGTTTCCCTTGCCAGGCGTGTATCTGATCATGATATCGAAATCGCTAAGGAGTTCAAGCCATCGCCGCTGCCGAAGATTCAAATCCTTCTGAGTGTACAAATATTTCAAGCTCTTATGGTCCGTATAGATTTTACACGGTACACCACAAAGATAGTGACGCCACAGCTTCAATGCAAACACTACCGCGGCAAGTTCGAGATCATGCGTTGGGTAGTTCTGCTCGTGAGGCTTTAGCTGTCTAGACGCATAGGCTATCACTTTGTCTCGTTGCATCAGAACACATCCCAGTCCTTTACCCGAAGCATCACTGTATATTTTAAAGTCATCTGGTCCGTTCGGCAGAGTGAGAATTGGGGCAGAGACAAGACACTGCTTTAACTCCGTAAACGAAGCCTCACAGTCGTCCGTCCAAGAAAACTTCGCACCCTTCCGTGTGAGTTGAGTCAAGGGCGAAGCAATTCTAGCAAAATTCTGTATAAACCGGCGGTAGTACCCTGCCAGTCCAAGAAAACTTCGGATATCGCTAGCTGACTCCGGATGTTTCCACTGCGTGATTGCTTCTACCTTCTTCGGATCAACCGAGATGCCTTCCGAGGAGATGATATGCACCAAAAATGAGATACTGTCCAACCAGAACTCATATTTACTTAGTTTGGCGTACAACTTGTTGTCTCGAAGGGTTTGCAGCACCATCCGCAGGTGTCCTGCGTGCTCATCCCTAGTCTTCGAGTACACCAAGATGTCATCGATAAAAACCACCACGAATTTATCGATGAAAGGCCTGAATACACGATTCATAACATCCATGAATGCAGCAGGAGCATTCATCAGTCCAAACGGTATCACTGAAAACTCGTAATGGCCGTAACGGGTTCGAAAAGCAGTCTTTGGCACATCTTCTGGCTTAATCTTCAGCTGGTGATAACCCGAGCGAAGATCGATCTTAGAAAACACTGCTGCCCCTTGTAGCTGATCGAACAAGTCATCTATCCGTGGCAGAGGATATTTGTTTCTGATTGTGACCTTGTTCAATTCCCTGTAGTCAATGCAGAGGCGTAGAGTTCCGTCCTTCTTCTTCACGAAGAGCACGGGCGCACCCCAAGGAGACACGCTCGGACGGATGAACCCACGATCAAGTAATTCCTGGAGTTGGCGCTTTAATTCATTCAGCTCTGCAGGAGCCATTCTGTACGGAGGCTTGAAAATCGGCTGCGTGTTTGGGAATGTATCGATAGTGAATTCAATCTCTCGATCTGGCGGCATGCCGGGTAGTTCTCTCGGAAACACATCGGGGGACTCCGCCTCAACGGAAGTAGACTCGACGTTTGCGTAGCCCTGCCGTGTGTCCTGAACCGACGCTAAGAATCCCTCGCAGCCTGTGTGGAGCATTCGCCGAGCAGATTTTGCCGAAATTACCATGCAGGACCCAGTCGCCCCAGTTGTCGGACTACTTGTGTAACAGAACTCGGCTTCTCCAGGCAGGTGGAAGACGACTCGTTTCTCTGCACACTCTATAGTTGCCGAGCACGCGCTGAGCCAGTCCATTCCCAAAATGATATCGTAGTCCCGTACATCAAGGACTAAAACATCAAGTGACAACTTCCTCTCCCCAATACAGATATAACCGCCTAGGCATGCTGAACAGACATGTATTTTTTACCAGACGGGGTGCTAACGCTTAAATCTAAATGCAACGGAGTCATTTTTACATTGTTCTCCACGGCAAAATTTGTGAAAATAAAACTATGCGTTGCACCTGAATCAAATAGGACACGAGCAGGTATATTATTGAAAAGCAAAGTACCTGACACGACGGTATCCGAAGCTAGAGCTTCTTTCCGTGTCATGGTATAGACCCGACCTTGAGCCTGATTACGCCCTTGCTGAGGCGCAGCTCGGTTGGCTTGGTTTGCCGCAGTCTGATTTGGTGGTTGCGGTGGAAGGAGCGGACAGCTGCTAATCTGGTGGCTAGGATCGCCGCATCTGAGGCAAGTGCCGAGCCGTTTGCGACAGACATTCTCGGTATGCCCTCTTCTGTTGCAGTAGGTGCAACGCTGCCCCTGGTTTTCTCGCTGACGACCGCCGTTATTTTGACGCTTTGCAGCGTTGTTTCCTCTATCGTTGCCTTGGCGTTTGTGATTGGAAGTTTGCACAGCGCCGGCAGCAACGTGAGGATACTGCGGTTCGAGCGAAAGGGCATGGTTTAAGACTTCCCTCATCGTCTGATACTGCGGAACGACTACGTGCCCGTGGATGCCAGGACGTAGCCCTCCTTCGAATCGTTTGGCACGACTCGCTGCATCCGGTAGATAAGCGGTAGCAAATTTGGCCAGTTTGTTGAATTTTGCCGAGTATTGCTTTACTGTCATGCTGCCCTGCCGGAGCTAAACAAACTCGTTTTCTCGTTGACGGCGTACATGTGGGGGTATAAACTCCTCCTCAAATGCGGCACGAAAAGTCGTCCACGCGATCGCCTCCTCTCCATGGCCAGGTTGAAGAGATCGTCGATGCACGTCCCACCAGTCGTGTGCATTGAGGCGAAGCAGTAGTTGGGCACAGGTGACGCGCTTGTCTTCCGGCACTTCTAGGAGAGAAAAATGATCTTCAAGCTCGGCGAGCCAATCTAGGGCCACGATCGGGTCCTCAGTCCCATTAAATGGAGTGTTGTAGACTTTCTTGAAGTTGCCAAAGGTGAAGGCAGTCACTTCCCTCGTCCTTGGCACTAGCGGAGTCTCTACTTCAAGGATTGGTTGGTCCACCGGAGTCGCTGCTGTCGCTGCGGACTGGTTGGAGGCCATAGTTTGAACAAGCTGCTGCAGGGTATCTACCTGCTTTTGTTGGACTGAGAGCCGGGCCTCTAGGTTGCTCTCGAACATGGCTTGGCGGGCATCATCTCTCTGTCGTTGCTCCGTTAACATTTGTATCACCTGCTAAAGCGAATCTGATCGAGACATGCCCCGTTGGCTTCGAGAGCTAGCTGATGTGCCGGAGCTGCTCTCCTGAGCCCGTGTCTCGCCTGGCGCTAGCGCTGATGGTTGCGCTTGCGCCGTTCCTTGGAAAGAAAGTAAATTACATCAGGATCATAATGTATTATGGACTTATTGCATGAACGTATCTCATTTTGGCCTTAACGAGTTCAGGAGTTCGCACAGGAATTTATCGTTAAGGGAACTTTTCCAGTTCAAGAGTCAAAGGAACTTTGAAGCTGTGCTCTGATACCAACATGTCACGCCCCGATTTCGTGGAATCGGTAGTCGTCCCCCGGGCGTGACCGCCGTGCGGGCCTAGGTTGCGCACCGCACAAGGCTAAGTATTTTGTTTTGCATAGCGAGCACATATTTCAGAGTACGCAGATAATTGAAACACATAATAAAACATGGAAAAGTTCTCTTTTATTGATAATATGAACATCTATTACAAACTCCTTGAACTGAGTCATAAGGATTGCCTCTATGGGCTTACAAAAGTGTTGACACAAAATGAGATAGCAGTCCTGTACATTACATCCTTACTAAACTCAAAATATAAGACCTTGTGTAGGAACGACTGCTTTGCCACGAAGCTGCATGGTTGCTTGGTGGCTAGCTTCTTCTTCAAAATATTTCTTCTTCAAAATGCTTCAAAAGGTTGGCACGGTCGAGGCGTGCCTACAGCTGGACTGGATTAGGGGTTTGTCTCCTGCTCCTCGCTCGGTTCTCCTTAGCGCGGGGAACCTGTTTCAACGAGGGTCAGTACATCGAAACGTACTGGTGAAGGCAAGCTAACCCAACTATACCAATCAACACGTTGTTTTAATGAAGTATGTATATTTGTAGGTTTTTATCTTGCCTTAGTTCATTTTACAGCAAGAAACAAATATAGAAATCACTAAAATAATCTGCCACCGCTCGGTGACATTTACCTGCCCGTCTGAACCACCTGCACATTACTTACCATGCCTTCCCTGCCAAGAAGACACAAGTTAGTAGCAACAAGTTTAAATATACGAGGGGATCACTGGCACGTTGCCATAATGGACGGGCTAGTCTTAGGACGAAATGACGTGCGGCGCAGAGAACAGGAGGCGCCACAAGCCACTCCATCCGAAGCAGGCGACTATCGTGAGTTCCGTCCGGATCGGATCGGTGCCAGTGCCCCAGCGACCGTCCGCAGGAACTAAGACCTTGAGAACAAGTTGTCCGTGATCAACGCAGTACACTAAGTTAGCTTTTTGAGGCAAATCAGGCACAGGGCAATAACAGGGCAAGATCTACTTTTGCATAGTCTTCCTGTTGAGTTATTGCATTGAAAATGAGTTCTATACATAGCACAGTTTTAAGAAGAAATACACATTCTAACTTATATTTATGCATATGATGAACATTCCAAACGAGCAAGCATGTAGGTAAGTAACCGTTCACAAGTTTCATTTGACAAGCATAACTTTACCCAAGTCTATTCCCTTTATTATCTTGAAGTCTTTTAGTTATTACTTGGTATCGTTTGATCGGGGCAAGCACGAACACAAGATATAGATGTGAAGACTAGCAAGTAGTGCTAGCTAATCGGGTTGGTAGCCACTCACTTTGGTAGTTGGAAGGAAGAAGGAAAGAAGTGCTTTAGGAGTCCGCTCGAGCGACGCCTACTGCTGGATCACCTGTATTGCCACGAACAGCTGATCAGTACTTCTTTTTCTCTTTTAGTTATCGGAATTGAAGTGCAGTCCTACGAACGAAAGCAATGAAATCCATCGAAACCGTTCAAGAAAATCCAAGCAAATCCGAAAACCAACTCAAGGCACGAAAGCAACAAGCGACAACGAAAACTAGGCAACAAAAGAATGCAGCGGAGAGGTCCCTCCTGACTCTGCCGCTAAGCCGATCCTTGGGGCACGGTCCACTGAATATGGGAATCGATTCCGAAGAGACAAATCCATAACGAGGATGAGTTCTTGATTCAATCTATCCCGATCGAACGATACCGTCTTGTATTTCTTAGCCGCGCTCCTCGAATAGGGGGAACGGGGCACCACAAGTCTGGTCGAATGCGTAGCTGGTATGTTGCGTATTCCTGGTCCTACGTATTTTGGGACTGGGACGTGACATGTTTTTGTGGTGGCCCATGCAGGTCAAGAGCATATCGTTTCGGTTATGTTACTGTACCAAACGAGCCTGCAATTTAAGATTTATTATTGAATATGATCTCAACCCATAATCGATTTTTAAAACTTTCTTTGTATTTGATTATCGCCCTTGGACTTCCCAATTGTATTCGTTCATTTTACATCAATATCGTTATCCTTGTTTTTTATCCCCTTTCATTTCGGAAGGATAAATGCTTGTGCCTGATGGTTTCCTCCAGAAGAAGATCGTAATCCAAACGACGAAGTACATGGTTTGTGTAATATTCTCTGAGAAGATTGTTACCCTCAGTAGGATAGGTTGATAGGTTCTTTTTAGATTCTAGAACTAGTGTAGAGTGTTAGCAAGAGAATTGGACCTAGAAGTATGTTCTTAGAACTGGTAAAATCCTACCCTTACTTGAGATAGCAGTGATTTGGGAAGTACTGGGAGCTAGAAAGATCATTGCTCCTAACCCTCTAAAATAATTTATGAAAATGCATAGCCAGGTGCTAGAAATTAGTTGTAGCATATGATAGCGATACCAGGAACGATATTATGAACTAGAGAAGATAAAATTTTAGGCTCTCATCTGGAAGATGATGATCTGATACCAGGAATTCTAGCATGTGTTTGTGGGTGATACCATTATGATAATTGCACTATGTGACTCAGAGCAATAAATAACGGAAAAAAAAAATTTGAGGAATACAATTGTAGGAAGAAATTTGATGAAAAGAGTAATTATACATTAGGGAAGGAAGAATTTTTTTAGGAGGATTAGTATTGTAAATAGAACGGAAGAATTTATTATGATGTTAAGTCTAGACTATGACATTGTCCTAGGCATGAGTTGGTTGAGCCAATACCACGCGACGCTAGATTGTCGACGTGGTTGCACCATATTTAGACCACCAGATTACCCTGAGTTTGAGTTTCTTCGGGGAGCCTGGGAGCATGGGGCCTATCTACCTTAGGGGCACACATTGCAGAAGGTGAACCGGTGTACCCCCGCATTATATCAGGATTTGAGGATATGTTTCCAAAGGATCTTCCAGGCCTGCCACATGACAAAGAGATAGAATTTGCTATAGAGTTGACTCCCAGAGCCGAGCTAGTTATTTCCCCCGTCTACAGACTAGCACCGAAGGAGTTGGTTGAGTTGAAGATTCAAGTAGATGATCTCTTAGACAAGGGTTTCATTCGGACTAGTATTTATCCATGGGGAGCATCCATCTTATTTGTGCCGAAGAAGGATTGGATGGTACGTTTGTGTATCGATTATAGGGCGTTAAATGCTGTAACGACAAAGAACAAGTACCCTTTGCCGCACATTGATGATTTATTTGATCAGCTAAGTGGCTCATGTGTATTCTCGAAGATCGATCTCAGATCCGGCTATCATCAGATCAAGGTACGAAGGGAGGACAATCCGAAGACGACTTTTCGGATGAAGTACGGGCACTATGAGTTCCTAGTCATGTCGTTTGGTTTAACCAACACGCCAACATTATTTATGAGCCTGATGAACAAGATTTTCTACCAGTACTTAGATAAGTTCGTGGTGGTATTTATCGACGACATCTTGGTATATTCCAAGAGCCAGGAGGAGTACGAGAGGCATCTCAGGATCGTGTTAGAGACGCTGAGGTAGGAGAGGCTGTATGCCAAGCTCAGCAAATGTGAGTTCTGCTTAGATAGAGTACCATTCCTGTGACACATAATCACCGAAGATGGACTATTAGTTGACCCGGAGAAGATTGCTGCAGTAGAGACGTGGCCTACCCCTACATCAGTTACAGAGATTAGAAGTTTTCTCGGACTTGCCGGATATTATCGGAGGTTCGTGAAAAACTTCTCGAGGATCGCTGCGCCTATGACGCGGCTGACGCGTAAAAACGAGGAGTTTATCTGGACTGAGGAGTGTCAAATGGCTTTCGATGAGCTGAAGAAGCGTTTGACATCAACACCGATTTTGATACTTCCTTCAGGATCGGGAGGATTTGTAGTGTATAGTGATGCGTCTGGGAGCGGATTAGGATGTGTACTGATGCAATACGGCAATGTGATAGCCTATGCATCGAGATAGCTGAGAGTTCATGAGAAGAACTATCCGACGCATGATCTAGAACTAGCTGCAGTGATATTTGCACTAAAGCTATGACGTCACTATCTTTTTGGAGACTCGTGTTAGAGATAGCCTATGCATCGATTCTAGCACGAGTCTATCCCAAAGGGACTGGCACAGGTTGGCACAAGGGCCAAATCATTTCAATTCCGTGCAAGCAATCATATCATTCAAATGCACATTTCGAAAGTATTTGGACTCATTGTTGGAACATTCCATTTGGGACATTGAGAGAGAGAGAGTGTGTGCACATAACCCACGAACGAGCTTTCAAAACTGAGAAAATCGAAACGAAGTCCAAAGACGTATAACCAAGCTCTGATACCAATCTGTCACGCCCCGATCCCCCGCAGGCTAATCTACCGTCCCCGCTAGGCGAGAATCACCGCGCCAACGCTCCCGCGGGACGATCGCTTCGGCCCATCTGGGCGTGATGCCGCACGAGCGTGAGCCGCGCCCGTGCAAGGCCATGGTTCATTGGCTGGCGGTAAGAAGTCTAAGCCACAAAGTCGCACAGATTGTCCGAGTGCAGCAAAATTATAGAAGCATAGGTGATTTGGTAACAAGTTCACTGAGTCGACAATAGCGGAAGCATTGAATAACACAAGTAGAAGTAAATCAAAGATCTTTATTGATATAAAGAATGTTACAGGCGGCGCATAGGCGAGTTTACAAGTCGCTCATGCCTCTCTCTCTGAAACAGTAAAAGCGTGCCAAGTGGCTACACTTGTGGAATGATACAGGCGATGTTCCAATATTATGTTTTGTATATGTGCTTCAGTTCCGGACGCAACGCTCCAAGCTTCAGAGTGAACTCCACGTCTTAGCAAGCACGAAGGAGGCATCCGCACCGAACGGGGTTCTCCCGCATCCTGCAAGCAACCTGGTGGATTATCAGTACACGAATGCACTGGTGGGGAGGCTACTCGTCCGCTCGACAAATCCAAACACGTAACATAGGTTCCGTGCATCAACTATTATGTTATCTTTCTAGTTGCCTAGGATCAGTTTCATGGCAATGTTGAATAACCTAACTCGTGTGGCAGTGCGCCGTACGATATAAGCGGAACACGGCGAGACTTACCAAGTTACCATTTGTCCTTTCATGTCCAAGGCAAACTAAGTTAATTCAAGCACGAGCAAGTATAAACATTCATGGCAATAGCGTATGCAAACACTGTGTTATGAACGAGACTATGTTTCGGATGCACGAGTTACTCGGATGATCAGGTGTGTTGCATAAGATGTTCAAGTGCTCCATAAGTACATGTGTGTTACGATCGTTCAGGTGTTTGGCTATTCTCGATGCGATGCAATGACTCGCACGCGGATAGCCGCTAAGCGAGGATGACTTATCTATATGAACAATTGTCGCTGACATAGCCATAAATGACACTAGTCACTGGCGAGAATGGCGTACAGCGAAAGAACATGGTGTGCTACAAGCCATCTCGTCCAATACGATGGAGTATATGATAGAGTTCCATCCGGACCGGATTGGCCCCGGTGCCCCGGAGGCCGCCCATGGAACTGAGATCCGAAGATCACCTTTTTCAAGTTGTCCGCGACATGTAGGTCAGGGTCTTTCCAAATCCATAACTTGACATGATAATCCACGATTCTTGTTCTGAACCGAGTATTTGCTCCACGAGCTGTGATTATTGACTTGCATGACATAATTCTCATTCAGAGGTAAACTTGATGTGATTATCATTCAGATGTAAACTTGACATGATTCTTGATTAACGAACAACTTGCCTTGATGCATTCCCCTAGTGCGGGGACTGCCTTAGCGACCAAACGGTCTCGAATACTTGCAGGTTCAATTGCACAGAAGGACTATTCAGTAGTCTTCTGGCTGACTCAATGCATGAACGATATGCGATAGTGTTACTTGTTTGTGGCACAAGTCTCGTGGGGCAACCATTGAGTCGAGGCAACATTACAAGTTAACATATAAGCAGGCAAGCATGCATTCATAAGTATTCACGTTAGCTCGGGCCCGAAGGTAAGCCGAGGAGTGAAACCGTAAAGGAACTTTTCGAGCAACATGATCTAGGGTCGTGCAGTGTAAACAAGTAAACATTGCACTAAGAAGAGCATATACATATCGTTCTATCGAGGCATAGCGGGTCTAGTTGCACAAGGCAAATGTAGCATGCGAGGGTCTGAATATAAGCAATGTTTCATTTCTATGTTATAACACAAGCAATACAAATTGGGATTATTCCCTTAGCTAGGTGCGTTGTATTCTTATTAGCATGCAGGGGGTGATTCACCTAGCGACTAGCATGTAGTATTCCATATTTTTAAGTGTGTTGGCTAAGCAAAGACAAGTTCACCGTAGCCACCCACCTTAGCGATGATTCGCCTCGGTTGAGCGATACTCCGAGCGAGCCTCTGAAAGCCTAGACCGAATTCCTGAAGGGACAAGTCTGGATATCATTTGCCTCAAACGAGTATTCTCGCCTGAGCAAAGCGGTTTGGGACGTTGCACTTTCGCCGTTTGAATCGGCAGTCCGCTTGAGCGGAACGGGATATTACATCTAGAAGGCCCAACAAGCAAGGCAGAACCAGCAACAAGTTAGAGCCACAACCCCTAGACGTTGGCCTGACAAAAGGTTCGGCAACCTAGAGCAGTGGTTAGCCGAAGGCGCTACGATCGTGGGTGAAATTTTTGAGCTCTCTTTAGCTTGTCTTATTTTGGGTTCTTGTCGAACGATTTTGTGTTCCGACACGTTCGAAATACGATAGTCATTTCGATCCTTTCGTTGAGCAAATGCAAGTTCTTCGTCCCATTCTTTCGTCTCCATCTCTCGTGGTACGTGATGTCTATTATGCGACCCGACTGCGAAGGAACGTCCTGGATCGGAGTCATGTCCTTGATAGAATCATTGGTACCGAATTACCCAAGGCTTGGCTCTTGTCCATTTTGTGAGTCAGCATAAGGCAAGCGATGGCGAATTCCTAATTGACTGACTCAAGGGTATATGTATCCATATGCCTCCATTTTTCCTGTATGCTGCTTCTG
Source organism: Iris macrosiphon (assembly GCA_036927795.1). NCBI lineage: Eukaryota > Viridiplantae > Streptophyta > Magnoliopsida > Asparagales > Iridaceae > Iris > Iris macrosiphon. The sequence continues at coordinate 306,606,125 of JAYESA010000005.1, forward strand.
TGAATTTACTCATTAGTTACTTTTGCAGTATCTTTTATTTCAGTCACTTGCTTAGTGTAATCCTTTGATTAGTGACATATGATTTTTTAAGCTTTCTCGTGTGTTCCAGCTCGACTAGCCTTGGTGAAATTTCGAGAACATAATTTTTCTAAGAAGGGTAGATATGTCACACCCGATTCCAGATTTGGTATTTCTAGAATTTAATCTTTTTATATGTGTATTCCTGTTATTGAGAGAGGCTTCCCGAGACCAATAGAATACCCATTGGCGTTGCCATAGACCCGGTTTAAGACACACAAGTAGAATGGACACATGGTTCGATTCATTTGATTGAACCCATGACTAAACCATATTCCTCTCCTCTTATAATATATATATGAATATTTTCTCTCTCCACACTCATTTTCTCATTTCACTCTTCTTGCTTCCTTCTTCCTCCTCTCCTTCAAGCTCCCTCTAGCCAACCCTACCCTTAGGAAGAAGTTGCTGTAACTTGGACCGTGAGAGGTAGAGGCTAGGAGCCACCCAAGGCAAGTACATCTTGCTCAATAGTGAAGCCTTAATTTTCGATATATATATATATATATATATATATATATATATATATATATATATATATATTGTTTAAAAAATATATTTGGTGAAAAATGTTCTCATTGAGTTGCTAATCATATTTATTTCTTAGAGTTTTGGATTTTGATGAGTATGTTTGAGTAGATCTAAATTTGAAGTTTAGGATTTTCATAGATTTCATGTGTTTTTTGTGGTTTTGATATACTAAAACATGGTATTTTAGAAAAACAGTTTTTGTGATTGATGGAGCACTTTATTTCGAACATTTTGGCTTTTGATTCACTTGATTTAGAGTTAAAATGAAATTTTATATAGAATTTTTTTTCGAGTTTTTTTTGGATTTTCCGCCATGGCTGAACCTGCTGTTTGGAGAAGACGAAGTTCTCATGCGGCCAACATGATATGCGGCCTGACCTCTATGCGGCCTGGACTCTTACCGCATAGCCAACCAACATGCGTCTATCTTGTTGGATGCATGATTATTTATTACACAAAGTGTTCTGGAACTAAATCCTTGAACTCCTTGTGTATTCACTCGCTGAACGAATGGGAAATTCGCTAAGTCCAAAGAAAATACCCTTGCGGCCGAGAGAGCATGCGACAAGAGGACTTATGCGGCAGTGCCCCTATGCGCCTCTTTTCCTTGTGGACGCATAACTCTGCTTCGTTCTTGCACATCTTTTTATGATTCTTGTCTTATTCTCTCTGACACGCATTTATGACCCATCACTCAGCACTTGGGTGCATGCGGCTAGTGGATCCATACGACCAGTGGGAGCATGCGACCAGTGAGTCCATGCGGCCAGTGGACGGATGCGACCAAGAATCCTTGTGTGCCTTTGTGTTCCTTTTAATTATGTCCATTTAATAACTCATTTTAGTGAATATTGTTGTGTGCTTTCTTATGTTGTTACAAGTTTATATTACCAGACAAGTTTTGCATGTAGTTCACGAGATAAGTTTATGTGCAAGTTCACAATCCTCACGATATCGTACAAATGTTTGTGTATGAAATCCATTGCATTTGGCATCAGGCAATCGAGGGTGAGTATTGCCCAATATATCGCGTGTCGCGAATACGATAACTAGTGAAAAGGCTTGTACTCGTGACTCATCATTCTAGGAAAGTTCTCAAGTGTCCACGACTCGAGAACTTGAAATAATTTAGTAAGAACTTGAAATAATTTAGTAATGATTTAAAACAAAATAAGATTTACCTAGATCATTGGGAGAAAAAAATATTGCGCTACCGGCTATCCCGATCTCTAAGGGCCCCATGCAGCATGAAACAATCATGTTAGGCAAGGACTCAATGACTGGCCAAGTTTACGCCTGCAACGACACTTACAAGACAAGTTTATATACAAGTTTATGTTGCAAGACAAGTTTATGTTTATAAAGCAAGTTTATGATCACAAGTTTAAGCTTATGCTTACAAGTTCAAATTTCTGTTTATGACAAAGTAACGAATTATGTTGTAGTGATATTAATGTGCATTTAAGTTTACTCGACAAGCGTACCCTTGGCCATCCGAGTTGACTGCAGTGCCGGTGGTAGCAATATTCTTTAAAGCATGCATTTGTTAGTAACTAGGTTTGTGATAACCCTAATTAGTTAATTATAGCTAGCCGTAGGCATGGTTGGCCGTGCAATGAATGTTGTCTATTCGTTAAGCTCGTCCCTTTTAATTCATTCTTTCGGCGCGTGGTTAGGGTGTTAAGCATACTCGGGTGAAGGTCTGCAATCCCGGTCCTTATTTGGTTTAAAGGTTGTGGTCCTGATCCAGAGTAGTTCCTATGCCCTCTTGCCGTTCGTCATCTTACTTTTCTTTATAGCACTTGTTATCCGTTCTTCTAGTTATATTCTTGAGACAAGTACATTGGTATCGTACAAGTCTCGATCCGCATTTTTTTTATATATCGCTTTTTTGCTGTATATTGTGATATGTTTGGTCTATCACCTTGAGCTCATTTGTGGTACTTGTTGCTTGGGGTTCTGACCCTACTGGTTTTGTATGGCCAGATTATCCCGAGGAGAACCAGGGTCCACCGCACTTCCAACAAGATTGCTTGCACTGGTAGGACTGCGGCCGAAACTTTCGAGTGGATTTCCTTCCTCCACCCCTCGTAGTATTATTTTATTTTATGGTATTTTAGCAAGAGGCAGTGTTAACCCCTTATTTTGAGATCACTTCTCTGATTTCGGTCAACATGATGTATATATTAGACCATGGCTGGTATATTGGATCATGTATAATTATATTCTGCTAGTGCAACATTTTGTATTCACTAGCTTCATGATCATATGTGGTATGTAATTTTAGACGTCTTTTTACTTTCATATATGCTATACTCTTGTACTTGATGTTGATGGATTGAGATACTAGAATTTGTCGGCCTTTGGACTGACGTCATAGCATGCTAGAGTCCACCCATATGTTTTCTAGACAACCTTAGCATATTGCGACTTAATTCGATATTCTGCAATGTGTGGTTGGCCATGTCAGTCCTCGTATTTATCCAGTAGTCTGGGAGCGGGACGTGACAGGTATAATGCCGTATTTGGCTCATCATCTTTTCTTTGGCTCATCATCTTTTCTTCGTTGCATATGTCCATGCTGGTCTTGATTATTACTTTCTACAAGTACATGCTAAACTTAAGTAGAAGTTACAGAAGCAAATATTAAAGCATTAACGAAAATCTGGACAATGCTGAGTTTAAGTAGAAGTTACTATAGTGATTGGTCGATTTTAAGTAATATACAGAAGTAAATATTAAAGCATTAATGAAAATCTGGACAATGCTGAGTTTAAGTAGAAGTTACTATAGTGATTGGTCGATTTTAAGTAATATACAGAAGCAAATATTAAAGCATTAATGAAAATCTGGACAATGCTGAGTTTAAGTAGAAGTTACTATAGTGATTGATCGATTTTTATAATGCTAAACTTAATTTATTAGCCATATTCAAAAATTTAACTTAAACATTGGACTAACAGATGAAATTTCTAATCCATTAGTGGAGGCTTTTCAGGGTTGGACTCCGATCGTCCTGTAGTTTTTTCCTCAAGAATTTTTCACGTAAAAAATTGCTCGTGTTTACGTGTGATTTTTCTGTGTGGTTTGAAATTTGGTTTTGTGTGTTACTATTGCTTGGTTCTCTCGCAGCTTCTTGATTTGGGGAAACGATTTTCACGTTTGCGTTCCCAACTTCTCTCACCTCCTCCTCCTCCTCCACCATACCATACAATGTGATCGATTTGATTAAAGTTAGGGGGGATTGGTGCGTTGAATACTAGATAGCCAGAAATTCTATATTCATTCTATATTCAAAAGAATCAAAATCTAAATAATTGCATTCACATGTTCGGTGAATATAAAAATATTTTCAAAAATATATAGTTCATATAATTTTTTTAACATTTTGATTGATGATTAAATATATTTAATAGTTGTTATTTTTTGTTTGTGACTTTTTATATATAGTAGTTGGTTAATGTGTGATATGTTAGTATTAAAAAGAACATGGTTTAAATCTTTTTGCGATATTAGCCTTTTTACTTATAAAATAATTTTTACAACCTGATCCTAATACGCAATGATGGACACTGTTACGATAGGGGTCGTGGCCTTATAGTTACGATGGAGGGTTCGACCCATGGGAACTTAGTTTCTAACCATGTGGAAATGACATATATAAAAAAACCATTTGAAATATACTAGAAAAAAACACTTAAAAATGAGGAAAAAAGTGAAAAAACTAATGAGAAAAAGAAAGAAAAAAACTTTAGAAATTTATAGAAAGTTTCTTCCCCCTAAAAGTGTAAAAAAAAGGAATTTTAAAAAATGAAAAATAATATAAAAGAAAAGAAAAGACACAAAAACCATAAAAATGAAAATACAAAGCAATTCTTTAAAAGAAGTGGGAAAAAAGATGAAAAAGAAGAAGAAAGAAACTGTAAAAAAAGTATAAAAAAAATACCCAGATAAAAAAATATACCCATTTATTAAGTGATAGAATTCCCATATTTTGGGGTTAACTATTTATAGGGACATTTACAATTCTAGATTTTTTTTTTAAATTAAAGGAATATGTTTTCACCTTAAATTTGCCTAGGAGTAAACAAAAAAAGGCTATTTGATATTGTCCCCTCTTAGATTAGGTATATTGATACTACCTTCCTGTTAGATTAAAAGTTAAAAATACCCCCCTGAAAGTGTCGTTAAAAACTCTTTAACGACAATTTCAGGTTTTTAATGACACTTTCAGGAAGGTATTCTTAACTTTTAATCTAACACGAGGGCAATATCAATATACCTAATCTAAGAGGGAGGTAATATCAAATAGTCCTAAACAAAAATTTGCATACTAAATGCTCCCTTAGGGGTTAGGTTGGATAGAAGATGAAAAGAAAAAGAAAAAAAAGATAAAAAGGAGATTTTTTTAACATAGTATGTCATCACCAAGTATCGGATTAAGGATGTCCGGCCCTCCAAAAAGTTGCATCCAAAAAAGCAGACATCTGCGGGTTATGCTCACTTTTAATTAACGAGTCATATGTGGATGTTAAATGCATGGACTAACAGATCTCATCACAACAACCTTAACAAAATCTATTATATTAATCAATCATCATCATATATATAATATATACAATAAAGTACATGGACATTAAAGTGTTTAACCCCTAAATCATGTGGGTTGCGTCTAAAACTCGATTACTAATGACTTTGATACTTCTTTTTAAAAGTTAAGAAGTCACAACATTCAAAGTAATAGATAACGAGTAAATGTATCTCAATGAAATTGACCCAACACTTTGGTTACTAATTAAGCACATCTACACCTCATTCTTTTAAAATTTTATGGCGAGTAAGCACAGGATTGAACAAAATAGCTATGTCCGCTGAAAACGGATATTTCAGATGACAAATTTAAATTTATGTATGTTTCCTTAGGCTGTAAATTATTATTCAAAAGAAAAACATGGGCCATCTTTGAATGATTTAACATAGACATTCTGGTTGGATATTTCTAGAACTATTGACCAAGTCCATGGAAGATTAAAGACAATATTTATTTTTTCTCCTTTTAGCATTCAAAAATCTCTATAGCCATTCGATTAGCAAGATGTACATTCAGGACTGTCAAAAATTATTTTAGGACTGTCAAAATTTTGGTTGTTCGATTTTATATATGCTGTTACATTTTGGCAGTCCTGGATATGCACAGGACTACCAAAAATTTGACAGCCATATAATTGCCAGAAGTGTGTTAATTCTTCATAATTATGGCAATGTCCTTAACATTTGTCTTAACAGTGTAAGGAAGAGATCATTATTTTTCCAACGAATGGATGGATGATTTTGATCCGTACGAATATATTCATCACTTCAGCTTGAGAAGGAAGCTAGGCCAAACATTTAATTCTTTCAGAGAGATCATACATAACACCAAATAACTAGATTATTAAGAATGACATTGACATCTATCTAGTAATTAAAACAAGTAGGACCATTAAGGTTTACTGGTCATTAGAGGATGGCTCTCCTTTCTCGTGTAAAAGCGATCATCATTTGAGCACGGTGTCGTGTTTTACTGGAAAGGATGAACTATGGGAAGAAATTCACTACAAAAAATGATGGCTAATCCAGTATCAACAGCATGAGTCATGACTATCTATCTTTTCTAAAAAAAAACCCCTCAGTTTTATAGTTTCAGCAAAGTTGTTAGAGTGAGTTAACCATCACTAGCTAGATAAGAAAAGAAAGCTTGATGGACTTAAACTATTAAAATAGACAAGCCCATTAAAGTAGACAAGCCCATCAACATTATCATTTTTCAAATCCATTAAAGCCCATTAAAGTAGGCAAGCCCATCAACATGATCATTTTTCAAATCCATTAGGTTAGAGCGCCCCATATGATGACCAAGAAATTAATCAATGCAACAGTGACGCTCATGTCACCCCTGCTTATCTCTACCAATAGAAGATGGCTTGAAAACGGTTTAAAATTGAACAGTCTAAACTGTTTGTAAATACTCCATTAATTATTCTTAATAAATTAAGTAATTATTTAACCATATAATATGATTTACTTATAACTAAATAATTCTAACTCAAGTAGTTAAGGTGAGAGACATTTTTCTTGCTTGTCCGAGTTCAATTCTTAAGAATAAGAGTATTTATAATAAATTTACATTTAAATTTTTTTTTTTGCAATATTAATTTTTTATGCAAGTGCAATGCACGTGCACGATACTAGTGGGAGATAAAGTGTTCTGACGAAGAGGTAGGACCGATACAAGTTTCATGTGGATCATAAATAACAATAAGAAGGACATCACTGATAGAACACTTTATCCCATACTAGTATCGTGCACGTACATAAAAAAATATTCTTGCAAAAAAAAATTTATTGTAATTTTTTTTTAATATAAATTTATTATAAATACTATTATTCTTAAAAATTGAACTCGGACAAGCAAGAAAAATGTACGTTCAATGTATGTGCACAATACTAGTGGGTGATAAAGTGTTCTGACGAAGAGGTAGGACCGATACAAGTTTCGTGGGGATCATAAATAACAATAAGAAGGGCATCACTGACAGGTATATTCTTGTAGGTGGTGTTTCTTAGCAAAATAAAATTTTCATTCTCTTCTCCTATTTTGACCTTTGCAGAGTCATCATCTTGACTTGGTCTAAAGTCGAACTCAGACTCAATTTCGTCTCTGGGTGTAGTTGCTAAACTTTGAACAATTCCAACTCGATTTATAGAGAGTTTTGGTTGGTTAGACAAATACCTCCTTCTAAAGTAATCTAATATAACTTAACTATCCAATAGAGAGCAAATATATATATATAAATATTATATATAAAAGACGATGCATGGTATATATATATATATATATATATATATATAATATATATATATATATATATATATATAACTTAACTATCCAGTAGAGAGCTATACATACACACACAATACATGCTCTCTCTCTCTCTCTCTCTCTATATATATATATATATATATATAGAGAGAGAGAGAGAGAGAGAGAGAGCATGTATTGTGTGTGTATGTATAGCTCTCTACTGGATAGTTAAGTTATATATATATATATATATATATATATATATATATATATAACTTAACTATCCAGTAGAGAGCTATACATACACACACAATACATGCTCTCTCTCTCTCTCTCTCTCTCTCTCTATAGAGAGAGAGAGCATGTATTGTGTGTGTATGTATAGCTCTCTACTGGATAGTTAAGTTATATATATATATATATATATATATATATATATATATATAAAACTTAACTATCCAATAGAGAGCATGTAAGGTGTGTGTATATATATATACAATGCGGTTTCTAGACAGCTCAAAAGTGAGCCGTCTAAGTCGTAAGTAAATACTCAACTACTTAATAATTTAAAAATTCTAAAAAAAATGTAACTACCCGTGTACGTGTTTACTTACGTAAAAACATATTAAAATCATTATAATATATATATATATATATATATATATATATATATATATATATATATATATATAACAAATCTAAATAAAAATATTTTCAATATTAAAAATATATTTAAATTAATTTTTTAATCTAAACTTTAAATTTACAGTTTTACAAATCAAATTTAAACAATTTCAATATAATTTAAAATTTTCAATAATATCAATGAATTTTATAAATCTATTTTTTCAATAAATATATATATAACAAATCTTAATTTATAAATATTTAAACTATTTTCAACAATATTTGAAAAAAAATATGTTATATATATATTTTTTTTTTCAAAAATATTTTCAATAATTTTTGAAAAAAATAAAATAAAAATATTTACGTACAACGCACGTGCATTTACTATATATATATATATATATATATATATATATATATATATATATATATATATTACCAAGCAATAATCTACCAAGCTATATTGAGAGATATATATATTGAGATTGCTTGGTAGATTATTGCTTGGTAATATATATATATATATATATATATATATATATATATTAGGTCATACTAAAGTCCACATGTTTTTTCTATGACTTTATAAATCTATCGGAACATCAATTAAGAAAAGGATAGCAAGGTCACATTGGCATTAAAATACGATAATAAAATTATATAAGCAGGGGTTTGTGATGTTGATACCAAATGACAAAAGTCAAAAACTTACACTAACCGAACATTGGCTGGCTAACGGGTCCGACTGACTTCTGTATTTATTATCGCTTCCACTTTAGAATAGAAATGTCAATGATACATACACTAAGACCCCAATTAAACCAATGTCTATTTTCTCAATCAACACTTATCCAAATCTAGAACTATGGGTCAAGACTCAAAATTGCTGACACCGATAAGAAGGAAAAGATAATGGAACATAACTGGAGTCTTATATCGATGGCGATGCAACAAGATTTGTTTCTAAATCTATGTCCAGTGTACAAATAATATATACGCATCTAGAGATACAAGAAATACAAATATTGTGTCCAACTCCCTATATATATTTCTGCAGGAATGGATTGCCATTCATATATATATATATGCAATATAAATAAAAGCATAGATATCCCTTTTAAAGTCTGACAATATCAACAAACTAATATCTTGATTCTTGAAGTAAACCCAGATATCCGATGTCTGAAAATATCAATAAACTCATGATGTCTAAATAAATACACACTATAACCTAATTGATACTTGAGCATGCATATTCTAGTAGGTAGCATCATGACATTATTCCATATTACTAGGTAGTACTGTATGTTCAGCATATCACATTAATATCAACCACACAGTCCAGCCAAAATCAAAGTAGAATATTTCTCCATGTAAAATAATAATCACATTTGAGTCAGCATCACTGTTAGTCCAGCCAATCACCTTCATCATCTATGGTTTGAAATATAAGAAAATAATATTTCTTGCTTTACTGGACCAAATCATGAAACTAAGTTCTCACAAGTAATTTGGACAGGAAAAGGAGAATCTCCTTTGACCAACGCAATTTATGATACATTACAAACAAGGACAGGACTAGAAATCAGAATTACCTAGGAGCTGAGAAAATTATTATGAGTGACCTGTGTGCCGAACACACAATCATACGAGGGACTCACATAAATTTGGTCAGCATGATAATGCACAAGCACGCAAGTTTTCTCGGTGGGTATCCCTCTTGCCATAAAACAGATAATAATTCTCCCAAGTTTCAAGGACCCACTTCGAATGAATTATAATTAAGATTGTACAACTTTTCTTATATTTTTCGCAGAGCCAAATTTTATTTTTTTATTATTTGACAAATCATTATTGAGACAGCTACGAATCTTTTATTATGTGTATAGCTAGGATGGACCCCTTCTTTTCATTAAAAAAAAACAAAACGAACAAAAAAGGAAGCAAGTAAAAAAATTAAAAGTTTTTGTTTTTGTCCTTTCATCGCTCTTCCAACCAAACCAAACAAGGCTAAATAAGCCACAAGATTATGTACAAACTTCCATTAAACTTCGATCTAAAAACCAACTTAAACAGCTTGCATAGGTACATCAATGGCATCATACATTCGTAATCAACGTCTTAATGTTCAGTTAACTGTCACGTTGTGTCTGCATCGAAGTATGACCAAATGGAAGCCATAGTTTGCAATATTGGTCGTTACGGCCGATACCGAAATGGTTTGGCATGTCCCAATCCAATATCGACAACTATCGATATTGTCCGATACCGACGTTGTGATCTCTTTTCCAGAAAATTCGGTATAGAAAATTGAATCAAAAAAACCAATCAACGAGGGTGTAAAAGCATAGTAACGTTAAAAAAGCACGTAAATGCAGAAAATTTATTTATTACAGATAAACCAATCAGTAAAGGTGACTATTATCTCATTCAATTTCAAAACTATTAAGAAATGATACATAATACTTAAAATTATGCTTAAATATATAAAATATTTTTTTAATATACTTTTAGTAATTTATTAACATTTATTTGTCTTACGATACCAAAAAATCCTATGCTACGATCCGAAACTACTGATACCGATACCGTTGATCCCAATACTCATAGGAAAAGTCTGATACCGATACCGCGAACCTTGATGTAAACATCATATAATTACTGGAATTGGCTAGATATACACTGTACTCAGTGACCGCACTAGCTTGCTTGACAGATTAAATTGTAACATATTCTTTTGTTATAGCTTTCATTTAATTTAACTTCGTTTTTGTATTGCTTGAAGTACCAATAATATCTAAATTTTGAATCTGACAAGTAATCCTTTCAATTATGATATGAGCGGAAACTTGATGATATAGCTCTGAAATTGGTCATGTCATGTGAGAACAATATCATCTGGATTAAAATTCCAAAACTTATCATCAGATCCTAACTTATTTGGAAGATGGAGCAAAGCACTTATAAGAAGGCTAAGAGGTAGAATGATTGTAAAGGATTTAGAGAAACAGAAATAAACAAGTGAACACACAAGTTGACGAGGTTCTTATTTATTTGAACTTAAATCAGAGATCCACAACATATTTGAACTTAAATCAGAATACAACAGACTAGGCCATCAATTTCCAGGTTCTTAGGTTATGAACAATATGTCGGATTCTAGCCATAGTTTGCGATATCGACCGTTACCGATACTGACATTGGGGGTCTCTTTTCCAGTCAATTTGGCAAAAAATATTTAACGAAAATGACCAATCAACAATGTTGTAAAAGCATAGTAAGGTTGTAAAAGCATGTAAAAGAAGACAATTTACCTATCGCAGTTAAATCAATCAAAAGGGTAAATACTATTTAGTTCAATTTCAAAACTACTAATAAACAAGACGAGAAATACTTAAAATTTTGGATGAATGTATGAAATATTTTTTCTAAAATTTTAATAATTATTTTCTTTCCGATATCAAAAAATCCGATACTCCGATTCGAAAACGTCGATACTACCGATATCGCCTATCCCGATACTCATAGGAAGAGTCTCATACTGATTCTAATACCTATACTGCGAACCTTGGTTCTAGCCAGTGTGGATCTAAAGATAGAGACTGTTCGAAAGGAATGGGAGAAGAACAATCAGAAGATAATTTGTCATATAGTCCTATTCATAAGGCTGTCCTATAATATGCTACCAGTTATAGGTTATTCTTACTTATTCAGGTTTGTATCTTTCTAGCAAAGAAACGAAAATAGCCAGATTTGTTTCTAAAGCTTCAGTTACAAAAGAAAATCTGGATGGTTTTATCTTGCATAGAATAACCTTCTGGTTGTACAGTTTTTGAAGATTATGTATTACACAATGCAATGACAATTATCTGATAAAAAACATGATAGCGAAATCCATAGTATATTAGACAAATGCTTGCATTATTCACTTTTTTAAGCAACTATTTGACATGGGAAGAAAGCCAATTGATTGCTATCACTGGCTAAAATTTAAAGTGTCCTATGATGACATTTGCTTCTCACCTTAAGATCATAGTATATGTCTATACTTGCAAGTATGGTTTGTGCTATGATCCAGGCTCTTATGTATTGGCAATCTCAGGTGTCCCCAAATCCTCATGTTTTCCCTAGTTCCTTCAATATATAAGACTTGATGCACCCTCTGCATCATAATGCCTTCAAACTTGTTTGTCCAAATGAAGAAGACTAAATCACCCTAGTGACACCCCAACTATAGCGTCGGATGTTTTTCACACCTTAACTTCCCACTGCTCGATTTTGGCACCCCCAACTTCATAAATTGTTCTTTTGAAGCACCTTTCGTCAATTTTGAAGCACATCGAGACCACTTCAAAAACATATCTTGTAGTACAAAAGCGCAATTTAAATACTTGTATTGCCAGGTATTCTTCTTTTGAAGTGGTTCCGATGTTTTTCAAAATTGACGAAAGGTGCCTCAAAAGAACAATTTCTAAAATTATGGCTCAAAACCGAGTAGTGAAAAGTTAAGGTCTCAAATGAAGAACAACACATTGTGATGCTCTAAAAGATGCTCAGGTGTGATGATTTTCTTCATACAATAAGAGAAAGCCCGTCTTCCTGATATTTTGCTTTCTTCTTGCATGAATGAAAGACTATTGATCCTTCTACATCTAGTGTCGGTTGTCACCAATTCTGCTCATTGCTATAAAGATCTTGGCATGCTATTGATGAATATTCTATTTGGGTCTTTCCAGTTCTACAATGTGTCTTTTGATACAAGAGGAAATAATCAGAAGCCATGTAATTTCTCCCCTTCACTGGGAGTAGAATTGTTATAGTATTTTTCATGCTTTAGTATGCGATTTTATTTTTGGACTTTCTTTACATTTGACATTGAACAACACCCCCCCCCCCCCCCCCCCCCACCCCCCTCTTCCCCCCTCTTTCTCTCTCTCCCTCTCCCTCTCCCTCTCTCTTAAATTCCTGGGTCCTCCCCTGCTTGTACGCAGTAAGATTGCAAAAGCCCCTATTCTACTCTCACAGAGGAAACAGTAAAACCCCTCAGCTTCCTTATATATTATCCAAGGTTTTAAGTATAGGCCATACCTGATATGTTTTGTCCATTTTGAATCAGGATTGGAGGGTCCTTAGCGTCGAAACCGACTGATCCAAAACCCCCAAAGTGGATGGATACTCATAATTAGGAGTCTGAAACCGAGTTCTTGAACCTTGGCATTATCTATCTGCCTCAATGTGAGCACAACCAGCTTCCTTCATTACTCTGTTATCATCCATCAACCTCCTCACCTTCTCCGACCTTCTCCAGTCGCCCATGGAAGCATATATGTTTGATAACAACACATAGTCCCCACTCCCGCTCTCCTCTCTCCATTTCATCTTGAGAAGCTCCTTGTTCGCCCTCTCCCCCAACTGCACATTCCCATGGTTCCGGGAATGTCCCAGCAATGCCCGCCATATAACTGAATTAGCTTCCGCCTCCAAGCCGTCGACGAATCCAAACGCTTCTTCCAACAGCCCCGCTCGCCCTAATATGTCCACCATGCAACCGTAGTGCTTAACATTCGGCTTGATCCCGTACATGTTCCTCATGAGATCAAAATACCTCCGGCCATCCTCGACCATCCCTCCGTGACTGCACGCAACAAGAACTCCGACAAAGGTGATCTCGTCCGGCCTTACCCTCCCCTTCCTCATATCTTCAAACACACGAACGGACTCTCCGCTGTGCCCGTGCATAGCCAACCCACCGATCACCGAGTTCCAACTAGACACATCCTTTTCTCTCATACCACGAAACACTTCCACCGCCATCTCGATGCTCCCGCACTTGGCATACATGTCGATCAAAGCATTCCCGAGAACCACAGTCAATCCTCCCTCGAGCGACGAATGTAGCCGCCTCCCGACATCAAGAGCTCCGGTGTCGGCACAAGCCGATATCAGGCTCAACATAGTAACATCATCCGGCCGCCCACCCGCCGCCCGCATCTCCCGAAACACCTCCATCGCCTCATCCTGCATCCCGCACCGCGCGTACCCTCCGATCATCACGTTCCAGGACACGGTATCCTTGCGGGGTACGCGGCCGAACAGCTCCCTAGCCCTGCCCATCTCCCCTCTCTTCGCGTACCCCGTGATCATCACGTTCCAGGAAACCAGGTCCTTGTTCTCGGTCTCGTCGAACAGCTTCCTCGCGAGACCGAGATGGCCTCTCTTGGCGTACCCGGCGACGAGCGAAGACCTCGCGACGACGTCGTGGCGGCAGCGGGCGCTCCCGAAGAGCCTGGCGGCGACGGAGAGGTCGCCGCACCTGGCGTGGAAGCTGAGGAGGGAGTTACGGACGAAGACGTCGTCCTCGAGGCCGATCCTGACGGCGCGGGAGTGGAGCTGGGCGGCGGAGGAGGCGGGGGAGGAGAGGGCGGTGCAGGCGCGGAGGACGAACGGGAGGGCGAGACGGTGGGGACCGCGGGCCGGCACTCGGGAGTAGAGGGAGAGGGCGAGGGAGGGGTCGCGGGAGTGCGAGGCGCCGCGGATGAGCGTGGCGACGACGAAGTGGTCCGGGTGGGGGATTTGGTCGAACAGGTGGAGGGCGTAGGGGAAGGCGTTGGGGACGGAGATGGCGGAGGAGAAGATGAGCTCGCGGAGGGAGGAGCGGTCGGAGGGGAAGGCGCCTCTGGTCAGAATGTGGGCGTGCATTTGCTTCAGGGAGCGGAGGGTTCGGATGCGGTGCCATAGTCCGCTGCGTTCGCGGAGGTGGCCGGATTTTCTTAGCATTGCCTAAATTGTTTATTCACCTCCTCTGCCTCTGCACACGCTCATTCTATACTGCATTTTTGTAAACTCCTATTAAATTCATAATAATAATATTTGTCTCTCCAAAAAAATTTATCCAAACCATTCATTATACGGTTTTTTTTCGTATAAAATAATATATTTATATAAATTCATAAAAAAAAAAGTTAGGAGAAATTGTAGAAAGGAGGAGGACCCACCAACTGAGTTGGCGGGGTGCAGTGGTCGGGAGTAACTCGCCAACTGAGTTGGCGGGACGCAGTCCTTGAGAGGCCGTTCGCCAACTCAGTTGGCGAGTGATGCTGAGTTGGATTCTGTCCGCCAACTCAGTTGGCGGGTGATAGTTTAGGTTGGGGTAAGTGACCGTTGCACTATGCTCCCCAACTCAGTTGGCGAGTAAGGATCCGTTCACACACTTGGAAATCATTATAGTCGTTGCACAACGGCTATTAAATTCAACATTCTCCCTCTATATATTTTCTATCTCAACCAAATCATCTCACACTCACTCTATTTCCTCTCTTCCCTCTAGCAAAGTCTCCAACACTCTCTCCGTCTCTCTGCTGCTAGCAAAGCTTCAGTCAAAGTTTTGCTTGCAGCTAAAGTTCATTTGAGTTTTCTGTAGCAAAAGTTCTCAACCGTCATGGATCGCAGCGTAAGAATTGTATGCTCGCACGGCGGTAAAGTAAATGGGTTAAATTACGAATGAGGAGAAAGTATAATTTTGTAGGCCAGCGCATAGCAACTGAAAATACTCCAACATCACTGAGAATGCTAGTAACAGGCCTACCAATATAGAAGTGCTCGTAGGACCAGAACTATAAAACAAAAATATGACATTAGTACAAACAAAATTTTCGTATAAAATTACTCTAACTTTTTAAGGTCTTTCATTCATACATGAATCAGTGAAATACATCCACAAATACTCTTGCGATTAGATCTCACAAATTCTGTCAGATTGGCGTATAAAAAGGCAAGAGTAGCAGCTCCTCACGCATGCTCAGTAGGTTTTGTCAAATCATCCAAGAATGGTAGAAGCTGCACATTTACCATATTTTTTGATGCATCGAAAAATAGAATTGTACCACATAAACAGAGCAGATACGTTCTAGTGCCACGAATGACCTGGATATATTAAGTGTTATATGGACACTAAATTAAGTCATAAACAAATTTACTCATAAAAATACATACCCGCATTTCATCTACATCAACCACCCCGTCAATAGTGTGATGTAGGTCCATGAAGTTGCCACGAAGCCATGTAAACTTCACAAAATTGCCGTCTTTTATACCTGATGGAGGGCTAACATCGAGATACCTCTTGATCAGATCAGGTCCCTTTAAGTGCGGATCAAAATATATAGCGTTACCTTTAATAGGTAACCCTAGTATATTTGCCACATCAAAAAGGGTGATCGTCATCTCGCCGAATGGGAGTTGGAAAGTATTGCGTTCGGGCCACCAACGCTCCGCAAGACTTACAACTAAATGAAGATCGTGGATTAAATATCTAACACGATCTATATAGTGGAATCCAAAGGATTCCACCAAAGCCTTTTGGACCGAATTTAGCTCCCACGTACGATAATTCCTTTCGGTCCGCCAATGTACATGGATCCGGGTTCGTAAACCAAGATCATGGTCGTATAACTATAAAAAACATATACATTATATTTTGTGTGTAAATTACTAAAGTTGGAAACTTGTAATTTCAAAAATTATCTCGCCAGTAAATATCTGACTAGAAATGTGGTCTTCACGTTGCTTAATAATAAGCTGGGTAGTCGGTCCGCCAGGAATACGACCGTCATTGTGGGTAGCCATCTCCAAAAATGTTGATTATAAGATGTGAGTAGGAGGAGGAGGAGGAGGAGGAGGAAGAGGATTGATGTGAGTAAGGAGGAGGAGGAGGAGAAGTGTAAACCCCCAGATTTTGCAATAATTTTAAATGGGGATTTTTCACAAATTTCTGGAATTTTCTGGGAATTTTCTGAAATTAAAATCAGGGTTTTGAATTATTACATAATTTTTAATTAATATTAAACAACATTAAAATATTATGAAAATAATATTTTTGGGTGTAAAATAAAAAACTGGACTTAGGGTAATTTTTTTGGAATTTATTGGACCCCGAACCTATTTTTAAATATCTAAAAACTATTTAAACTATTTATTTATTTATTTATTTATTTATTTTTTATTATTATTATTATTATTAATATTATTATTATTATTTTTCTTATATTTAGCCCAGCCCGGCCCAATTATCGGCCCAGCCCGCTTCGTCGGCCCAGCCCACCCTATCGGGTCGGGTCGGGTCCGCCCGACCGAACCCGACCCGCCCGCAGACCCGCTTCTCCCCCAGCCCCCGCACGAACCCACGCCGCCCGCGTCACCCGGCCGCTGCCGCTTCTTCCGCCGCGCTCCACGGCCGCTGCCCGCGTCACCCGGCGCTGCCCGCTCCTCCGCTCCGCCCGCCACGATCCCCTCTCCCTGACCTCCTCCTCCGCCTATAAGAACCCCCCCCCGACTTCTCCTTCTCCGGCCACTCCTTCACCCACGAACCGCCGCGCCACCGTGCTCCCCTCCGCCGCACGCCGCCACGGCCACCTCGCCGCTTCCACTGCCGTCGCCGTCGCCTCTCCCCCGTCCTCCGCCTGCCTCCGGCCCCCTCGACAGCGCCCCGCAACAGCAGCCGCCCTGGGCCGCCACCGCGCCGCCGTCTCCGCCCGAGCGCCGCCCTGGCCGGCCCCTCCCCGCCGCGAGCCGCCCTAGCGCCGGCCGACCTCCCCGCCGCCCTGGCCAGCCTGAGCCCGGCCACCGGAGCAAAACCCTAACCCTAGCCCTATTTCTCCCTGTGTCGGACACAGACACGGGACACAGTGTCCGTGTCGTGTCGGACACGTTTTTGTCCGGTTTTTGGGTCCCGTTCAGGTGCGTGTATCTTCTTACCCGTAACTCCATTTTCGTTTCCGCAAATTGCGTTGTGAAGCCTGTATGACCCTCTCGGTGCCCGGACAAACCGCTCGGGGCATCGCGTCCTGTGGTGATCGCACACCGCGATCCAAAAACAGGAAAACCAGACCCTGTTTCACCCCGGAACTGAGTACGCCCCACCAAACGGGACGACTTGGTCGCGTGCGGTCTTCACAGATACGTGCGCAGCGTCGATACGGACGTGTGAGTTTTCGCGGAAGCTGATTCGGGTGTGCGTGCACACCGGAATCAACGCGTATCCGCGGACATCGCCCCGTATCCGACTTTTCTGTAATTTGCCCTAACTTCTTGTACACTCATCAGATCGAGACGAAACTTGCGCCATCGGACTCGTAGCGATACGCTGGTCCTGTGGGTCAAGTTTGGTTCGATTCTGAGAACGTTGACGAAATCGCGTGTCGTGGGCCCCACAAGCCCCGCTCGACGGGCGATTTTGTGTTCGGCTCATCGGAATCCAAATAAACCATAGTGCACTTGGTTCAACCTTCGCATAACTACTTTACGTGGATTGAGATATATAGTGATTAGTAGATAGATGTACTTGCCCGTTAGATATGCCTGAGCATATCGTATCAGCAGCATAACTGTGCTGATCCGAATATGTGAATAGGGATTACCAAAATAGCATTTCAATCCACAACTGCTTTGACAAATTCCTGTTGAATTCTTTAAACGCATTGATCCCCACACTTCTAATCTGTTACCTCCCCCTTGAACTTTTGATTATTGTTTTTTGCCTTCCCTTATTTCGGAAAGACGAAATCTCGTGCTTAGTATAAATACGAGAGTGTATTGTTTTGTAGCCTTTTCGGTTTGTTCTTGGGTAATTACCAAACCCTATTATTAGATATGATTGCAGTTTAAATTTGTGCTACCTTTAGGATGACCTTCGCTACCTACCTACCTATGTTCCTGGTACGTGCATCCCTATGACAGCAAAATTTTTATTTTTGCCTCGTAACTTGGAGCAAGATTCAGAACTCAAGTATTACGAAAAAGGATGTATCATTTTGCTGACAGGAGTCTAAAATGATTTCACCTGGATAAATAAATGATTGACTCCTGAATGGATAGCAGCACCTATGACTAGTTGACTTGTAAGGATCAAGATTCCTATGGACCGACTCTCCAAATCAGCACAATTCTTACCTATAGAGTTGACCAGTCTGCTGAAGCTTTAGCTAACTTATTTGAGGCAGATCGTAAGATGGCACGGCATACCAGTCAGCATTGTACCAGACAAGGATTCACGTAACCAGAATTGATGATCAACCGAAGAGACAGTTAAGTATATACAAGGACACTGGCGAGCAGTGCAAGACAGACAGGAGCAGTGGGCAGACCGTCGTCATCGTCCCTTGGAATTCAAAGAGGACGATCATGTCTTCTTGAGGTTATCACCATTAGGCCGAGACCTGTCATATCAAGAGCAACCCGTGGAAACCCTTGACCATCGAGAAAAAGTATTGAAGAACCAGTCTATCCCCTTGATCCGCGTAGAATGGAAGCATAGCGCGCCAGAAGAATCTACTTGGAAGCGCGAGTACGACATGCGTAAACGTTTTCGAACCTATTCGTAACCCAAGATATAAATTACTTTGTTAAATTATATCTTATGCCGTCTTTGACTTCTACCATGGCTTAGTTTTAATTTCGAGGACGAAATTTTTATAAGTTGGGTAGATTGTAAACCCCCTCGACCAGATTCCAGTATTTTAGGAGTATTTTTCACAATTTAGGATTTGTTGCAATATTTTAATTTATTTTGCTTGCATATCCTATTGACTTGTGCACCTGTCCATCACCTAATTATTTGGAGCTTTACCTTGACTATTATCCCCGAACAAAGTTCACGTACCTCTCCTAGACATGCCAGTCTACTATCCTGCACTTTGTGCAACTCCCAGATACTCAGTTTTGAGCCTCGTATGAGGCGCACAAATCTCGTTACAAACGCCCGTATTTAATTTCTATTTTAATTCCCAGACCTGTACCCATCCCTGTTCCAATAGAGATTAGAGGCCAGCAAGCACCCGTTTTGTCCAGACAAAAATACGTTATTTTTCTACACTGAGTATACTACATTTAGTGTATTAACACCGTAGAAAAATTATGACCCTACCTGCCTCTAAATAATTAGAGAACACCGTGCGCAGTATTTATTAATTAAATAAATACGATGACCGTATCACCCAGAAAACCAGGCCCAGTCCCTGCCCAGACTCACCCCCACCCCCTCGGGACCCTCGCACAGCTTTCCCTTCAATTCGGTGAAATTTAGAATTTTCGGGAATCGGGAATTTTCCCAGACAATTTCGTAATTGCGCAATTTCCCAAAATAGGACCTTTGCGCAATTTATAAAATTACAGGGACTTTTCTACAAAATTTGCACATGAGGTGTCATCCCCTGATTGGCCGGTGAACGTGCACCGTCCATTCCAAAAGGAGTCCAGATTCAATGTATTTACATAAGTAAATATCCTAATTGATAATTTACAATTTAGCCCCTAATTAATTTCCTATAAAAAATAAGAAAAATAAAATAAAATAAGAAAATCCTAAACCTACCCTGGCCGCAGCAACCCCTCCCCCCGGCCGGCGGCGAGCTCCCTTGCCGGAGCGGCAACCCCCCCCTGGCCGCCGCGGCAAGCCGCCCCCGCCCACGGCGAGGCTCCCCCTTTCCCCGCTGGCCCCCTCTCTCCACTCTCCTCAGCTTCCCCTCTTCCCCTGATCTCACCCATGGCCGGAGCGGCGAGCCGACTCCTCGTCGGACCCGACCCCCCGGCCGCTCTCTCCCCTCTCCCCCTCCCGCTGGGCCGAGCCCCTCTCTCTCCTTCTCCCCAACCTCCTCCTCCTCTCTCCTCCGGCCCATCCTAGTTCGCCACCACCGCCATCATCACCGTCGCCATCTCCTCCACTCCGCCACTCGCCACCCCCCCGGCCGCCCTTCCTCTTCTTCCCTCCACCTCCACCCCCATCTCAGGCCGCCGCCACCACCATCCTCCACCACCAGCACCAACGCCACCACCACGACCCACTCCTTCTCCTCCTCCTCCTCACCATGGAACTCCTCCCCCTAACCCTAACCTAGCCCGAGCCGCCACCCCCCGGCCGCTGAGCTCAGCCCAGCGCCCAGCCGCCTTCCACCTGACTTCTCCCCCACTGCGGCTTCAGACTCCGGCCACTGTCCAGCTCCGACTCGCTGTGCAGACTCCGGCCAACTCCTGAACGATGCCCAGAGCTCCTCCGTCGACGAGTCGACGACCCCGGAGCCCTAGCCGCAGCGCCGTGCCCTGCCCGGATGCCCCGCTGATCGACGAGCTTCGCCTGAGCGCCTCCGACGAAGCCCCGGCGAGTCTCCACTGGACTCGGACTGGACACAGCAGCTGGACACGGCCCGGACACGTCCAGGACACGAAACAGTCCCCCAGACACAGGGAAAATTCATTCCACGGAGACCTGTTCAGGTAACCCGTTCTATCTCCTCGTAGTTCCATTTTTAATTCCGTCAATTGTGACACGTAGGCTATGTGACCCTCTCGGTGCCCGTGCAACCCGCTCGGTGCATCGCGTCCTGTGGCGATCGCGGCACGCGATCCAAAAACAGGAAAAACAACGACCCGATTCACCCCGGAACTGGGTACGCCCCGCCAAACGGGACGACTTGGTCGCACGCGGTCTTTACCGAAACATGCGCGACGTTGATACGGACGTGTAGGAATTCGGAGAAGTTGATTTGGATGTGCGTGCACACCGGAATCAACGCGTATCCGCCGACACCGCCCCGTATCCGTCAGTTCTGGAACACGCTGCTACTTTGTGTATACACGTCGGATTGAAACAAAACTTGTGCCATTGGACTCGTAGCAATACGCTGGTCCTATGATCCAAGTTTGGTTCGATTCTGAGAACGTTGACAAAATCCCGTATTGTGGGCCCCACAGGCTCCACTTGACGGGCGATTTTGTGACCGGCTCATCGGAATCCGATTCTGGAAGTTCCGTTGGGTTCGTATCATCGTTCCTGACTTGTTGACACTAAGTTTGGCGAATTTGGAGACCTTTGACCCTGACACATTTTTCGGTGCAAAGCGGCCCACATGTGGACCCCGCTTTGACTAGAAACTGTCATTTTTGTCCCTGTGTCCAAATTGGACGAAAGGACAGGCGTTTCTAGCTATTTGATATTTTTTGAGACTGTTAGTGATGTTTATTTCAGTATCCGGAGACATTCATTCTGAGATCAGAGTTTCTGACACTTGGTATTTGACATCTGGACATTATATTCGCAGCTCTCCTGCCAGGCAAGTATACCTTGCCTTGTTGTACTGTTTAAATTTAGTTATTGTTAGTTACATGTTTATTTTTATATAAATGTGCGCGTCCGAGAACACTCGGGTGCAGTCAACGAAGGCGTTGACGTTAGGATTGTATCTGACCTAGTGTCTAGTAGACCCACCTAAAGTTATGAAGTTATTGATATGACTTCCAGGCCTTGACACGTATCATTACACGTCACAGAGTGAGTTCATGTAGGGACGCGTGCCTCATATTCGACTGGCCATCGGTGTGAGCAACATGTGTAACGGTATTTAGCTTAGTTTATTTCTATGGAGACTTGCATCATTATACGAGATGTCCACGTCGTTTTCACGACTTGTATATCCTTGGGTGGGGAAGATATCTAGTAGACGTATGGGACACCCCCTTCTTAAGTCTTTTATCCTTCGTACCATGCTCCTCGGAGATGGTCGATTGCAGAGCTACCCGTGTGTCCGGGGGCATATGACACATATACTAGCCAGTCATGACGATTGGTGAATTACGTCAGCATATGTCAAGCCTACACATTCCCATGCGTACTACCAGATCTTTAAATTGCATTCACTTAGATGGTTAGCACACCCCCATTTATTTATTCAGTATTTACATACATGGCATGTTGTTTTTCTGTATCTTGCTATGTCCCTCTGAGGACCTGGTCCCCTGCCACGTGTATATGTTCTTGAGTATTCGCAGGAGCACAGATCCGGACATGTTACGTATATTCCGAGGAGGTCTTCTCTTCGAGCCTCGAGATTGTCAGATGTTGTTCTTTATGGTGTGTATTCTGGTTCCTTTTGTATTCTATTTCAGCAGTAGATTTGATTTCATCTAACTGTCATTCTTAGATATCTGTATTGAGATCTAGTTACATGATTATTGGTTATTCATATTTGATTCTGTGGATGAGATTTAGATATTACCCTGTGACTTGTGATCAGTTTTACCACTTATGAATTATTGTTCATTATACAGCGTACGCACGTATATATGGTTTCCATATATTGGAGTTGCCATATATACGGGCCAGCTGGCATGGTTACGTGACCTAGTCCTACGTATTTTGGGACTGGGGCGTGACCAACTCTTAGTTATTGTTGCTTCTTTTTGCATATTCTCAACATGATACTTAGTCAGTTCTTTTC
Source organism: Iris macrosiphon (assembly GCA_036927795.1). Taxonomy (NCBI): domain Eukaryota; kingdom Viridiplantae; phylum Streptophyta; class Magnoliopsida; order Asparagales; family Iridaceae; genus Iris; species Iris macrosiphon. The sequence continues at coordinate 306,629,474 of JAYESA010000005.1, forward strand.
TTACTTGTCATAAATATTTAGTTTAAATCTTGTTGTGCATTGTGTACTTTGCTCCTTTCCTGACTGGATCCGTTGTTTTAGGCGATGATGAGGACTTTGCCCCTACCTATTATGGCCCCTATGAGTTAGCAGGTGACACATTGAGGAGCCGGTTCCCACTCAGGAGACTACCTTTGAGGAGGAGTAGCCAGTTAGTTATTATTTTATTTCCTTTCAGCACATACTCGGGTTTGTCCTCGATCTATCTTCTGGCTTTGTATTAACTATGGATCTGTTGTCACAATTTGTTTTATAAAAGTTAGCATTCCTATTTTCTGTTACCTTCCTTGTCTATTTATTGTGGATGAGATAGAGTTAAAATTACCAGTGATAATGACCTAGACAGCGTACTACCGCCGACACTGCGGCGTAGTCTGGACGTGCCCACGTACTCGTGCCCGAATATCCGGGTGTGGCTCGTGACAAGAAGAATGTGTGAGGAGGAGGCTTCGGACTTGGGGGTAGTTATAGGGAGGGAAGGGGAGGGGAGGGGGGAAAGTTGAGGGGATGGGTGGGGGGTCTCCAAGAGAAGGGGAGAGGTCGTGGGTGGTCTCCGAGGAAGGGGAGGTGTCAGGAATCCGAAGGGAGGGAAGACAACGGCCCGCCAACTGAGTTGGCGAGCGGTCTCTCGTGGACTGCGCCCCGCCAACTCAGTTGGCGAGCGGTCTCTCGTGGACTGCGCCCGCCAACCGAGTTGGCGAGCGGCCTCTCGAGGACTGCGTCCCGCCAACTCAGTTGGCGAGTGCTCCTCCTCTCTGCAATTTATCCCAACTTTTTTCTTTTTTTATAAATTTATATAAATATTACTTTATACGAAAACAAATCGTTCATTATATGTTTAATATATAGCAGAATAATGTCACAGCTGACTTGACAAATATTAATATTAAAATTAAAATTAAAAATTATTATTAATATTAATATTAAAATTAAAATTAACATAAATAATAATATTATTATTAATATTAATATTAACATTAAAAAAATATTTGTAATTAATTTTTTAGTTAAAATTTGCCATATCAACTGTCATGTTAGATGCCACATTGTATTTGACATGCCATATCAGCTGTCGCATAAGGAGGAATGGTTTAGATGTACGAATAGCATTACTCTTAAATTAACTAATAATGTTATTTCTCCCTCCTTATGTGACAGCTGACGTGGTATTTAATGTGACAGCTGACATGGCAAATATTAATATTAATATTAATATTAACATTAACTTTTAAATAATGTTAATATTAAAAATAACATTAATATTAATATTAAAAAAAATATTGGTGATTAATTTTTTGAGTTAAAATTTGTCATGTCATAAACTGTCATATTAGGTATCAAATAATACTTTTTAACACGTCACACCATCTGTCACATAAGAAGTGATAATTTGGAAGGATAAATAACATTATATTTTCTAGAAGCGATACAATTTTAATTTTGGTCTTGAACATTACTGTTTTTCTGTATTTAAGCGTTAAAATTTTTAGACTTCATTAACAATTTATCATCTATTCACCATTGTATAAAATATCATCCCTCAACTATTAATTTAAAAATATCAATAAACTTTTATATATATATATATATATATATATATATATATATATATATATATATATAATTCATGACATTATTTCATATTACTAGTTAGTACTGTATATTCAGCATATCACATTAATATGAACCACATAGTGAAGCCACAATAATATATTTTTTTACTGTAAAATAATAATCACATTTGAGTCAGCATAGGATTATGTCAATCAGTGTCAGTCCAGCCAATCAGCCTTCAATATCTATGGTTTGATATGTAAGAAAATAACATCTCTGGCTTTACTTGACCAAATCATGAAACTAAGTTCTCTCACAAGTAATTTGGCCAAGGAAAAGAGAGAGGAGAATCTCCGTTACAAACAATGTTACTAGAGATCACAATTATCTAGCGTGTGAGAGAATTACAAAAAATTTACTGTAACAAAATAAATTTATATTAAATTCATACAAACAAAAAAAATTTAAATTTTTTTGAAATAGAAACATTGTCCGCCAACAATGTTGGCAAAAAACATAACAAACGTACACAGTGTTGGCAGAAATTTGGTGTGGAGCCCACGGATGATTTTGTTTTGTTTGGTTGGTTTGTTTGGTTGATTTGGTTTGTTTTATTAGTTTATTTTAATTAGTTATATTTTGGTTTTATTTATTTAATTTAGTTTTGTAATTAGATTTTAAAAAATTTATTTTAACGAAATAAAAATCAAATCATTTTCCGACATTTTATTTGTCTTTCTTCTTTACTCAGTCTTTTTTTTTCATATAAAAAAAAAACTAAACTATTAAATAAACATAAAATTAGAGGACACAAATAAATACTAGTTTTTTTTTTTCTTTATTTACCTTTTTTTTCTTATCAAACATTGCAATAGCCTTTTTTTTTTCTTTAAGTAACATTTTTTTTACAATTTTCTAAATAAACCAAATCGTTTTTTTTCCTATTTTTTTTATAATTAATTAATTTTAATTTTATTTCGTTAAAATAAATTTTCATAAATCTAATTACAAAACAAAACTAAATAAATAAAACCAAAATATAATTAATTAAAACAAACTAATAAAACAAACCAAACCAACTAAACAAACCAAACAAAACCATCCGTGGTCCCCCACACCCAATTTCTGCCTACACTGTTGGCTTAAATTGGAGGGGGGACCAATTTCAGCCAACAATGTTGGCGAAAATTGGCGTGTGGGCCCACGGATTCGGTTGGGTGGTTTGGTTTGGTTTTATTTGATTTGTTTTATTAGTTTTTTTTTCAATTAGTTATGTTTTGGTTTTTTTTATTTAGTTTTTTTTCTATTTAGTTTTGTTTTGGATTTTGGTTTTTTTTATTTAGTTTAACATCCAAAATAAAATATGTTATCATTGAACCCAAAAAAAAAATCTACCGTACGAATATTACGTCTGCCGTCGAGCATACTTCGAACGGGCATAACTATTTGTTTTCAAATCGTTTTTCGTCACACAATAGATCGATTTGTATGTTTTTGACGAGAGTAACACAATTCGTGTAGAGAGAATTTTTATCCGAAGTAAGATGTACATATTACAGGCAAAAATATAAAATATAAAACTTTAAAGTATCATAACTTTCGACTGGGAGATCGAAACAAGATCCAGTTTGTGTAAAAATGACCGTATGGAAAAGTCCTTCGGGATAAACCGTTTCATCGTTTGACGGACTTCACAAATTTTTAGAATCGCAAAAAAATGATATTTCGACCTCCAAATTTTACTTTCGGTAATTTTATTTTTGATTTTTTTACAGAATAATTACTGTATCGATAATAAATTTATATTAATTAAATATAACGATAGAAATTTGGGATATTTTAAAATTTTGATACATATCGCCAACTGAGTTAATTTATTTTATTTTATTTTATTTTAAATTTTGAAATTCCGATAGAGTAAATTTTATGTTAATTTTATTTCGTTAAAATATATTTTCTTAAATCAAATTCCAAAACTAAACTAAATAAAAAAAACTAAAATATAACTAATTAAAATAAACTAATAAAATAAACCAAATCAATCAAAACAACCAAACCAAACCAACCCGTGGGCCCCACAAGGTCAAATTCTGCCAACTGTGTTGGCTGAAATTGTGCGCCAACAGTGTTGGCGAAATTTTGCTTGTGGGGTCCACTTTTGCATACGTGTTCGATTTTTTTGGTTTTTCGCCAACAGAGTTGGCTGAGTCTGTCTATATTTCAAATTTTAGCAAACTTGTTTCGTTTGCATGAATTTAATATAAATTTATTTTGCTACAGTAAATTTTCTGGAGAAAATTATTATAAGTAGTTGATTTACTAAACACTCAATTATAAAATTTGTGTATTTTTTTAATATCAAATTGTATGTGTCATCCGATCCCTATCCGATCCCCATATATATATATATATATATATATATATATATATATATATTACTTTATATATATATATTACTTTATATATATATATATATATATATATATATATATATATAAAGTAATATATATATATATATATATATAAAGTAATATATATATATATATATATATATATATATATATATATATATATATATATATATATAAAGTACATACATAAATTTGACGATGCAAGTTTGTTTGGTAGGTAGCTCTCTTGCTAATAAACACATAATAATTCTCCCAAGTTGCAGAGACCCACTTGAATTATGATTAAGATTGTACAACGTTTGTTATATTTAATGTTTTTTGTTATTATTTGACAAATCATGACTGCTGCAAATCTTTAATTGTGTTTATATATAGCTAGGATTGAGCCCTTGTTTTCATTTAAAAACAAAACGAACAAATAAGAAAGCAAAGTAAAAAAAAAAACCATAATTAAAAGTTAAAGTTTCTTTTGTTCCTCTAGATGCTTGGTTTATACGTGACTTAATTCTATTATTAGGCTGTAGTTTATGTTGACTATGACATGGTTAAAAATGTAGATGAAAAGAGTTTCCTTTTCCTTTTCTTCATTAGTAACTTTTAGTCCGTCATTTGATCATTAGTAACTTACTCCGTCGTTTCATATTGAGTCAAATTTCAAGAGAGTTTTGTTCCACGTTTAGGCGGGAGCTACGCTTTCGCGATTCGGATGTGGATTTTCGGTTTTATAACTGTCCTATTAATAGAGAGTTATTATGGATAAGGAATTATTCTATGTTGATTCGTCCACGTCTTTAGTGGACAGTTATAACTTCAAGAGAAAGAATCCAAAAAAGAAGGATACATTTTGTTTTTGCACGTCCAACAACACTCAAATGCAGATCCACTAATGGAAGTGACATAGAACGTTCCAGAAGTTCTATCGAACTTGTTGCATCATGGAAACCGGTCGACTTAGACAACCGAATCTCGTTTCGAGCAACGATGTTTCACACTGCCTAACAGACGGTTTCTTCGTTCCAAAACATTGGTTCTATTATTAGCAACTTGGTTTCTTGCAAACTAGCATTTTCAATTACAGCTTCAACTGCAGATTCAACCGTCCGCTAGGAAGCAGTTTAAATGCTATTCAGTTCCACGACGGAATATCCTTCGCCGGCAAGCAGTTCAACTGCTATTCAGTTCCGCCACAGAATTCTTCTGCTGGCCAGCGGTTCTGCTACAATTTTAGCGACTTTAATCGCTCTCATTTCTCCTAGCAAACTTGACTTACGTTTACGAGTTTAGTCATACTTAATTTTGACTTGTACGGATTTCTCCGAAAATTTAATAGCACAATCTGCATTCAAAATATGAACGAATAAACCACATCAAATACCTGTTTTCAAGTTAACGATGAATTTTTATGTGAAATGTTTAACGAATAAACCACATCAAATACCTATTTTCAAGTTTATGATGAATTTTTATGTGAAATGTTTTGATATTATATTGTTCAAAACTGTGTTGCATTAGGAACTAACCACACAACCCAAAATATCATGTTTTCTTTAGCTCAACCTTTGGTTTCTGTTAGCGATGTTAACTAATTAAACATAGTATGATACAGTCCTTTCTTCCTATGAAATCGGACCGTGAATGCGAGATGCCAACGGAATGATCGGCCGGACAGAGACTAGAATTGCTTCCTTCCTGCCACGTCCTTCCGTCGTATATAGAACCGAATTTTTGTAAGAAAAAATAGAACATTTCTTTTGTTGTTTCTTGTAAGTTAACCAGTTAATTTACCTCATATCATGGTGCTCTAAATTTTAGTCGGAGGAGCTCATAAGAGCATTCATAGATATTTCAATGCTACATTTTAAATTTAGTTAGATTTTATTGCATTGAAGGCTACAATGAGCATTTATCCATACTTGAAAATAGCTAGAAAGTCAAGAGATATTTCAGATTTGGAACATGTTCTAGCTCTTCTATATTAATTTCTGGCCCACAAAAAGTAATCATTTTTTCCTAACAGAGAACAAAAATAAAGAAGAAAAAGAGTGAGAACAAATCTTATCAAACAGGGAAGCAAAATAAAGAGAAAAAAATAAGGAGAAAAAATATATGGTTAATTTAGAGTATTTATTTGGCGTGAACAATTGTGTATCAATATCAAGAAAACAATTCAAAAGTAATAATTTATATAATTTTTAATAATTTGAAATATGTGTTTGGAGTGTCCTCACTGTGGATGCTCTATCTGTTTGGGGTGTCCATATTTATTTGTATGTCTTGAAATAATAATAATAAGAAGAAATTTAGAGTGATTTGATTCTTTTGAGTTTAGACACTTTATATTCAAATTTTTATAGTTTAATATATTTTAGGCTAATTGTCCGTATATAAAAATATACTTTTGGAAAATTCTCAATAAATAAACGGTTCGCCAATCGGACTGCCAAGTCGATCTGGCATAATTTGTACATTTTCGTCAGATTATGCAGTGGAATATGCGAATACAAAATTATTTTAAAACTTTTTGCATATAATTTTTTTATATTTTTATATGATTTGTATATAAATCTATTTTTAATTTTACCACAGCGATACGGTTCATATTTTTCGTGCGGACCTCGGATCTCGACACTTTTTCAGCGGGTATTGATCGAACTACCCATGTGATGTATTTTAAGCGGATTTTGCGACATTTTTTCAGAGCCTCACCCATGGATTCCTCAAGTGACATTCCAAAAAATAGTAAAATTCGCTGATAATACTCTCACATGTAGGCAACCCTAGAGGGATGAATATGGTGAAGGCAATAAAAGCCACAATTGCAATACAAAAACACCAATAAAAATTCAGCAAGCATTAAATCAAAAGTTGCAAGAGTTTAGAGATAGAACACAACGATGCATCCTGGTTATCATTCGTGGAAGGCAGTCCAGTCCCGAAAACTCTTGTCTGACTTTAATCCACTATTTTAAATATCAAGTACACCACGAGCTTTGATCCGAAGGGCTCACCGACTTTTTACAACCACGAGCTTTGATCTAAAGAACTCGCCGACTTCAACAGCGAAATTAAAAAGCAACTTGAAAATTCAAGCTTTACAACTCGAATAAACTTCTAAACGAACCGCAACTTGGCATTAGAAGGCTTGGGAGTTGTTCTTAGGAGTATTAAGGTTTATAGCACAAAATAGAGTATGATTGCAAATGAATGTGTCATAGCTGCTATTATTATTATTATTATTTATTTACTATTATTTTTATTATATATATATATATATATATATATATATATATATATATATATATAGTTAGGTTTATGCAAATGTCAAGTTGCAATTTGACTTTATCATAAATATTTGGATTGTGAGGAGGATTTAATGAACAAAACCCAAACAATGGGGGGGGGGGGGGGGGGTGTGAACCGTAACTTTCTCTTGACTCATCACCCTCCTTTACGCATGTATTCATTCCTGTCATTCTTTATTTTTCATAAGCCATATGTCTTCTCCTTAACCCTTATTCCCTTTCCAATGAACCTAACCCCTCCCTTTTATTTCCATCACCAGCACCATCTGCCCTCTTCCTCAAACCCCTCTTCTTCATCTTCTCCTTATTCCTCTCTATCTTCACCTTCTCCCCACCTAATTGGTACTGCTGATGCGGCTGCTGCCGTTGTCCGACCCGCTGCCCGTCGCGCCGCCAGACGCCGCGCCACCCGCCGCCGGACGCCAGCCTCCCTCCCCCTCCAACCTCCATCATCTCCTTCTCCTCCTTCTTCCTCAAAACCTAGGTATATCTTCATTTCTTTTCCAAATTTCTTCTAAGTTCAAGTTTAGAGTATAGTTTAAATATCAAAACTCTTTGGAATAGGAGTATACGAAGAAATCAAGAATCAATTTAAAATTTTTGGAAGAACCCTATGTTTTGCTCAAGCAACGCAAGTTTCATTCAACTTCTCAAATTTTTTCCAAATTTAATATCATTCCTTGCTTGGTTATTTCTCAAATTTCAGAATTTATATCTTAAATATTTATACATGAATGGAATGGTATAAATTTAGAGCAAAGAATTTTTGAATTTATGTTTAGGACACAATATAGATTTATGGACACAAGCCTTTAAATACGGTATAGAAATAATTGGGTTTATGAAATTGTTATGATGATTCCTAATTTGTAAGTATGAGGTTGACTATGAAATTTTTCATGTACCCTAAATATTCATATGTATGTGTGAATATATGTGGGTGTAGCTAATTCTCCGCCTAGTTTCTATAAGTATATATATATATATATACACCTTGACACAAATTCATTTTGGTGAATAAGTCTCAACCATTACATCTTAAGTTGACCAATATATCCTAGAATAAGTAATTTTTAGGACAAGGCATTATAATACACCATACTTGTCATTACTCATACTATGTGTTGTCTAAATAGAAGTTCTAGATGTTGATGCATTAACCTATTGACATGTTATAAATGTCTTGGCCTAGAATTTACAAAATATCAAGGAATTAGCAATTTAACTAATATTTATATAATATTTTAATTCTGTCCAGATTTAAAAATATGAGTATTTAACCTATTTTCGTTATCATTATGTAGTTAAAATAAATATTCATAGATACCCGCATATTAGGGTAACCCTAGTTATTAATTTTCAAGTTAAACTATATATTTTGTGCCTTCTAAAGGCTAGTATATGAAAGATACATTTTTTTAATCATAATTTTTTTTCCATTTATATAACATGTATAGGTTGATTTGTTCATATTAGGTTTTAACACTTGAAATTATTTTCAATAACATTTACATATTCTATCAATATAATTTATACCTTATGAAAAAGTGACTTGTTTTGTGAACAAGTATTATTGCGTAAGAAAATTTCATATGAAAATCATAATGACCAACATCATACAATATGTTCTATGAAGCTAAATTCTTTGTTTGTGGATGTTACTATATTCTAACATATTGTGTCCTTGACTTGACATAGCACTTGTATATAGCAAATGCAAAATAGTTAGCTTGCTAAGGTATGAAGGAAGCCTTCCTATTGTGATTATTTTTATATATAATATGATTGCGTGTGTTCCGGTTGCTCCACCGAAGGGGTCAGCGAACCCGGGATAATTCTATGGAGAGTTGCTCCGGGTCTCATATATATTAAACTGTTAAAAATTCTGTAGCTCGAAATACAAAGGATACTCTGCCGAAATTTTCAAAAAATTTGGGAGTTAACTAAATTTTCGATATCCAGAAGTTAACGCTTATATTTATCCCTAACTAATAGACTACTATATCCTAATTAGCGACGGGCTCTCGACAAACTTTAAATAAATCATAATTAGGGGACGATTAGTTGGAGTCTAAGATGCGTAGGACATTGACACGAGTCACGTAAGCGAAACTCAATTTTGTATTATTCTGTATTTCTGCTGGAGGAAGAAAAAATTATTCAATTTAAATAATATCCAGTGTTTTGTTACGTCCTCATTTTAAAATGAGAACGGAGTATTGAGATTACAATATTATATGTTTTAATTGGAAAGAAAATACAGTTTGAATCCAGTGTTTCTATTTTGATTCCTTCAAGGAAAGGACAGATATTGAAATCCTGATACCAGTATGACAATTTGATCCTTGTAAAAAGTGGCAAAATATTAAATTATATTCGTTATTTATGGCATACATGAATCGAGATCCGGATTCATACTTGTACCAAGCAGAAATATAATGCAAGATAATATAATAGGATTATTTGTAGCCTTAGGTTAGTGCATTAGGCGGGAGAGAACAACTGGATCACACCCAAAATCTATGCAATATAATAAATAAACAAGACTTATGGGTAGAGTTTTTCGCATCGTAAGGCCATAATATGTTGGGGGTGAGGCTTAGCTCACCAAGAGAGATTTCGGATTCCAGAAATTCTTATATTAAAACAAGAATTTAAGAGTTTAAAAGTTACAAGTTTCACTCCTTGCGCGGGAGGGGCCGGATTCTAATCACCGTGCCACCAAGACACAACATGATCCCTGGTCACGGGATTGTTGCTAAGAAAATACGATGCATGTGATCCAGATATGTTTTCTAAATTGCATCATCATATAGAAAACTTGTTTGTGATTGTGGTAATGAATTAAGGTTGTATTGATTGTTTTGAATTGACACTAAGAGATCACTAGAATAGGTCTTAGTTAGAGTTATATTTCAAGTTTAAATTATAATACTTCTAACTATATCAAACTCAGATCAAACTATATGAAAATATCTTTCAATTATTCTATTCTTTTATCATATCATATCTTCAGTTCTTTTATCGTTCTTGACAGAGTTGTCGTTCTGACGACCTAGTATTGTTCACTAGGGGAAGACAAAGTATATGGAGAGATGTTACCTCTTTATGACGTGGACGAAGTCGAGGAGTGATCTTCAAGTGGTTTTTGTCATGCCCTAATCTCCCGCAAGCTCAATAGTCCCCGCTGAACGTGAATCACCACGTTACAGCTCTCCCGCATGACAATCGTTCTCATCGGGACGTGATGCCGTACGAGCCTGGAGTTGCGCTCATACAAGGCGATGTTGACTAGAACCAAAGTTATCATCGAAATGACCAAGTTGCAACGAAAGTCAAATATTGTGTACCAAGCACACATCAGAGTAATACGCAGCGAAGCTCTCGATAGGGTCCAAATAAAATGCCACAAAGGAGATTGCCTCAAAGGCGATGAAATACTCTTGCTCTTTTCTCAAGCCCACAAAGGTACTTACAGTTCATACATCATGTCTCGTATATCCAAGCAGCGCCACTACACCTGCGTACCTAAAATAATGTCCACAAACGTGGGTCAGTACACAGTCGTATTGGTGAGCGGGGTAACCCACTCGTCTAAGCCGACACTACGTAAATAGCGAATGCAAACAGTTATATGGTGATCTTTCTAGTTGAATCCTAGATTCATTTCATGGCATAGGAATGACATGTTAAGGAAAGCTGTAAAGCAGTTTAAGCATGCAAGCATTCAACTCAATCCAATCGACAAGCAATAAATAACCAATTCGAAGGAAACTAGCATGCAAACCGTCCTACTCAAAGCCCAAGCAACGCGACTATCGAACCAACAATCCAAGCCACAAATATCCATCCTCAACCAAAACTTACAATCCAATCTCGAAGTGCACACTCTTGCCGAGGCAAGGTGGCCGCGCCTACACGAAGCACAAACCAACCAAAGTAAAGCAAACCAACTCTTATCTATATGAAGTCACTGGCCAAGCCATAAAGGACATTGATCGGACTAATCAATAGGCAGTTCTACCCGATCCAACGCTTGGTAGCTAGCCCGCCTGGTCATCAAACTACCAGCACCGCGCCCAAGACGCATTACCCAAATGTCTCCCCTATGGCCGAACGGTCTCGGTGCCCCGGAGCCTCAACCCGTTCGAAGAGACCAAACCTTGTACAACACAGGTTGTCCGTGACATGCAGACACCAAGTAGGTATGACGAGAGGATCGAACATTCTCGCCCTACCAAGCGATTCTAGACTCGTTCAACCAAATATCCAACCAAAACTTTCATAACCAAATATCCATAACCATTCTCAAACATATTGCCCAAGGCACCAAATCTCAAGTTATCCCATAGGCACAATGCCGCTTCTCAACATAGTATTTCAAATTGGGTGCAACACCCCACGCTCAGAACAATTCCGTGGCACAATGCCCCAACAGTGGCATAATGCCCAACAGTGGCACAATGCCCTCGCCGATGCAGTTGTTTGGTTTCAAACCACAACTGCACGCTTTGCTTGACAAAGCGCCCAAATGATACTCGTGCACGGATGCACGCTCGCTCGCCCGAATTCCCGATATTCCAACCAAGATATTCCAACCGTCCAAGCATAATTCCAATTATTCAACCAACTGCCTCAAGTGTATAATCTAACTCTAGCTCCAACTATCCATACGCGCAAATCAATTCAAGCCAAAATCCTATCCAAGCAAACGACGTACACTCTATGCACGCCTCAGTGTAGTGATTCCCAATATTTTAATCCAAGTGTTCAAGCCTTTACGTGTTTTCCATATTATTAGGCATGAAGGAGTAGAGGAGAAGGGAAAGAGTTCACTCACAATGTTGGATTTCGTTAAGCATAATGTCCTGCCGATACGGCCGATCCCTTGAACCCGTGGTCTGATACAAAGCGAGATCTACTCGACTGATATGACCGTGCGAGCAGGCCGTGCTCTCCAAATCATCTGACCGATCGGACTAAGGAAGACGGCATTATCGCTCCAATCCAACTATCTCAGTAACGCTCTGAACGAACACCTGATTCCCATCGAACTCCGCTAGCCATCTGCACATGAAACCAACTCAATCAATACTTCTTCCCAAAATCCAACAAATCAAATGTAACCAGCTATTGTTTTATTCAATCCGACTCAGCGTAACGTACCGTGCGGTTGCGGGGCGTTACAGTTTTCAGGAATACAATAAACAATATTTTGTAGCTGGAACTACGTAAATTAAGAAGGTTTTGTTGTAAAGACTTATACAGTTGTACTTTAATCTATGTTGTATAATTCTAGTTTGTAGTAATAAAGCATTTTAGTATGACTTGCATTCCATCCTAGAATTATACAGGCGACAATCGTTGATACGGGTACGATAGTATTCGTATGAGGCGTAGCCTAGAGATGTAGTTACGTACCCGACTCATTGTATCCTGGGAAGCGGGACGTACACGTCTTTTAGTGGTTGTCCATGCCGGTCCTAGATTTTGGGAAACCTATGTAGGTCCCGAAGATGAAGAACCTAGGATAAGATGCAGGTCTACGAATGATAGAGAATTTCGAATAGGATACAGGTTTAGGTTAATATAAAGGACATGAGATATGATGTAGGTTAGGGATCATATATTAGGGATTATATGTAGGTTAAACTCGGATCTTCTATCAAATCTCTAGAAATTATTTGGAATTACCTTAAGATAGGCAGTAGCGGTGATTGGAAGAAGGGATCAATGGTATTATGAAGATAATTTTTTTTTGGGGATTGTATTTTAATCTAGTTATTGACATATTGATTTCTTAATTAAGGATATTATGAATATAGGATATGCATATATTTCTTCCAAGTATATGGTGGGATGGAAGCGATCACACTTTATATGGTTACCAACAATATGTGAGGAAGCTGTGAAAATTACCAGAATGGTACCATATACCACTTTATGAAGTACACTATGGAGTTATGCACCATGTTATTAGAGATATTGAAGATGGTGCAGAAGTAGATCACGATAGGGAGACCTATTATATCTACGTGCGGGACCCAGAGTATGAGTATGATTATCCCAAAATAGAGGAATATGAAGGGACGTTGACTGACTTCCAAGAACTACATCCTGGAGTTATAATCCTTAACCAGGTATGGACCCATATCATGGAAAAACTATACTAGGGATCTTATGTATACGTAAAAGGGTCCTTTTGTCTGCCATGTATCTTTTTGTAAATAGTAAATGTATATATAAGTTAGGAAGGGAGAAAGTGTGAGAATGTAAATAGTATGAATATGTATGTACGCATACGTGTAAGATGACTAGTACCACTAGTAGCATATTTTGTATTATATTTTGGTTATGAGTGAATGAAATATGCTTCTTCCTTATCCTTGTGTCTATATTTTCTCAAATCATTGTTGTTCAATATTCTTACGATTTACAAGATCCTTTCTTTATCTTTGAATCCCGATTTAATCAGGACCATTCCTGAGAGATTTGTATTTGAAATTTTCAGGACAATGTCTAATCACGACCAATCCCATGCTTCATCATCACAAACTCAGTCTGAACCATCTATTAAGGATATGTACAGATTATTCCAGCAGGTCCTGGAATCTAACAGCCAACATGCAAATACGACTCAAGCCACAACTGCCACAGTGTTGGAACACATGTGGACATTTGTCAATTCTAGAGATTGTTCGCTAAAGGATTTTAGAAACCTTAATCCTCCCAAGTTTAAAGGAACAGAAAGTATGATCGAAGCTGGACAGTGGATTAGAACCATAGAAGGACTGTTAAAAGCATCAAAAGTAAGTCCTGAGGATATGGTATCCACGATCCGAATCCAGTTGGAAGATATTGCTGAGTACTGGTGGAGTGCAGAGCACCCAGAGGATTCAGATAATATAATAACTTGGGGAGAGTTCAAGAAGAAGTTTGAAGGAAGGTTCTTTCTGAAATCAGCTAAAATAGAATTAGAACGACAGTTCACTCATTTGAAACAAGAGAAGCTCACGACAGACGAGTATATAGCAGAATTTTTCAGGCTAAGTCATTTTGCTTCAAGTATGATAGCCGATGAGGAAACCAAGGTATCTAGATTCCTGGAAGGATTAGGGAGCCAACTAAAGAGCAGAGTCGTCGCATATCGATGCCAAACCTATCCAGAAGTAACTGAAGCTGCACGAAACTAGGACAGGATGCTGAATGAAGAACAACTATTTCAACCTCAAATCCAGAAGAGAACCTTGGAGATAGGAACTTCATCCTCGAGGAACCAATGGCAATGACTATCTAAACATCCTAAAAATGACTTTTTTAGAGAAACAACTATTTGTAGATTTTGTTCAAAGCCAGGTCATACTAAGAATAGATGCAAGAAATTTCTTGGGCTATGTTTGAAATATGGATCACCGGGTCACCAAGCTTATCAATGTCCCCAATTTCTAAGACCAATGATGCAAGTTCCACAACAGAATCCGCAACCACTGATCCAAGGGAATAATATCAGGCCCATACTTCAAGGAAATAGTCATCGACCTCTGATACAAGCACCGGTACCTCAAGCTATGTTAACTCATGAGAACCAACAAAGACCACCCTTCGAATCCTAAGCCTACAAATTCCCGTAGGCCCAGTAGGCAAGACAACCTCAGACTGAAAAGAAGAAGAAGCAAGGACAAGCATTTATGATGGATGCTGATGAAACAAAACTGGTCGAAAAAGTAGTAACATGTACTATCCTAGTTTCAGCTTGTCCAGCATCAGTATTATTTGATTCTGGGACAACCCATTCATTTATAGCATCTACATTTACAGCTCTACATGGAATAGAATCTCAACCATTACTTAAGAAATTAAAAATTCTTACGGATAATGGCACAGTAGAAGTTAGTCGGGTTTGTAGAGCATGCCCAGTTAAGTTAGGTGGTGGAGCTTTTCGGGTAAGATTATTAGTCTTCCCAATGAATAATTATGATATAGTACTTGGAATGGATTGTTTGGCCAAGACATTAGCTAGTATAGATTGTGGCCAAGGGAATGTTTCATTCCAACTCACTGATGGAGAAATATGTGAATTTATTCGAGACCCTACAGAATTTAATGCTGAGGAACTGAAAAAATTTGAACAACCAGTTCGAGGAAAATTTTATGAACTAGAGGAAAAACAATTTCCAAGAATAGTAGAAGATTTTAAAGATGTATTTCCAGAAGAGTTACCATGATTACCACCAGATAGAGCAGTAAAATTTTCTATCAATTAGGTACCTGGAGCAGCACCTATAACTAAGAAAATATACCCAATGAACAAAGAATAATTGGCTGAGTTAAACAAGCAAATAAAAAAATTATTATCAAAAGGGTTTATTCAGCCCAGTGCTTCGCCATGAGGTACACCAGTGCTATTTATGAAAAAGAAAGACGGGACCCTACGACTAATAATTGATTATAGAGCCTTAAATGAAGTAACAATAAAAAATAAATATCATTTGCCCAGAATTGATGAACTATTTGATCAATTAGGAGAAGCCAAGGTATTCTCAAAGATTGATTTGAGATCTGGATTTCATCAAGTAAAGGTCAAAAGGGAGGATGTTCAAAAAATAGCTTTTAGAACTCGTTATGGACATTACAAGTTTTTAGTTATACCATTTGGGGTAACTAATGCTCCTGCTATATTTATGGATCTGGTGAATTGAATATTTTATCAATATTTGGAAAATTTGTGATCATATTCATTGACGACATTCTTATATATTCGAAAAATAAAGAAGAACATGAAGAGCATCTGAGGGTAATGTTGTAAACTCTAAGGCATGAGCAATTATATGCTAAACTCAGTAAATATGAATTGTGGTTATATCATATATCATTTCTAGGCCACATTATCAGCGGAGAAGGTATTTCAGTTGATCCAAAGAAGGTAGAAGCTGTTAAATCCTGGCCAACACCAAAATTTGTAGCAGAAATTTGAAGTTTCATAGGAAATACTGAATACTATAGGAGATACGTGAAAAATTTCTCGAGAATCGTAGAGCCATTAACTCGACTGACCCGAAAAAAAAAGTTTAATTGGACGGAAAAATGCCAGCAGCTTTTGATGAACTAAAGAAAATATTGATTTTGGCACCTGTACTAGCATTAACGTCTGGATCAGGAGGATACGAGATATATAGTGATACGTCGGATAAAGGGCTAGGTTGTGTATTAATGCAGCATGGAAGAGTGTCATGTTCCGTGCGGTACAACGCCTCAGTATGAACTCACACTACTTTATGGCCTATATGAAGGAAATTACTGCATTCCAACTCAACAATCCCGACTACGCAAATAGCAAGTAAGATCTCAATATTCTATACAATGATAATGCGGGGTTATCCCCTTAGCTATGTGCGTTCATCTCTTTTATTAGCATGCAAGGGTTATCGCCTGTAAACTAGCATGTAACATTCATTTTTTTAGTGTGCAGCTAAGTAGAGACAGGTTCACCGGGGCCACCCACCTTAGCGATGTATCGCATCGGTCGAGCGAGACTTCGTCACGACCCGATTCCGTAGAATCGTTGAGGCGTCCCCCGAATCGTGACCGCCGTGCGGGCCTGGGGTTGCGCCCGCACAAGGCTTTAATGATTTGCTTGACAAGCACAAGTTCAGAGTACGCAGATAAATTGAAACACAGATTTAAAACATGGAAAAATTCTCTTTATTGATAATGAACATGTATTACAAACTCCTGAACGAGTCAGCTAATATGCCGCACGGGCTTACAAAAGTGTTGACTCAAAATGAGATAGCAGTCCTGTACATTACATCCCTTTATAACTTCAAAATGTATAGACCTCCAGGCTGGAGGACGGCTTTGCCACGGAGCTGTATTGGTGTATGAAGAGTTGCAAGCTTCTGGTTCTTCAAGTACTTCAAAGCGGCGCGATCAGGATGCGCCTACAGCTGGACTGGATCGGGAAGACGACTTCGCTCCTCGCTCGGTTCGCCTTGGTGCGGAGAACCTGTTTCAACGAGGGTCAGTATGTCGAAACATACTAGTGAAGGCGAGCTAGCCTGACTATACCAATCAACACGTTGTTTTAATGAAGCATGCATATTTTGTGGGTTTCTATCTTGCCTTAGTTCATTTACAAGTAAGCAGCATATAGAATTACTGAAAATGAACGTGCCACCGTTCGGTGGATTTTACCTTCCCGTCTGAATCACCTGCACAATACTTACCATGCCTTCCCTGTCACGAAGACACAAGTTAGTTTGCAACATGTTTAAATATACACGTTGGGATCACTGGCTAGAAGCCATAATGGACCGTTTAGTCTTGAACGAGGATGGAATGCAGCCAAGATTCGTGAGTGCTACAGTCCACCCTGTCCAGATGCGTGAGACTATCGTGATGTTCCGTCCAGATCGGATCGGTGCCAGTGCCCCAGCAACCGTCCGCAGGAACCGTTGCCTTGTGCACAAGTTGTCTGTGATCAATCGTTCGTGATACGTTAACGTTGATGCAGTTGAGGCAACATGAACATGAGACAAACAACATTGCATGATTCATTTTGCATAGTCTTCCTGACAGTTTATTTCATAACAAGAGTATTCCACATTTAGCACGTTTTTATGGAAGAAAATACATTCTAGCAGAAACTTGAAGTATGTATAAAACATTCCAGACGAACAAGCATGCATACAAGTAATCGTTCACAAGTTTGATTGACAAGCAGTATTTCCAAGTCTATTCTCTTTTATCTTGGTTTCTTTTATTATAACTTGGTATCGTTTGATCGGGGCGAAGAAGAATGCAGATTTATTAGATGTGAAGACTTGGAAGCAGGGCTAGCTAATCGGGATGGTAGCCACTCACTTGGATTGTTGGAAGGGAGAAGGAAAGAGGCGCTTCACGACTCCGCTCGCAAGTCGCCTACTGCTCGTTCACCTGCATTACGAACAACTCGATCAATACTCCTTCCTCTCTTTCCAATCTCGGAATTGAAGTGCAGTTCAATGAACGAAAACAATGAAAACCATCGAAACCGTTCAAGAAAAATAAGAAAATCCCAAAACCAACTCAAAGTACGAAAGCAACAAGCGACATCGAAAACCGAGGCAATAAAAGATAGCAGCGGAGAGGTCCCTCCTGACTCTGCCGCTAAGTCGATCCCGGGGGCACGGTCCACTGAATATGGGAATCGATTTCGAAGAAAAAAATTCATAACGAGGACGAGTTCTTGTTTCAATCTATCCCGATCGAACGATACCGTCTTGTGTTTCTTAGCCGCGCTCTCCGCACCGGGAGAACGGGGCGCTACATCCTACCCAACCAATTGGAAGTTTCGTCCCGAAACTTAGGAATAGTGCTTACCGCTAAGGATGATGAACTGAATAGTTTGGGCAATCCCAAATTCGGTGGTTTGAGTCACCACAAATGAGACATTGCCCGAGTTTCTTGCGGCACGTTTCAGCTGTGTGCCCTGGTTTCTTACAATAGAAAGATAGTTGCCCTGGGTTTCCTCTCTGGAGACCACCGTGGTTAGGGCGCTTTGTAACATTATTTCCTCTATCGTTGCCATGGCGTTTGTGATGGTAGGTATGCACAGCGCCGGTGGAAACGTAAGGATACTGCGGTTCGAGAGATAGGGCGTGATTCATGACTTCACGCATGGTTCCATACTGATTATTGACTACGTGCCCATGGATGGCAGGGCACAAACCGCCTTCAAACCTTCTGGCTCGACTCGCTGCATCAGGTAAATAGGCCCTAGCGAATTTGGAGAGTCGGTTGAATTCGGCGGAGTATTGCTTAACTGTCATACTGCCCTGCCTCAGCTGCACGAACTCGTTTTCCATCTGACGTTGTACTGGAGGGGGTATAAACTCCTCTTCAAACGTGGCACGAAAGGTCATCCACGAGATCGCCTCCTCCCCGTGATCAAATTGGAGAGATCGTCGATGCACGTTCCACCAATCGTGTGCGTTGAGGCGGAGCTGTAGTTGGGCGCAGGCGACGCGCTTCTCTTCGGGGACCTCTAGCAGAGCGAAGTGATCTTCAAGTTCAGCTAGCCAATCTAGGGCCACCACTGGCTCCTCAGTCCCGTTGAATGGGGTGTTGCAGACTTTCTTGAAGTGGCCAAAGTCGAAGGCAGTCACGTCCCTCGGCCTTGGAATTTTCGGCGTCTCAACTTCAAGCACGGGCTGTTCCACCGGAGTCGTTGTTGTTGCGGCAGAATGGTTGGCAGCCAAAGTCTGAACGATCTGTTGCAGGGTATCTACCTGCTTCTGTTGGACTGAGAATGGGGTCTCTAGATTGCTTTCGAACTTGGCTTGGCGAGCATCATCTCTTTGTCGTTGCTCTCCTAACATTTGCATTACCCGCTCAAGCGGGTCGACTTGAGATATGCCTCGCTGGCTCCGAGAGCTTCCCGAAGTGCCCGAACTACTCTCTTGTGTTTCGTTCAGTGCTTGTGCTACAGATTGCGCTGGTACCATTCCTTCAAAAGAAGGTAAATTACATTAGAATCATAATGTATTATGGACTTATTGCATGAATGTATCTCATTTTGGCCTAGCGAGTTCAAGAGTTTGCACAGGAATTTGATCGTTAAAGGAACTTTTCCAGCACGAGTCTAAGGAACTTGAATCTGTGATCTGATACCACTATGTCACGACCCGATTCCGTAGAATCGTTGAGGCGTCCCCCGAATCGTGACTGCCGTGCGGGCCTGGGGTTGCGCCCGCACAAGGCTTTAATGATTTGCATGACAAGCACAAGTTCAGAGTACGCAGATAAATTGAAACACAGATTTGAAACATGGAAAAGTTCTCTTTATTGATAATGAACATCTATTACAAACTCCTGAACAAGTCAGCTAATATGCCGCACGGGCTTACAAAAGTGTTGACTCAAAATGAGATAGCAGTCCTGTACATTACATCCCTTTATAACTTCAAAATGTATAGACCTCCAGGCTGGAGGACGGCTTTGCCACGGAGCTGCATTGGTGTATGAAGAGTTGCAAGCTCCTGGTTCTTCAAGTACTTCAAAGCGGCGCGATCAGGATGCGCCTACAGCTGGACTGGATCGGGAAGACGACTTCGCTCCTCGCTCGGTTCGCCTTGGTGCGGAGAACCTGTTTCAACGAGGGTCAGTATGTCGAAACATACTGGTGAAGGCGAGCTAGCCTGACTATACCAATCAACACGTTGTTTTAATGAAGCATGCATATTTTGTGGGTTTAGAGTATAGTCCTCCTTGTATTTTGACAGGTTTTAATGAAGCATGCATAAGGAGTAAGGGCAGGTTTCTTATCAAAATACTCAAATTTTCTTAGCATTTTCTTGATAGAGTGTGCTAAGGATAGAGTATAGTCCTCCTTGTATTTGGACAGTTGCCTGCCTAGAATCAAGTTGAATTCACCTAGATCTTTTATATCAAACTGGCTGGATAAATAGTTCTTGGTATTAATTATCAATTCTAGTGATGATCCAAGAATAAGGATGTCATCTACATACAAACATAAGATGACACAACTTTCATCTATAATTTTGGAGTATATACATTTGTCATACTCATTTGGCACGAAACCATATTCTGAGATGACTCTGTCAAATTTGTTGTGCCAATGTTTAGGAGCTTGCTTTAGGCCATAAAAAGATTTAACTAATCTGCAAACTTTCTTTTCTTGGCCTTTAGCAATGAAACCTTCAGGTTGCTCCATGTAGATTTTTTTCTCTAGGTCCCCATTTAGAAATGCTGTCTTTACATCCATTTGATGGATTAGCATATTATGAATGGATGCTATGGTTAGAAGGGTGCTGATAGAGGTGATCCTAGCTACAGGTGAGTAGGTATCAAAATAATCTAATCTCTTTTTCTGGGTAAAACCTTTGGCTACTAATCTTGCCTTGTATTTCTCTATAGTACCATTGGCTCTAAGTTTCTTTTTGAATATCCACTTACAACATATGGGTATACTACCTAAAGGTAGATCTGCTAGAAACTAAGTATTGTTTTCCATGATGGAGTTATACTCACTGTTAATGGCTTCTTTCCAAAAAGGGGCATCAGGAGAAGATATTGCTTCTTCATAAGTTGAGGGATCACCCTCTATCAAAAAAGTGAAGAAACCTTCTCCTAAGTTTTTTTCAATTCTTTCTCTTTTACTCTTTCTAGGTTCTATATTTTGTTCGGGTTGTGAACTAGATATTTGAACATGAGAGCTAGTGGACGGATCAAGAGAGGAGTTGGAGGGAGAGAAAAAAAATTCTATCTTTGAAAGGATATATATTCTCAAAGTAAACTGTATCTCTTGCTTCTATAATAGTATTGTTAGAGATTTTATTTACTTCTGAGTGGGTAACAAGAAATCTATTGGCATTGCTATCTAGGGCATATCCTATGAATACAACATCTACAGTCTTAGGTCAAATCTTTCTCTTTTTAGGTTCAGGAATTCCTACTTTAGCCAGACATCCCCAAACTTTGAGATAATGGATCCTAGGAGCTCTACCTTTCTATAATTCATATGGAGTCTTATCATTAGACTTACTAGGAACCCTATTAATGATGTAACAAGCAGATAATAATGCTTCTCCCCACAAACTATCGGGAGCACCTGAGCTGAGGAGCATGGCATTCACCATGTCTAACAGAGTACGATTCTTCCTTTCAGCAACTCCGTTGGACTGTGGTGAATATGGAATAGTTACCTCATGGATTATCTGTGTTCTTCACAGAAATTGGTCATATTATTTGATGTATACTCTCAACCACGATCTGATCTAAGTATCCTAATCTTTTTCTCTAACTGGTTCTCAGCTTCAGATTTATAGATCTTAAATCTGTCTAAAACTTTATCTTTGGTTTTGAGAAGATATGTATAACAATACTTTGAATGATCATCTATAAAGGTAACAAAGTATTTTCTACCGCCTCGGGTCAAAACCCTATTTCATGAGTCACACACATCACTATGAACTAGCTCTAGAAGGTCAGAGTTTCTTTCTACAGATTTGAAAGGTAGCCTAGTGTGTTTGGCTTGAACACATATCTCACACCTGTGTTTATCATCTATTGGAGTCTTAGGAACAAGATCTAAGTTCATCATCCTTCTTAGGGAACCTAGATTCACATGACCTAATCTATTGTGCCACACATTTGAAGATTCTATATTGGAAACAACAAAAGAAGGATCTAAAATTTTATTCATGGTACTCAAAATAAAAAGACCATCTCTTACAAATCATTTTCCAATAAAAAAGTATTCTTAGAAAATACTACTTTATTTGCCTCCATAACAATCTTGTACCCTGAAGCTATAAGAAGAGACACACTAACTAAATTTTTTCTGATAGACGGCACATGCAACATATCATGAAGAGTCAGAGTTTTTCCTGATGTCATCTTTAGATCTATTCTTCCTATAATCTGTGCCGCTGAGCCATCTCCTAGGGTTACACCTCCTCCACCTGATTCCTGATAGTTTGAAAAACGTGAGCGATCAAAGAAAACATGAACATTAGCTCCAGAATCCAACCACCAGTCGTCAGAATGGTAGAAAATTTTGACTAAGGGTTGATAGCTTAAAGACCTGAAGGAACTAGAATAGCCGTTGAGAAGCATGTTTGCTTCTGGTTTGGCTGGACGTTTCCCTTTGTAAGAAGTCTGGACAGCTTCCTTCTTCCTATGGAAATAGTTGGTGGCCATATGGTTTGTTTTACCACACACAAAACAAAATCTCTTCTGATCCTGAGTCTGACCAAAGTTTCTTGGTTTATGGTGATGATGGTTTTGGTGTTGAGGCTGAAGGTTCTGCTTTTTCTTGAAGATGTTCCTTTTGGGTTTGTGATGATGGTGAGGCTTGGACGTTTGCCTTGGGATTATACTAGGTTTACCTTAGGTTTAGACTCAGACTTAAGGTTAGACCTTAGCCTAATTTGTTCTTATGTTCTAATTTTTTTAGGACTTGAGCAAAGGTAAGGTCACCTTGAGTATGAATAAGATCTTTCTTGACATCAGACCAAGAGGGAGGAAGTTTGTCTATTAAGCAGGCTATTTTATACTCAGTAGAGAAGAAAATGCCTTTGGCTTGAATATGCCTAAGGTATTCTTGGAATTCATGTATTTGGTCATTCATAGGTTTATTATCTACCATAAAGTCTCTGTTGAATGAGGAGGAATTGAATCTTTCAATTCCAGCATCATCACAGCTATATTCATCTTCCAGGGCATCCCAAAGTTATTTAGCACTTTTGTATTCAAAGAATATGTCATATAGTGATTCAGATAAAGCGCTTAGAATTCTATGAAAGCAATGGTAGTCTATTTCCTTAGGGGTTTTGGGTCTAGTGGAGCCAGAGGACTTGGATACACCTATGTCAGACTCAATGTCATCAGAGTCATTTATGATCGGTGTGGATCCATCAATGGCTGAGATCAATCCTAAGGCAGTGAGCCAAAATTTTATCTGACTTTGTCATATCTTAAAGTATGTCCCGTTGAACTTTGTAGGTTTAGCAGTAAAAGTCTCATCTTTGCCAGTCATGGTTGCTGACGAGAAAAGTCTGAAACTGAAAGATACGTAATTACTCAATAACAATGTCCAATGATTTAGAATAATAGTTTAAGTGATTTTGCTAATCAATCTTAAAATCTTTAGTCTATCAAGTGTAGATTAACTTGGGTTAGCTGTGGTCCGAAGACACTTAAATACTGTGTCACTTAGGGCTATTTACACCCGGTTGACAGAAGGACCCTTTCGGCTTGTTCCTAAAGTTATCTCTACTTTTAGAATTCAGATTCAAAGAGATTTGAAATTATACTAAACTATTATTTGTTTAATACTAGAGATGCAGTTGAGATTGTCTTGAGGTCGTTACAAATAAACAATATTATAGTTAACAATATGTAAATGTAGAGCTAATAATAACAATGAATACCAATGATGGTATACATATTAAGCAAGATTTTATATGCTACAAATACTAAATTACAGTAGCTAAATTGAATCACAAGATTATATGTGCTGGCAAATATTCAACCAAAAAATTAGAAACTTTCTATCAACATAATATAAGGCTGTTACTAGTCCTTAGTAACAATATTTTTCTAATACCAATTCTTAATTAATATATGATTCAAAATAATTAAAAATTATGTTGCACGTTGGTATGTAAGCAAAATTGTTATGCAAAATAGCTTTAGCAAATGAACAGTGAACTACAAATTTGCTACAAGAAATATTCGTTAACAAAACAAAACCTTTGTTTGGTAAGTAATAATACTACAATAACTTATTTTAATAAATAGAAAAATTGCTAAAGTAAAATTTGGACAAAATATATATATTCAGCAGTGTTAGCAAATAGTATGTGTTTAACAATAAACAACAAAATTTGTGTTTGGTGTTCTGAATAAAATATTTTGGACAATTTGCGTGGTCACAAAAGGCAAATATATGAATATTCTTGCAAACTAGTGTGTTCACAAGCTTACAAAACTAATAGTAACGATAGCAAACAAATTTTGTGTGTTCTGTGCAATAAGAAGTGATTCCAGAAAATTGAAGCAGTTGTTTGATTACTATCGGATCAACTCTTAGATTGTTGTAAATATTTATATATATATATATATATATATAATATTTTTCAGAAATTTGATATTGCTAATCAAGAACAAAGGAAAAAAATGTTACCGGCCTCTGGGGAAGTCGTGCACGAAGCACTGCCCTAAGAGTTGATCCGAGGTCTATGTGCAGACGTTTCTCGGAAGCTCCTAGTGGTAAAATTTTTTGACTACCGACTTCTCTTCGTCGCACACAACTAGCAGAGAGACCGAACTTAGCTGTCCAGAATAAAGATTTAGATGAGAGAATGTTGTTGGAGAGAAGAAGCAGAGAAAGAGATTTCACGTAGAGGAACAATATTCTGTAAAGAAAGGAGGAGGAGGAGACCGCAATATAAAGACAGTCCAAAGATACAGCCAACGGACAAGAAATTAAATGGCTCATAAATTGGCCATTAAAGAGCAATAACAAAATGAAAGAAACGTGAAAAATGGTTGTCATATGAGCTGTTACAGAAGCTGTCACATGTGCAAAATGAACCTGGACATAGTGCCTAACGTTCAAATCTCCAATGAGTTTAAAATAAGGAGAGGAGCAAAAAGATATTATGGATCCCAGTCCGAACCCGAAGAGTAAATTGGATTGGCATTCGGCGTCCGTAGGTGTGGCCACGTACCCGCACCTGTACCTGGACCGGACGGCTATGACGCGCGCGTATGGTCCAAGAGATTTTCCACACAACATCTTTAAAAGAGCAATAAAAAAGAACTAATATATACATACAAGAAAAGAGTGGTCCAACCGATGTGAAACTAAAAAAAATAGAAAAAATTAAACTTTTGCTCACATACACAGCCAACTAATTTCCCGTGCAACACATTAAGAAAAGTGAAAAGTCTTCTAGTTTGACAAACAAACAAACAAGTTGACTATTTTTCAGAGTTAGGAAGGAGGTTACAAATGGAAAAATGGGAACATCTAGAACGCACGAGTGAAAAAAAAAAAAAAAAAAAAAAAAAACACCATAACGAACGAGTATGTCAACGTTCGCCAAATCAATACTTAATATTTATGAATTGGGGAAGGACCAACTTCTTTTGGCGGCAACCTAGAAACAGCATAACGGTAAACACGTTTCTAGATGGATGACTGTTTGACCAAAGAGCCAAGCTCCCTAGGGTCAATCATTGTTTCCGTAGGAAGGCTGGCTTCATCCCCATATCAATATGCAGCAGCTCAGCTCCTACCTTAACGGATCCGTTCTATATTTTGCCCAATCCAGATCCAATACCCGCAAATATCTGACCTTTAAACCAATTTTATTATTTTTCCTGCATTTTTTTTATTTTCATTTCTCATTCCTAACGCTAAGACACCCCTTGGATCAGGCCACTTTTAAGGAAGAGCTGGATTCATGAATTCGGAGTTAAAACACTGCATTTTTCCATTTCTCATTCGTAATATTATTTTTTTCTCCCTAGATTCGGTGTTAAAAACTACCCCAAAATTAATACAATTCTTTATCTATACCTATATTGAAAACGGCTCAAAATTTAACCTTTTTAGCTATTTATAAATATTCTATTAATTATTTAACTAATTTAACTCATTTATTTATAATTAAATAATTCTAACTCAAGTGGTTAAGTTTGAGATATTTTTGTTGTTGTATGAATTTAATTCCTAGAGACGAGTATTTAATTCGTATTAAACAAAATAAATATTCGTCGTCTCTAGAAATTAAACTCATCTCTAGGAATTAAATTCATGAACAATTATTGAATTTTTGTAATACAAATTTATTATAAATCATGCCATTATCTATATGATATCTTCATGATTTTTTTAATACTCAGTCTCTAGGATTTTTTTTTTTAATACGAAAATGGCACGATATGCAATATCATGTTATCTTCGTGAACAAGATAACATGATATTGTAAAATATTCCACAATATATATATATATATATATATATATATATATATATATATATATATATATATATATGATTTGGTTAGAATACAATTAACATTTCTTTGGTATTCATACAAACAAATAAATGCATAATAAATTGTACAACTTGTCTCTTACACCTTTGACTTAACCTGTTGTAGCAGGTCATGTTAACTTGTTCATGAAGAATGTAAATTAATAAAAAATAATAAAAAAAAGATCATGAAAAAAATTTGTTAACTTGTTCACGAAGAATGTAAATTAATTAAAAAATCATGAAAAAAAACCTATAATAGGCGGTAACAAACAAGTTAAAAAAAAATCCAACATTAAATGATGTTTCTCACAAAATTTGATAATTATTGCTGCTAATCATATTATAAAATAGTACTTTCAATAAAAACTATTGGACCATAAACCAATTGTTGAAATCATTACTTATATGGATACAATTTTTTTTTTTGTTGCTTGTAATATATATATATATATATATATATATATATATATATTATATATATATAGAGAGAGAGAGAGAGAGAGAGAGAGAGAGAGAGAACCGTTTGTAAATACTCCAGCAACTATTTTAAAAAATAATTAATTATTTAACTATCTAATATTATTTATTTATAACTAAACACTTCTAAAAGTTTAAGATAAGAGGTATTTTTTTGTGCTTGAGTTCGATTCATAGGAACGACAATATTACTTAAAAAAAAAATTTAATATTATTTTTACGTACGTACAATACATGTGCACGTTACTAGTATATATATATATATATATATATATACATATATATATATATATATATATATATATATGAGCCATAGTACTCATATTTCTACAGGAGCTATGTACATGTGTACCAATAAAAATTAAGTGTACTAGCTAGTGTACATGACATGTATGAGTCCATTTCTATTGGTCCATATGTACGTAACTCATTAAAAAATATGAGTCTATGACACTTATTTTGTGTGTGTGTATATATATATATATATATATATATATATATATATATATATATATATATATATATTAATGAAGTTTTGAATTTTAATAGAAACGTCACATGTTCAATATACATAATTCTAATATATACTAAAAGACGTGTCTATTAAATGTGGATCTTGATTCTTCCATTTCAACTCCAGGTTACAACTTTATAAGACCCGCAGGTGTTACTTCCCCCCAGTCCTCTCTCTCCTTCTAGAAAACAACAAAACCCACGCCGAAGACTACTTCCCACGCCAAGCCGAGCCGAACCCATGCCAACACGTGCGCCTAACTCCACCAGTCCCCCCAGTATATATAAACCATCCGCTCCCTACCGAACAAACTCGTACAATTCGTTCGACCTCTCCAACAATTCGCCAAAAAAAAAAACCGAATACTTCATAAAAGATGAGCAGAGAAGAAGAAGAGAAGCGGAACCTGATCTCCGCCGCCACCGCCGCCGACTCCGATACCGTCCCCTCCGACTACGAATCCGATGACTCCGACTTCGAGTTCACCGTCTGCAGCGGATCCGGATCCCCGCCCGAGCCCCACGACCCGGTCTACCCCGTCTTCGACCAAAACCTCCTCCTCTTCCCGCCTCCTCCCAAATCGGATCTCCGGTCCGGAACCGCTTCGTCGTCGTCCTCCTCCGTCGCCGATGAGGAGGAGAAGTACTGCGTCTGGGTCCCCAAGAAGAGCTCCTCGACCGGTTCGGCAGCCGGGTCCTCCTCGCGGCCGTTCAGGCTGAGGGATCTGGTGAGCCGGAGGAGCCACAGCGACGGGAAGGAGAAGCTGGGCTTCATGGGAGATCATAAGGAGAAGGAGAAGGAGAGGGTTCCGAAAGCAAACCCTAACCCTAATTTGAAGGGGGAGAAGAAGAAGGATCTGAAGCAGGGGGAGATGGATCTGCTCACCGCCCACCGGTTATTCTACGGCGGGAAGGACGGGGAGAAGGGGGTCAAGGGAGGGAAGGCCTACTTGCCGCCCCGGTCTGGTCTGGTCGGGCTCTTTGCTAATGGGAACGGGTTGAGCCGGGCCAAATTCCCCTTCTAATTTGGGGGATTTTTTTTTAATTTTCTTGAGATACTTAGGGAAATGGTGCAATATATACTTTATTAAGATGTATATTATTGTTAATTATGTTTCTTTTATTCAAATACACAAAAAACAATATATAATAACTGATATTTCTCAGTCTATTATATTCTTCATATTGAATTTTGTATCTTTTCTCCCTCTCTTTAGTCTATAGACTCAACATGGTGGAGACTTATTCGCAAAGAGAGAAAATATTACAGGCATCCTATTGTAATACATAGTAATATTTAGCTACATCATAATATAACGTCGCTAGCTAGACGTCGCTAATAGGGACGACATCCGATATCCAACGACAATTATTATTTTTTATAAAAAATAAACGTCGTCAGACGTCACACCACGTCGCTACCTTTTAATACTAGCGATATCTAGCGACTTCGTAACTTTGTCTCCGATGTACGCGGTCGGTTTAAATTTCGTTCTAAGTGGTACACTGGATAGTCCATGCAGTGTAAATAATAATATAACACGAAATGTAAATACAAAATGAAGATATCTAATATGGGTTGTTTGGTTGGGCAAAATGGAACAAAGTAATTTTTTTTAGAAATATAGAGTTTGCGTACATATTGTATGTGCACGTCGTGCATACGCATAATCTATGAATTCTTTTGTTTGGATGATTGTTGAAGTGGGTTAAAAAATATAACTTTTTTTAGTTTCTATGTTTGATTTGTAGTGAAATGATAGTTGAGAAGTAATATAATTTTTTATTTTTTGAATATGAACTAATATAACTTTTATTATTTTTTTATGGATTAAAAAATGAATAACAATATTTTAATAAAAATTAGAATATTACTACTACTACTGTTGTTGTTATTATTATTATTATTATTATTATTATTATTATTATTATTATGACTGATATTGGAAAATAATAATAACAATGTTTTCTGACGGAGAGATGTTAACAATAAATCATCTTCTGTGGGATGAACAAACATCTAATAGATTAACAATAATAATAACAATGTTAATAAGAGCATCTCCAATCCTGTTGTAAGTTTGGAAAAAAATGTTGCCAAATAGAAATCACAATTTCTTATATCAATTTTTTTTTTAATACAAATATAAAATAAATTATGAAGTTGATATGACAGTGACATGTCAAAGATAATGTGAAGTTAATTGTCTAAGAGCATCTCCAACCCTATTGTGAGTTTGGAAAAAAATAGTTACCGAATAGAATTCACAACTTATTATTTCAAAAATCCTTCTTCAATGTAAATGTGAAATTGGTTGTGAAGTTGACATAACAAGGACAGTGTGAAGTTGGTTATCTAGATCTAGATAATAGATTTCACAATGACTTTATTCCACATCATCAATTATGAATAAAAATATTTATAAAAAAAAAAAAGTAAAAAAATTATCTTGGAAGTTAAAAAAAATTATTTTTTATTATCTTTTTGATATTTTTTTATTGGAGAACACTTTTCTATATCATTGTCTTATATGAATATAATTTTATCACATAAAAAAAATATTATGTCTTGCATAAAATAAGACAATATGGTCGGAGAAGCTCTAACAAATGACAATGTTAATAACAAAGATGACATTTGCCGTAGTATCATAGCTAAGTAGTGTGTGTTTCATAAGGATGATAACGCTTGTAATTATCCTAGCTTTTGTAAATGACCTTCTCTCCCACACAACACACACACTCACTCTCTCACGAGTCCGCTCCTCTCGTTTTCTAACAAAACACAAGAACTCTCAAAAATCAGAAAGTAGTTCCAAAAAGTACTCACTTCATGTAAAGATATATAATGGCCGGCCCGATCTGGCTCGAGATTCGATTTGACCTAGTTTGACCAGATTTGGATCGGTCTGGATCCAATCCAGTTTAGAGAGCTGGTCGGATCGGTCCAGTCGGTCCAGTCCGAAACCGTGATCCGATCCGCAGTGGATCGGGCCAAACCGGTATAGGTTCGAACCAGTTCACGGTCTGGACGGACCAATCTGTTTTTTACGTTTATTTATATATATTTTTTATATATAATTTATATGATATAACTTATATGTTAATAAATTCAAGTTAAAATTTATAGTTTTTTTTACTAACTTAATTTTGTATAATTTGAAATTTATAAGTTATTTGTTAGATTTTTTTTTTTTATAATTTATGTAAAAATTTATATAAACATTAAGTAAGAAATTTTATTTGATCTTTTTATATCAAAATTTATATAACTTTAAGTATAAATTAAAATCTAAATATTTATAAGTTGAAAAAAAAAATCGATTTTCTTTTCAATAACTTATAAAAAAATGAATAAATATTTTAATTTATAACTTGGAATTTAAAGAAATTATTTATATAGACATAAAGAAGTTACATATAAACAACTAAGATCATTAAGTAAGAAAAAGTTGATTTTTTTTTTATTAATGACAATATAATTATAAATGTATTATAACATTTAGTAAAAAAAAAAGTAACTTGTAAATGATATTTTTTTTTGCATAAAGCTTATAAAAAAATGTACAAGTCTTCTAAAAATTTTCCAAAAAAAAGATTTGTTATGATAGATTTTTTGATCATTTTTAGCAAAATAATCAAAATATTCCTAAAACGGTCAAAAATCTGCTACTAAAATACTCCCAACGGTTATATTTCAAACAAAAAATTAATTAAAAATCAGTCGAACTAAATCAAATCGAACCTGAATCGGGCCGTTCGAATTGGACCTGGTCCGAACGGGACAGACAACGGACCGGACTGGTCCGTTTACCGGATTCAAATCAGTTCGGACCAATTTTGATCGGATCAGATCCGAACCGAATTTCAGACCGTCCGTCTATTCTAACACCTTGAACTTCATGGCTGAGATCTTTGAACAAAAAAAGACCCTACAAGAAAGTGTGCTGATATAAATAACAGTAAAACATGTCCTCAGAAGTCGGGGGCGGACCTACATGTGGCGACCCCACTTAATTTTTTACTTTCCACTTAAATAATTTTGTTCTTTCTAAATTTTCTATACTAATTTTATGTTTTGTTCTCTCGAGAATTTATAATTTTCAGCACTGGTTCAACTGTCGCTTCTTGGCGAAGTAAAAAAAAGCAAATATTATGTCACTTTCGAGTGCATAATTAGCTCAATATGTTTTAGCCTACTGCTCATGAATAGGGGTGAGTATTATTCGATTTTGGATCGAAAATCGAATCGAACATAACCGAATAAGAGATTCGGTTCAGTTAAAAAAAAATTGATCCGTTTCGATTTTAAAAGTACTATAATTTTTTATTTGGTTTCGGTTTCTATTTTGGAGTTCGATTTCAGTTCAAAATTGAAAACCGAATAAGACTTGTACAATTATATATATATATATATATATATATATATATATATATATATATTTGTGATTAACAAGACTTTTAGTATTGGAAATAGGGATGTGTAATCAAAGATTTGTAACCGAAT
This sequence comes from Iris macrosiphon, assembly GCA_036927795.1. Lineage (NCBI taxonomy): Eukaryota > Viridiplantae > Streptophyta > Magnoliopsida > Asparagales > Iridaceae > Iris > Iris macrosiphon. The sequence continues at coordinate 306,661,829 of JAYESA010000005.1, forward strand.
TCATCATATAATGATTACATATCAGCACTAAAAAGTATGATAACACATTCTACGGGCTCTAAGTGTTTGTCAATTACATGCTATATTTTATTATCTTTTTTTGAAATGTCCGGTGATACGTACGGAACTTTTGTGCACGCTGCGTTGCATGTCATTTTGGTCCACTGTCCCACACTTTCTTCGCGGTTTGATTCCGAGACCGTTCGCCTAGTCAGGGAGGTTATACCTCTTCTCACTGACCACAAAAGCCAGGTGAGTTCGGTCCCACATCCAAGTAGTATATTTAGGGCCAGACATCCAAATAAATGACACTCACAGTGCATCCTAATAATATTTTGTTGACATAATATTTAGTCCAACATCGGCTGGAAAGGAAGTCTGGAGGATGAAGTATTGTTAATAAACTATTGTGGTCCATTAAAAAAAATTGTCCATAAGTCTAATTTTGGACCTAATTTTGGACTGTGGTCCATTAACAAAAAATGTCCACCTAAACCGAATAAACAGAAAATTGAACTGATTATTTCGGTTCGATTTAAGTTCGGTTTTTACTGAATTCGGCTCGATTTCAGTTACTGAATTCGGCTCGATTTTAGTTACTGATTTTGTAAATTTGGTTTATTCGATTTTCGATAATTCGAATCCATATGAACCGAATATCCACCCGTACTCAGGAATGCATCTGCCTTACAAGTTTACTTCAAGACATCAGAGAGGCTTGCTTTTGACTCAAATCTCTTATTCTCGGTCTCTTGTGACACTGAAACATTATTTTGTTGAAGGAAAGATACTCACACAAGAAATTGAGCTTGAAGCAAATACCCACAAAAGATATTAACTTTTTGTATTATGTAGTAATATAAATAAATGATCACAGAGATTTATAAATTAATAAGTGCTCAACTAACCTTCACAAAGATCATTCTGACTGAAATATATAAATATTATGTTAAGTTTCCAACATGGAGCGTTTGTAGTCCAACGGTTAGGATAATTGCCTTCCAAGCAATAGACCCGGGTTCGACTCCCGGCAAACGCAACCTTTTTTATTATTTATCAATAATACATATTATTTGTCCTCTTTTTTAAATTTATCAGTAATGAACATATTATTTGTCCTCTTTAAAAAAAATGTAAATTAACTTTGTTTTGTTCTTTTCCCCCTTACAAATTAACCTCTTTTCTTTAAGATCCAACCTACGACATAGTTGTCACCATTGTGAACTCAGTATCTTCTTTTTTTTCCACTTTAAAATACTTGCAAATTTCTGATACTCATTCATCCTGCTAGCTTGTACAACCTTATCTTCAAATTTTTCTTATACATTTTCATTTCAGAAAGCTTATAGATACCAAAAAAAGCCTTAATTTCCTGCTAAACTTGGTCATATTATTAGTTATTCCTAACAATAAATTATGCAATATAAGGATGCATGTCTTGTTGGTGTTGGATGAGATTCCTAATCTATGTGAAAATATTTCGGAATAAGACGAATGTCATCCATGTGTCGGTGTCGGAAAAGCTCGAGAAGTCGAAAGTGACGAAGGTGGCTTAATTTGAGCACATATCATAAACTATTTTCAGATTCAATTGTATACTGCCAGTATACCGGTCCGACACTGTTTTTTGTTCCAGAACTATTTTGATTCATATTGGACATTCTTCGGTATACCGCTTGTATATAGGTGTTGGGACTAAATACCGAATTTAGATGTTTTATTATACCGTTGAATTATGATCAACGGTCCAGATCTGTTCGAAATTGAGGTGCTTTAAATAAGCATTTTCTAACCATAATTCATCATCATTAATCATCTAGATAGCTTTCTCACTTTCTAACAGAGAAAAATTGAGATTCAGAAATTGATTGGAAGAGAGATCGCTTTTAAGGAGTTATTCATTGTTTTTTTCCTCCTCTTCTCGTCTTCGGTAATCTCTTATACTTATAGTAATCTATTTCCATCATAAATCTATTTTCATCTGAACGAAGTGTTAAAGTGATCCGTGTGGTAAATGAGTGAGACGTATTTTTTTTATTATGTTAGTGGAGACTTTTTCATGTTGGACTCTGGTTAGTAGATCTTTACATAAACGTCTTGGTGTTTACATTGTGCTTTAACCGTGAATTTGTATATTTTGATTTGTGCATTTTTTTTTCCGGTCCTCATCACGTCATATCAGTTTTGGAGAACGGTTTCCGCATTTTGTGTTTCCAACATGCCTATAATTTTTCATCCAGCTCTGAATTTCTTCAAAATAAAATTTACACGACTCTTGACAAAAGTGAGTGAAGGAATACTTTCCTGCTGTTGTTGTAGTAATACTTGCGCTTCTCATTGATTATGAACTAACAGAAACATGAGCCCACAAGTCATAGTGTATGATCTCTTCGAGATCTATATACGTTCTAAGAGATTATTCGAGATCTATGTACAAACTTATTTTCGAATCATTCTAGAGGTAAAATTTTCGTGCTACCAGTTTCTCGTCACAATACACAACTTAGAGAAAAGGGATCTGAACTTAGATATTACCCAGAAATGAATGAATACAGTAGGAGAATATGAGCTTTGTTGTTGGTAGAAGTAGGACGAGTATATGTATATCAAAAGAGTTGTCTCACCACATAGAAGAGAATTGAATATATAGACAACCCCACATTTGCCAACGAGTGTAAAGAAGTCACAGGAACCGGTCAAAAAAGGAATTCTCCAACGTTTTAGGATCCAAAGAGACTCCTTAATAGAATCAATGAAGAAGTTTGATTTAAGACATAGTCAGTCCATCAAGTACTTCTTCAGATAAAGATAATAGTCACTACGTGAGATTCAAATTTGTAGTTTATCTCACCTACTGCATATAGTATACAATTGTCCAGAAATTCTTTATTCTTGTTCTTGTGTTATCTCTATTTTCAAAACTTGATTTTTTGGATGGACTGTTTCCTATGGCTTCTTTATAGTCATTGGTAACTGTGGGGCCATCAATATATTCAATGCCTTCTATGTGGTAGACAAACTCTTTTGATATACATATCCTTCCGGCCTCCTTCTACCAACAACAAAGCTGTTCCCCTACTATGTTTATTAATTTCTGGACAATAGCTAAGCTCGGGTCACTCTCTCGAAGCCGTGTGCAGTGACAAGAAACCAGTAACACGGAGGTTTTAACTCTAGAAGGATTCGAGACCAGTCTGCACATAGACCTCGAATAATCTTTTAGGAGAGTGCTTTCGTACGCTACTTCTCCATATATCGTATAGTTAACATAGGAGAAAAAAATAACTTAAGGACTATTAACTTTCCTTTTACTTTTAGACAACAAAACTGTATGTTCATTTGGGGCCTAGGACCCAAGTTTTGCTTGTTTCAAAGATGGAATGTATGAAGTTTGTTCCAGTTTTAGAAAGAAGGATACACTAGGACACGAGTTCGAATTTTTTTAATTCAAGCGACACACTTGACAAAGTTGAAGGGACTTTTGTGTCGCTAACTTCTGATAGAACTAGACTAAGTTCTGTAAGTTCAAATGAACTGCTTATGGGTTTTCACTAAATAAGCAGAAACTAAACTTAGAGTTGTGAATAGCGGCCACATCTTTCTTTCACCTTCATAAGTCAACTCAGTTGGTAAAAATTCAAATTTTTTTTTTTTTTTTTTTCTGCATGTCCAACTGAGTTGGCAAAAATATGCGCATATGTTGGACGGATTTTAATTTAAAAATAATATACTGATTTTTTGCCATCTAGGATGGTGATATGTATCGGAATTTCAAATTTTTCAAAACTTTTATCGGTGTAGTCAATTAATATAAAAATATTATCGGTACAGTAAATTTTCTGTATAAATAACTCTAGAAAATATTAAAAATTGTCAAAAAAAAAAAACATTAAAAAAGAGAGAATTGCTTTATTTTCTACCAAAATTATGGTGTTTATTGACGAACCACTAAAAATTCATCACGTGTTATTTTTCTCTAGCACAAAACGAGATGAGATCTGTTATCCCAAATATCTCATCTATATTTCTCTCCACTCTCGCATACAAATATGGTTCTCCTTTTCCATGCAGGAGAACCCACACTTGTATGTAAAAATGGACAGAAATAAAAACAGAATATTTAGGACAGCAAATTCTAATCTACACAAAATTTTTTTGAAAGTAATTTTGATCTTAAAAATGATATATAATAAATTTTTAGTAGAGGGTGTACAAATATTATAATTTTTTTATGGGTGAACAAAAATATACTTTTTGGAAAAATCTCTTCTCAATTTTCACCTAAGACTTTGACATCAAACGGGAGCGGACCAGGTGTCAGAAATATTGTGTCACATATCCTGCCCCTTCCTTATGACATGTGGGTCCCATCGATTTCAAAAAAAAAAAAAAAAAAAACAGGCAAATTGGAGGGACAGAAGATGTGACTGAATATTTCGGACAGGTGATCCGCTCCGATAACACTGCAAAAATAAATATCAGCCCATTTTGGGGAATAAAAACAAATGAAACAACTAGACTAATATCCCATGAACACCCACCTGAAGCACCATTGGCTTCCTCATAATTTATGGAATTTGAAACAAACATGGTAACTATTATCAGTTCAGTGTTATTATAGTAGCAGTAGCAATAATGATGTGATTTTATGGAATTTGTACGGAGAAATTATTTCGGTATTCATCAAATAGTAAGTGACTTTAATGTTCTCTCTTTTATCTCCATGTCTTAATAAAAGGATTCTTATTTTATTTTTTCGTTGTGCCATTCGATCAATAAAAATCTAGATAAAAAAAAAGATAAAATTATTGTTGTTAACTTGTTATAAAAGAATATGGAATAGTATACCGATGTTACAAAGAAATAAATTTGTGAAAAAATATTTAGGTTTTGAACCGCTGAATCACCGGTTGTGGTAATCCGTGGATTGAGAAGTATATAATTACAAGTGATGACTCGAAGAACATGAAAAAACAAAAAAACAAAATGAGAATGTGTTGGACAGTTGATTTCAAGTTTCTATCATGAATGTTATATTTTAGAGCCGAATTGTATATACATGCATGGCAACTTGTGTACAAGATTTTGTTTCCACAAACGGTATCCACGGTTACGGAACCGATTCGACCTAAAAGGAACATAGATAATTGGTGATGGTGTGTAATGCACATGGATTGTGGGACCACCATTGAGACTAGCTACCTGGAATGGACGATGTAATTCTCAAGAATAGTCTAAGATGGTGTGTTCATCCGTAACCTTCATACAGACAGACTGCATCACTGTGTTTTGCATAAAAGATTATCATAACCCGTGTTTTGCAAAGTACAAAGAACAATCAAATCACTATTTCATGACATTATTTTTACATTCATGTCTTATAACTTATAAATTATAATATATATTTTTGTACATGCAACACGCCTGTAAAGTGACTAATCTAAAATATATATTTTCTAGATAAATTTTTCATGATTAATCTAAAAAATTGTGCCAATAAATTTGGTCAGCTCGGTTATACTTTCTAGATAATTTCACTATTCAGTTGAGATTTGTGATTTTTTTTTTCCAATAATTAACCAACACGATTTTACTATTCGGCTACGATTTGTGATTTTTTATATTTAACCGACCGGTTGATTTAATCAACTCTTATATACATAATTTTTTTATTATTTTTCACCACTTTGAATTAAGATTGAGGAGTTATTATGTACAAATATAGATAATAGGTTAGATAATTAATGGATTAGCAGGTCAAATATGTAAATGGGTTAATAGTTAATAATTCAATATTAGTTAGACTAAAAAAAATACTAGTATAAATTAAAAAATTATAACAATCAACAACTTATTTCTCGTTTCTTTTCTTTAGACTCTGTTTCTTTCATAATACTTTTAGATGCTAGAATACACAATACTTTAATATGCTAGAAGATTTAGGAGAGAATCACTCATTTCGATTCTTCATTTTGAAGTCTTAGAACCCTAATCAAAACAGTTCAATAAAAAAAAAATATAACCTTAGTACAACTTGTTACGCAACTAGTGACCAAGTTGAGATATTTTCTCTCATAATAGACTTGTATTGTTATACTTTATGTTGAATGACATTTTTGAATGATAATTAAATTTTGATAAATAGATTCAATTGTAACAAATTTTAAATATTGGTTTTATATCAATCATATTAAACTAATTTGTAAATTTTCTTACCCCAAAAAATTTGTCAATGTTCTATTCATCGAACTAAACTATCTAACGGTTTTAACTGAATGAACCTATCGGTTGACCCGTCTATGGAGTTAACAAGTGTCCGGTTATTCAAGATATATGGTCGGATTCGATTATATGATTTGCATAACTGACTGAGTCCGTTTGGCCACCAAAATTGTTTATTGGTTGGTCAACTGATCGATATACACCTGTAGGATTTAGATCGAGTTGGATACTACCGATTTTTTTAGATAAGGTCTACTATTGAGGCCGAATTTGTTTTGCATCTACATTTCATCCAAAATTATATTCGGTGCCAAAATCAAGAAAGGAACCAAAAGTTTTTCAAATCTTCATCGACAAAACTTGTTATTCATTAATAGATTTTTTTCACAAAACATCCTTATAGTTCCACTCCACTGCGTTTCTGCGCAAGATTCAATCAGAACTTGCAAAGCTCCTTAAAGCTGGATGACCACTGTCCCCTTCCCTATTCTGTCCTATCATGTTCCCACCATATTACATGTGGACCTCCATCTTCTTATCTCCTCGTAAACAAGAGCAAATCTGCTGTCATATTTATTTTGTCCCCTCCCATGTCCCCTCTATACTTTTTTTTTTCTTTGTTATTTTTTTCGGTGGGACCCACTAAGTAAATAGGTGGGGGGACTGGGGGACAACAGATTTGCTTCCCTCCTAAACTGTTGTCCGGACCCACATGTCATATGGTGACATAATAGTTTTGGGACAACAGATCTGCTCTCGAGGTTACTACAATTCTGATGTAAGTACATTAACTAGCTCATTTCTCAAAACCATAATTGTTTCATTAATCTGTCATCGTACATCTCTATGTGCATTAATCTCATCTATCATCACATTAGTATTCGGGATCATAAACTGATGACAACTCAGATTTGAGTATGTTCAATGTTCAAATGACAATGTTAATAATTTTATCATCCTCAATGCACAAACAAAAAATTCAATTTATTGTTCGTACAAAAATAAATATACAATCGGCTTTGTAGTCATCATGCTCTATCCCCCTCCAATCTTGACAAATACAAGAAAACAAATCTATGAACCCATGAACCATCTCTTATTTATACAAATCTAATTTAACAAGGGAATCATACTGCAATGGCATTGGAACCTTTCTGTGGAATATGGGGGTTGGTGTCTAGAAGAGTTTCCAGTGACCTGCCCTTCCTGCTCCTGACCCTCCCGGCTTCCTTCAACAACTCCCCCAACCTCCTCTTCTCGTCGTCGACATCCGGGTTGGCGGTCCCGAGCTTCTCTTCCCTTATCCCCACGACATGTTCCAACATCTCGATGGCTTCGTCGAGCCTGCATCAGAACACAATGCAGAGTAAGTTGTTATCATTGTTGCACGAATACGGTCATTGATACACTGACAAGACATAATTTGGATAAGAGATCCAAATTTTTTAAGATAGGTATAATACAGTCACTTATGTTGTACAAATAGCATAATTTGCAGTATCGGCCGATACCGATCCAATACCGACCAATACCCAATACTAATCGATACTGACATTGGGGGTCTCTTTTTTGGTTAATTCAGCAAAAAAAATTAAACGAAAAAGACCAATCAACATGCATGTAAAAGCATGGTAATATTGTAAAAACATGTAAAAGAAGAAAACTTATCTACCGCGTGTAAACTAATCGGCAAGGGTGAGTACTATTTCATTCAATTTCAAAATTACTAAGAAACAATATATGAAATACTTAAAATTATGCCTAAATGTATACAATATTTCTTCTAAAATGTTAATAATTTATTAATAAATATTTGTTTTTCGATACCAAAAAATTCGATACTCCGATCCGAAACTGTCGAGATATTGTCGATACCGCCGATCCCGATACTCATAGGAATGATCTGATACCGATACCGCGAACCATGACGAATAGACAGATACGGGTACATACACGTTACGAATATGGACATCATTTTCCATGTCCATCCAACAAAAGTTACACAGATCACACAAACATGGGCATTTTCCATAAAGCTAACGGACACAAGAGCAGTGATGCTTAAAGGAAACTTCTAAGAGTAAGCTATGAATCATACCCCATAAACAGAATCATAAAGGAAGGCAATAGTTAATAGCCTTACTTTACCAACAAATGAGTAGCTGTTCACAATAACAACTTTTATGGAGGTTTCACTGTTCCGGCTTTAAGAAACATGTGGGAGCAAACAACGACACCTACAGATCAGCACTTCCACTTCCAAGGCCATTCAAACGTTACGAATAATTATTATCTGACAGTCCAGGTTGAGAACGACGGCTTATATTAAGCTCATTTTTATATCATTACCTATAAAATTATGCATTTATAGCCAGATAAGAGAAGTTTCCAACCCCCCAACTGGCTTTGAGCAAAACCTGATTAATCTTTCAAACCATTTTTGGCTTTGAGCAATGGTCCACGCTTGTTCCGTTGGATGGGCAGGAAAGTATAGGTAGTTTATGCAATTGAATTATCACGATATAAAACTATTTATGGGACAATAATTGAACTCTGGTTAGGCGCCGATGTTTGTCAATCAGGATTAGGTTACATAATGCCTAAGAATGATATTCTATATGTATATATAATCATGTAAAGTAAATGAAAGGACTATACTTATGTGATCCTCATGTTACATAATTAAGTTAGTGTGGGGGAACAAAAAAATCACCAAAGCAAATATTAAGGAATTAGTTTGCCTCACCATTTGAACCATTTGAGCAGAAGCAACTAAATAATGTGGTCAGATGCTTTTTAAGATTAGTAATTTGAATTGCTTTTCTTTCAGGTCCGGGTGTGATCATTCGTCTTGTATGACACTAAAGAGACTTTATTACACAGCATTGAGATACTTTTCTTTCAGGTCCGGGTGTGATCATGCGTCTTGTATGACACTAAAGAGACTTTATTACACAGCATTGAGATACTTCTTACGGTATAAAGTCACGCCTAATTAAACCTGGTTTGGAGTCAAAAATATTTTCTCATGTTTAAATATCGAAACAAAAAATGAAACTACCAAACTCAATTAAGAAGGGTCCGATATCTATAGTGCAAACCATGGTTTAAACACATTTCAGATCTGAGCATTCCTGAATACACTATGAAATATAGGAGTAAGTTCGTAAAGTTTCGTTGTTCGTTCCGCCGTCGACCCTATGTGACTCAATCAATTGGGGGACCAGTACCCACATTTTGACCCTTCCCAGACCCTCCGTAAGTGAGTCTTTGTGGCTCTGGACGATCTCTTTTTCAATTAAATAAAGGAAACTAGAACTTGAAGAAACTAAGATAGTTACTGAGGAAAACTCCCTTTAACTATGAACTAATAAATTTGGAAAGTTTTAAGTTTTATATAAAACATAGCTTCTGATAATAAAAATTAGTGATCTATCTCTTCCTATAACTCTATCATCTCCTTCCATCCGAGATGTTTTGAAACCTAACAAACAACATCCAATCTAGAATTACCAGGTCAAAATTTCACAATAAAGCATGATACTTGTATGTTGAACAAATATAACATGGCGAATTTATAATTAAACAGAAATACCATAATATAGTTTTGGCAGGAAAAAAATGGAGGGCAGACGGTATCTAAAGACTAGGTAAACAGTTCATACCTTCCCATAGCGTCATAAGTTCCGGCAAGATTGCTATAAACTCCGAGCGTATCAGGATGATAAGGCCCGTACTCTTGCTCAAGAACACTCCTCGCCTCTTCAAACAGTTCTGCAGCCTCGTTTATAGCAAACCTCTGCACACAAGCCAGACCCATTTGGTTCAAAGCAATGCCAAAGAATGCCGACTTCTTCTCCCCAGAAGCCCTCAGCTTGGCAATCGCGTTTTTGAAGGACGCATAAGACTCCCCATAATTTCCCATTATATAGTAGAGAACACCCATTTGAGCCTCGATGCCTGCAATTGTACTCTGCTGACCCAAGGAGTTCTTGTAAAGCTTTAACACCTTCTTCAGTAACTTGAGAGCTTGGTCATGGTCACCCATCGATTCATAAATGGCGGAAACATCGGTGAGCCCACTTGCAACCTCCTCGTTGATGGTCCCTGGCATTGGTTTTCCATATATTTTTAGGGCATTCTCGCAGTGCGTCTTTGACTCCCTTAGCTTCCCAGTCTTGTTGTATAAATCAGCAAGGCGAACAAACACCGATGCTACGCTCGGGTGGTTCTCCCCTTTAGAGGACTTGAACACAGCAAGGGCTTTCTGGTAGGCAAGAACAGCCTCATCGTAGCGGCCCAAAGAAAGATAAATGTCTCCTATGCTCAAATCCACTGAAGACACCTCGGATTCCAAGCCATTGGCGACCATGGCCATACTGGCTAAGTGTAGATGCTCAAGAGCTACTTCATGATCCCCCTTGGTGTCACAAATAAAACCCATAAGCCTCCGATCCGCAGTCTCTTCCAAGGAAGAAGTTTCACCACTGTCTTTATGGATGTCAAGGGCCATACGGCACAAACTCTCAGCCTCATCGAACTGAAGGGCTTGCACATGGGCCTCGGCAAGGTACCGGCACGTCTCGCCAACCCTTGGGTCAGTATAACCCAATGCTTGCTTCTGGACTTCTAAACCTAAGGTGTAACAATGTATCGAGCTCTCCAGCAGACCCAGCATAGAATAAGTGTCACCCAACTGCATTAAGCCAGAGAATTTTGCAAGGGCATGTTCTTGGCCTAGTTCCAGGGAAGGGATCTCGATAGACTGCTCGAGGATCGGGATAGCCTCGTTGAATCTCCCCAAGCTGCAGTGAATCGCCGCTATGACATGCAAGGTCATGACCAGTTCCAAACTAGGCTTCCCGTTTGAAGACTTCTTGAAGGCTTTTGCAGCCCTAAGAGCATATTTCAGGGCTCTGTTGTGGCTGTCAGAGGAAATCAATTCCCGGGCGTGCTTCAGATAGAAATTTCCAAGCTCAGGGTTGTCAGGCCCAGCTTCCGGTGAATCCTCGGTTCCGTTCTTTAGTTTCCTTACTTTGCCACCTTCGATGGGTGGTTTCGACGCACTCTTTGGCGTGGACTTCATAGACGCATCAGACTCCAGTTGTGATCGAGAAGGCCTCTTCGACTTCTTGGACGACACCGAAGACTTGGTTGGTGATTGGATCTTACCATTGCTCCCTTCGCCAACCATGTTGTTCGCACTATTGACCTCCTCGTCCTCTTCCATTATCTCAGTAGCCTTCATCTCGTCACCGACAAGGTGACGGAGCTCCGAATCGATCCTCGATTCGTTTTCCGACCCAAAGCTGTGTCTTGATGGTGACAATTCATCGCCAGAGCTCTCCATCTCACAGACATTGTCGTAGAGATGATCAATCGACGTGTCCACACAGTTCTCCTCTGTCAGATGAAGGTCTTCGCTACCTCTGGGGGATTCAGTAACATCTACGTTTTCTTTGATCTGCGCAGAATTCATTTCATTGGACTCCCCATTCAAACTGTTCTCTTCCACTATAATTTCGGACATCGCAATCATTATGGTAATTTACTGAGAAATGAGGAAAAACCCAAATTCAAAGTTTGATGGTATCTGCACATAATGAGCAAAAATCCAATTTTATCGGATAAAAGCTTGAATATTTGTCCAGTACATACTAACCATGATTTATAATTACAAAATAACAGGAAACACAACAGCAAATTAATCTAAAAATAGAGTGTAAAAAATCAACATTTTAACTGATATAGTGATTCATCATATCATCCCATTTACTTTAGCTCAATAACAAAGAACAAAAGAGAAACTAATCTCAATTGGTCACTAGAAACACAGAATCAAACTCTCTTTTTTACTATGAGATTTCATCAAATTACTTAACTTCAACATTTTTAATAACAGCCCAAGAACAAAAAAAAACCTCCAAATCTGAAATGGTCACTGCAGACCCAATATCAAAATCAAAATCAAATTTTTAGATGGGAATTCTATAAATTACTTAAATAACAAAGATTCCCTTGATTGCCAAATTCAATGCTTCCCATAAGCAACCCAAGAAAAAAGAAGAACCTCCAAATCTCAATTGATGAATGTAAAATCAAAATCAAATCAAATTTATAGATGGGAATTCTACAAATTACTTAAATAACAAAGATTCCCTTGATTGTCAAAGTTCAATGCTTCCCATAAGCAACCCAAGAACAAAAGAAGAACCTCCAAAACTCAATTGATGACTATAAAATCAAAATTAAATTTTTAGATGGGATTCTACAAATTACTCAAGTACAATAAGAAAGTTTCTATCTTTTGAATACCAAAGTCCAATACTTCCTACGAACAAAAGGAGAAACACCAAATCTCCATGAATCACCATAGCCCAAAATTAAAATCAAAATTTTAGTGGGGAAGGGGGAATTCTTCAAATTTCTCAGCTCCAATAACAAAGACCCAATCTTTTGATTGTCAAAAGTTCAATGCTTGCACTAACAAAAGAACAACCTCCAAAATCTCAACGAATCACAAGAAACCCAAAATAAAAAATCGAACTTTAAGATGGATCTCCACCAAATGACTGCTAGATCTCATTGATTTGGTCAGATATATATAAAAAAAAAATTAATGGAGTGAAGAAAGAAAAGAAAAAAATGAGGTACAGTAACAATACCTTAAACTTCTGGCACTGGGGATGAAGCTAGAGAACGGAGTAGAGTAATTATTGTGCTGTTATTGCTTTCTCTCTCTATATATTTATACTGACAGTGGTGGAGAGGAAAGACGAGGGAATTAAGGAAAATGATGGAGGAGAATATGGGAAATTAAAAAAAATGGAATTCTTTTCTTCTATTTCTTTTATATATTTTTTGTTGGATAAAAAAACTGGATTTTGTCAAATATATATATATATATATATATATATATATATATATATATATATATATATATATAACATGGATCGGAGCCTCTTTTTGGAGCCCCGTTCTCCCTTCGTCCGTTGGATCGAATCTGATGCGCGAGGGGAGGTTCCAAGGACGGGATTTTTGATCCGTCCTTTATATTTACTTTTTCAATTGATAATTATATTTTCACTATCCCTATTTTTATTTTAATTAGCACTATCCCCCCCCCCCCCCCCCCCCCCTCCCACAATCTATCATAATCTATTAATTATAATTATAGTTACCTCCAAAAAAATTGGTCTAATTTTGAGAATCGGGCTAGAGGTAGTGTTAATTAAAAAAAATGGAAAGTAGTGGAAATATGATTAGCAATTGGGGGTGGTGGGAAGATAAATACAAATAAATAAAAAAAATAAGTCAATATTTGTATATCTTATATATTACAAGGATATAATTTTTTTTTTTTTTACAATTCTTAGAATAAAATTTCTATTTTTGCAAAAAGAACGGCCGAAAATGGTAGTCCAATTATGTTAGAAATTTCACAGTTTTATTTTAATAATAATTTAAGAATAAAAAAAATAAATAAATAAATGTTACCGGCCTCTGGGGAAGTCGTGCACGAAGCACTGCCCTAAGAGTTTATTCGGGATCTGTGTGCAGACGTACCCGAAGCTCCTAGTGGTAAAACCCCCGCACTACCGGTATCTCGTTGCCGCACACGACTTGGAGAGAACGACCAGAACTTAGCTCTGCCCAGAGCTCGGAGACAACGGAAACGAATAGAATATTGACAGAGGTTTGGAGTACGTAATTTTTCTCTGATCTGATTTACAAAGAACACAACCGAATATATAATGTAGTTGTGTAACGGTCAGAATTAATTAACGATTAATTCAGCCGTTACAAGAGAATTAACAGAATGAACCTGGACACACTCACAAAAAACGGTCCAAAGCATTTGTAACGTTTAGAATAAATTCCAACGTTTAAGAAAATAAATGACAGAATTAAGAGGAGCAAAAAGGATTTTAGGGTCCCAGCCCGAACCCGAAGAGGAAATCGGATCGGCATTCGGCGCCCGCAGATGTGGGCGCGTACCCGCACCCGTTACGCGCGCCGAACCGAACCGAACCGAACCGAGCCGAGCCGGGCCGGGCGGCGGCGGCGGCGCGCGCGTGTGGCCCAAGGGGTTCCCCACACAACAACTTAATAGAGAAAAGAAGAGAAAGTAATATATATGCACAAGGGGGCTTTGGTGCATCCGATGTGGGACTAAAGAAAGAAAGAGGAATTGAGCTTTTGCAAGAAAAGGAAAAACAAGGCCAACAATCCCCCCCCAAAAGGTCAAGTTCCGAAACAGAGATAAGAGTGAAGTAAATAGAGAGAGAGAGAGAGAGAGAGAGAGAGAGAGAGAGAGAGAGCATCTGGGCAGTAAAATACTATGCATAGATGAGATGGACTACAGCCTTGAATCTCACGTAGTGACTATTGCCTTAATCTGAAGAAGTGCTTGATGGACTATGCCTTGAATCAGACTTCTTTGAACCAGATTTAGAAAAATAGCACACATAGTACGCTAGAGGTCCTTGATCTATCGGGTGGCGCTTTTAAATGGCCATGCGCACTTTCTACATTCATGAGAGTTGTCTGGGATCGCCCTGTCCCATAGTCGCGGCCTTCACGACCTCTCATATAGGTAAGTCCTTAATGGTTGGTGATATGAATCAACCTAGCATTACAGCTTGGACCTATTAAGAGTTTTAAACTCATCCTAACCATATCACACAGGAACACTGTCACCATAGGGATGGGGAGTTATTGTACACATGTACAGCCGCTTGGGCTTTATTTTAATGAGATTTTAATCTCGAGTCAGTGTTCCATAAAGTCACCTAAGTTCAGCTTGTTTCTACCCATTGAACCGGCTTCTTGGGATCTCCAGTCAGACTCGGTTGGGTTGCCACTGCTGGTGACTAATTTATGGGCTTAACCCCATCCCCCTCGATGATTCTAGGATCAAAGTCCTAGACAGACCCTTCGTCAAGTGATCTGCAAGGTTCTTTTCTGACTTTATATAGTCAAGAACCACATATTTGCCTAGTAGGCTTTTTATTGACTTGAAGCGCAGCTGCAGGTGCCTGTTCATCTTAGCATTCACAAAATCATGCTTTAGTAGTTCAATAACAGATTTATTATCACAATTTATAAAAATTGCAGGAACAGGACTAAGAGAAACAAGTATATGCATAATAGGATTTTTTAAGCCATTCAGCTTCTGTACAAGTTGTATATAAAGCTATCATTTCAGAGTCCAGTGTACTCTTAGCTATGATAGTTTGCTTACAAGAGCTCCAGGAGATCGCAGATCCTCCTAGAGTAAATATATATCCAGTAGTGGAATTTTATATCATGTGAGTCACTAGAAATCTATTGGCATAGCTGTCTAAGGTATATCCTATAAAAACAGCGTCTACAGTCTTGGGAATAAGATCTAAGGTCATCATTCTTTTAATAGAACCTAGGTTCACATGACCTAGTCTGCCATGCCAAACAATTGAAGATTCTATATTAGAGACAATGAGAGAACAATCAGAAATTTTATTTATTGTACTTAAAATGAAAAGACCGTCTTTTACAAAGCCTTTCCCTATAAAGGAGTCATGTTTAGAAAAAACTACTTTATTAGCCTCCATTACAAATTTGTATCCTGAGGCTACAAGAAGGGATCCACTAACTAGGTTTCTCCTGACAGACGGCACATGAAGAACATCATGAAGAGTTAAGATTTTTTCCTGATGTCATCTTCAGGTTAACTTTTCCTCTTCCAATAATTTGTGCCGTTGAGCCATCTCCTAGGGTCACACCTCCTCCACTTGATTCCTGATAGTTTGAAAAACAGGAGCGATCAAATGAAACGTGAACATTAGCTCCAGAATCCAACCACCAATCATCAGAATGGTAAGAGAGGTTAATTAGGGGTTGAAAGCTTACAGACCTGAAGGAACTCGAAGAACCTTTGTGAAGCATGTTCGCTTCTGGTCTAACTGAGTCCTTTCCTTTGTAGGAGGTCTGGACAGCTTCCTTCTTCCTATGGTAGCAGTTGGTGGCCATATGGTTTGTTTTACCACACACAAAACAAAACCTCTTCTGATCCTGAGTCTGACTGAAGTTCCTAGGTGTTTGGTTTTGTTGATGATGGTTGTGGTGGTTAGGCTGAAAGTTTTTCTTCTTCTTGAAGAGATTCTTTTTGGGTTTATAAGGAAAATTAGACTTGGGTTTTTCTTGGCCTTCTACAAGGTTTACCTTAGCTTTAGATTCAGTCTTAGGCTTAGACCTCAATCTAATTTGTTCTTCGGTTCTAATTTTCTTTAGGACTTGATTGTAGGTAAGTTCTCCTTGTGTATGGATAAGATCCTTAGCCATATCAGACCA
Source organism: Iris macrosiphon (assembly GCA_036927795.1). Classification (NCBI taxonomy): domain Eukaryota; kingdom Viridiplantae; phylum Streptophyta; class Magnoliopsida; order Asparagales; family Iridaceae; genus Iris; species Iris macrosiphon. The sequence continues at coordinate 306,678,383 of JAYESA010000005.1, forward strand.
AGAGGGAGGTAGCTTGTCTATTAGGCATGCTATTTTATGTTCATTGGAGAAAGATGTCCCTTTTGCTTGAATATGTCTAAGGTATTCTTGGAATTCATGGAGTTGGTCATTCATTGGTTTGTCATCTACCATGAAATACCTATTAAAGGTTGAAGAATTAAACCTTTCTATTCCGGCATCATCACAGCCGTATTCATCTTCCAAGGCTTTCCAGAGTTCTTTAGCGCTCTTGTATTCAAAAAATATATCATACAAGGATTCAGATAATGCGCTTAGAATTCTATGAAAACAATGAAAGTCTATCTCTTTAGGGGTTTTAGGTTTCGATGAGGTGGACACTGCTACGTCAGACTCAGTATCATCAGAATCGTTTGTGATAGGTGTGGACCCATCAATGGCAGAAATAAGACCTAAGGTCGTGAGCCAAAATTTCATTTGGCTCTGCCATCTCTTGAAATATGAACCATCAAACTTAGCAGGTTTTGCAGTAGATGATTCCTCCTTTCCAGTCATGATTGCGATCTGAAAATATAAATTTATTTAATAACAATGTCCAAGATAATAGTTTAGGTGGTCTTTGCTAATCAATCTTAAAATCTTTAGTTTTTCAAGTGTTGATCAACTCAGGTTAGCTGTAGGGGCCGGTTCCCAGCTAGCGGTGGTCCGAAGACTCTTAAATACCGTGTCGCTTAGGGTTATTTACACCCGGTTGACAGAAGGACCCTTTCGGCTTGTGCCCGAGTTTGTCTCGACTTTGAAACTTTAGATTTGAAGATTTTATTTGCAATTTCCTTTTACTAAACTGTTTTCTTTTGGTCCAAAAAGATTTCAAAAAATACTAAGTGATTAACAATTAAGCAAATTGTATTAACTATTAATTAGAAGCAAATAGTGAGAAGCAAATTGTATTAACAGTAATTAAGCAAAAGAATTTGCTCCAGCATCCAGCAACTAATAAGTAGTGCTAATCAACAGAACAAATGAGCAATGGTAAGTACCAAATGAGTAGTGCTACTTAGATTGCAAGTTTTACAAGTAACAAATTTGCTACAGTAATAAAATAATTGTTTGGTTACAGCATAAATTGTTAACTACAAAACTTGTTAACAAGTATTGATAATCCACAACAAGTAGCAAGTAGCAATTTAACAACCAGTTTTATTTTACTTCAGTGAAAACAGAAACAGTATTAACTTAAATTGCTATAGAACAAATTTATAGAAAATTTGTACTGTTAACTTGAATTGTTAGAAGAAATCAACTTGTTAAATTGTAACAGTAACAAATATGTTGGCAAAATGTGTTAACAATCTAGCTAGAAGAAAAACAATTCCAACAGTTATTGAGTTAAATTCTAATAGTTATTTTGAATTTAATTCTAACAGTTAATTGAATTAAATTCTAATAGTTATTTTGAATTTAATTCTAACAGTTAATTGAATTAAATTCTAATAGTTATTTTGAATTTAATTCTAATAGTTATAATCAGAAGCAATAAATAATTGTAATCAGAAACAATTGAATTCAAAATGAAACAATTGAATTCAAAATATTTGTAACAGTAGCAAATCAAATAAATTTATTTATTTATTTATCTTATAACAGTATGTTTAAGCAATTCTAACAAATTTCGGAATTGTAACAATTGCTACAGTATGTTTACGCAATTATAAATAAATTACTACACTATGTTTAAGCAATTCTAACAAGTAGTTAGGAAGAGAGAATAGTTTAATACACTTTGTTATTATAACAGTAGCTATTTGTTACTTGATTTTATTTGCTTGGTTTTGGTTACAAATAGCTACTTGATTTTATTTGCAATTCTAACAGTAGCTATTTGGATCAAAAATTCTATTCTAACAGTAACTAGTAGAATATGAAGTTTTTGTAACAAATAATCAACACTAGCAACAGTAGATATTTTTTCTCACAAGTAATTAACACTAGCAACAGTAACTAATTCAATATGGTCTAAGGCAGCAGATTAAGGTTCTGATATCTTTTACTGTGAATGCTCAGTCAGAAACAAACAAAAAAAAATAATCAAGGGGAGATAAGATCAATATTGGATTGACTGGCTCTGGCTAAAGTTTTGGTGCAATAATAGGACATGCTCTAACATGATGTCTAATTTCTAGGACACATGTTATACAATTGCGTGATTAATCCTGACCTCCAGTAAGATTTGGATTTGGACGTGCCACGGCGATGATAATATAGAAAGTAGGGACGTCCGGATGCACTGAATTATCAATAGATATAAGTAGATTTAGGTTCTGGTCCGAAAGAATAGTGTTTGTTGAACAGTAATTAGCAAATAGTGAGAACTAATTGTAACAAAAATATTGAAACAATTCTAACAGTATAGAAAATTCTAACAAAAATTATTCTAACAAAAATAAACTCTTAGATTGTTAGAAATTTCACAGTTTTATTTTAATAATAATTTAAGAATAAAAAAAATAAATAAATAAATGTTACCGGCCTCTGGGGAAGTCGTGCACGAAGCACTGCCCTAAGAGTTTATTCGGGATCTGTGTGCAGACGTACCCGAAGCTCCTAGTGGTAAAACCCCCGCACTACCGGTATCTCGTTGCCGCACACGACTTGGAGAGAACGACCAGAACTTAGCTCTGCCCAGAGCTCGGAGACAACGGAAACGAATAGAATATTGACAGAGGTTTGGAGTACGTAATTTTTCTCTGATCTGATTTACAAAGAACACAACCGAATATATAATGTAGTTGTGTAACGGTCAGAATTAATTAACGATTAATTCAGCCGTTACAAGAGAATTAACAGAATGAACCTGGACACACTCACAAAAAACGGTCCAAAGCATTTGTAACGTTTAGAATAAATTCCAACGTTTAAGAAAATAAATGACAGAATTAAGAGGAGCAAAAAGGATTTTAGGGTCCCAGCCCGAACCCGAAGAGGAAATCGGATCGGCATTCGGCGCCCGCAGATGTGGGCGCGTACCCGCACCCGTTACGCGCGCCGAACCGAACCGAACCGAACCGAGCCGAGCCGGGCCGGGCGGCGGCGGCGGCGCGCGCGTGTGGCCCAAGGGGTTCCCCACACAACAACTTAATAGAGAAAAGAAGAGAAAGTAATATATATGCACAAGGGGGCTTTGGTGCATCCGATGTGGGACTAAAGAAAGAAAGAGGAATTGAGCTTTTGCAAGAAAAGGAAAAACAAGGCCAACAAATTATACCACTGCTAAAGGACTGAAGGATTGAGCATGGGTTCAAAATTTCGATTCAAAAAAATCTAATTAAATGGAAGATTTTTTTTGTTCTGATAACTCAAGACAAGGACAATAAATGTATGGCATGCGATATTTGAAAAAAAAAATATAAACTTGCAAGTAAGTATCACAATTAAACTATTTAATATCTATAAAGTTGATTTAGTTTTCACGTCGAACATAAGAACATGATTGTATCATATTACATAAAGAAAAAATCATATTACATCAATTATAACTATTGTCGTTCAAAAATCTAACCTCCAATATTTTTGGAGGAACATGTATTAGTATTAAAACTATGAATGCAAATCCAAATTCGAATCGATCTTATATATATATATATATATATATATATATAAAAGATGGAAAAGGGAAAAGAGGTGGGCGACTCTGGAGGCGATTTAGGGCTCCCTAACGAGGATAAGGCGGCGTTGAACTCGGGGCAAGGTCCTGGACAACCTGCTGGCGATTCCGAAGGAGACATTAGCGAGTGGACTACGGTCGCACCTAGGCGGCGGTTCAGGGACCTCCGTCACACCGTCAACTCACTTGAATCAGGGAGAAGTCAGCACTCTCAAAGTTCCAATCTTACCAATATGGCCGGAAGAAGAAGTGAAAGGACCCTAGGGAAACCCCTCCCTCCTCCGAGTACCAGATGAGGAGTTGCTAACAACTGTAAGATCTTCCATCCCCTCCAAGCTTGGCATCCTATTCAACACAGAGTCCAAAGCAAAGGATACCAGCAATTGAGGCCCAGACCAGCTCTACAAGCCGAAGGGAATATAGGTGACCCTAACAGCGTGGTGAAGATATCCAAGGGAACCCCCCGTCTCATGGGCAGACCTCTGCAAAGCGGAGACTCCCAACACCGAGTTTGATCTACAATATTTTGAGCCCAAAATAGTTGCCAATAGAAAAGTTGTGGGCATCACCGAAGACGACCTAGCTGCGACGGAGGATGCCTGGAGGTTTACACTGATGGTGTATGTTATGGGCAATCGCCCCTACTACGCCCAATTTCGGGCCTATATTTCACGTGTATGGAAGCCGGTTGGTGGCATGGACCTGTACTCACAAGAGAATGGCTACTATCTAGTGCGCTTTGATAAACAAGAAGACATGGACCGCATCCTACAAAGTGGCCCTTGGTCGTTTGACGGATGGTTAATAGTTCTCCGAAGGTGGATGGCTGACTCGACCTTCGAGCGAGAGAGACTAACGGAGGTACAAGTTTGGGTCAGTTTCCTAAATCTTCACCCTCCCTATTTATGGGGCGGAGCTTCCATGATGATGTTCGCCAGTATGATTGGTATGCCATTGAAGATCGACTAACTGACTACGACGTTGTCCATACTAGATTGCGCCAGAGTGTTCATATAAATTGTTGCCACTGAAAAACTCCCTCCTCCATCCCCATCGAACTCCCGAGTGAACATCTTTTGGAACAAGCTGTCGAATACGAATGGGTCCCCCCTTCGTGTTTGACCTGTGTGTGCTTCGGACATATAAAGCAAGTGTGCAATGAGAGAGCGGCCAGCCACATCACAGCGGAAGAAGCCCTAATTACACAGCATGAAGTCACATCCCTAAACACAATAAACCAGGTAGTTACATATATGCTGGAAGATGAAGATACTGAAGCAGATGCCCAAGCGTCACATCCTGATGTATAAGAAATAGAAATAGCTCAAAGCATCCTTGGCAAAAGACAAGTGGATAACGTAGACTCCTCTCCCCATCCCGACAAGCAAAGCCCCCCAGCTCAGTCAACTACAACCCAGAGCTGTCCTGCTATGAGTGATAACTCCGAAACTTCCACCTGTAAGACCAGAAGAAAGAATACCCACACAGAGACCCACCCGACTCCCCTTCCCTTGTCAGACGCGACCTCAAGGTTCAACCAAGAAGCGATCCCCTCCAACATTGCAGAATTCACCAGAGCGAATCCCCAATGGGAAGAGTTGCTAAAAAAATGTGCTGAAGGTCAGGGCTTCCTCAATAATCCTAACCCTCAAGAGGCAGAAGATCCATCCTCTGTAACACCCCGTTCCGCTCAAGCGGACTACCGTCTTAAACGGCAATAGTACAACTGTCCCGACCTGCTTTGCCTCAAACAAGAAGCAAAGGATAGCCAGACTTGTCCCTACAGGAATCTTGCTTAGGCTTTCAGAGGCTCGCTTGACGTATCGCTCTACCGAGGAGAATCATCGCTAAGGTGGGTGGCTACGGTGAACTTGTCTTTGCTTAGCCAGTACACATAAAATCTGGAATGATACATGCTAGTCGCTAGGTGAATCATCCCCTGCATGCTAATGAATCCAACGCACCTAGCTAAGGGAATAATCCCAACTTGTATTGCTTATGTTAGAACATGAAAATTAAATTACTGCTTATATTCAGACCCTCGCATGCTAAGTCTCTTACAGTTTTATCTCTCGGCTTACCTTCGGGTCCGAGCAAACGTGTCTGCTTACGTTCCTTGGAAACACACGCTTGTCTGCTTGTATGTTGCCATGTTTTCATCCAAATCCCGGGAGACTACTAAGTAGTCGTTCCGTGCATGGAAGAACCTGAAAGTGTCCGGGACCGTTAGGTCAACAAGGCAATTCCCGAACCAGGGAATTTGCAACCTGAATGAATAAATCACTGAATCATAGCTCGTGGAGCAAACTACTAAATCAACTGGCCTGGCAATGATGTAACACCCCGTTCCGCTCAAGCGGACTACCGTCTCAAACGACAATAGTGCAACTGTCCCGACCTGCTTTGCCTCAAACAAGAAGCAAATGATAGCCAGACTTGTCCCTACAGGAATCCTGCTTAGGCTTTCAGAGGCTCGCTTGACGTATCGCTCTACCAAGGTAAATCATTGCTAAGGTGGGTGGCTATGGTGAACTTGTCTTTGCTTAGCCAGCACACATAAAATCTGGAATGATACATGCTAGTCGCTAGGTGAATCACCCCCTGCATGCTAATGAATCCAATGCACCTAGCTAAGAGAATAATCCCAACTTGTATTGCTTATGTTAGAACATGAAAATTGAATTACTGCTTATATTCAGACCCTCGCATGCTAAGTCCCTTACGGTTTTATCTCTCGGCTTACCTTCGGGTCCGAGCAAACGTGTATGCTTATGTTCCTTAGAAATGCATGCTTGTCTGCTTGTTGTTTTGGATAATAAACGAGAAAAGATTTGATGAATACGAAAAACGAGGTCTTGTACGAAGACCCGCCCTTCTTTTATGTTTACAAACAAGATTGTACAAATTTGATCCTACACGAGGATGTCTAAGTATAATTTATTTAATCTGGGTGAATATTGCTATAGGTGTCTGATCTGCAGTCGATCACTTTAGCCCTTGGACCACACGATGTTGAAGAAGTGCCGTGGAAGACAGGTAGCAGCTTCGAAGGTTGCTAAAGAGGGTGGATGCCCGATGCCAAAGTCGTCGATCCATTCTCTTTGCCTGAGCTCTGGATTCTTCTCTCTCTCTCTCTCTCTCTCTCTCTCTCTCTCTCTCTCTCTCCTTTTTTTCTCTAATTTGTCGACCTCTTTCTGATCGTTCGACCCTCGTCCTCTGTTGATAGAGGTCTCTATTTATAGAGTTTTTAGTGACAGTGACCACTCAGTCGGTGTAAAAATCGAGTAGTGGAAAGTACAACACCCTTTTACACAACGGTTAAAATAACCAATGCCTGCGTATAGATGATCCTTTGAATGAGCGTGTGACGCGGGTCCAACTAAGGGACAAAACGCGTATAACTGCTACGAAGATTACGGCGTAGAAGCCACGTAGGTAGGTATCCCTCGTGTAGAAGAGGTTGGCATAGAAGCCAATGTCTGTCACCATGGCATAGAAGCCAAATAGTTATCAAACCGGCATAGAAGCCGAATAGGCATAGAAGTCGAGTAGGCGTAGAAGCCGAGTGGTCATAGAGGCCGAGTGGGCGTAGAAGCCGAGTGGTCATAGAGGCCGAATAGGCGTAGAAGCCGCTGCGTAACGTGCTAGAGTGATGATGTGGACGTCTTAGCCGAAATTACGGCTCTTGGAGATAATCAGATCTCTTGCATTAAATGCAGAGATCTGCACCCATCCTGCGCATTAAATGCAGATGCTTGTCTTTAATATTTGCCATCATTATGCGCATTAAATGCAGATACGCACCTTGAATCCTGTGCAAAGAGTAACCGTTGTCGTGGCAGTCTGTTCGTCTTCTGCGGAGCGTAAGGATCTCACGTTTGTCTGTGTAAAACTAGGCAGCATATTCCCTTGTATACGTAGAAGCAGCTCTCGCAAAGGGGATGTCACTAAACGACGGTTCGGTGACATTTAATCAAATCTCCTGCATTAAATGTGGAGATCTGCCATCATCCTGCGCATTAAATACAGAGGCATGTTTTGAAGGTCTGCCACCCTTCTGTGCATCAAACGCAGAGACGTGCCTCAGGCATCTGTCAGTATTCGGCACATTAATTGTAGAGACGTGCCTTGAGGGCCTGTCACCACCCTGTGCATTAAATGCAGAGATGCGCCTCGAGTCCCGTACGGAGTACAGCTTTTGATGTGACAGGCGGTTTGTCTTTCGCGGAGCGTAAGGAGCTCTCATCTGCCTGTGTAAAACTAGGCAGCGTATTCCTCTGTGTACGTAAAAGCGATTTTATGCAAGGAAAATGGCAGTAAATGACAGCCTGGGTTGCAGTGCCGCGCCATCATTATAGCCGTCGCCTGGGTAGTCGAGCAGTATCCCTTTGTCAGAAGTCGAGACGTCAGGTTCATTGCAGGATCTGACAGATTCACTTCGGAGAATACGTAGCGTCCCTCGTACACTTCAATGCTGCATTGAAAGAGGATGAGTTTTACGCCATAAAGGCGATGAAGCACCCTGTTTACGCTGAAGCAGCCTGGACATAATGCCCTACACGGATGGTCCTCGAGCCTATATTTCACGCTGTGCTTGGCAGAGAAGCTCTGTTTGCACGTCGAAGGCTTTGAAGTCCTCTGTTTACGCTGCTTTGCATCAATATGCTGCGTAGAGCTATCCAGCGTATTTTTCATGCTTCTACAAGACCCCCTTCAAAGCTTTTAAATTCCTCGTAATTTAAAACGCTTTGAATGAAGCATGACCCACTCCTCGTAACTCGAAACGTTTCTGAATGGAGTTTTGAAACGGTCGAGGCTGACTTTATGGCAAATTTATTGGGGATCGGTGCTCTGTCTCGCCTATAAAAAGGCTGAGGAGTTCTCCTGTTCTTCCCACACTTCCTTCATCATACAGAGATGATGGCCGAAGTTCGTCGGGTCGACTTTGAGGAAGAAGGAGATCATGCTCTTCCAATATGTAAGGAGCCAAAAAAGACGGCATCTTCGAGCAAATATCCTCTGCAACGATGGATCATGGAAGGATATCATAGCCTCCTTTGTTCGGGACAATCAGCAAATTTGTATGGCGGTTCTTCGGGAGAGAAGAAGAATCGTATTTTACCACGCTGCTTGCAAGTGGCACCTTCTCCCGTTACCTCCGGGGACGAGAGCAGACAGACTAGCTCTGTCCCGACTCGAGTGGCGGTGGTCTGTAGGTAAGCAGATTTATCCTGCTTTTCTTCTGTTGGAGGATAGGTCTATGCCCATTTTTGTATCCTCCCGCCCCTGATCATCTTCTTGTTCATCGACTTTGGATGTCGACGAACCGTCTTGGAAGAAGAGGAAGACCTTCACCAATGTGAGAACCTGGCAGAACAGCTTCTCAGTGCGATCTTCAGACGATGACGAGGAAGCCCTTTGTAGACGGGATTTTCCTCATATGTAGTCATAAAAAATAAAGAAAAACCCTTGTAGACTGGATTTCCTTCATGTAATCATGCTTTTAATTTTAATAAAATCGTCTTTCTTCTTCATATGATCATATTGCCATACTTTGCTGTGAAGTCTGAATATGTGTATCTTCGACACGTCTGATTCTTTACGCCGACTCTGTTTAGAAAGAGTGCTAGGTCATGTCCTATCTTTTACGCATAACTAGGGATGCGTAGAAAGCCGCTTCAGCATTCGAGTGTTCAAACTGTTCTGCTGTTTAGGAGTGAGGAACCGCGTAGAATTCTGAACTGTTACTTCTGATAAACAGAATTTCTTTGTTCAGACATCATCTTCAAGAATGATTTCTCAAAAATCCTTTGGAACAGGGCGAGAAATGGCTGTCAAACTGATTTGCCATCTTGGTAGATGAAATATTCAGACTGGAGTCTGGATGAACTTCGAATCGACCCATGAAAAAGAGTAATTTTTTTTGATGTTGAACTCTGTATGCTTCGGGTACTTGGGATATGTTGAGGTCAAGAAGGAGTATCTTCTGTGTGAACTCCTGTAATTGACCGCTTTGAGGATCGTTCAAATGTATGCGTACTCTGGCCTGCATATCTTTCAGATGTGCGGAAAGTCATGGAGCACGAAATCGTAAGTTGGCAGCCTCTGAGCATAAACTAAACACCATCGAGCATGAAATCATGGGCTTGTAGTTCCTGAGCGTGAAGTCGTAGGTTTGTAGCCTCTCGAGCGTAAAAGCTACCGAGCACAAAGGTATCCGGGCGTAAAATCCGACTTGTAGCTGTCAAACGTAAAGCCGTAGATTCGTAGCTATCGAGCGTAGAAAGTTCCTTAGCGTAGAACTGTAGATTTGTTGCTTCTGAAAAAAAAAAAATTTGACCGCGAAGTCGTTTATCCGTCGCCTCTGAGCGTAAACTAAGCGCCACCGAGCGTGAGATCATCGATTTTGTATCTGCTGAGCGTGAAGTCGTAGGTTTGTAGCCTCTCGAGCATAAAAGCTACCGAGCACAAAGGCATCCGGGCGAAAAACCATAGACTTATAGCCTGCGAGCGTAAAATCGTAGATCTGTAGCTGTCGAGCGTAGAAAGGTCCTTAGCGTAGAAACCAAGAACCTGCTTTGCGCGAAAAACTTTTTGAATTCGCTGACTGTCCGCCTTCTCTGAATAAATAGGCTAACGTAGGACCCAATCATAACCGAATATTAATTTAGGGGATTTGGTTCGGGGTCCGAGGAGTCCATCCGAACTCTATATATATCCCAAGTTTCTGAGAGAAAAACTTTTCATCCGTCTTCTTCGAGAGAAAGCTTTCGACTGTTCGAGTTCTTCTCCGTTTCTTCTTTGAGTCTTCAAAGTTTCCAGGAATGGCCTCGAAGCAAGCTTCCTTCACTAAGGGAAAGAAGGTTGATTCTTCTTCTTGTTCCTCCGCTCAAGCGAGAGCGTCTCTGGTTGGACAAGGCGAACTTCATTCTGAGCGGAGCATCCCGCCGACGAGCAGTACACCCGGCCTGAAAGGTAGAGCTTTTGGGATGAATGAGAACGACTGAAAATCCTTGGCATACGTTGAACGTGACCGCGCTAGGTCGTCTTCTGTGCTGATAGCCTTTTTGAGGAAGATGATGCACGGAGACGTTTCATCTTTTTATGCCCACATTCCTAATGTGTCAGCGTAAAAACTCCATTTTTTCCGCAGCCGAGCGTAAAAGCTTTGACCGCCAAAAACTTGGTGTATACTATTAAAATTTGAGTTTTATGCTTGTGGATGAAAATCCTGGCGTAATAACTCAATTTAATCAATCTGGCGTAAAGCACAGACCGTATACTGCCAATCTTGAATTTTACGTTAAGAAATGGATTCCAGCGTAAAGGCTCAAGTTTCACAGTCTTGACGTACAGCACGGACTGTTGATTTTTTTACAGATGCTGCAAGTCCCAAAATGTCTAGTTAGGAACTGACGTATTTCTTTTGTACTTTTGTAGTTAACTTGCATGAGTCTCCGCTAGCTGAAGTGATGGGCTCTGCCGCCGGGATGCTGTACTCCAACTATCTGGAGGATCTGTCACACGTGACATTTCCTATCTCCGGGCCCCAATATCCCGAAGGAAGGGCGATTCTGATATCGGCTCAGGGCGAGCGAACGCTGCTGAATTTGATCAACGGGGAGCTCCTAACGTACGTAGACGGAGAGCAATACCTGAAGCCGGCTTTTCTCTTCGGGGACATGATTGACAAGAAGTCCCAGACAAAGCCCAAGAGAGAACTCTGGGTTTTCCCTGCCGAGGGTTTGGTCTTGTATCTGCCCAATATGCCGAGAGACTACCCCATCTCGACCTTCTTCCATCCCATGCATCCCAGGAGGATGTCGTGGACGCTGACCCCCGATCTTCACGGCAAGCCAGGGAAGATCTTTCATCTGAGAGGAGCTGACCAGGGGTCATTTGTCAGCCGCCCTTCTGGCTCTGTGACGCTGTTCAGGGGGCTGTACCCGGGCAGTGTCCCGAGTGAAGATAGTTTGGTGATCCAGCCGGTCCAGTTACCGACTTTCTGTAATGATTTTATAGGCCGTGGGGGAGTATACCCCAAGGTGAGCCCTCGGTGTGGCGGGTGGATCACACCCACAAACCTTCGATGGACTCGCTTAGTTGATTGGGCCTTGAAGCATTTTCAGACCGAGTTAGAGAACATCGGTCTGTTTGCAGGTGTGAGTGCTACCAGTGTTGGGTTATCTCCTAATCCTAACCTGTTTCTGGCACTGATGGAGCGATATATTTCGCTTACCGGGACTTTTGCCACTCCACTGGGGGAGTTGGGATTGGCCCTGCATGAGATGGCAGAAATCTTGAGACTGCCGATGGGGGATACTCCATATGAAGAGTATATTCCCACGAACTGGGAGCTGGAGGATTCAGACCCTCGGGTGGTGGAAGTGTACCATGAGTTGATGTGCCACTACCTCGCTTACACCGCTTTTTATGATGAGCCCTCAGATTTGGCTCACATCAGCAAATGGATGTCCTACCTCTTCTTTCACCGGTCCAGGACTGCTAAGTCGGAGAAGGTATTGGAGGGCAAGGATCTGCCTGTGAATCCCCTGAGCGTGCTTAATGCTCAGGTAGTCGACGATCTCATAGTGGATGCTGGGGCTCCTGACCGGTTCCTCGACGAAGGGACGGGAAAGTATCCTGAAGGCACTAAGGCCTATAGTTATTTGAGGCGCTGTCGCAGGCCTCTGTCCAGGGAGGCTCAACTGGCTGGCTTCCTCTTTATATGGCTGCACTGAGTAGTAGTGCCTGGCGTCGCTTCTGCGGACCGCATTCACCGCAACACGCTATGGCCTGCAGTGCGTCTGGTGTTCGGGGCAAGACTGGGCTTGCTCCCTGCCATGGTGTACCGTATACAAGCTGGCCTGAGGGCCATGACTGACGGGCTGTTCGTCGATGTAATTCGGCGTGATAGCTTTCCCAGGATAGAATTACCATACCTGTATTTGATGGGGTGGTTAATTTTCCATAACCCCCGGGTGATGTCTCCCAGTTCCGGCAGTAGTTCGGGGGGTAGTTTCTTGTTGAACTACCGGAAGTCTTCCTGGAACGTGAACACAGTTATAGACTGTCGGCGGGCGCTAGGCTTCAGTCATAGTTGGAAGCTTTTCTGCACCGTCTCTTCTGTACATCGCAATAAATCGGGGATTAGGCTCAAGGATTCGGGTAGAGAGAAGACCATTCTTTCTCCCGAAGCTTTTAATTGGTTGGTCTGTATCAGACCATCCCATCTGTTGTACATAAGCGAAGATTATTGCTTCTTGGAGCCCTACTTGCCCAGTCGGTTTGTCCGACAGTTTGGGTAAGATCAGTTGCACGTGGGCAACGCCGTCACCAGCTTCAGGTCCAGAGGTGGACTCATTGATGGAGCGAGGGGATGACGATATTTTATCATGGGCTGTACTGGGGCAATTTTTACTATGCCCGTCATTACACTCTCCACGGAGCTGCACATCCTGCATTCGTATGCCCAGTTCTATGTGGCAACGAACACCTTCCATCACGATTTTGATATGCATGGAAGCTTTAGGGTGCCCTCTTCCAAGCCTGGGGGAAGAGTTGAAGTCCCCTCGGTTTCTTTCGATGAGGGTGAGGAGTCCGTTACCCCGGATGAGCCTCTGGTGTCGGTCCCTAGGGGTGAAGTACCTCCGCCTGCAGGGGCTTTGGTAGTTCCTGGGAAGCGAAGGGCTTCTGCTCCCAAGGAGACTTTCCGTCGTAAGAGGAAGAAGAAGACGGTAAATCGTCCTCTCCGAATTCCTGGTATTGAGGCTCCTGGAGGTGACCTTGCATCTCCCCGCGTTGGGGACGATTCTTTGATTGGAGGTTCCTCGCCTTTTAGAGAGGGACCTTCTACAGTTTCGGCTGGTAGTGCCGGAGAATCTCAGCTGGACGCTGGTGTCGCTGCTATTGCTTCAGGTAGTAGAGCGAGGTCGCCTTCGGGGCTGAGTATAATAAAGTTCCGTATACCTCTAGCCGGATCGGCGTTGGGAGGGACTTCTGTCGCGCCTGCGAGTGCACCTAGCGCGATTCCAGTCGATGAGCCTCGGTTGGATTTTAAGGAGGACTTGGAAGACTATCCCCAGGTATGACAGCTTGCCTGGCATAATTAAGAAATGATTTAGCTGTACAGGCTGCGGATGCGACATATATGCCGTCGGCCACGGGTAAATGTCGTCTTCACGCCTTTTCTTTTAGGAAAGTTAACATTATGCTGATATTAACTTCCTTTCGTCCTCCTTTCAGGGGAAGACCTCTTCGGAGAGGGTAGTGTAGACGCGCACTTTGGCTCTGGCGGTGACACGGATGTGGCTGATTTTGAAGAGGAAGCATCTTCGGGTGCCGGCTCGCCTGTCGACGAGGTTCTGATATCTCAAGAGAAGGACGAGCCTGTCATCGCGACAATGCCTCCTTTGAGTATGCTGGTATCTTCGTCCGGTGTTGGCACTTCTTCTTTCGTCGCACCACCTGTTGAGGGGAAGTCGCCACGATCGCGGACACTCCCCGCGTTCATGCGGAACTAGTTGCGCTGACCGAGCAGTACACCGGTATCTTCTACACCACTTTGAGAACGCTAATGTCAATGGTGTTGGCGAAGAAGCTGGACTTTGCGTCGCTGAAGAGATCCTCTCGGTTCTCGATAGAGGCGATCAGGGAATTCGGTGATACCGGGGTAGCTGACGCGCTGGAGGCGATGGTTAATGGTTTGGAGCAACCCATTAACGAATACCTACAGCTAGCTCGAGGCAATATTGAAGCTCTGGTCCAGGCCAGATACGACTCCTTGACTGCGCATCTTATTGAAAAGAAGGAAGGTCTGAATAAATTCATCGAGACTAACCAGCAGGAGATGGACAAAGGAAAAGCAGTTTTGGAGGAGACTATCGCCCTTCAAACGAAGTGTCAGGCCGAGCATGACGGCAATGTAGCGAGGGTCCGCAAACTGGAGACAAAGCTTGCTCAGGCAAAGTAGTGGGCTTCTCAGTCGTCGGAAGGTCTAGATGTGGTGAATGGCCGACTGGTTGCAGCACAATAGAACTTGGCGAGTGCAGGAGTCGCCCGTGCCGGTCTCCTTCGGGCTAGAGCCGAACTGTCCCTCCTGATAGATGATGAGGCACGGTTGGAGCGGGTCCGTGCTGATGTCTTGGATTTCGGGGCTGAGAGGATGGCCGTACTGGCGCAGCAGCTTCGCAACCTGACCGCTCCCCCTTCATGATGTACTTTTGCTTTTGCTTTTCAAATATACTTTCGCTCTTTTTCTCTTGGGAATAATAAAGAGGCTTTTCATCTGACTTTGTGGACCCATCATTTCGGAATATAAATGACAGGTTTGGGTGAAAGTGATATCAGAGGTAGTATGGACGTGATATATTTTTGGTACGCTTTAGCAGAGCATATCTATTCAGAGGTCATATGGACATGATAGAATATGATCCAACTAGTTTTGTTTTGGAAGTAGTTTTGTCAGAATGAGGTCCTCGCCATATTCCACTTGAGCAGAGGAGGTTTAAGCATAGTACCTTTTCAGGAATTTGCCATTAATAGGAGCCATTAGCAGGTCTCCATTAGGCTGGACTAACCTGTAAGCGCCGTTTGAGAACGTTGTCTCGATTACGTAAGGACCTTCCCATTTGGGCTGGAATTTGCCTTTACTCCTGTGAGTAAGAATCATCGGCCTTCTTACAGCCAAAACTAGCTCGCTGACTTTGAACACCCTTTCCTTTACTTTTTGATTAAAAGTTCTGGAAATACGTGCTTGGTAGAGCACGATGCGCTGCTGAGCTTGGAGGCATTTCTCGTCTAATCCTTATAGCTCTTGAAGCCTTAACAGGTCATTCTTTTCTTGAGTTAACTCGTTAGCCATGGCTATCCTGAGTGACAAAATTTAAATCTCGATGGGGAGAACTGCTTCACTCCCGTAGACCAATGAGAATAGCGTGCAACCTGTTGGTGCTCGTACCGTGGTGCGGTATGTCCAGAGACATTCTCCCAGCTTCTCATTCTAATCTCTCTTGTTCGAAGAGACAAACTTGTTCAAGAGTTTGATAATGGTTTTGTTGAAGGCTTTCGCCAACACATTAGCAGCTGGATAATATGCCGTGGAGGCCACATTTTGTATTGGTGAAACGCTTGGCTGATGAACTGAGGCCCATTGTCATGGATTATCCTTCGGGGAACCCCAAAGCGATAAATAACGTGATGCTTAATGAAGCTGGTCACATTAGATGTCTTTACCTCAGCAAGAGGGATCGCCTCTGCCCATTTGGAGAAGTAATCCGTGATGGCCAGTATGAACCGATGACCTCTGGAAGAAAACGGGTGAATAGGATCGATGATATCTATACCCCATGCTTCGAAAGGCCAGGATGCAACCGTAGGATGTAGATGTTCGGACGGTTGATGTATGAAGTCTGCATGAACCTAACAGGCTCTGCATCGTCTGGCATACTGGATTGCGTCTGCGATCATAGTGGGCCAGTAATAGCCCATTCTCCTGATACGGTCCTGCAGCTTCGGACCGGGTTGATGCGCCCCGCACACGCCGTCGTGAGCTTCACGGATAATCCGCTGTGCTTCATCGCCAGAGAGATATCGTAATAATAGCCCGTCATAAGACCGGCGATATAGGCATTATGACGATGCGTCAAAATAGAAGCGTAATGATCGTCTTTTGACAGATATTGCTTCTTTAGGATCTTCCGGCAAGATTCTGTATGCTACAAAATCTATAAAGGGACTTCTCCAGTCTCTCTTGGGAGGATCTGTGTCCACCGTGTAGCTGCATTCGATTTGAAAGTTGTTTTGCACACAGAATAGGTCTCTGTTAAGAAGGATTACTTAATTCTGCCTTCTTATAGGGGTAGCTAAATCTGCAGCTAGACTGGCTAGGGCATCAGCTTCCAGATTTCGAGACCGAGGTACATGCTCTAGGAAGAAACCTTTGAACGTCGTGGCTATCTCGACCGTTGCTCGGTGATAGGGGATGAGGTCGGGATTCCGGACTTCATATATTCCTCTGACTTGATTGACGATCAGCAGAGAATCACCGAAGGCTTCCAGAGATTCGACCCCTAGCTCTTTAGCGACTTGGAGCCCGATTAGTAGAGCGTTGTATTCCGCCACATTGTTAGAACATGGCTCGCTAAGAGAATATGCTCGGTAGATAACGAGTTTATCAGGAGTGACTAGGACGATCCCTACTCCTGAAACCATGTTTCCCCTGGGACCAGTCCTGGAGGCGCCATCGAAGAACAGTTGCCATGCATCGCCTTCCGTTGCAGAATTACACTCTGCAACTTCGTCGTGAATGTCCTCGTACAGTTTAGAGGCCTTCGGGATGGGATGAGCTGCTAAGAAGTCAGCCAATGCTTGGCCTTTGACGGACTTCTGAGGGACGTACACCATGTCATATGTCGTTAATAACATCGCCCAAGTCGCGAGTCGGGAATTAAGAACACTTGGCTTGCTCATCAGTACCCGAAAAGGATTGATCCTGGAGATGATATGAATGGTTTGGCCCGTGACATAGTGTCGCGTTTTCTGAATAGCGAACATCAGAGCCAAGCATTCTTTCTCCACAGGGTTGTACCGGTGTTCGGCTTCGACCACCATCCTGCTGAGGTAGTAAATAGCCTGCTCGTGGCCCATATCGTTCTTTTGTGCGAGAAGAGCTCCCAGAGAATGATCCATTGCTATAACATATAGCACGAATGGTCTTCCTATGACGGGAGATACCAGAACTGGCGGGCTAGTGAGGTAGCGCTTGATATCTCCGAACGCTTGGATGTGATTATCCCGGAGGCAGCTTTTGACAGCTACATCGTCCACATAACACTCTACTGTCTTGCGTAAATGCTTATGGAATATGTTACTCATAGCCCGTTGGAACGTGGCCCCGGCATTCTTTAGTCCGAAGGGCATGACCGTATAGCAATATACCCCCAGTGGTGTCCTGAAGGCAGTATGCTTCTCGTCTTCAGGATGTATCTTGATCTTATTGTATCCTAAAAATCCGTCCATAAAAGACATACGTTCAAAATCGCATGTATTGTCAATCATGACGTCTGTGATGGGAAGAGGGAACTCATCCTTAGGGCAGTCTGCGTTCAGATCTCAGTAATCAATGCAGATACGTACTTTCCCATTCTTCTTCATGACCGGACAACATTGGCGACCCAGTCGGGATGTTGTTCCTCACGGATGAAGCTGCAGGCTATCAACTTCTTGACTTCAGCTTCAATGGCGTCCATCATGTCCGGGCGGAACCGACGTTGGTGCTGCTTCACAGGCTTTGAATCGGGCAGTATGTTGAGTTTATGAGTAGCCACCTTTGGATCAAGACCTGGCATATCCTCATAATTCCACACAAATACGTCGATATACTCTTTTATCAGCTGGGTAATTTCTTCCCTTTCTTCTTCGAAAATGTTGTTACTGATAAATATCGGCTTTGGTGAAAGTTCATCCCCTACGTCAATCTGGATAACTTCATCTTTAGTGGGAGGTTCTCTTTGCTCGAAGCGGAACTCCCATTGTGTATCCATCTGCTGAGCCCAAGCATCATTCTTGAATGGTTCAGATTCTTGTTCGTCTGATTCGAAGGAATCCGTCGCTACCATATTTGCTGATAATGTTTGCTCAAGAGCGTAAGATGAGTCGGAGGGCGATGAGCCATCTTGAAAAGGGAAAAAGATATCCTCATCTGACGTGGAAGTCGTAAGGGAGGTGGCATACCCCTAACCCGAAACGGGTTTGTTGATAGTGGGGATTGTCGAGCAGCGGTGTTCGTCTGCCTTTCCCGTAGTTGAGACCTAGTTCCATCCTCAAGTTGTAACCCATATTTTGCATGATCTTCAAGGCTTGCGGGCTGTACCTGTGAACTTGTATTTCACCAGAGTCGTCATCAAAGGATTCTTCTTGTATAGTCTATTCGTTGCGCATGCGACCGAAGACTATGGAACGCTGGCCGTTGCGGGCAGGTGGAACAATAAAGATAGAATCCTCATGTGGTCCATATGTCGTGGTGACATTGGATGATGATGCCACTTCCCATATGTACGGATGATAGGAATCTATAGCTGCCAAGAATTTTCGTGCTATAAGCTCTATATCGTCCTGGGGAGAGGATTCCTGATTTGGAATCCGAGCGTCGATATACTGGAAAAGTGGTCCTTTATTATTATCAAAAATCGCACTCCTGGTTGATTTACATCACTCGGCTGCTTGTTGCGCCGAAAGTTGATGATTAAGGGCGGAGGCTTCTGGTTTAGAGTGATCACTAGAGGATCACCCCCTTTCCCCGACCTGGTCTTGTTCAGGTGGATAGCCATAGGATCTGTGGCTTTTAGACGGGTAGTCCGTCCTTTCACCTTGATTGACAAAGGTTGCTTGGCAGAAGGCTCTTCAGGCTCCCGGTGGGATTCCTTCTCTGCTTGTGCTGACACCTCTTCCATGTAGTCTTGAGAGTATAACACGGCGTCAGAGTAGTAGGATTCTACTCCTTTAAACGGGTTTAGGTCAGCAACCTTCGTTTGTACTGTCCCTTGGGCGTCTACATATTTGAAGCATTGATGTAGGGTCGAAGGAACGATGTTGTGGTCGTGGATCCATGGTCTTCCCAGCAGGATATTGTAGGACACCTCTGAATCAATGACGTAGCATGTAGCCACCGATCTGAGGTTGCCAATCTGGATCCTCAGGCGAATTTTTCCCAACGGCTTACTTCTTCCGGCATTGAAACCCACAATAGTAGTGGTGGTGTAAGCCAGTTCGCTGGTAGGAATCTTCAGCGGTCTAAGCAGACTATGAGGAATGATGCTGATTGAGGATCCCGGATCTATGTGAATCCGGTCGACCTCCATGGAACCGACGTACCCGGTATGGTAGAGGGGTCTGTCATGCCTGTTATGTTTTAACAGCATGTCGTCTTGAGTGAAAGTGATGTTTGGGACCACCTCCATCACACTGTGGCATCGGGGACACGCTGCGGGTTCTTCGTCGGGGGACTTGAGTTGGGTCAAGTATGTATCCGCCTCCATCAATGCCTCACTCAGGGCTAGACGAGTGTCTTGGGAGAGCCTGAGTAGCTCGAAGATGGACAACCTGGCCGGTGTATTAGCCAGTTGGGCCAAGATATCGAAGTTGTATGACTTTTCTAAACCCTCTGTTTTGAATATTTTTCACAGGTTTATCGAAGCGCACATCTTTTTGCTTCCCCTTGTCCGCCGAAGTTGGTCTCGAAGGACCGGCCTCTGGTACGGCGGGCTCTAGTTCCGAAGGCTTGGTAGCTGAAGCGTCTGCAGGTGCATCTTCCTGACTTGCTCCGTAGTCCTTGAGGTAAGCCTTCCCTGAACGGGTTGCTGTGGCCAAAACCTCGTCTTCGTCTGATGTCAAAGAAGTTGCAACCATATGGCATGGCTTGCATTTGGAGTTTTTCCTGGACTTAGCTTTAGCAGCATTAGTCTCTTTTTCGAGCTCCGACACCAAGTCTGGGTGAACCCACATAATCTTGCCTCTCTGGGTAGTTAGGGTAACAGGTCATGATTTTGACCCCTAGCCGGAGGGAGATTAATGATGTTCATCGTTGTTCGAAAAATAGGTGTAACACCGTCCGGTACTTCTTGGGGAGGCAGACTGCCAAATTACAGAGAGATCATGTTGGCCGTGACCGTCTTCTCGCTATTGCGCAGGGTGATCGCTTTAGCATCGATCAGCTCTTGATATTCCTTTTCAGTATGTAACACGCCTTTGTTGGTTGGTGTACGTATCTGTGGAAGATGCAGTACTTGGGGTTGTTGGCACTGGCGACTTCACTGGGCCGCCTTTCCTCCGGAAGGGTGATCTTGCCACTTTTGACGAGACACTCGAATATACTCGGAATATCGTCGTCATCGAAAGAGTATACTTCGACGGGCCTGGAAGTCCTAGGTTTTGTCTGCGTGGTTGCCGCAGTCTTCTGTTTGGACGTATTGATCGCCAGAGCTTCTTTTCCTCTGGAATTGCGAGGATGGTCGTCGTTGGGGGATGACCTCTTGCCTCTGTCAGAGGTAGAGATCATGATGCCATTGTCACTCGCCTTGCGACTGTTGTCCTCGGCGGCTACCGCTGAGATGATGAACGAGGGCCAGTCATGGAACTGATATGGTCCTGTGAACACTGAGATCACGGAAAGAAGGTTCTTTCTGCAAATGTCCACCAATGCTGAGTCTGGAACTCCTGGAGGCATATGTAAAGTGGCTTGACGAAAATATTCGACGAAGGCGCGAACGTCCTCTTTTTTCCTCTGCTTGACTTCGATAAGAGAGGACATAGACATGTCCATTCCTCCCTCGTAGAATTGTGTGAAGAATAAAGCCTTGAAGTCTTCGAAGGAAGTAATGCAGTTGTCCGCCAGGCTGCGATACCACTGGTAAGCTACTCCTAAGAGACAGCCCTTGAACACCCGGGTGAGGAGGGCGTCATTCCCTTGTAGCAACACCGTCATCATACTGAAATAGTTTATGTACTGACTTGGTGATGTTTTTCCTTCGAACAGGGCCATAGTCTGAGGTTTGTACCTCGGAGGAAAAGGGACCTCTTCCCAGATAGCTGGGTATGGCTGGTTGATTTCCAATTTCTTGAGCTGATCTTTGTGCTTCAAGGCATCAAATTGGGCTTTCAACTCCTGCACTGCTTGTATCAGATTTTCAGCTGGTAGAGAGACCATGGAATGGTGCGGAGTTGGTTGTATCGTGACTCCCACAGGAGGTAGTACATTCTCCGAGTGAGGAAGTGAAGGACCAGCTGACTCTTGATCTAGAGTATGCTCTTGGATCGTGTTGGATGGTGGTAGGTCCACCCCCGCACGTATCTGAGTAGGCGGGACCGATGTTTGAGCCATAGCAGCCGCCTGTTGAGTTAGCATCATTTAGTGCATGTTCTCCATCATGGATTGCATTTGTTTCAGAGATGTCTCTAGTGTAGTAATGCATTGCTCAGCGTTCCCTGATGGTGAGGCTTCCTCATGTTCATCTCCAATGGCATAAACTCCCATCTTCCTGGGCGTCATTGAAGGATGAGTATAGGTCGCTGCAGAAGTCGACTCTATACTCTCAGTATCTGATTTCGGAGACTGACGACCCCCAGCATCGGAATCAGAAGAGCACGAAGTTAGTTGTCGTGACCTTGAACGAGTGTTCTGGAACACCCCAGCTTCGGTGTCCCGAATGAGCATATTGAATTTCCTTCGGCTCAGAGTTCTAGAGGAGGACGTCTTGAGCCTGAGCTTCCTCCAGGTATATTTGAAGCCATGTTCACAGATGCATGCGTGGGCTCTTCTTCTAGGAAAGATGGAGAGTAGCTCAGCCGGTCAAAAACTGGCCAATTTACTTTAGAGCATCAACAATTAATTACAATCCTGTGACTATTACAACAGTGCTCGCTAGGAGGCGAAATAGCCACGCTGGAAGATCCCCTCTCCTTGCGTTTCTGGATTAGATACTTGCGCAGGTCAGGAGGAGTTACAGAAGAAGAAGATGATGGCTTGTTCCTTCTGTTCCCATCAGTGGGCATGCGAATGACGGGAACCATAGTCTTCCCTGTGCCACCCGTATACAACAGGTTGGCCATCTGGGTGGCGGATAATCCCCGAGGAGGGTGTCTTTCAGCAACTGGAGCCTTCTTTACGCTTAGGGACTTCGCCTGGCGTAATTTGGAGCTTCGCTCTGGTTGGCGTAAAGCTGAGGATGTCCTCAGGCGGCCATCATCGTCTCGCGTAATTCGGAGGGCGTGCAGATTGTTCCCTTGCTGGCGTAAAGGCCGAGAAGTTGAGTAGTCCGTCGCTTGCTTTTCCTTGCGGAGATCACAGGGATTATCTGGTTCTCCGTAGAGGTCAGATGTTATTTTACGCGCGGAGCGTGTCTTGTACTTCTGATTTGGTGCTGAGGCTTTATCAGAAGTTTTATCCGTTCCACTAGGGACGGGAGACTGAATTTCAATCGCAGAGCGCGGAGTATACTTCTGGGTTAGCGCTGAGGCATTGCCAGAAGTTTTGTCTGTTCCGCTAGGGACGGGAGACTGAACTTCACGCGCAGAGTGCGGAGTATACTTCTGGGTTAGCACTGAGGCATTGCCAGAAGTTTTGTCGGTCCTGTCAGAGACAGGCGACTGAATTTTACGTGCAGGGCGCAGAGGGAGCAATGCTACAACCTCATTGGTCGAAGAGATCGGAGAGTCCACAGGAATGGTAGAGGATGTCTTGGGCATCCAGACCTTATGCAGCTTCCTGTTATTTTGGACATAGAGAGAGTGAGAGCTGCCCCTTGTTCGGAGCATATCTTCGTAGGCAGACTGGTCGAACTGGACGACCAGTATCTTCTTCACGGATCCCACGGATACCGCATCGTGTTGAGCAATAGCTTCCTCGTCAGAAGAGAAAGATGTTCCCAGCAGAGTCGCCATCTTGTTTTGGATAATAAATGAGAAAAGATTTGATGAATGCGAAAAACAAGGTCATGTACGAAGACCCGCCCTTCTTTTATGTTTACAAACAATATTGTACAAATTTGATCCTACATGAGGATGTCTAAGTATAATTTATTTAATCTGGGTGAATATTGCTATAGGTGTCTAATATGCAGTCGAGCACTTTAGCCCTTGGACCACACGATATTGAAGAAGTGTCGTGAAAGACAGGTAACAGCTTCGAAGGTTGCTAAAGAGGGTGGATTTCCGATGCCAAAGTCGTCGATCCCTTCTCTTTGCCTGAGTTCTGGATTCTTCTCTCTCTCTCTCCCTCTTCTTTTTCTCCAATTTGTCGACCTCTTTCTGATCGTTCGACCCTCGTCCTCTGTTGATAAAGGTCTCTATTTATAGAGTTTTTAGTGACAGTGACCACTCAGTCGGTGTAAAAATCGAGTAGTGGAAAGTACAACACCCTTTTACACAACGGTTAAAATAACCAATGCCTGCGTATAGATGATCCTTTGAATGAGCTTGTGACGCGGGTCCAACTAAGGGACAAAACGCGTATAACTGCTACGAAGATCACGACGTAGAAGCCACGTAGGTAGGTATCCCTCGTGTAGAAGAGGTTGGCATAGAAGCCAATGTCCGTCACCATGGCATATAAGCCAAATAGTTATCAAACCGGCATAGAAGCCGAATAGGCGTAGAAGCTGAGTAGGCGTAGAAGCCGAGTGGTCATAGAGGCCGAGTGGGCGTAGAAGCCGAGTGGTCATAGAGGCCGAGTAGGCGTAGAAGCCGAGTGGTCATAGAGGCCGAATAGGCATAGAAGCCGCTGCGTAACGTGCCAGAGTGATGATGTGGATGTCTTAGCCGGAATTATGGCTCTTGGAGATAATCAGATCTCTTGCATTAAATGCAGAGATCTGCATCCATCCTGTGCATTAAATGCAGATGCTTGTCTTTAAGATTTGCCATCATTCTGCGCATTAAATGCAGATACGCACCTTGAATCCTGTGCAAAGAGTAACCGCTGTCGTGGCAGTCTGTTCATCTTCTACGGAGCGTAAGGAGCTCACGTTTGCCTGTGTAAAACTAGGCAGCGTATTCCCTTGTATGCGTAGAAGCAGCTCTCGTAAAGGGGATGTCAATAAACGACGGTTCGGTGACATTTAATCAAATCTCCTGCATTAAATGTGGAGATCCGCCATCATCCTGCGCATTAAATACAGAGACATATTTTAAAGGTCTGCTACCCTTCTGTGCATCAAACGCAGAGACGTGCCTCAGGCATCTGTCAGTATTCGGCACATTAATTGTAGAGACGTGCCTTGAGGGCCTGTCACCACCCTGTGCATTAAATGCAGAGACACGCCTCGAGTCCCGTACGGAGTGCAGCTTTTGACGTGCCAGGCGGTTTGTCTTCCCCGGAGCGTAAGGAGCTCCCATCTGCCTGTGTAAAACTAGGCAGCGTATTCCTCTGTGTACGTAAAAGCGATTTTACGCAAGGGAAATGGCAGTAAATGACAGCCTGGGTTGCAGTGCCGCACCATCATTATAGCCGTCGCCTGGGTAGTCGAGCAGTATCCCTTTGTCAGAAGTCGAGACGTCAGGTTCATTGCAGGATCTGACAGGTTCACTTCGAAGAATACGAAGCTTCCCTCGTACACTTCAATGCTGCATTGAAAGATGATGAGTTTTACGCCATAAAGGCGATGAAGCACCCTGTTTAGGCTGAAGCAGCCTGGACATACTGCCCTACGTGGATGGTCCTCGAGCCTATATTTTACGCTGTGCTTGGCGGAGAAGCTCTGTTTGCACGTCGAAGGCTCTGAAGTCCTCTGTTTACGTTGCTTTGCATCAATATGCTGCGTAGAGCTATCTAGCGTATTTTTTATGCTTCTACACTTGTATGTTGCCATGTTTTCATCCAAATCCCGGAAGACTACTAAGTAGTCATTTCGTGCATGGAAGAACCTGAAAGTGTCCGGGACTGTTAGGTCACCAAGGCAATTCCTGAACCAGGGAATTTGTAACCTGAATGAATAAATTACTGAATCACGCTCGTGCGGCATCACGCCCAGATGGGTCGAAGCGATCGTCCCGCGGGAGCACTGGCGAGGTTGGTTCCCGCCTAGCGGGACGGCCGATTAGCCTGTGGGAGATCGGGGCATGACAGGTTGGTATCAGAGCCTGGCTTCTACGCCTTTAAAATTTATTTCGAATATCTCTGTTTCGAAAGCTCGTTCGTGGATTATGTGCACGCTCTCTCTCAATGCCTCAATGGAATGTTCCAACAATAAGTCTAAATACTTTCAAAATGCGTTTTGAATGATATGAAATGCTTGCTTGTATGTTGTTGTGCTGCGAGCGGCCTTTGTGCCAACTTGTGCGAATCCTTGAGAGTATCGCTAGTAGCTTGTCCGATTTCACTAACTCTAAGTCTGGTTGAATGCATCTATTTGAGGGATGCCTTGAACTAGTACACTATCCAAGACTTAAGAAAAGGTGAAACTCGAGTGCTAAGACTTCGCTATCACTGAGCTGGTTGACGTGCTCACGCTAGAAGTGCACTTCGAAAGTGTGCACGATCCAGACTAAGCGATATGCCGATCTTGACGCTTGTGCAAGTGAATATCCAAATGAACAAGTGCAACGACTTGTCTAGGATTGCCTCAACCCTAGAATACTGCTTGTCCTCAGTAAGTCTCTAGGACGAGACTTTTTCTGAGTTGGGTAGGATGTACCACCCCGTTCCGCTCAAGCGGACTACCGTCTCAAACGGCAATAGTGCAACTGTCCCTACCTGCTTTGCCTCAAACAAGAAGCAAAGGATAGCCAGACTTGTCCCTACAGAAATCCTGCTTAGGCTTTCAGAGACTCGCTTGACGTATCGCTCTACCGAGGCGAATCATCGCTAAGGTGGGTGGCTACAGTGAACTTGTCTTTGCTTAGCCAGCACACATAAAATCTGGAATGATACATGCTAGCCACTAGGTGAATCACCCCCCTGCATGCTAATGAATCCAACGCACCTAGCTAAGGGAATAATCCCAACTTGTATTACTTATTTTAGAACATGGAAATTAAATTACTGCTTATATTCAGACCCTCGCATGCTAAGTCCCTTACGGTTTTATCTCTCGGCTTACCTTCGGGTCCGAGCAAACGTGTCTGCTTACGTTCCTTAGAAATGCATGCTTGTCTGCTTATATGTTGCCATATTTTTATCCAAATCCCGGAAGACTACTAAGTAGTTGTTCCGTGCATGGAAGAACCTGAAAGTGTCCGGGACCGTTAGGTCACCAAGGCAATTCCCGAACCAGGGAATTTGCAACCTGAATGAATAAATTACTGAATCACAGCTCGTGGAGCAAACTACTAAATCAACTAGCCTGGCAATCGATATACTACTGAATCAATGAATCCTGCCTCAACAAGTTCTGTATATATACTACCTCGAACTCGTTCCATACCGAACTTGTTCAATATATACACATACAGCCTCGAACTTGTTCATGTACCAGACCAGAGACCGACAGTTTACAGACTTGTATGTCGCGGATAACTTGGAAACAAGGTCACTGTGTTCCACGGACGGTTTTCGGGGCACCGGGGCCGATCCTATCCGGATGGAACGTCACATTAGTCTACTGCATCTGGACAGGATGGTCTACAGCCACCACTGAATCTTTGTTGCTTCCCATCCTTGTTCAAGACTAAACTGGTCCTTTATGGCTATGCCAGCGATAACTGTTCATATAGATAAGTCATCCTCACTTAGCGGCTATCCGCGTGCGAGTCACTGCATCGCATTGAAAACAACTGAACACCTGAACGATCATGATACAAAATGACTCTCGTGTTTGCATATGCTATGCTCCTGAATGCTTATACTTGCCCGTGCTTGAATTAACAATGTTTGCCTTGGACAGGGAAGGCCAAAGGGTAAGTCTCGCCGTGTTTCCTCTCATGTTGCACGGTGCACTGCCACACGGATTAGGCTATTCAATGTTTGCATGAAACTGATCCTAAGGCAACTAGAAAGACAACTAAATAGTTGGTGCACGGAACTTATATTACGTGTTTGGATTTGTCGAGCGGGCGAGTAGCTTCCCCACCAGTGCATTCAATGTACTGATAATCCACCAGTTGGTATGCAGGGTATGAGAGAACCTCGTTCGGTGCGGATGCCTCCCTCGTGCATGCTTAGGTGTGGAGATCACTCCGAAGCAATGGTGTGTCCGGAACATAAGCACATATATAAGACATAATATTGTGAACATCGCCTGGACATCCCCTGTATAATCACTCCACAATTGTAGACACTTGGCACGCTTTTACTGTTTCAGAGAGAGGCTTGAGCGACTTGTAATCTCGGCTATACGCCGCCTGTAACACATATTTATATCAATAAAGAGCTTGCTTTACTTCAACTTGTGTTTCAATGCTTCCGCTATATTGTCTACTCAGTGAACCTGTTACCAATCGCCTATGCGTTCATGAATCCGCTGCACTCGGACAATCTGTACGACTCTGTGGCTTAGATCTCTTACCGCCAGCCAACGAACCACGGCCTTGCACGGGCGTGGATCACGCTCGTGCGGCATCATGCCCAGATGGGTCGAAGCGATCGTCCCGCGGGAGCGCTGGCGAGGGTGGTTCCCGCCTAGCGGGGATGGCCGATTAGCCTACAGGAGATCGGGGTGTGACATCCTCCACCCAACGGATGAGTACGAGATCGACTACGGGTACCCCCTAACCTGCAAATGTTTGTTATCACCTGGAAGTTTAGAGGGACAAACTCTAGAGGAAGGTGGAGAAGCATTTGTGACTGTATGCGGAAGTATCAGTGTAACATTATTATCCTACTTGACTCCAAGATAAAATCCGAAGCTGTTCTTGCCCGCAGAGTCCCTTTGAACTGGGAGGCGGTTCATAATCTTCACTTCTGTGATATAGCCATAATATGGATAATGTGGGATACCAAATCCTGGAAAGGTATTATTCGTTTCGAATCTGAACAACTCAAGGTGGTTGAATTCTCCAACCACGGTGGTCTCAAGTTCATTCTCGGAGCCGTGTACGGTAGAAATGATCGAAGACTTCGCTACAAATTATGGCGAGATATCGACATTATGAGTAAGACCTACGGGTACTCCCTACCTCTTATTATGCTAGGTGACTCCAATGCCATCCTCTACAACCATGAGAAGAGGGGCGGTAAACACGTTCCCGATCCTATCTTGGAGGATTTCCAGAACTGGCTCACGAGTTCCGGCCTCTCGTGCGTGACCCGCATCGGTTACTATGGATCTGGAATAACAAAGCATCCGACAAAAGGATCGAATGTCAACTTGACCGCGTCCTCAACAATCATAAATGGTTTGACTTCTTTGCAAACATAGTTATCGAAGCACTTCCTGCTGCTACCAGTGACCACTCCCCCCTCCTCTTTAAATTCCCCACAGCTAGCAAAAGTTGTCATCCGACCTTTAGATACAACAACGCTTGGCTTTTATAGGAAGGCTACCACGAAGCAGTGAAGGAAGGTCTCAATGCTCAGGTGTACGGCCTCAAGCAATATAGACTAACATAGAAGTTGACATCAGTCAAGAACAAGATAAAAGACTGGAGCAAAATGAAATCCATTGCCATCTGTAAACCCGCTGATTTTTTAGATTTAAATTTTATTAATATTATATTATATAATTATTGTGATTAAGAGATTATTTTTATTATTTTTTAGCTAATTAATATATTATATTCATGGACAGATAATTATGTATGTTTAATTAATAATATTACACAAAAAATATATTTTTGGGTGTACAACTATTATTAGAGTATTGTAGAATTTTTTTTAGAAATTATTTAGGGTTCCAGCCTATTTTTAATGGCTATATATATATAGAATAATTATTATACCTAAACTAAAATCGCACCCGAACCAAACCCTAAACTCTAAACCCGAAACCCACAGACCCGCAACCGTCCGCTATAGTAACCGACCCCCTGCTACAGTACCCTCCCCGACCGCTCACTTCCCCTTCCCGAAACTGCCCCGACCCCCTCTCTTCCTCCCCCTGAAACTCCCTCTCCTTTACCCTATATATGCAAACCACCCCTCAGACATCTCCTCGACCACCGCCGACCGTCCAGACACACCGCCATCATCATCTAGCCACCGCCACTAACACCTTCACCCAGACCACCGCCGACCCAGGTGAACCTCGACCGCCGATGAGTGGTCGACAATCCCGTGCACCACTCGTGGATACCCCCGCCGTCGCCGACGACCGTGCACCACCGCCCGCAGTCATCCACGCAAAGCACATCGCAGACTCGACCCCCTCTGTTTCAGGTGCGTTATCTTCCTCCACGTTGCATCGTTTCTCTAACAACTAGTTGCGTTGTGTTCACAACATAAACCTCTTCCACCCCCTTCAAGTAGATCGATTTTTGGTGCTCTGGATCGAGAGAAAACTCGATCCAAAGTCAACTAAAAATCTGTTTCAAAATAGATTCGAAACTGTCCCAAACCACCATGTCCATGGCCTATTTTCTCCCAAAATATTAACCGTTTTAAAAATCAAATTGAACAGTAATTTAGACAATATAACCGAGTTTTAATCTCTTTAATTATTTTATTTTATTATTGATTTATCTGCTGATTATTCAGCGTTAAAATCTGTCAAAAACTTAATTTCGTAAAACCAAATTTTCTTGATACCGGGTGCGTCCTGCCAAACGAGGCAACTTCGTCGTATGGGGATTTCACCGAAAGGCATGTATCGTCAATACAGACTTGTAGGATTTTATAGAACTTGATTTGGATGTGCGTGTACACCGAAATTAACGCGTATCCGAAAAAAATATCATATCGTATTGTTCTGACACTTGTCATAATTTCTTGTGTGCTTGTCGTTTCGTAATAAAACTTGCACCATCAGATTCGCAGCGTTACGCTGGTCCTATGACCCAAGTTTGGTTCAATTCTGAGAAGGTTGACAAAATACAGTTTTGCGGGCCCCACGGTTCCATTTGATGGATGATTTCGTGACCGGATCATCGAAATCTAGTTTTGGACGTTCCGTTGGATTTGTGATATTATTCTGGACTCGTAGACACTAAGTTTGCTAAATTTGGAAATTTTTATCTTTAACATATTTTTCGGTGCGAAGTAGGCCACATGTGGATCCTGCTTTGACCAAAAACTGTTAATTCTTCTCTTGTGTCCAAATTAAACTTATGGGTAGTCAATCTTAGCCATTTCTAGTATTCTAAAAATAATGGTGATGTTTGTTTCAGCATCAGGAGGCATACTTGCATATTCCACTTTTACAGGAGCAGTTGACTGAGTTCAGAACCCAGGCAAGTGTACCTTACCAACTTACAGTAAATCCTATTATATTATCGACTTATATTTTATTTTATATATTCTTGTGATGTGCCTGCCCAACCTAGAATCGTGAGACGTTGCTTAGCGTCCGAACAAGATTCGAGTGTCGACGCCGTACGCGAAATCGTGTAACGTCATTTAGAGAGTTGATTCCACGATCCTGTTTTTGTGTACTTGCTTTACCAAGTGCGTCATACTGTAGGACAATTGACAATATTTTATGTGACAAATTTTTTTTTGAGTTATTCATGGTGATTCTGTATAGGCTTACAGGATTCGTGATATGAGACTTGCATATTATATAGAAATTATTATGACTCGTTGTACTATCTAGAAGTCATGATCTTGCATGTTATAGACCTAAGACGTCATGAACATAAGACGTGAGGGTATATTGGGTGGGAAGAGACACACCATACTACAGGCTAATTATTTATATATATACTATACTACTGGAGGTGCTTTGGCACATATACTGGAGTCGTGATACTACTTGCTTTAGCACATATATTGGAGTCGTGATACTACTTGCTTTGGCACATATACTGGAGTCGTGATACTACTTGCTGCTATGGGCTCCCCGACACAGAGCCTGTAGTGGTTTCAGCCTGAGTACGAGTGATGCTCTCACGTGCAAATCACTTTGATGGTTGCATTAGTTTACCCTTGAGTATATAGCATTATACTATTTTACTTTGGCATGCTATTTTTTGTACCTTGTTATGTCCCTCTGAGGACTTGGTCCCTTGCCAGTTTTGTAGCATAGACCGTTGTGGAGCCTGTCTGGAGTTGCTGATGTGTGTTGCTTTATCTTGCAGGCATTGTGCCAGGTACTTATATCAGTTATTCCGGAGTTATGGTTATTTATTCATATTGTTTATTCATTTGCTGATGTAGCCTAGTTTTATAGACTAATATTCCTTTCTTGAGTCTATTCGAGCTTATGTGTTACTGGGTGGCCAACTTTAGCACATGTAGTTCATTCTTGATATTTGTTCTTTATGTGGATTGTGACATAGATATTTTTTCAGTATTCTTAGATAGTTACCTTTATTATACAGCTTATACGTATTCGAGTCAGACCAGAGTCTGGTCGAATGCGTAGCTAGCATGTTACGTATTCTTAGTTCTACGTATTTTGGGACTAGGACATTACATATTTTTTTGGTGGCCTATGCAGGTCTAGATTAAATCATTTCGGTTACTTTTTGGTACCGAGTGAGCCTGTAATCAGGATTAGCAGTATTAGCATCTCAATCTATAACTGATTTAAAATTTTCTTAGCATTTTATTATCGCCCTTGGACTTCATAATCGTACTCGTTTACCCCCTCGACATCCTTATTATTTTTTATCATCTCTCCCTATTTCAGAGAGATGGACGTTCGTGCGCGATATTTTCTCCAGAAGCAGATCCTTGTCCAAGGCGGAAGAAGTCATGCTGTATATAAATTTTTGAGAAGATGGTTACCCTTAGTAGGGAAGGTAGATAGGTTATTCCTGTATTCTAGAGCTAGTATAGATTGTTAGCATAAAAATTGAATATAGTATTAAGTTTAAGGATTAGTTGTATTACTCCCTCTACTGCATTAATATTCTTCCTATCAAATTCTTATATTGTTTTGCATATATAGCCTCGTATTTTCGCAACAACGAACCTTCTAATTATAATAACTGAGTAGATCCTTCTTTCTTTTTCAGTCGTGCCCTAGTAGCAAATTAATCTTTTAGTTAGTACCCTCTTTATGGTGTTAATATCCATCTCACTGTAGGTATTAGTTCTGTTATATTTCTAATTTCCTGATTTAGTCACTGTGACTTGATTCTCCAAGATAATTGTCTAATCGTACCTTATTCAATCTTGTGACCATACTCTCTAAACTTATCATAAACTTCTCTTGTCTTGGTCAGTAGATTCCTTCCTTTGTGATTCCTTCGATTCGTCCTTTCATCATTAATGTCATGCGATGATTGAAGTCTCTATACCACCTTGCTCTAGTTATACCCGACCAAACCCTTTTTTATGTTTTGTTGAAGACATGAATTATAGAAGTAATATTGTTTGGGTAACAATTTTTTTTATAGAGTTGTCGACCAATAGTACCCTGATAATATCTAGGTCTCCTTAGAGAATATTTAATTATGGCGAGTAGACCCTAGAACTCTTGAATTCTTATTAGAAAGTAGGCCCTTCCAGAAATCTTGTTAGCAGGACCTTGACTTTAGTTTTGGATACCAACTTAATCTTTATAAGTTGGGTTGATCGTAGCCCCTGGTTTTAGAATAGGGTTATTTTGGAATTTCAGGAAAATTTTGAATTTATTTGGTACTAATTAGGATTAATTCCAAATAGAATGAATTACCTCTTTAAAATTTTGTATCCTTTAATATCTTGGTTGTGGCTCAAATATTTGGAGCATAGCACTATCATTTTCTTTCCAACAACTTTCACCCATATGACCTAGACTAGTCACTCTACACCCATGACATGACTATCACTCACAAACTCACCTTTCCATTCTTCATTTTAGTCGCATAACATTCTCGACGCAATTGTACACACAAATGACACCTAGATATCATTTTTCCATTGCGGATAATTTTAATAAGCAACATCGACTCAATTCTTCCGACAAACTTTGAGATTTATGAGGCTAACTGGACCTACTTCACTCATGACCTAATTAGATGTAGCGCCCCGTTCTTCCGGTGCGGAGAGCGCGGCTAAGAAACACAAGACGGTATCGTTCGATCGGGATAGATTAAATTAAGAACTCGTCCTCGTTATGGATTTGTTTCTTCGGAATCGATTCCCATATTCAGTGGACTGCGCCCCAAGGATCGGCTTAGCGGCAGAGTCAGGAGGGACCTCTCCGCTGCTATCTTTTATTGCCTCAGTTTCGATGTCGCTTGTTGCTTTCGTGCTTTGAGTTGGTTTTGGGATTTGCTTGTTTTCCTTGAACGATTTCGATGGTTTTCATTATTTTCGTTCATTGACTTGCACTTCTATTCCGAGACTTGGAAAGAGAGGAAGAAGGATTAATCGAGCTGTTCGTGTGCAGGTGAACGAGCAGTAGGTGGCTTGCGAGCGGAGTCGTGAAGCGCCTCTTTCCTTCTTCTTTCCAAAATCTAAGTGAGTGGCTACCAACCCGATTAGCTAGCCTTGCTTCCAAGCTTCACTCCTTCGCCCCGATCAAACGATACCAAGTAATAATAAAAGAAACCAAGATAAAAGAGAATAGACTGAGTTCATTATGCTTGTCAATAAACTTGTGAACGGTTATATCTTTGCATGCTTGTTCGTTCATAATGTTCATCAAATGCATAGATACAAGTTTAAACGTATATCCTGATGCATGAATATAACGTAGTTGCAATGTAAACGAATTATGCAATGTTGCTTATCTTGTTCACGTGCCTCAACTGCATCAACGTTAACGTGCCACGAACGATTGATCACGGACAACTTGTGCACAAGGTAACGGGTTCCGCGGACGGTCGCTGGGGCACTGGCACCGATCCGGTCCGGGCGGAACTTCACGATAGTCTCACGTGCGAACGGAATGGCGTGCAGCGCCTCACGTGCTTCGTTGCACACCATCTTTGTTCAAAGACTAAACGGTCCATTATGGCTCCTAGCCAGTGATCCCAACGTGTATATTTAAACCTGTTGCATACTAACTTGTGTCTTCGTGGTAGGGAAGGCATGGTAAGTATTGTGCAGGTAATTCAGACGGTCAGGTAAAATCCACCTAACGGTGGCACGTTCATTTCAGTAAATTCTATATGCTGCTTACTTGTAAATGAACTAAGGCAAGATAGAAACCCACAAATATGCATGCTTCACTAAACAACGTGTTGATTGGTATAGTCAGGCTAGCTCGCCTTCACCAGCATATTTCGATATGCTGACCCTCGTTGAAATAGGTTCTCCGCACCAAGGCGAACCGAGCGAGGAGCCGAAGTCGTCTTCCCGATCCAGTCCAGCTGTTGGCGCATCTTCACCGCGCCCTCGAAGCATTTTGGAGTCAGGAGCCTGCAACTCTTCATACAAAAATACAGCTCCATGGCAAAGCGATCCTCCAGCCTGGAGGTCCTTATCATTTTGAGTTTATAAAAGGATGTAATGTACAGGACTGCTATCTCATTTTGAGTCAACTCTTTTGTAAGCCGTTCGGCATATTAGCTGACTCGTTCAGGAGTTTGTAATAGATGTTCATTATCAATAAAGAGAACTTTTCTATATTTCAAATCTGTGTTTCAATTTATCTGCGTACTCTGAATATGTGCTTGCTATGCAAATCATTAAAGCCTTGTGCGGGCGCAACTCCAGGCCCGCACGGCGGTCACGATTCGGGGGACGCCTCAAGTGATTCTACGAAATTGGGTCGTGACATAGTGGTATCAGAGCACAGATTCAAAGTTCCTTAGACTTCGTGCTGGAAAAGTTCCTTTAACGATCAAATTCCTGTACGAACTCTTGAACTCGCTAGGCCAAAATGAGATACGTTCATGCAATAAGTCCATAATACATTATGATCCTAATATAATTTACCTTCTTTTGAAGGAATGGATCCAGCGCAATCTGCATCACAACCACCGAACGAAACACAGGAAAGCAGTTCGGGTACTTCGGGAAGCTCTCGGAGCCGGCGAGGCATATCTCAAGTCGACCCGCTTGAGCGGGTAATGCAAATGTTAGAATCGCAACGACAACGAGACGATGCCCGCCAAGCCAAGCTCGAGAGTAATCTAGAGACCCGATTCTCAGTCCAACAGAAGCAGGTCGATGCCCTACAACAAATCATTCAGACTTTGGCTGCCAACCATTCCGCCGCAACAGCAACGATTCCGGTGGAACAGCCCGTGCTTGAAGTGGAGATGCCTCAAATTCCAAGGCCGAGGGACGTGACTGCCTTCAACTTGGGACTCTTCAAGAAAGTCTACAACACCCCATTCAACGGGACTGAGGACCCAGTAGTAGCTCTAGATTGGCTAGCCGAGCTTGAAGACCACTTCGCTCTGCTAGAGGTCCCCGAAGATAAGCGCGTCTCCTGCGCGCAACTACAGCTCCGCTTCAACGCACACGATTGGTGGGACGTGCATCGACGATCTCTCCAATTTGATCACGGAGAGGAGGCGATCTCGTGGACGACCTTTTGTGCCGCATTCGAAGAGGAGTTTGTACCCCCTCCAGTACAACGTCAAATAGAAAATGATTTCGTGCAACTGAGGCAGGGCAGTATGACGGTGAAGCAGTACTCCGCCGAATTCAACCGACTCTCAAAATTCGCTAAGGTCTATTTACCTGATGCAGCGAGTCGAGCCAGAAGGTTTGAAGGCGGTCTGCGCCCTGCCATTCATGGGCACGTAGTCAATAATCAGTATGGAACGATGCGTGAAGTCATGAATCATGCCCTATCTCTGGAACCGCAGTATCCTCACGTTTCCATCGGCGCTGTGCATACCTACAATCACAAACGCCAAGGCAACGATAGAGGAAACAACACTGCAAAGCGTCCGAACAACGGTGGCAAGCATGGAGAAAAGTTAGACAAAGTATGCCATTTCTGTAGACGGCTGGGGCACACAATAGATAAGTGCCGTCTGAAACTTGGGTTATGTTTAGTTTGCGGTGAAGCAAACCATACCGTTCGTGACTGTCCACTGAGCCGCCTTAACCGTCATCCTGAACGAAATGCTCCCTAACGGTAGGTCCTATTCTTAAGTTTTGGGACGAAACTTCCAATTAGTTGGGTAGGATGTAGCGCCCCGTTCTCCCGGTGCGGAGAGCGCGGCTAAGAAACACAAGACGGTATCGTTCGATCGGGATAGAT
Source organism: Iris macrosiphon (assembly GCA_036927795.1). Taxonomy (NCBI): domain Eukaryota; kingdom Viridiplantae; phylum Streptophyta; class Magnoliopsida; order Asparagales; family Iridaceae; genus Iris; species Iris macrosiphon. The sequence continues at coordinate 306,714,683 of JAYESA010000005.1, forward strand.
TGAATTAAGAACTCGTCCTCGTTATGGATTTGTTTCTTCGGAATCGATTCCCATATTCAGTGGACTGCGCCCCAAGGATCGGCTTAGCGGCAGAGTCAGGAGGGACCTCTCCGCTGCTATCTTTTATTGCCTCGGTTTCGATGTCGCTTGTTGCTTTCGTGCTTTGAGTTGGTTTTGGGATTTGCTTGTTTTCCTTGAATGGTTTCGATGGTTTTTATTATTTTCGTTCATTGACTTGCACTTCTATTTCGAGACTTGGAAAGAGAGGAAAAAGGATTAATCGAGCTGTTCGTGTGCAGGTGAACGAGCAGTAGGTGGCTTGCGAGCGGAGTCGTGAAGCGCCTCTTTCCTTCTTCTTTCCAAAATCTAAGTGAGTGGCTACCAATCCAATTAGCTAGCCTTGCTTCCAAGCTTCACTCCTTCGCCCCGATCAAATGATACCAAGTAATAATAAAAGAAACCAAGATAAAAGAGAATAGACTGGGTTCATTATGCTTGTCAATAAACTTGTGAACGGTTATATCTTTGCATGCTTGTTCGTTCATAATGTTCATCAAATGCATAGATACAAGTTTAAACGTATATCCTGATGCATGAATATAACGTAGTTGCAATGTAAACGAATCATGCAATGTTGCTTATCTTGTTCACGTGCCTCAACTGCATCAACGTTAACGTGCCACGAACGATTGATCACGGACAACTTGTGCACAAGGTAACGGGTTCCGCGGACGGTCGCTGGGGCACTGGCACCGATCCGGTCCGGGCGGAACTTCACGATAGTCTCACGTGCGAACGGGATGGCGTGCAGCGCCTCACATGCTTCGTTGCACACCATCTTTGTTCAAAGACTAAACGGTCCATTATGGCTCCTAGCCAGTGATCCCAACGTGTATATTTAAACCTGTTGCATACTAACTTGTGTCTTCGTGGCAGGGAAGGCATGGTAAGTATTGTGCAGGTAATTCAGACGGTCAGGTAAAATCCACCTAACGGTGGCACGTTCATTTCAGTAAATTCTATATGCTGCTTACTTGTAAATGAACTAAGGCAAGATAGAAACCCACAAATATGCATGCTTCACTAAACAACGTGTTGATTGGTATAGTCAGGCTAGCTCGCCTTCACCTGCATGTTTCGATATGTTGACTCTCGTTGAAATAGGTTCTCCGCACCAAGGCGAACCGAGCGAGGAGCCAAAGTCGTCTTCCCGATCCAGTCCAGCTGTTGGCGCATCTTCACCGCGCCCTCGAAGCATTTTGGAGTCAGGAGCCTGCAACTCTTCATACACAAATGCAGCTCCGTGGCAAAGCGATCCTCCAGCCTGGAGGTCCTTATCATTTTGAGTTTATAAAAGGATGTAATGTACAGGACTGCTATCTCATTTTGAGTTAACCCTTTTGTAAGCCGTTCGGCATATTAGCTGACTCGTTCAGGAGTTTGTAATAGATGTTCATTATCAATAAAGAGAACTTTTCTATATTTCAAATCTGTGTTTCAATTTATCTGCGTACTCTGAATATGTGCTTGCTATGCAAATCATTAAAGCCTTGTGCGGGCGCAATTCCAGGCCCGCACGGCGGTCACGATTCGGGGGACGCCTCAAGTGATTCTACGGAATTGGGTCATGACATTAGAAGCAAGAAGAACTGGTAAACTTTCTTTATAGAGTTATTGACTCATTAACGCCATGGTAGTACCCAGATTTTTTTTGATAGGCTGTGACAACGGTCACAAAATCCTTAACATATCGTATCCCTCCTTGAAGTTAGACTTTCTAAAAACCCTTAGAAATATGATGATGACTATAGTTCTTGCGGCCAACTTCATTCTTATAAGTTGGGTAGAGCCTTGATTAAGCGTACCCTTATTCTTAGAATGCGACGTCAAACTAGGACTCCATTTGGTAACTACGTCCCCCATCTTTTGATAAATAAGTGCGACCTTGCTTAACTAAAATCTTTTCTACCATGTTTATTTTTAATTTTGAGGAAATTTTTTTTATAAGTTGGGTAGATTGTAAACCCCCTAATTTTTTAGATTTAAATTTTATTAATATTGATATTATGTAATTATTATTATTAAGAAAGATTTTATTATTATTATTTTAGCTAGTTAATATATTATATTTATGGACAGATAATTATATATATTTAATTAATAATATTACAAAAAAAAAATATTTTTGGGTGTACAACTATTATTAGAGTATTGTAGAATTTTTCTGAAAATTATTTGGGGTTCCAGCCTATTTTTAATGGCTATATATATATATATATATATATATATAAAGAATAATTATTATAACTAAAACTAAACCCGCACCCGAACCAAATCCTAAACTCTAAACCCGAAACCCACAGACCCACAACCGCCCGCTATAGTAATCGACCTCCTACTATAGTACCCACCTCGACCGCTCACTTCCCCTCTCCGAAACTGCCTCGACCCCCTCTCTTCCTCTCCCTGAAACCCCCTCTCCTTCACCCTATTTATGCAGACCACCCCTAAGACATCTCCTCGACCACCGCCGACCGTCCAAACATACCGCCATCATCATCCAGCCACCGCCACCAACACCTTCACCCGGACCACCGTCGACCCAAGTGACCCCCGACCATCGACGAGTGGTCGACGACCCCGTGCACCATTCTTGGATACCCCCGTCTCCACCGACGACTGTTCACCTTCGCCCGCAGCCATCCACGCGCAGCACAGTGCGGACTCGACCCCCTCTGTTTCAGGTGCGTTATCTTCCTCCATGTTGCATTATTTCTCGAACGGCCAGTTTGTGTTCACAACATAAACCTCTTTCACTCCCTTCAAGTAGATCAATTTTTGGTGCTCTGAATTGAGAGAAAAGTCGATCCAAAGTTGACTTAATATCTGTTTTGAAACAGATTTAAAACTGTCATAAACTACCATGTTCATGGCCTATTTTCTCCCAAAATATTAACCATTTTAAAAATTAAATTAAATAGTAATTTAGACAACATAAGCGAGTTGTAATCTCTTCAATTAGTTTATTTTATTGTTGATTTATCTGCTGATTATTCAGCGCTGAAATATGTCGAAAACTTGATTTCGTAAAAGTAAAATTTCTCGATATGGGGTGCGTCCCATCAAATGAGACAACTTCGTTGTGTGAGGATTTCACCGAAAGACGTGTATCATCTACACGGACGTGTAAAATTTTGTAGAACTTGATTTGGATGTGCGTGCACACCGAAATCAACGCATATCTGTCAAAAAATACCGTATCGATCTGTTCTGACACTTGTCATAATTTTTTGTGTACTTGTCATTTTGTAATAAAACTTGTGCCATCGGATTCACAGCATTACGTTGGTCCTGTGACCCAAGTTTGGTTTGATTCTGAGAAGGTTGACGAAATACCGTTTTACGGGCCCCACAGTTCTATTTGACGGATGATTTCGTGATCGGCTCATCGAAATCCAGTTTTGGACATTCCGTTGGGTTCGTGACATCGTTCTGGACTTGTAGACACTAAGTTTGCTAAATTTGAAAAACTTTATCTTTGGCACATTTTTTGGTACGAAGTGTGCCATATGTGGACCCCGCTTTGACCCAAAACTGTTAATTCTACCACTGTGTCCAAACATTGGACTTATGGATAGTCAATCATAGCCATTTCTAGTATTTTAAAAACAATGGTAATATTTGTTTCAGCATCCGGAGACGTACTTGCAGATTTTACTTTTACAAGAGAAGTTGACTAAGTTCAGAACTCAGACAAGTGTACCTTGCCAACTTGTAGTAAATTTTGTTATATTATCGACTTGTGTTTTATTTTATATATTATTACGATGTACCTACTCAACCTAGGACCGTAAGACATTGCTTAGCGTCCGAACAAGATTCAGGTGTCAACGCCGTACGCAGTCATGTAACGTCATTTAGAGAGTTGATTCTACGATCCTATTTTTGTGTACTTGCTTTAGCAAGTACGTTATACCGTATGACACTTGACACTATTTTATGTGACATAATATTTTTTGATTTATTCTTGGTAATTTTGTATAGGCTTACAGGATTCGTGATATGAGACTTGCATATTATATAGAAATCGTTATGACTCGTTGTACTAGCTAGAGGTCATAATCTTGCGTGTTATAGACATTAGACGTGAGGTTACATTGGGTGGAGAGAGACACACCATACTACAGGATGATTATTTATATATATACTATACTACTGAGGTTCTTTGGCACATATACTGGAGTCGTGATACAACTTACTTTGGCACATATACTGGAGTCGTGATACTACTTGCTGTTATGGGCTCCCCGACACAGAGCCTGTAGTGGTTTCAGCTTGAGTACTAGTGATGCTCTCATGTGCATATCACTTAGATGGTTACATTAGTTTACCCTTGAGTATATGGCATTATGCTGTTTTACTTTGGCATGTTATTTCTTGTACCTTGTTACGTCCCTCTGAAGACTTGGTCCCTTGCCTGTTTTGCAGCATAGACCGTTGTGGAGCCTGCCTGGAGTTGCTGATATATGTTGCTTTGTCTTGCAGGCATTAGTGCCAGGTACTTATATCAGTTCTTCCGAAGTTATGGTTAATTATTCATATTGTTTATTCATCTGCTGATGTAGCCTGGTTTTATAGACTCATATTCCTTTCTCGAGTCTATTCGAGCTTATGTGTTACTGGACGGCCAACTTTAGCACATGTAGTTCATTCTTGATATTTGTTCTTTATGTGGATTAAGACATAGATATTTTTTCAGTATTCTTAGATAGTTATCCTTATTATACAGCTTATACGTATTCGAGTCGGACCAGAGTCTGGTCGAATGCATAGTTGGCATGTTACGTATTTCTAATCCTACATATTTTGGGACTGGGGCGTTACACCATCCTAGCAAAAAAAGTCAACAAGCTTGAAGGAATCCAACTTTACCTCCAATCCATGCCGGACAGAGAGTTGGTAGAGAAGGAGAAAACTCTCAAAGAGGAGATCGACAAACTCTAATACATCAAAGAAGTTCAATTAAGGTAACGAGCAAAATATGATTGGCTTAAACACAATGACAAGTGCCCCAAATTCATCTACGGAGTCATCCGAATGAGGCACCATCAAAACAGTATTACACAACTGATAAACAATAATGATGACGAGATTGTGGTGCCCCAAGTGATCCAAGCCGAGGCGGTTAGTTACTTCACCAACCTTTATAATCAAAATAACTACCTTTCATATTTTCCTCCAGTCACCTGTAAACGGCTAATCACCAATGAAGGAAATAAAATGCTTTAGAAGCCAGTCACCGCAGAGGAAGTTGAAGATATCGTGCTCTCTTCTGACGCCATCAAGTCCCCAGGCCCCGACGGCTTTACATCAAAGTTTTTTAAGATCCACTGGAAGGAGCTAAAGTCCTTCGTCACCGAAGTTGTTAGAGATTTTCTCTGCACAGTCAAGCTCCTCTATCAACACAATCATACGTTCATCACCCTTATCCTGAAGATTGAAGGCGCAACCTCCTTGAATGAATTCAGGCTGATTGCCTACTGCAACTTCATGTATAAAGTGATCGCCAAACTTCTATATCGACGAATAAGCAACCTCCTCGCAGTCTTATCTCTCCAAATCAGTCTGCTTTTATTGTCGGGAGGAACATATCGGAAAATAGCCCACAAGCCCATGAATTGGTCAGGAAGTTTAACAAGGTTGGTAGCAATAAGTCTCGTGTAAAGCTCGATATCAGGAAAGCCTACGATACTGTCAACCAACAATTTCTTATTCACCGGCTAGAAGCTATAGGATTCTCTTCCTGGTGGACAAGTGTGTCACGACCCGCACCCAAAAAATTGGGCATGAGTCGTGGGTACGTCCAGCCTATGCCGCAGAATCGATGGTAGAATGCTGTAAAGGTCCGTTCTAGGTCACAATATCTATATCTCACAATGATCAGTCAATATAAACTCTCAAAAATGAGGGAAACCACGCAATATATATATATGCCTCAATCACAATAACTAGGAGAAGAGTAAAAATACGATAAGATGTCACAAAGAAATAAGAACCAAAGAGAAAGTACAATATCCAGATATACAGTCCAAGTCTAAAGTCTACAACATCACACAATAATAAAATAATAATACAGTCATCCAGAATATCAATTGGAAACAACCCAGGGAAACCCACCTAGCTAACTAAGGTGCTAACGTCGTCTCCTCGACGGGCTCCTCCTCAATCTTCGGGTCACAACACTCCTCGACGTCCGGCCCGTAGAATGTCGGGAAAAAATTCTCAGGATCCTCTGTAAAAAATATGCCCAGTCAGGACCGGAGTAAAGTACATAACTCTGAAAGCAACTCCAAATACATGGTAAGGTGTATATGACTAGCAATAGAAAAGTATACAAGATGCACAGGAAAATAAATACATGGTGGAGCAGATAAAGTAGCTACAATATAAAATTGGAGAATAATACAAGTAGTAAAGAACTAAATGCATGTGAGAAAATAGCAATACTAGCTAAGTGTCTTGAGCACAAGTTCGTTATGTGATCGGCTTAGGTTGCACATGAATAATCTATGATAACTCCGTTATACGTGAGTTGCATAACCGACATACACATGAATACTGTTTGGCTTTGATCACATAACCAACTCCTACTCCCCTCCCCCACTAATACTCTTGAATCCAACCACATGTCACGCCCCAGTCCCAAAATATAAGGAATCAGGCCACGTGGCATTGGCCAGCTGACACGTCACTAAGGGATTACCCAATTTAATGGACCTAAAGTGACATGCTATGCTGTTCTAAAATACTACAAGTCTAATACAGGTAAAGTCTAATCTCATCCACAAAATATCACAGAATAAGGAAGTAAGTGCTGAAACATATATAGATGCTAAGTCTGAATATCATGGTATAAAACCAGATAATGTCTTGTGGAAATAATCCACTACAAAAGATAAAGTGCAAAAATAAGATAGACTAGAGTATCGTCTATCTCAGTAAGTAGCTCCAGCTCCAGGTGTACTCAGGCAGACTCTGATGATAGTTCCTCTAACTCCTTCTCGGTGGCATCTCTAGTCTCCTGTCCAAGTCCGTATACTGTGGGGTAGAATATCTCATCTAAACTAGGCAGGGAACCAAGTCCTCAGTGGGACATAACAAGATACATAAAAACATGCCATGTATGTAAATACTAAATAAATAAATACAGGTGTGCTAACCATCTATGTGAATGCAATATAAAGACAACTTTGGTACGTATGGGTAGGCGTAGGCATAACGACCAGCATCCTATAGAGTGTGGTATCTGCAACGTCCGTTATTCCGAAGAATGAGATATCTGAATATAAACAACGTCCACACTCTAAGGGATGTGGTATCTGCAAGTATATATAACGTCCGTATCACTCCGAAGAGTGCGGTATCTGCAATAAAGAAGTTGGGTGTCCCATACGCCTACTAGTTGTCTTCCCCGCCCAATGTAGCTATATGCCAAGTCATAACTTACCTGATTTTGTGCTAAGCCGTGATGCACGTCGCACGTACTGGTAGCTAATCAAATACATAAACTTGCATTCCAATATGTATTACAACCTTATTGCGTGTTCCCGTGTCAGGGTCTAGGAGGATATTAGAATACCCTCGCAGTTGTTGGAAAGTCTGCTAGAATCTAGGTTAGTTACACTACGTGTCAACGTACTCGTTGACGGTACCCGAGGCAATCTCAGATACACAGTCATATGAAGTTCAGGAGAAATAGCATATAACAATATTTATAATTTAAACAGTAAACTTGGCAAGGTATACTTGCCTACTTCTCTGAGCTGGGCGTGCCAAAGACCTGTTCTCGCAGTCAAGTCTGAGGGGTCCTGTGACCTGGGGTCACTGACTGCATCGCAGGTGTACTCTGTTCAGGACATATAGGGTTCATAAATATTATTTAAATAATGCATAATATAGTATAGGATATATTTACTTATGTATAAATAAAGACATAATATATATAATTTAATACATATATATACATATTTATATCATATAAATAGAGTATTTATATACTTAATATAAATATAATCATATATAAATATATAATATAAATACATAGACATATATATAAATTGCAGAAAGAAAATAAATAAATATATATATATATTATATACTTAATAACATATTTACATATATATATATATATATATATATATATATATATATATATATATATATATATATATATATATATATATATATATATATATATATATATATATATTACATATGTATATATAATAATTACAATAAAAGAAAATATACATATATACATATATAGCTGTAAATAATATATATAGTAATACATATAGTATATAAATATATATATACATATATATTATTTATATGTTTAAAATATAAAATACATATATTATTTATATATATAAATATATATAATCTGTGTATATATACATATAATATAATATATATAAATAATATATGTACATGTATATAATAATATATATATAAATATATATTTACATACATGTATATATAAATAATAAGAAAAATGAAATACATATATATATATACATATAATAATATATATACTGTATATATATATATTTATAATATAATTATAATATGTATATAATTATATATTGCAATAATCATATATTGCAATAATCATATATATATATATATATATATATATATATATATATATATATATATATATATATATATATATATATATATATATATATATATATATATATATATACATATATATATATAAATAAACAAATACATATATATAAATAATATTATATTATATGTATTATACTGTATATATTATATACTGTAATAATAATAATTATATAGTATATATATAATAGTATATATAATACAATATATACAAATACATATACATATATACAAATATAAATATATATATATACATATATACATAAATAATATACTTAATAAATATATAATAATAATATATATAAAATATATATTAATATATATATATATATATACTGTATATAGTATTTACTGTAATAATAATAATTATATAATATGTATATATATAATAATAATATATAATAAAATATATACAAATATATATATATATATATACATATATATACATATATACATAAATATATACTTAATATATATAATAATAATATATATAAAATATATATTAAGACATATACATACTGTATATATACAGTATAATTATATAATAATATAATATATATTATATATTATAATATATAATATATATAAACATATATATTAATATACATATATATAGATATATATATATATATATATATATATATATATATATATATATATATATATATATATATATATACATATATATATACATATATACATACATATATTAAATACTATGTATATACGTATTTAAAGGGTGGGGGGTATACCTGTCTGACAGGGGGGGCCCACGCCTCGTCGCCGGAGCGGTCGGCGGCTGGCCGGAGGGACGGCCACAGCAGCTGTGGCTGTCCACAGCAACAGCAGCAGCGGCGGCTGCGGTGGCGGAGGCGGCGGTACAGGTGGTCAGGGCGGTGGAGGAGGGGGCGGCGAAAGGTCCGGTGGTGGTGGAGGGGGTCAGAGGCGGCCGGGAGGGGTAGTCCGAGGCGGTCGGGGGGGGGGCTCGGGTGGCAGTGGTCGGTGGGTCGACGGGGCACTGCGGGAGGTCTGGCGGTGGCTGCGGTGGTCGTGGGGCGGTGGGGGCAGGGTGGTCCGGTAGAGGGTGGTGAGGCGGGGCAGATAGGGGTGGTGGCTGTGGTCCATGACAGCGGGTGGTGGCGGTTGAGGGCGTCGGGTGGTGGGGTGGTAATGCTGCTGTTGCTGGTGATGCTGGTGTGGCCGAGGCTGGCGGCTGGTGGCGGTGGCTAGGGCGGGGTACAGTGGCCGGAGGGGGGGCCAGGGAGGTGGCTGTAAGCCCCGCTCCGCGTCGGCGTTATATATCAAGGTGAGTGGGCAGAACTTCGTTCTCTGATTCTTGCACGCCTTAATAATTAACCTGAGTTTTTGCTTGCAATATTTTCTTAAGAGAATGATAGAACTGCCTTGCATGTTAATGAACGAACTCACCTAGCTTGTCTTTGAACAATGCCTGCTTAACGAGAATCCTGATCGCCTGCTTAGAGTGCATGAACATGTTCACTATCGTCTATGCTTCGAGAGAACCATACTGTGCCTGAACGTGTTCAAGTGATAAGTCGGATTGCCCCGCAACAACGAGTGTATTAAGATGGTTCTTCTCGTCTGCATACTAGAGTTTATTTGATAGTGTTCCATGCATTCGCACGCGGTCGGACAATGGCTTTTGATGGAGAGCTGAACTGCATGCGTCATAGCCACCATGGGTCACAGCTGCCATTAGCTTCAGAGAATGAGTCATTGGTATGCTGTTCCACCAGCTGCCGATCCTGAGTTACTCGGGGACCGCCCTGCATATAGCTAAGTCATTGTGTTGGCTTGGATAGTGACTGCCCCTAAGAATGTGCATCGTGCGTCTAGCTATGCATCTGACCCTCGAGTCACACGAGACACGCTATGCACACCCTGGAACATGAACGGTTTGCTTGCTTGCATATTCAATATAAAACTCTGTTTACAAACATGTTTCCAAACAATGTAATATGACTCTGCTAGAACTGCATGAAACGAACCTAGGTAAAACTAGAAAGATCACTAGTAATGTAATATTTTATAACATGATTACTTAGTGCCTGTTTGAGTGAATGCTTGTTTCTGTTCAGTTGATTTATCTCACCAGTACTTGTATAAAGTGCTGACCCACCAACAGTTTACTTGTTCGCAGGTACTGGATCGTCCGAGGAAGCGATAGGCGTGCTACAGTCCCGAAGACCCGGAATCCTGGTTTCGATTGTTGCCCCGAGAATGCTATCGTATAAGGGGGCATAATGTATGGAACGAACGTGTGCCTTTGCTAAAGGAAACCCAAGTTGCCTCGATTGTCCCAAACACTCAGTTGGCTAAATGCATTGCATTACAACAAGTCCCTTTTCGCTGCTTACTCGATTGATGCGATGATAGCCAACTATCAACTTAAACGATTGGCCTTGCACGGGCGCAACCCCAGGCCCGTGCGGCATCACGTCCCCCGAAAGCTCGAACGGGCCATTCGCTTGCTCCCTTCCTCCCTCGCACCCGCGGATGGGCGCGGTGATTCGCGTCCGGCGTGGCCGGTGATACGTGTGTCCGGTTTCATTAATTCCTGCCGCACGGGCGGGGCAGGGCGGCCCGGGGCCGGGACCGGGGCGTGACAGTGGCGAGGTGGTTGGCGGCGGTCCGGTGGGGCGGAGGGTGGCCGTGGTGAGGGTAGGGTGAGTTCGGGTTGAGGGGGGGCTGGGTAGTTATATAGGTTTAGGATTTAGGTTATTTTGTAAAATAGGAAATTAGGGGGGTATTTTGGTAAATATATATTAAAATATCTATTACAGATATTTTGAGATATTTCTAGGATATTTTATGGTGGGACCCGCGTCCAAATGGACGGTGTACGTTCACCGGCCAATAGGAAGGTGACACCTCACACTAAAATTTGCAGAAAAACCCCAGCAAATTTATAAATTGCACATAGGTCATAAAAATAGGAAATTGTGCAATTACGCAATTTATCTGGAAAAATACCCTATTCCTAAAAATGCTAAAATTCACAGAACTAAGGGGTAGGGGAAAAACTGGGGAGGGTCCTGATGTGGGGTGATACGGGTCACCTTATTTATTAATAAATACTGCGCACGGTGTTCACTAATTTAGAGGCAGGTAGGGCCATAATTTTATTACGGTGTCAATATACTAAATGTAGTATACTCAGTGTAGAATAATAATGTATTTTTGTTTGGGCAAAACAGGTGCCTATTGGTCCTCTATTCTTTATTGGAAAAGAGATGGGTATAGAGCAAGAATTTAAATAATAATTAAATATATACGTTTGTAACGATATTTGTGTGTCTAAAATGAGGCTCATACCAGCACATCTGTGAGTTGCACAAAGTGCAGGATAGTAGACTGGTATGTCTAGTAGGGGTATGTAAACTTTGTTTAGGGATAACAGTCAGGGTAATGCTCTAAATATTTAGGTGATGGACAGGTGCACAAATCAATAGGATATGTAAGCAAAATAAATTTAAAAAGTTACAATAATTCTAATTAGTTAAAAATAATTTTAAAATACTGAAATCTAGTCGAGGGAGTTTACAATCTACCCTCCTTAGAATATTTCATCCTCGAAATAAAAACAAACATATAATGAAAGAGATTGATTAATTTAAAATATTAGGACATAGACATCTAATGATAGTTGAAGATTGATTGAAATATTAGGACATACTCTGGTCTGAAAATAGATGGGAGAAACGTTGTCGAATATCCTCTTCTCGTTCCCAGGTTTGACTTGCCTGGTGCATGATGTCTCCATGCAATATGAACTAGAGGGATAGTCTGGCCTCGCAACACCTTCTCGTTGCGATCTAGAATTTCTACGGACTCCTCTTGGTACGATAAACTTGGGTCGACAGTGATTTTTGAATGGTCCAGTACATGACTTGGATCTGGAATGTACCTCCTTAATTGGATACGTGGAAGACGTCATGTAATTTTTACAATGTCTGAGGTAAGGCTATCTTGTAATCAATTTCTCCGATGCGTTCCATCACATCGAAGGTGTAAACACCCTAAATTTCAGAAATAAAATTTAATACAATTTTTCCCGTATTTTTGGTGTTCTTCTGGAATTTATAGCAAAGGTAATTGTGGGTTAAAGAATTTTAAGTATGACTAAATGGAGTTTAAATATTCTGGAAATAGAAATTTATTGGGTAAAATAGAAAACCGGACGCATGGCATTTTTCGGTGAATTTATTGGACTCCGGAGCAACGATTCGAGGACGAAAAGCTGTTTGGATTGGGAACCAAACCCAAATTCGAACCAACCCAGACCAAACCCGACCCGCTGCAAACCCTAGCCGGCCGCCAACACTGTAGCAGCCTATAAAACCCTCCTCGACTTCCGTGCTCAGCCATCTGAACCCTAGCCGCTCATCCCTATCTCCGCCCGTCAGCAACCCCGTCGCCGTACCCCGAACTCCGCCGCTCTCCCATCGCCAGCGACCCAACCCTCGACCTTTTCCCTCCGTGCGAGCGGACACTCGTCCCCGACACCACCGAATCCCAGCCCCGCTGTCGACTCCAAGCCACCGACTCATGGTGCCATCGACCCGCCGCCGAGTCCAGCGCGACCCCGGCGTCTCTCAACCCTCGGCCCATCTCCGCCCAGACGCCGAGCAGCCGCTCGACTGCTTCACGCGGCCTCGATTCTCGCAGCGGCCGCCGCGAGTACCTCTCCGTCGGTCGATGCTGACTCAGCAGCGTTCACGGAGCCCTCGGCCTGGACGTGAGCGGCAGAACTCCACAGCAGACCCCGAACGCGAGGAACCAAGAGTTCAACCTGGACACAAATTGACGCTCGGACACTTGGAATTCAGCGTTCACGGAGCCCTGTTCAGGTACCGATTTCTCTCACCTCGCAACTCCGATTTCATTTCCGTCAGTTGCTATGCGTAGACTGTATAACCCTCTCGGTGCCCGTGCAACTCGCTCGGTGCAACGCGTCCTGTAGTGGTCGTACACCGCGATCCAAAACAGGAAAAAACAATGCCCTGTTTCACCCCGGAACTGAGTCCGCCCCGCCAATCGGGACGACTTGGTCGCACACGGTCTTTACCAAACTGTGCGCGACGTTGATACGGTCGTGTAGGATTTCGCAGAAGTCGATTCGGAGGTGCGTGCACCCCGAAATCAACGCGTATCCGCCGACGACACCCCGTATCCGTCGATTCTGAAACACGCTGTAACTTCGTGTACACACGTCGGATCGAGACAAAACTTGTGCCATCGGATCCGTAGTAATACGCTGGTCCTGTGAGCCAAGTTTGGTTCGATTCTGAGAACGTTGACAAAATCACGTATCGTGGGCCCCACCGGCTCCACTTGACGGGTGATTTTGTGATCGGCTCATCGGAATCCAATTCCGGAAGTTCCGTTGGGTTCGTATCATCGTTCTTGACTTGTAGACACTGAGTTTGCGAAATTTGGAGACCTTTGACCCTGACGCGCTTTTCGGTGCAAGGTGGGCCCACATATGGAACCCGCTTTGGCCCGAAAATGACCTTTTTGCCCCTGTGTCCAAATTGGACGTAAGGACAGGCATTTCCAGCTATTTGACATCTTTTGAGACTGTTGGTGGTATTTATTACAGCTTTCGGAGTAGTACCTACCGGATCCACAGATACCAGGACGATAGTTGACATTCAAACATCAGGCAAGTGTACCTTGCCACTCTATGCAGCTTAGTTATCTAATTTTCTTGCTTTATATATTGCTGTGCATGCTCAACCTAGGACCGTGTGACGTACTTAGCGTCCAATTATCAGTCGGGTGCCGACACTGTACGCAGTGTTGGGTACGGTCATCTAGAGATGGACATTCGTGACACTTTATTCTCGTACTTGTCTTATCGAGTACCATATGACCCAGGACACTTGATACTACTCATGAGACAGGATTTTCCCGAGATATTCGTGGTGATTCTGTATAGGATACAGGACATGGACATTATATTCTTAGATACTTTATGACTGGTTGCATTTAGCTATGATCGCGCTTGACATGGGCATGAGACGTTGTGGTCATGATTTGCGTGGTTACATTGGGTGGGGAGAGACACACAGGCTACAGGCTGTATTTATATATATCTTCTATTATTGAGAGGTCGTAGACTCTCGTAGCAGAGCTAGACCCACTACCGGTTATTATCGCTACCCGGCTCCCCGACATAGAGCTTGTAGTGGCTCAGCCTGAGACTAGTGCTGCTCTCACTTGCATTTACACTTAGATGGTTACATATTTACCCCATTGTTCATTTAGTTATTTATTTGCTGCACTGCTTATCTGTATTTATTGGCATGAGCTTTCTTGTACCTTGCTATGTCCCCTGAGGACCTGGATCCGGATTTTGTCCCCAGATTTTGCAGACGAGGTTTATCCCGAGGTTTACGGGACCGGAGCAGGAGCTGATCCAGGAGTGGTACCACCATCTGAGAACGAGGTCTTAGCTGAAGACTTCTCTTGAGCATCCATGTTTATGCTCAGCTTTTATTATTTATTTTAGTCTTTTATATTCTGGTCAGATGAACCATTGTACTAGATATTTATCGGGTTGTTCCCCGAAGTACTATGTGAGACTGGATGATGATTTACATTCCTTATTTATTCTGTGGATCATGTTTATGTCTTGTGTGGATGAGATTAGTTGTACCATGATTGTCGTAGACTTGTTTTACAGCTTAAGTATGCCCTGATGGATCCTTTATAGTGAGTTGGTCCATCGGTGCGTACTGCTGGCCGTTGTCACGTGTCTGGTCCCACGGTATTTTGGGACTGGGGCGTGACAGAAGGGTCCGATGTACCTCGAACTCAGTTTTCTTCTTTCTCCAAATCTGATGGTTCCTCGGGTAGATGAGGTTTTAAAAAAAACACATGTTCTCCTATTTTATTCTATGTGTACCCTAAATTATATGGGTACCATCAGGTTTACAACTGGTCGATATCCAACTCAAAGCTAACATCTGTCGATATTCTCTTCTTCAATCTAATGGCTTTATTCCCGATACTAGTTTTAACTAATCGATTTCTCGAAGGTGAAAATACGAGACTAAAAGTCACTGACTTCCTGAATAAGTCAAGTATGTTAAATCTAATTTGGAAACTACCTGTAGTTCTCAGCTATCACTTCATTCATAGGTTTTGAGCCTATCAATCAATATCTAGTAATCTACCTATCTGTTTTGGCTTAGACCTGATTACTATCTAGAGGGTGGGAAAATAATTTAGGTCGGACACTGTAAGTCACCAGGTAACTAGGGTTAACCACTATGATTTTCTATTCTAGGTACTATTTATACCCTATCTATACCTGTATGTACTCGAACTCCGGGTAACCTGGTGGTCTAAAAGATGACGCTTTCCTTCCCGCAATCAAGTATGGCATTGTAATGGCTTAACCAGTCTATGCCTAAGACATGTCAGAGTTTGGTATTTTCCCAAGAAACAAACAGAAATGGCTACAGAAACCAATATACTTTTCGTATTTATACTAAGCACGAGGTTTTGTTTTTCGGAAATAAGGAAAGACGAAAAACAATAATCAAGAGTTCAAAGGGAGGTAATAGATTAGAAGTGTGGGGATCAGGACATTTTAAAGAATTTAATGGGAATTTTCAAGGCAGTTGTGGATTGAAATTCTATTTTGGTAATTCCTATTCACATATTCGTATCAGCACAGTTATGTAACTGATATGATATGCTCAGACATATCTAAAGGGCAAGTACCTTCGTCTAATAATCGCTATATATTTCAATCCACGTAGAGTAGTTATGCGAAGGGCGAACCAAGCGTACTATGGTTGATCAGACCGTAATACACTGATTCTGAAATGTATTAGTGTAGTACTCCAATAATACATATATCATGAACAAGCTTGATAAGGAATAAGCTTGCAAAACTAGGCTATAATAGCAGCATAAGTCAAGGCAATACAGCAAATTTAAGTATGCTAGATTATGATTACAAAAATAATTCAAGTTCACAAAAAGATAAGACCTTATAATATCTACAGGTGTCATACTAACTCCTGGTCTAAGTTGATAGTTGACCAAGAAGAGGTATGGCCTTCTAAGTTCTATAATCTTAATAAACACTATAGGCTGTTCGCATAAAACAGAGATTTAAGGAAGTTTGACGTAAAGTAGAGTTTTTAGAACTGTCCGCGTAAAATAGGGGTTCAAAGTAGTCCGCGTAAAGTAGGGATTTCGAAACTGTCTGTGTAACAGAGTTTCAAGCTGTCTGGCATAAAGTAGAGGTAAAATGGTTTGGCGTAAAACTTGGTTTTTCCAAACATCGGATAGCTAAAAGAAAGAATGAGGTTTTAGTCAAGTGTGATCCTTATGCTCTATACCTATACGCAGGCTTGTTCGGTACAGTAACGTAACCGAGATACTATACTCTGTCCTGTATCATGGCTTGGAAGAATTGGAACATTTGTGATTGTCCCTCTAGTTGTGGCATCAGGGCTGGAAAGGGTGTATCTGCCTGTGGTGTTGGTGCCTGGGAAGTTTGTCCTTCTTGCCGGGCTGGTGTTGCTTCCTGGGCAAGATCCTAGTGAAGGTACGGGGTGGTTTGATAGACCAGCATCCTTCTCGGAGATTGGTCTCTCGGGGTAGTCGGGGTTCCTTGGACATCTAGCGAGGGGTTTGTTGCTTGGTCAACCCCATCAGTCGCTTGTCCACTAGGTATGTCCATATTTCTGAAGAAGATAGAATAATTAGAAAAGTACGAAGGAATGATAATCAAGCAGGATGCAAAAATATTTTAGGATAAAGTCAGTGTGGATGAGACATAGTATTCTTATCCTATCGCAGGCTTGCTGGGCATGTTATCATACCACTAGCAATTAACTAGACCTGCATGGGCCACCACTAAAACCATGTCACGCACCAGTCCCAAAATATAAGGAACCAGGCCATGTGGCATTGGCCAGCTGACACGTCACTAAGGGATTACCCAATTTAATGGACCTAAAGTGACATGCTACGCTGTTCTAAAATACTACAAGTCTAATACAGGTAAAGTCTAATCTCATCCACAAAATATCACAGAATAAGGAAGTAAGTGCCGAAAGATATATAGATGCTAAGTCTGAATATCATGGTACAAAACTAGATAATATCTTGTGGAAACAATCCACTATAAAAGATAAAGTGCAGAAATAAGATAGACTAGAGTATCGTCTATCTCAGTAAGTAGCTCCAGCTCCAGGTGTACTCAGGCAGACTCTAATGATAGTTCCTCTAACTCCTTCTCGGTGGCATCTCTAGTCTCCTGTCCAGGTCCGTATATTGAGGGATAGAATATCTCATCTAAACCTGGCAGGGAACCAGGTCCTCAGTGGGACATAACAAGATACATAAAAATATGCCATGTATGTAAATACTGAATAAATAAATAAAGGTGTGCTAACCATCTATGTGAATGCAATGTAAAGACAACTTTGGTACGTATGGGTAGACATAGGCATAACGGCCAGCATCCTATAGAGTGTGGTATCTGCAACGTCCGTCATTCTGAAGAATGAGGTATCTGAATATAAACAACGTCCACACTCTAAGGGATGTGGTATCTGCAAGTATATATAATATCCGTATCACTCCGAAGAGTGCGATATCTGCAATAAAGAAGTTGGGTGTTCCATACGCCTACTAGTTGTCTTCCCCGCCCAATGTAGCTATATGCAAAGTCGTAACATACCTGATTTTGTGCTAAGCCGTGATGCACGTCGCACGTACTGGTAGCTAATCAAATACGTAAACTTGCATCCCAATATGTATTGCAACCTTGTTGCGTGTTCCCGTGTCAGGGTCTAGGAGGATATTAGGATACTCTCGCAGTTGTTGGAAAGTCTGCTAGAATCTAGGTTAGTTACACTACGTGTCAACGTACTCGTTGACGGTACCCGAGGCAATCTCAAATACAGAGTCATATGAAGTTCAGGAGAAATAGCATATAACAATATTTATAATTTAAACAGTAAACTTGGCAAGGTATACTTGCCTACTTCTCTGAGCTGGGCGTGCCAAAGACCTGTTCTCGCAGTCAAGTCTGAGGGGTCCTGTGACCTGGGGTCACTGACTGCGTCACAGGTGTACCCTGTTCAGGACATATAGGGTTCGTAAATATTATTTAAATAATGTGTAATATAGTATAGGATATATTTACTTATGTATAAATAAAGACATAATATATATAATTTAATACATATATATATACATATTTATATCATATAAATATATAAATATAGTATTTATATACTTAATATAAATATAATCATATATAAATATATAATATAAAAACATAGACATATATATAAATTGCAGGAAGAAAATAAATAAATATATATTATATATATATTTTATATACTTAATAACATATTTACATAAATATATATATATATATATATATATATATATATATATATATATATATATATATATATATATATATATATATATATATATATATATATATATATATATTACATATGTATATATTACATATGTATATATATATTACATATGTATATATAATAATTACAATAAAAGAAAATATACATATATACATATATAGCTGTAAATAATATATATAGTAATACATATAGTATATATATATATATATATATATATATATATATATATATATATATATATATATATATATATATATATATATACATATATATTATTTATATGTTTAAAATATAGAATACATATATTATTTATATATATAAATATATATAATCTGTGTATATATACATATAATATAATATATATAAATAATATATGTACATATATATAATAATATATATAAGTATATATTTATATACATATATATATAAATAATAAGAAAAATGAAATACATATATATATATATATATATATATATATATATATATATATATATACATATAATAATATATATATACTGTATATATATATATATTTATAATATAATTATAATATGTATATAATTATATATTGCAATAATCATTATATATATATATATATATATATATATATATATATATATATATATATATATATATATATATATAAATAAATAAACAAATACATATATATATAAATAATATTATATTATATGTATTATACTGTATATATTATATACTGTAATAATAATAATTATATAGTATATATATAATAGTATATATAATACAATATATACAAATACATATACATATACATATATATATATATATATATATATATATATATATATATATATATATATATATATATATATATATATATATATATATATATATATATATATATATATATATATATATATATATACATATATACATAAATAATATACTTAATAAATATATAATATTAATAATATATATAATATATATTAATATATATATATATACTGTATATAGTATTTACTGTAATAATAATAATTATATAATATGTATATATATAATAATATATATAATACAATATATACAAATACATATATATATATATATATACACATATATACATAAATATATACTTAATATATATAATAATATATATATATATATATATATATATATATATATATATATAATATATATTAATACATATACATACTGTATATATACAGTATAATTATATAATAATATAATATATATTATATATTATAATATATAGTATATATATACACATATATATACATATATACATACATATATTAAATACTATGTATATACGTATTTAAAGGGTGGGGGGTATACCTGTCTGACAGGGGGCCCACGCCTCATCGCCAGCGGTCGGCGGCTGGCCGGAGGGACGGCCACAGCAGCTGTGGCTGTCCACAGCAACAGCAGCAGCGGCGGCGGCGTAGGCGGCGGTGCAGGTGGTCAGGGCGGTGGAGGAGGAGGCGACGAAAGGTCCGGTGGTGGTGGAGGGGGTCAGAGGCGGCCGGGAGGGGTAGTCCGAGGCGGTCGGGGGGACGACGGCGGGTGGTGGCGGTTGAGGGCGTCGGGTGGTGGGGGTGGTGATGCTGCTGTTGCTGGTGATGGTAGTGTGGCCGAGGCTGGCGGCGGGTGGCGGTGGCGGTGGCGGTGGCTAGGGCGGGGTGCAGTGGCCGGAGGGGGGGCCAGGGAGGTGGCGAGGTGGTTGGCGGCGGTCCGGCGGGCGGAGGGTGGCCGTGGTGAGGTGGGGTGAGTTCGGGTTGAGGGGGGGGGCTGGGTAGTTATATAGGTTTAGGATTTAGGTTTTTTTGTAAAATAGGAAATTAGGGGGGGTATTTTGGTAAATATATATTAAAATATCTATTTCTGATATTTTGAGATATTTTTAGGATATTTTGTGGTGGGATCCGCGTCCAAATGGACGGTGTACGTTCACCGGCCAATAGAAAAGTGACACCTCACACTAAAATTTGCAGAAAAAACCCTGCAAATTTACAAATTTCACATAGGTCCTAAAATGGAAAATTGTGCAATTACGTAATTTATCTGGAAAAATATCATATTCCTAAAAATGCTAAAATTCACAGAACTGAGGGGGAAAGCTAGGGGAGGGTCCTGAGGGGGTGGGGGTGAGCCTGGGCAGGGGCAGGGCCTGATTTCTGGGTGATACGGGTCACCTTATTTATTAATTAATAAATATTGCGCAAGGTGTTCACTAATTATTTAGAGGCAGGTAGGGCCATAATTTTATTACGGTGTCAATATATTAAATGTAGTATACTCAGTGTAGAATAATAACGTATTTTTGTTTGGGCAAAACATGTGTCTGTTGGTCCTCTATTCTTTATTGGAACAGAGATGGGTATAGAGCAGGAATTTAAATAATAATTAAATACATACGTTTGTAACGATATTTGTGTGTCTAAAATGAGGCTCATACCAGCACATCTGTGAGTTGCACAAAGTGCAGGATAGTAGACTGGTATGTCTAATAGGGGTATGTGAACTTTGTTTAGGGATAACAGTCAGGGTAATGCTCTATATATTTAGGTGATGGACATGTGCACAAATTAATAGGATATGTAAGCAAAATAAATTTAAAAAGTTACAATAATTCTAATTAGTTAAAAATAATTTTAAAATACTGAAATCTGGTCGAGAGAGTTTACACCACAACATGCGATGTACATGATAAATAACTCACGCACATGAAGGCGAGAGCACACGAAGCACATGATAGCACATGAGAATCAATACCTGAAGTACATGATGAAATACACGTGATAGAGTATCCGCTGAACACGGTAAGGGGAATAATATCTCATGACGGGATCCACTAGTACTAGCTCATGAAATAATGTGTCAGAATCAAGTATTACAGTTCTAGAACAGGTAATATGTACGCTATCATAAAATAGAAATAATCAGAGGTAGGTACTCGCCTGACGTCCTGAGCAACTGATGAGGATCGAGATCCGGGCTGGCGTTACAAGAACCTATTATGAAAAGCAAGATTAAACGGGGTTCTAAAGAGTTAAACTGATATAAAGTAACTAAAAAATAAGGTTCTAGGGTTATTCTAGGTCGAACGGGTCAAACCGGTAAAATTTGGATCAAAAAGTCAACACCGGATCCAAAAAGTCAACTCTTGGTCAAAACTAGGTCAAACATTAACTTTTAAGGTCAATGAGGACAATTTTAGTCAATACTAGGTCAAACTAGGGTGCCCCTAAAATTCTAGGTCAAAACTAGCTCATTAAGCTAGTAAACCTTCAAACTCGCCTCCTTGAGATACCGGGATACCCTCGGTATCCAATACCTCGACCTAAGCTACGCACCCCGCCTAAAACCCACTAACACCTATGTTAGCACATGTAATTATATATACCAATACATATAAAAGTAACTCTAAACACAAACCTAGGCAATCGCTCAAAAATCTCACTCCGATACTAAATACCTTGGATATCTCAAGGTATTGAGATACCTTGATATCTCAAGGTGTTGAGATATCCCCCTCTCTAATACTAACCATATAGCTAGCTATTTATGTATATAGATATATACCTAGCTATATATATAGGCTAATATATATATATATATATATATATATATATATATATATATATATATATAACACATATATATATACACCTACGTATCTATATATATAACCACACATACACACAAACCCATATCCATATCCTCTCGTATATATATATATATATATATAACCAAACTCATATATATATCTAACTATACTTATATCTACTAATACATCTATATATATATATATATATATATATATATATATATATATATATATGAACTCTCAACCTCTCTGCTGCTACTAGCCTTGTTGCTGTTGCTCCTAGTGCTACTGCAAATGCGCTGTGCTTGCAAATACCTCACCAAGCTGCTACTGCTGTGCTGCTGCAGCAGGCTGCTGCTGCATGTGGCTGCCTCGCTGCCACTGCTCACTGGCACTACTGCTCTCCCATAGTTGCTGCACTGCACAGTAGCTCCTCCTCGCTGCACACCACTGCCCGAAGCTAAACCAACGCGCGCACAAGTCCGAAACCAAGAAACTAAGTCGAAAAGGCCATTCGGTCATTTCGACGAACACGTGGTGTGCGGTTCACAAAACCTCGTGAAATGCACACCAAACCTACTCGGAATCGGCCCAAAATTTACCCACGGGTTCTAATCGATGTCTAGATCCTAAAAAATATACTAACTCGTCGATTCTAGGTCCGTGGAAAAAATGCGCACGCACATAGGACCTACGACGATGAAAACTCCCAAATCGCTCGAAACGCCTATTTTTCCATGACACGACTTTACGTGTCCGAACGGAGATACATACTTACCCTCAAGACACCCAAGCACATCTACCTAGGTCCATCTAACCTAGGGTATCACCCAAAATTGGGCCAATCTCGAATTTCACCTAAAATTGACATAAAATCTAATGTCAAAGTCTCCAAACACAACCAAACAAGTTCTAACTTTCTTCCATGGGTAGCCTTAAGGTCTAAGAAGGATCTAAACTACTAATTATACTATATAATAGCAACTACTAAGAAGAAAGTTAGGGTGTATCTCTTGGGAGTTGGAATTCCAAGGCCAAAGTCTCCAAAACCCTTGAAATCACCACCCTCAAGCTTCCAAGCCTCCAAACCAAGCCTCTACACTAAGTCTAGGCTCTACACACCTAGGTTAGGGAAAGAAAAGGGTTAGGGTTTATACAAATGGAAGAATAGAAGAAGAAGAAGAAGAAGGAAGAAGAAAGTGGAGATTGCTTACTTGAAATAGGAAGTGGGAAGAAGAAAAGAAGAAGAAATAGTGGAGAAGAGTGGAGAAGAAGAAGAATAAGTGAAGAAATGAAGAAGAGGGAGGGGGGTTCGGCCAGGTCTTGGGAAATAGGGTCGGCCAAGCAATAGAAATAGGTTTACATCTAGGAAAAATGACTAAAATACCCTCATAATTAGTCATGCTAATTGGAATTTGGGTTTGGGGTTCCAAATGCACTCAAGTTAACTCCTAATCACTCCAACTAACTTATTAAAAATATAATAATTATTCTAAACCTAAAAATAGGTCTGACAAGGGTGTTGGTTGGGTCGGACATGGGTCCACTAGGGTCTGACACGGGTCCAGACTAGCCAAAACCCTAAAACAACCAAACAAAAATAATACAATCAATAATTAAATATAAATATAAATATTTATAATTAATACATAATTTACCAAAAAAAAAATCCCTATTTTCTAGAATTGGGTAGTGACAAGCCTACCCTCCTTAAAATAATTTCGTCCTCGAAATTAAAAAGACAAAACTAGGACATGAATGCAAGGAAAAGAAAAGAACCATACCTCAGGGCTCGAAAAGATAAGGGTATCGCTCGCGCATTTCATCCTCCCTCTCCCAGGTCGACTCACCTGGAGAGTGATGCCTCCACGCTACGCAAACCAAGGGAATAGTCTGGTTCCTCAACACCTTCTCCCGCCAATCCAGAATCTCTACCGGCTGCTCTGGATAGCTAAGAGTAGGGCCCACCATGATCTCTGAGTGATCCAATACGTGACTGGGATCTGCCACGTATCGTCTTAACTGTGACACGTGGAACACAGTAGGCGGCAAATCTAGCCTATACGCCACAGCACCGACCCTCTCAAGGATGTTGAAGGGTCCAACGAAACATGGCCTAAGCTTCTCGCCTCCATCGAAGCGAATAGTGCCCCGCGTCGGAGAAATCCTCAGGAACACCAGATCTCCAACCTAGCACAGACAAGGTCTCAGCACTTAATCTAAAGCAAGCAATCACAAACAAACACAAGAATATAATCTAGATTCTAAGCTATACCTCAAACTCCAAAGGTCTCCGGTGGCTATCGGCCCAATGTCGCTGCCTGTCCTGCGCCACCCGAAGTCTATCTCTAATGAGCTTGACCTTCTCCGCCGCATCAACCACCATCTTTGGGCCAAGCAAAGCTCTCTTGCCTACATCATCCTATGATAACGGAGTACGATACCTCCGTCCATACAATGCCACGAATGGTGACATCTCGATACTGGCTTGGTAGCTATTGTTGTAAGCAAACTCTACCAAGTGCAAGTGATCCTCCCAAGAGCCTCTGAAATCCAGAACACAAGTGCGAAGCATATCCTCAAGTGTCTGGATGGTCCCCTCTAACTGACCATCTGTCTGTGGATGATATGCAGTGTTAAACTTGAGCTGGGTGCCCAAACTAGCCTGCAGACTCCTCCAGAAATACGAAGTAAAGCGACTGTCCCGATCTGATACTATGCTTACAGGACCTCCATGCAGTCTGACTATCTGGCACACATACATCTCTGCTAGTCTCTCCGTAGACGTAGCCACTTTGAATGGTAGAAAGTGGGCCAATTTGGTCAACCTGTCTACGATGACCCAAATTATATCCTTTCCTCCTGGAGAACGGAGAAGTCCAGAAACAAAATTCATGGTCATATGCTCCCATTTCCACTCCGGAATGGGTAACGGCTGGAGCAACCCTCCTGGTCTCTGCCTCTCCGCCTTCACCTGCTGGCACACTAAGCATCTGGATACGAAGCGTGCTACCTCCCGCTTCATCCGGTACCACCATATATCTCTCTCAGATCTCTATACATCTTGTTGACACCTGGATGCATAGAGTACTGGGATCGACGCGCCTCCTGAAGAACCTCCTCGCGTAATGACCCACTCGACACATACAACCTGGTACCGTATCGCAATAAACCATCATCAGCAATGGTGAAGTCATCTGATAATCCAATCTGAACCTGCGCCCTGATGCTCCTCAGGGACTCATCCTCAAACTGTGTAGTCCTGATCCGGTCTACCAACTCTAACTGAATCTGCAGTCCCCATATCTGCATCTCAACTTCAGGCACTATCACCTTAATGCCCAAGCTCTCTAGATATGCCAGAAGATAACGATCTGTAGTCAGGCACATAGCTACCGGATACCTGCTCAGCGCATCCGCAACTACGTTCACCTTCCCTGGATGGTACTGCAATAATATATCGAAGTCTTTCATCAACTCCAACCATCTTCTCTGCCTCATGTTTAACTCTTTTTGTGTAAACACATACTTCAAGCTCTTGTGGTCTGTGAAGATCTCCACACGCTCTCCATATAAATAGTATTTTCACAACTTCAGAGCAAAGATGACTGCTACCAACTCCAAATTGTGGGCAGTTCTTCTCATGAGAACATAATTGCCTAGAAGCATAGGCGATCACCCTCCCATTCTGCTGTAACACACAACCCAGTCCCTTTTTCGATGCATTACTATAGATAGTGAATCCTCCAGACCCTGATGGCAACGTCAACACTGGAGCTGTCGTCAACCTCCTCTTCAGCTCATCAAAGGCGATCTGGCACTCCTCTGACCAAACAAACTCCATGTCCTTCCGGTTCATCCTAGACAATGGCTCTGCAATCCGGAAAAAATCCTGAACAAATCTTCTATATTAACCTGCCAGCCCCAGGAAACTCCTGACCTCTGCTACTGAACTCGGAGCACTCCATGCCTCAACTGCCATAATCTTTCTCGGATCCACCGAGATCCCCTCTCTTGTCACCACTTGACTAAGGAATTCAACCTTGACAAGGAAGAACTCATACTTAGAAAGCTTTCCATAAAGCTTCTCCTTCCTGAGAGTCTCCAGCACTATCCTCAGATGCTCCTCGTGCTCCTCTGGGATCTTCAAATACACCAAGATGTCATCTATAAACACCACCACAAACATGTCCAGATGCTGATGAAATACCTTGTTCATCAGATTCATGAATATTGTCGGGGCATTAGTTAACCCAAACGGCATCACCATGAACTCATACTATCCATACTTGGTCTGAAAAGCTGTCTTCGGAATATCCTCCCTTCCGACCTTCACTTGATGGTAGCCTGTCCTCAGATCAATCCTGGAAAATACCCTCTCTCCGCTTAACTAGTCAAAAGATCATCAATACACGACAGCGGATACTTGTTCTTGATTGTGAGGTTGTTCAGAGCCTTGTAGTCGATACACATCCGTATCGACCCATCCATCTTCGGCACAAAAAGTACCAGAGCAACCCACAGAGAAGAACTAGATCTGATAAACCTCTTGTCCTGAAGCTTATCCACCTGCTTCTTCAACTCTATCAGCTCACTATTGCTGACTCTATAGTCGTGCTGGGATATCGGCTCCGCGCCTGGCACCAAGTCTATAGAGAACTCCATATCTCTGTCCGGAGATAACCCTGGCAACTCCTCCGGAAAGACATCCATGAACTCCGCTATCAGTGGATGTGGCAACCTCTGCTCTACCACCAGGGCTCCACAGAAGACTTCCTCGCTCTGCTCTACTGTACCTCTGGCAAACTCAAACTCTGGCTCACCCAGCGGACTAAACAACACTCTGCCTCCACGATAATCTATACTAGTACAGTGCATACTCAACCAATCCATCGCGAGTAAAATGTCATAGCTCGGAAGTGGCATTACGAGTAGGTACACACTCAACTCCTGGCCTCCCAAGGTAACTCTTCGGTCTCTGCAGACATCACTGACTAGGATGATACCACCCCCGATCGTGATCTTGCAGAGTCTAGCTAAAGGTTTAGCAACAAGATGGTGTCTAACAGCAAAAGATACAGACACAAAATTATGGAAAGTACCAGAATCAAATAAAGCAAGTGCTGGAATGGAATCAAGAAGAATAGAACCTGAGATCACGTCACCAATGGTGCAAGATACGATATCATCAAAGAAAGACAGTAACATTGCAAAAGAAAACAATTTCAGAAAAATTAAAGATAGTAAAAGAAATCAGGAAGGGTCCTAGTTGTGATTGAGCACACTCTCTCTCAGCCTATATCCTATATCCTATCACAGGTAAACCTAGAAACTAGACATGCGTACTAGACCTGCATACTAGACCTGCAAACTACGACCTGCATGGGCCACCACCAAAAATGTGTCATGACCCGCACCCAAAATATTGGGCATGAGTCGTGGGTACGTCCAGCCTACGCCGCAGAATCGGTGGTAGAACGCTGTAAAGATCCATTCTAGGTCATAATATCTATATCTCACAATGATCAGTCAATATAACCTCTCCAAAAGGAGGGCAACCACGTAATATATATATGCCTCAATTACAATAACTAGGAGAAGAGTAAAAGCATGATAAGATATCACAAAGAAACAAGAACCAAAGAACAAGTACAATATCCAGATATACAGTCCAAGTCTAAAGTCTACAATATCACACAATAACAAAATAATAATACAGTCATCCAGAATATCAACTGGGAACAACCCAGGAAAACCCGCCTAGCTAACTAAGGTGCTAACGTCGTCTCCTCGACGGGCTCCTCCTCAAACTCCGGGTCACAACACTCCTCGACCCCCGGCCCGTAGAATGTCGGACAAAAATTCTTAGGATCCTCTGTAAAAAATATGCTCAGTCAGGACTGGAGCAAAGTACATAACTCTGAAAGTAACTCCAAATACATGGTAAGGTGTATATGACTACTAATAGAAAAGTATACAAGATGCACAGGAAAATAAATACATGGTGGAGCAGATAAAGTAGCTGCAATATAAAACTGGAGAACAATACAAGTAGTAGAGAAGTAACTGCATGTGAGAAAATAGGAATACTAGCTAAGTGCCTTGAGCACAAGTTCGTTGTGTGATCGGCTTAGGTTACACATGAATAATCTATGATAACTCTGTTATGCGTGAGTTGCATAACTGACATACACATGAATACTTTTTGACTTTGATCACATAACCAACTCCTACGTACATGATAAATAACTCGCACACATGAAGGCGAGAGCACACGAAGCACATGATAGCACATGAGAATCAATACCCGAAGCACATGATGAAATACACGTGATAGAGAACCCGCTGAACACGGTAAGGGGGATAATATCTCATGACGGGATCCACTAGTACTAGCTTGTGAAAAAATATGTCAGAATCAAGTATTATAGTTCTAGAACATGTGATATATATGCTATCACGAAATAAAAACAATCAGAGGTAGGTACTCGCCTGACGTCCTGAGCAACTGATGAGGATCGAGATCCGGGCTGGCGTCGCAAGAACCTATTACGAAAAGCAAGATTAAATTGGGTTCTAAAGAGTTAAACTAATATAAAATAATTAAAAAATAAGGTTCTAGGGTTATTCTAGGTCCAACGGGTCAAACCGATAAAATTTGGATCAAAAAGTCAACCCAGGGTCTAAAAAGTCAACTCTAGGTCAAAAATAGGTCAAATATTGACTTTTACTGTCAACGAGGACAATTATGGTCAACACTATGTTAAACTATGGTGCCCCTAAAATTTTAGGTCAAAACTAGCTCATTAAGCTAGTAAACATTCAAACTCGCCTCCTTGAGATACCGGAATACCCTCGGTATCCAATACCTCGACCTAAGCTATGCACCCCGCCTAAAATCCACTAACACCTATGCTAGCACGCGTAATTATATATACCAATACATATAAAAGTAACTCTAAATACAAACCTAGGCAATCGCTCAAAAATCTTACTCCGATACTAAATACCTTGGGTATCTCAAGGTATTGAGATACCTTGATATCTCAAGGTATTGAGATATCCCCCTCTCTAACACTAACCATCTAGCTAGCTATTTATGTATATAGATATATACCTAGCTATATATATAGGCTAATATATATATATATATATATATATATATATATATATATATATATATATATATATATATATATATATATATATATAACACATATATATACACCTACATATCTATATATATAACCACACATACACACAAACCCATATCCATATCCTCTCGTATATATATATCTCTCTATCTAACTATATATATCTATATATCTATATATATATATATATATATATATATATATATATATATATATATATATATATATATATATATATATATATATATATATATATATATATATATATATATATATATATATAACCAAACTCATATATATATCTAACTATACTTATATCTACTAATACATCTATGAATCTATCTATCTATCTATCTATCTATCTATCTATCTATCTATATATATCTATACATATATAGATATAGATCTCTCTCTCTAAACTCTCAACCTCTCTGCTGCTACTAGCCTCGCTGCTGTTGCTCCTAGTGCTACTGCAAATGTGTTGCGTTTGCAAATGCCTCGCCAAGCTGCTGCTGCTGAGCTGCTGCAGTAGGCTAAAGCTGCTGCTGCTACATGTGGCTGCCTCGCTGCCACTGCTCACTGGCACTGCTGCTTTCCCATAGCTGCTGCACTGCACAGCAGCTCCTCCTCGCTGCATACCACTGCCCAAAGCTAAACCAACGCACACATAAGCCCAAAATCAATAAACTAAGTCAAAATGGTCATTCGGTCATTTCGACGAACATGTGGTGTACGGTTCACAAAATCTCGTGAAACATACACCAAAACTACTCAGAATCGACCCAAAATTTACCCACGGGTTCTAATCGATGTCTAGATCCTAGAAAAAATACTAACTCATCGATTCTAGGTCCGTGACAAAAATGCACACGCACATAGAACCTATGACGACGAAAACCCCCAAATCTCCCGAAACGTCCATTTCTTTGCGACATGACTTCACGTGTCCGAACGGAGACACATACTTACCCTCAAGACACCCAAGCATATTTATCTAGGTCTGTCTAACCTAGGGCATTACCTAAAATTGGGCCAATCTCAGATTTTACCCAAAATTGACACAAAACCTAATGTCAAAGTCTCCAAACACAACCAAACAAGTTCTAACTTCCTCCCATGGGTAGTCTTAAGATCTAGGAAGGTTATAAACTACTAATTACACTATATAATAGCAACCACTAAGAAAAAAGTTAGGGTTTACCTCTTGGGAGTTGGAATCCCAAGGCCAAAGTCTCCAAAATCCATGAAATCACTACCCTCAAGCTTCCAAGCCTCCAAATCAAGCCTCTATACTAAGTCTAGGCTCTACACACCTAGATTAGGGAAACCAAAGGGTTAGGGTTTACACAAATGAAAGAATAGAAGAAGAAGGAAGAAGAAAGTGGAGAATGCTTACTTGAAATAGGAAGTGGGAAGAAAAGAAGAAGAAAGAGTGGAGAAGAAGAAGAAGAAGAAGAAGAAGAAGAAGAAGAAGAAGAAGAAGAAGTAAAGAAATGAAGAAGAGGGGAGGGGGTTCGGCCAGGTCCTGGGAAATAGGGTCGGCCAAGCAATAGAAATAGGTTTACATCTAGGAAAAATGACTAAAACACTCTCCCAATTAGTCATGCTAATTGAGATTTGGGTTTGGGGTTCCAAATGCACTCAAATTAACTCCTAATCACTCCAACTAACTTATTAAAAATATAATAATTATTCTAAACCCAAAAATATGTCTGACAAGGGTGTTGGTTGGGTCGGACATGGGTCCAGTAGGGTCTGACACGGTCCAGACTAGCCAAAACCCTAAAACAACCAAACAAAAAAATAATACAATCAATAATTAAACATAAATATAAATATTTATAATTAATACACAATTTACCAAAAAAAATTCTTATTTTCTAGATTGGGTAGTGACAAAGCGGATATACGGATGCATCTCCATCCCGTCTTTCTCCATCCTCATCAAGAGGCAACCGGTTGGCTTCTCTCATAGAAGTAAAGGTCTTCGACAAGGTGACCCCCTCTCCTTATATATTTTCACCATCGTCATGGATCATTTCACTTGTTTGATGGATACCGCCATCCACCATCGTTTAATTGACCCTATTTTTAGGTTCGTTGATCCCCTAGTGTCCCACCTAATCTATGTTGACGTCCTCCTAGTATTCCTTAGACTTCCACCAAGAGCATCACTAATCTACTGAAAGTCCTGGCTGACTTTGGGAGTGTATCTGGTCTTGAGATCAATAGGGATAAACGTTTAGCCTTCTACAACAGAATATGCTCATCCAAAGATAACTGGTAGCAGCTGCTGCAAATAGAAGAAGGAGTGCTTCCAGTTCGGTACCTAGGTACCCCCCTCGGTATCTCCTACGCCAGGTTCTCCAACTGCTCCAGCCTTCTACAGAGTATCCAAAGCAGACTCGAAGGATGGCAGGCCTAACTACTCTCGTTCGGAGGTCGAATCGAGTTGATCAAAATAGTGATCAACGCAGTTATCTTATTCTAGTTCCAGATGATTCTTCTCCCTGTGAAATGTATCAACAAAATTGAAACGATGTGCGCAAACTTTGTTTGGAGAGGAAGAGTCCAAATGATCGCCTGGCAAACACACTGCAGACCTAGAGAAGAAGGTAGGATCGGACTTCGCTCCCTGTCAACTCTTAGAGAACTAACAGCCCTTAAGCTAGCTTGGAGGTACGTTGAGGGGGATTCTTTTTGGGCACGCTGGTTCCAGAATTGGTATGTTGGAAATAATAATTTTTGGACTAACTTCTGATAACAATTACTCGGTGGTTTTTAAAACTATTATACGACAGCGAGATAAGATTAAACCTTGTATCCATCGAGTGACCATCAGTGGAGGTAACACCGACCTATGCATAGACCTATGGATCGATCACAAAAGTGCTTTGGACATCCTAAGGGACAGAGTCCTTGCGATGGCGGGTCTGTACAACAAGGTGAGTAAGTTAATCAATGACAGATAGTGGAACCTCCAAGCCAAAAATAGGGAGTCTTCTGGCGTCCCATATCCAGAACCATCTTATCGATCAGATGCAAAAGCTCGACTATTAGGTCTGGGATAGCAATTTGACATATAAGTTCACGAGATCATGAAAGTTCCACGTGTGCAAACATTTTGGTTCATCCAACGGGAATGTCTGGGGGCATGCATCACAAAAAGTGCGATAAGGATAATTGAGAGATTCCATGACGTTTCCTACCATGACGTTGTCAAATAGCCCCTTCCAAGAGGGGTCAAACTAGAAATAAAGATACTAATTATCCCTTAAGAGATGCCTAAAGGGAACAAAACCAAAACAACTTAAGGACAATAGCCTGTGAAAAGCGAGATTCAAGAACTTCACTCATTTTATCTTTCGTGGGTCTTCGTCTCCGGCGCCCTCGGGATCTATCTATCCCTTAGCTGCGAGTAAGGTTCCCTTCCCCTTGTCTCTACTTACTATAGCGAAAGGTCAGGACATGCCTCTCCTGCGTCTCGCTCTCTTGATTAGCCGCTAGCTCGAAAGCTGCTAAAATATAACGACTGGTATGAGATTGACAACCGAGCGGAAGTTTCTGACCTACGAGCGTAGTGAGGGCTTACAGTGCCTAATCTCGAGATTCAAGCGATTATTATTAGGATAGGTGAATTCTTTTGGATCCATCCCCCGAATTGAGGTGGCCCTGTCTTTCATGCACTTTCTCAGAGATAAGGTGATGAATAAGAAGATTGTGACTTCTTATGTGAAGTCTGAAGAGCAGCTTGGATCCGATGCAACAAAAGCAGTTCCTTCTCCAGATACGGGAGCATTCTCTTTCAGTGTAATCTCTGTTTGAAAGACCTTTCCGTTGTCAATTAGTCGGTTCCCACCTCCACTCTAATAAGCTTTCCTGTCCTAAGCGCCTAGTACTACATTCGTTTCTTTCTCTTCCCTATCTCGTGAATTGGGACTGACAGTGGACTAGCCGAGCATTTCTACTCTTCCTGGACTACCTTTCTACCAAGGTTCATAGGTAGGGCATAGCCATTCGCCTTCACGAAGAGGATAGTGCTTTCAGAAGGGTTTCTCAATCATGTCCAGAAGCTTATAACCATGGAAGCGTAAGAGTGCATCCTTTTTTTTATTCATGCTACGGTACGGTTCAGTGGGCGGGATTGGATACCCCCATCAGATCGAAGTTCCATTTTAGTGCCTCCCTAAAAGGAGAGAAGTTTCTAGGTGGGTCACTTCACAAAAGCAGTTACGAATCCGAACTTTCCCGCAATGATCGTTTTGTTTTTAAAACGGATGAAAGATGATTTCTATTGATTGACCTCCTTCTAGTCATGGACACCCTCTCTCTCATTTATAACCCTTGTAGAACTTTTTTTTGGTTCAGCCAATGATCCTATACCGACGTCAACCTCACTAAGTAAGTTTTGGCTTAGAGTTGGTAGGGGCGAGTATACCAGCCTATCCGCTGAAAGATGAGGGAATCAAGCTATCGAGAGATAGTTGCTTGCCAGCCCGGAAGGTCTTTCGATAAGCTTAGTAAAGGGAGGTAGATCGATTAGCCGTGAAGGCCCCCCTTGCCCACTCCCCTTTGCCCCATTTTTGGGGGCCTCTGATACACAAAAATAGAGCAGGTGAGCCGCCCACAAAATATTTTAATGATCGGGTAAAGAGCGAGCTTCTTATATGATAGGATCCGATGCATCCAGCAAAGCGAAGCTGCATCCCATTCTTTTCGGCAATATTCTTCCGCATTGGCGGCGAGTGGAGTGCCACAATCCCATTCATCATTTGGGGTCTAGTGCACTCCTTCAGCATGCTTTATTCCTTATGGTGAAGCACGAATCTAACTCGCTAGACCGTAGAAGGAGCAATCCCTACGTCTAATCACCGAGCTCCGCTTGGACCGGTTTGGGGACTGATTGGTTCCCCTTAGGTGGATTGGTCCCTGTAACGCTATCTGCTCAATATACTTTTTCCAATGTCCAATCGATTCCTAGAAAATATCCTCTAGAGCAAGGATCTCCTTCAATGAGTAGGGCGTAAGCCGCACTAAAATATCTTTCATGCTTCATCCAATCCTAGCCGGGGCAAGACCATGTCAATTCCTTTTTGCGACTGGGCCTTGTTGTGTTGATTGAATCTTTCATTGAGAAATCCATGTGACAAGGTGAGACTAAACTCCTGTCCTTAGCTTGAATTGGGCGGTGGGACTAAAATTAAGGAGAATAACATCCCTAGAAA
The DNA here is from genome assembly GCA_036927795.1 of Iris macrosiphon. NCBI lineage: Eukaryota > Viridiplantae > Streptophyta > Magnoliopsida > Asparagales > Iridaceae > Iris > Iris macrosiphon. The sequence continues at coordinate 306,749,802 of JAYESA010000005.1, forward strand.
GAAGACTTTCTCTTTTAACAGAGGTAGGAAGCACTAGTTGACCCTTACTTCAGGGCAAGAAATTGTAGAGGAGCAGGATCCGAAGTGGTGGTTGCTACAAGAATAGAATATTCTAAAGTATTCACTTCTGAAAGAATTTAAACTAACCACGGAATCGACTTGAATAGGCTATTTTCATCTATATGTGTGAGATTGAAATTGTGTCTTATTGAATTTGAAAAACTCTGCGGTGATCCTTTGCAGAATAAACCAAAAGGATCATTTTATCTATCGATATCGAAGATATTGGTTAATACGACATGAAGAGCTCGTATTATAAATAGATCTCTGGAGTTTGGAATGTTAATGAGACAAAGCTTATTCTTTCCTGGTTTTGGAATCCACCAGGTATGAACCACCAACAGGGGGACAGGAGACGGCCATCTCGAGGCACATCATGACCTACAGGCAACACCGACGAGACCCGGGAAGTCAACCCGATTGGGAGTCAGAGGATCCGAGCGTTAAGACATCAAAATCTGCTTCTAAACCATGCGCCCTATTTGTGAGACTAAGGCCATTAAGGTTCGTTCTTTCGATCGCTACGTGTCTCGCCTATTGAGAGGTAAAGGTGATGAACACATCACTCTTGCGCTTCAAGAAAGACATCCATACCTTCCTTGAATAGTCATAAATGAAACCCTTTGACACAACAGGATAAGGACCAAAAAGATCTGAGTTGGGGTCTTCAACTGGGGTAAAGTCGTAACATGGTAGCCGTAGGAAAACATGTGGCTGGATTAAATCCTGAGCGACCCTCGACTAAGGGCCGTAGGTTGTAGCCCCCATCATCTTCGGCTCCTCATTTTTATTCAATTATGAAATAACTCATCGGCTTCAACCATCATTACCATTTTGACCCTGTTAGCCATGCTAGGCAACAAAATTGATTCGATATCCGAGATGACATGGCAGGTCAAGGTCAAATACCCTCTCTGTCCCCTCCCGGCTAGGTGATGGGTTGAAAAGGGATGGGCCAATAGCAACGCAGAAATTTCATACAAAGGTGCCTTGAACAGGCAGGGAAATAGGGTTCCCGTGGCTCCACTGGATATCCCTGATGATGATTCAGAGGCAATTTTTTTAGGAGGAGCATCAGACTGGGTATGGCGAGAAGGGGCAGCAATAACTAATTTAGAAGAGTGGATTCGAAAACCACCAGAGGTCTTCTTTTCCTTGTTGGCCTACAGCTCCTTCTGTCCTCTTCACCCAGGAAACTCCAGCATCAAAGCCAAAATGCGCTAGCGCGCCTGAGGACGAACAAGCTACGGATTAAGCTAAGCGCAAGGTTCTGAATGGCTAAGGTAATGAAGGCGAACGAAGTTTGAATCACTACGCTCGCCAGTGAGTGAAAGAAGAAAAGATGAGGATCCAAGAAACTCTTAAATTCCTTAGCACGTCTCCCCTTACCTGTCAGCAGGAAACACAATGAGAACAAAAGTTATGTGGAAGAGTTCTCATCATTTAGCTACATATGTGAGAATATTTTTTATTGGAGCGACCCTTTTTCCTCTCCAATTTGGTTCTGCCACTTTGGAAAGAAGAAATAAAAAAGACTATACTCTCAATCTATGGTCTTTCGCCCTGGTCTCTAGATGAGAGGATCAAACCATTCCTTTAAGACTTGATTGATCACGCTCTCAAACTCAAACGACTGAGTTTCATGCGATAGAAGTAAAAAGTTTCTTCAACCCCGGTGACCGGCCTAATCTGCTTCTCATGTTTCTGCTTACATTTTCGTGCTTCAAGAAGTAGATCAAAGAGCAGACTCCATCTTGTATCGGGTTGAAAGGTACGTCGTTAGAGTGAGTGCACTCGCGCTTCGCTCCTTCGACTGATTGTTCGCATCGGATCTCAGGCTCTCTATTGCACTCCCCAATTGGGGTTCTTTTTACCTGCTTGAATGAGGCCTACAAAATATTCAGAGACAAGCATCTAAGAAGCGACTGACACCAGACGGTCTAGCTTAAGACGTCAGCCCCAAATTTAACTATTGCACCTACAAAGCGGTGAATGCTCGGTTACTTATGAAGGATCGACTGATTCATTTCAGAATCCCCATGAAAGACCCGACCTATAGCCTATACAATTCGGTGGAAGAGTCAAATGACAATATCCTTTTCAAATGTAGCTACAGTGAGCGTATTTGGTTGAAGTAAGAAGATCTCCTAAAGCTAATTAATCCTGGAGGACAAACTCTGAGAGAAGTGATCACTGAGATAGAGAGGCAGAAGCAAAGAGGAAGTCGGTGGATCCAAGAGGCTAGACAAAGGCTCTTATGCACCGTTTGGCACATATGGCGTGAACGAAACATGCGAGTTTTCGAAGGCACACAGAACACGGTCAACAGTTTAATATATAACATTGAAGAGGATGTAAACATCCTACTGAGAGAAAGTCTGGTTCTACAGTCTGAGACTATAACAAACATTTGTAACAAAGACTTCTTGTCTCGAGTCAGCATGCGGCCAACCTTGTTGAACGCATTACTGAATTTGCACATGCGCTCCTTGGCCAAATGCATGAACTTGGATAAATCAAACTTCACAAGTTGAAAAATTTTCACTGAGTTCCAAAAGATTTCATGGGGCCAAGTGTGTATGTGGCCTCCTTCTTCTCCTCCAACATCAGCTTTTTAGTCATGACTAAAAGTTCGAAAACAAAAATTTGTTTCTTCCATAAAAACCTTAAATGAAGTCCAATTCCAGCAAAGTAAAGTTCTAATCTATTGAAAATCAAGTGCTTATCAACATAGAACAACAATTTTTCAAAAATAATAAGTTTTAGGAGATCAAAACCTAAGAAAACTCAAGAACACATGAAAAGCTTCTAAACTAGAAGTCTAGATCTACACTAATCCATCAACCAAAATCGAAAATACCAAGTCCTAAATATATGGAGAAGCACATAATAAACCTAATGGAACAATAAAATAGAGGGTTTTCTTATTTCCCATGCAAGGTGTACTTGTCTATGGAGGGAGAGAGAAAACCTAAGAGAGAGAATGGAAGAAGAATAATGAGAAGAGAGAGAGAGAGAGAGAGAGAGAGAGAGAGAGAGAGAGAGAGAAGTTGGGTTATATATGGAGGATTTTAGGTTTGGACCATGGGTTCAACTCATGATCAAACCAAACCAAACAAATAAACCAAGAGCCAAGTGAACCAAAGAATGGGTCTAGCCTCTTTACAACATACAACTATGCTAGCGAAAAAAATAAATACGCTCAAAATACAAATATCGGAAATAGGGAGTGACAGCCCCGCTCAAGAGTCCTGCGGGAGTCCCGCTCTCAGTCGTTGGGTCAGCGTGGGCCACACGCATGCCCCTTGTTCCGATGGTGTAGGGGAGCAGAGCTTCGACAGGGCTCTGGAGCAAAATCTTTGATTTGAACCATATATATATATATATATATATATATATATATATATATATATATAATCTTGTGTTCGAGTGGTTTAGCCTGTTGGGAAGGCTCCGAGACATTGGGGGGAGGCGGGGTTCGTGTCCTCCTAAGGAAGGGCAAAGATAAGCCTCCATATATATATATACATATATATATATTTGAAAGAGAACAAATTTTTTTTTGTAGTCGGTGGCGGATTCATGATTACAATCTACTAGGAGCATAATCATAAAGGGATTCGGAAACAATGCCTCAGATTTTTTTTAGGTATATTAATATAATATTATATTAAATAGTACTATTTTTATACAAATATAATAAAGTATTATATTTCTCAATTGTTCTTAACTAACGAGTTTTCATACTTTGAAAGCGCTTAACTACAACATCATTTGTAATCCTACTAAGCAACTCTTTTTCTATGAAGCACACTTTCTAAAAAAATATTAAGCGTTTGAATTTTCTTTAGTATTTGTTATATTCCAAAATATGATTCTAATTTGTAAGTTAATTAGAAGAAATTCATGTGTTTGTTATATGTCCAGATAATTATTTTAATCTAGAATACTTTAGAACCATAAATTTAAAGTATACAATAGTATGCTTCTATGTAGGGTAAGCAACGGTTCGGTTCAATACAAACCGAACCAAATATATAAAAACCGAAATAACCGTAAACCATTTTTCTCAAAACAGAAAACCGAACCGTTTTCTTTAAAAAATCGAAAAAACTGAACCGAATTAATTCGGTTCGATTTTCGTTAGGTTCGATTTCATGGGCCAATGGACCTTTACATTTTAGCAAATTGGCCTATTTAAATAACATATCTTCAAAAAATAATCTAACATTGGTTTATTTATAAATTATTGAAATTATAGAGTAAAAAAATATTAATATATTTATATATATCGATTGATGGTAGAGAGAGCGGTAAAAAAAGTGTCGATAGAGAATAGGAGGAGAGAGTGCGCTCAATTAGGATTGAAAAAAAAAATAGTGTATATAGATTGATGGTATTTTGTTAAATTACTAAATCTAAATAGGAAGAGAGAGTGTGCCCAGTGCACTACATGCGGATCCGTCTCTCACAAGGTTGCGTAGTTTGCTAAGTTACTCTTCAAGTGTAGGATTTTTCGGATACCCTCTCAAGTTCTCAACCAATATTCACTGCCATAACCTATATATGAATCCCTTATACTAATTGTTGGCACAATATCTAGCATGCTAATGAACTTCGTACTACAAGCTCTTTTCATACATGAATTATATAAATCTTATGTCTACCAAGGTTAGCCGTTGGTTATCGGATACATAGAAGTCCACAACATGATAACCTTGGCTTAAAAAAAAAAAAAAAAAAAAAAAAAAAAAAAAAAAAGGTTTTTATTCTTTTTACTGGGGTTCTGGTCCCCCGGTGCACCTAACGTGCATCCATCCGCCCCTGGTTGTAGTCCACATAAAATGACCAAATGACCACACTACCCTTGTCACATTCACCAGGGAGGTAAGTGGAGGTAGGTGACCGGCAGCGGTCCACCCGAAAATTTCCGGCGGGAAGTCCCGGTCGAAGCCGGCGAAACGCCGACATCCGAAAACTACGTACAGATAACAAGCTCGTACCAACCGCCACCTTCCGCGCGGGACCCCAAGCTTACTTTTCGGCAGGAACTCAATAACCGCTACGTGTTCCTCAGGAACATGAGAAACGACCCCACGTGGAACAGCTGTCAGCATCTATGCCATCTAATGTGTTCCTGGATGGCAGAACTGTAAATAGTTGGGCTCCTTGAGGGCGGCCCCACTAATGAGTTGGAACAGACGGGAGGAATAGGACGAAGGAAAAGGAAAATGCTAAGTTTACTACCGAATGTTTACAACCTTCTTGCAACTCTCTCCCTCCTGCTATGTGGGTCACGTTCGGTCCACTGCCCCCCACGGACCAGGTTAACGGACCGGTCCGCTCTGGCCCACTCTTTTCCACGGATTCAGATTGGGTCGGAGGAACCAACCCGCAAGTTCGGTCCGGCCCGGTCTCGTCTTTGTTCAGGCAAGATCCAATTCGGTCGATCCGGTATATATATATATATATATATATATATATATATATATATATATATATATATATATATAATACATTTTTTATAAGTTATTCAAAAATAAATTTCAACTTATAAATATTTAGATTTTAATTTAAACAAAAAGTTATATAAATATTGATATAAATAAATCAAATAAAATTTTCTTACTTAATGTTTAAATAAATTTTTACATAAATTATAAAAAAAATACTTTCTAACAAATAATAACTTATAAATGTCAAATTATAAAAAAATAATTTAGTAACAAAAAACCTATAAATTTTAACTAAAATTTATCAACTTATATATATATATATATATATATATATATATATATATATATATATATATAATAATAATAATAATAATAATAATAATAATAAATGGACAGGTCCGTATTCACATCGGTTCAGTCCGGTCCACCGTGGACCGGATCAAGGATCCGGACTGGATCGAGTGCCAATTCGACCGACCCAACCTGCTTTCGGTAACGGGTTGGATTCGGACTAACCCGAATCCGATTAAACCCGGTCAAAGCGGATCTCGGGTCGGGCTAGGCCGACCCATTAAACATCTTGATCAGGAAGGAATATAGGGACCACTCTTGGAAGGGTAAAATTGTCATTTTATTTGAGTTGTTTTTATGTGGGGCAGTTGAGAGCTACATTATAACCATCGCTTCAATTTTGTACTCTTTCAATTTCAGTCTTTTGTGTTGTTTCCTTATTTGGATAATTACGGTTTATTATCATAATGCTCACCTATATTTAGTATATAATTTTAAATCATTGTGAAAATTGTATATATAGTTTCCCGTGAAAAGAAAACAAATAATAATTAAAAGTTGATACAGAGTTAATTATCCAAATGGTATATGAGGATTGTAGTGTTTGCCGTTTTGATAATCGAACTATTATTTTTGTTAATTTAGTATCTAATATTTACATTTGATTTAATGAATGTCTGAATTAGATTTCGTTTGTGTTTTGGGATAAAAATCGATAGAAATGGACATGCGATTGTCACGTGGATTATTTTTTATTATTCTTTTGTCAAGCTTTTATGTTTGGACTATCATTTTCAGAAAAATATTGGTGTTTGAAGAAATTCTACATAAACAAATAGCTTTTGTCGAATACAAAATGACGGATCTACAATCAATCATGATAAAAATAACCCTAAAGATATGACACGCGACATGTCCAATTTTAATGATTATCATAAAAAATACTAATGAAATCTAGGTCAGACATTCTTCAAACCAAAATGTAAAACTTGAATACAAAATTAACCAAAAAAAAGGTTTATTTACCAAAATGATATCGGACACTATTTTGACAATTAACTCAATGATATATATATATATATATATATATATATATATATATATATATATATATATATATATATATAGAGAGAGAGAGAGAGAGAGAGAGAGAGAGAGAGAGATGGAATATGAGTAATGAATCATTATCCTATTGGACCCCAAAAAAAAAAAAAAAAAAAAAAAAAAAATTAAAATAGGAAATGATGTTGCCATGTTGGACCATGTTGAAATTTTCTACCATTGATACAACATAAGATGACTTATTCTACACCATAAACCATTGACTCGTATCATAATTTTCCATATATCCAATACGCAAACTTCGTACATTATGCCATTAATATTTAAAAATACATATCCATTGACTCATACAATATAAATCATTGACTCTACACAAACACCGTACATTGACTCGTATCATTGGCATATATAACATGAATTGGGTATTTTTGAATATTGATGGTATAATCTACGGTGTTTGTGTATTGGTTATGCCAATGAGGCTCAACTATAATAAGAATTATTGTTTGTGTCATAGTGTCTGTATCATATTGGCCAAGGATGATACCAATTCCAATCCCTTCAATCTTGTGTCCGGTAGAATTCGTTTGAACTTTTTTTAGACCCCACGTTCTTAGTAGGAATTCAGAGTGTAACACTAACATTCTTAATATAACAACGAATTTTTGACGTTTCGGAGTTCTGAAGCATCTGAGAAGAACTCTTAATTCATCATTGAAAAGAAGTTTCAAAATTTAGATCGTTAATAAAACAAAGTGATTGTATGCTGATTATTGGCTTTCATCATCACACTTCAAAAGTACTCGGTAAATGTTGTAAAAATTACTTTTTAATCTCTTGTGAAGGGTTGTAACAATTTATCTACATCATTGTTAGTAAAAAAAAAAAAAAAAAACTAATATTAAGTAGGTTATATAAATTAACTTGAGCACTTTCATGACGGACAATGGGGGAAATTGGCTCAAGCATATCGTCCACTCCATTGCTAGTTGATTTGAAAGCGTGCTCTTCGCAAATATGCATATAACTTAGATCATTTTTTGTATTCCGTCTTTCACTATTTTATCATTGTGGAGGATGATAACATACAAAAAAAATTTATTCTAGAAAGAATACGTGATAACCCTTTTTGAATTTTATCGAATTCAACTGGCTCTTGTGGTCAGTGAGAAGATATATAATTTTTCTGACTGGATGGAGGTCTCGGAATCAAAATCAGAAAAAAATGTGGGGGACAGTGGGCCAAAATGGTATGCAACGCAGCGTACGTAAAGTCCCGTGTGTATCGTCGGACGTCTAAAAAAAAAAACTCATTTTGGATTTTACTCTAAAAAAGAAGAAGAAATATTTTGATTCTTTTATATTTCTTTTCCTCCCATGTTAAAAAAAAAAAAAAAAAAAAAAAAAAAAAAAAAAAACATTAAAAATTAAACTTGACAGCTGTGGGATTTGAACCCACGCCCTTTCGGACTAGAGCCTAAATCTAGCGCCTTAGACCACTCGGCCAAACTGTCTTATACACTAATTAATCTTTGGTTTATTAGTAGATTTAGTGATAAACATGTAAAACATTCGCAATCCAGTTACTTTGGAGAATTTTGAAAAATAAAACTTGCTTAATACAATACTTTGGAAGCACCTAAAGAGGGTCAGTCAATTCTAATCTTTAGTAATAATTTAGATAAACATCTAAAATCATTCTAATTTGACACTAGTTGGCTTAATGAGATGGTCTATCCAATAGTGTTGAGCAACCAGGGGTGGACCAGCATGCATGGAGGACAGTTGTCCCCACTGAAATTTTACTTCCGAATTAGTTGTTCATGTTCTTTAAAAAAAAAAAAAATTATTAATTTTATATTTTGTCACCTCCAAAATTTGTAATTATCAATTTCTATATACATATTTACATCATATTTTACTTCTTCTTCTTCTTTTCCATTCTCCAAGCACAAAATTTCGGTATTTCCAACTTATAACCATTTTTTTCCTATTCCTTTTTTGTCATGTTCCAGAACCAGAATACCGGAGAGCGGGGACAGACAAAGCTAGCTACGTATACCCGAGTACTCTATATCCCGAGATACGGTCACGACTGTCTAGACATGTGAGGGTTTTACTCTACAATCCATCAGCATATCCTGGATCAAGAATCATATGTGTCTCAATCTCAAGTAAGCAACAAGTTCATAAGATGTATGATCACCAACATATAATAGTAAGACGTCCCAAACTATACATATCCAGATAATCATGAAGCTAGTACCAAAATGAAGAACTAGCAAAAGTACAATATTACATGATCAGCTCTAGCTATAGTCTAGAATATGCTTTACATGTAGGCCCGCAGACTAGAATGTCAAGTCCCGAAATATGAGCTAAACAAGTGCTCGGTGGCTAAACGCCTCAAAAGAAAAGTGTACAATATCAAGTTGGTTAGGAAGAAGAAACCAACCCATGGCCCCGGGTGCTCCTCGTGTTCACCATCTTGAGACGGAAAGTATGGAAGATCCTGCGGTTCTGCTTCAAAATTTGGCCATACAAACCAGTGGAGTCAGACCCCAAAACAGCAAGTACCACAAGGGAGCCAAACTTATGAACTAAAACCAGCATGGAGACAAATCAGTAAAAAATAGCATAAGGAACACTTAAACAAGTGCAACGGATAAAATAACAGTTAAGCAGTTCAGGAGTAATTAAACAAGGAAATCTGGAATCAGTACTCCGGTTACCATTTCTCTTTGATCCATTCATGCAAGTTTTGTTTTTTTTGGATATAAAAGTAAAAAAAATTTATGTGGAGACTTAACTGTGCCTCGTGTTCATGTACAAGATGTGTTGTTGAGGAAGATAGGTTAGTAAGAACACTCACTGTGTGTATATGGGTTATTATGAGCAACATGAAATCTTGGTAAAGTGCAGGTGATAGCATTGTGGTTTTGGTGTGTAGAAAATGGGTGAGAAGAAATAAAACTATATATATATGTTGTGTGAATGAATAGGAATATAAAGAGATGGCCTAGCTAGCTATACATGTGTATGGACTGAGGGTTACATCCATAGCCTGGTGGTGAAGGTTAGAGAAATGAAGGAGTAATTAATAAGACGATGTATATAAAGTTGTACTGTTTGAGCACATGATAGATGTTGCGATATAGAGTCAATTATTAAGAGAGAGTGATACAATATATGGAGCTTGAGGAAAAAGAAAAGAGAAATAATAGTCAGGGTCACTTTTGGGATCATTATACTTATACATGCATTAGTTATAATTTTCTTAAACCTCATATGTTAGTCTGTTAGTTTTTTTTAAGCTGTAGATAGACCTGTAATTACATCAACCTAAGTTTGGAGTAATAATAATAACCTATCTTAAGTCAATTTATAAATTTCTAAAAAATTTGCCTTAGGTTCTTTGGGCTCTTCGAACTTGGACGTTGGACCAGCTCCTGATTCTCAGCTTCCGGACTCAGGCAAGTGTACATTGCCATAATGTAACTCAGTTCCAGATTTACTTATTTATTTCATCTATACATTGTTTGCGCTTTGGATCAAAATTGTTACTTAGCGTTCGGGTCATATCCGGGTACAGACGTTCGTCGGTAACGTCTAGTATCGATTGTTAGATGTTTCTCGATACCTTTATGTACCTACTTGGTTACAATTGTAACTACCACAATTCTATAGCAAGAGTATTTTTGTTATTTGACCATTATTTGAATATTAGAATATTATATATATAATATGTGACTACTGGGGTTATTTATTTAATTTAGACTAGTTAAGTTGAACCACTATTTAGTCATGACTAGATTAAGGTAATGTCTCCAAATTTTGAGTGCGAAAAAATAAATCGCTAACTCCAAGTCGTGCGTCAAATAATTTCTTTTATGATCCCAAAGCTGTCGAGACGCATAAGCTATGATCTTGCTATGCTGCATTAGAACGCACCCCAGTTCCTTGTCGGACGCATCACAATAAACTGTGAATCCACATAACCCGTCCGGAATCATCGAAATAGGTGCTGTAATTAATTTTTGCTTAAGCTTCTCGAAAGAGGTCTTACATGCATCGGTCCAATTAAAGCGCACATCCTTTCGTGTTAGTTGCGTCAAGGGTGCGGAAATTATAGCAAAGTCTGCCATAAAATCGTTGATAATATCCTGCTAATCCCAAGAAACTGCAAACTTCTACAACTGTTCTGGGTACTGTCCACGTCTCAACGGCTTCTATCTTCTTGGGATCTACCTCCACTCCACCTCTTGGCAATGATATGGCCCAAGTAGGAAATACGATCAAGTCAGAACTCATATTTGCTGAACTTTGCATATAACTTATGCTCTATGAGAATTTGAAGAACTGCTCAAAGATGCTGCTCGTGCTCTGCTTTACTCCGACTGTACACCAAGATATCGTCGATAAACACTATCACAAACTTGTCTAAGTAGGGCATGAATATACGATTCATGAGATCCATAAATATTGCTGGCGCATTGGTTGCTCTAAAAGGCATCACTAGAAATTTCTAATGGCCATACCTTTATATGAACGCTGTCTTGGGTATATCTTGCTCTCTGACTCTGATCTGATGATATCCAGACCGCAAATCAATCTTCGAAAATATGGTCACTCCACTAAGCTGGTCGAACAAGTCATCTATCTGAGACAATGGATACTTATTCTTGATGGTTACCGCATTAAGGGTACGATAATCAATATATAATCGTGACGTGTCGTCCTTCTTCACAAGTAGAATCGGATCTCCCCAAGGCGATCCACTAGCACGGATGAATCCTTTGGTTCTCAATTCTTCAATCATTCGGTACAAGAATTCTAACTCTGAAGGCGTCATCTTGTAGACTCTCTCTGATACTGGGGCTGTTCCGGGAAGTAGGTCAATGGTAAACTCAATTTCTCTTTCTGGTGGCATGCCTGGAAGTTCTTCTGAAAATACATCTGGGAATTCATCAAACACTCTAGGGAATCGTACTTCTTTCGCTACTGCCATTCTCAAGGTTGCTGGTGACGACTCTATTTTGCCTCTAAAAAATAAGAATTCTTCTTCTTGGGGAAACGAAAGATAACCTTGCCAGCATGGAAATCTATTGTCGTGTATCGAGCACTTAACCAATCCATGCCTAAGACGACGTTATAATCTCCCATAGAAAATTCTATCAATCTAGCAAAAAAAATTTGCCTGCACATTATGACTCGACACGATGCATAAACTCTATCGACTGCCACGTTACCGTTACCAGTAAGTATATTGAGTCTTACTAATAAGGACTCGAGTTCTAAATAAACTTGTATCATAAATCGTGCAGACATAAAATAATGTGATGCACCCAAATCAAACAATACTGAAGTTGAATGAGAGTTGACAAGAATGGTACATGCCACTACATTACCTGAAGCTAACTGCTCTTCCACAGTGAGAGCTATTTCCTAACCTCATCCTCTCGGTACTGGTCCTCTCTACTACAGACCCCTTGCGTGACCTGTGTTTGAGCTTGGGCCTGCGCATACTACTGTGGCCTTTGTTGCTGGTATATTTGAGATTGGGTCGGCAAAGGCCTCTGACCCTGGTTCTGCTGAGACGGCACTAAAGCCCTATATTGTGGTCCTGTCAGGGAAGACGATGATGAACTAACTCTATGTGGGTAAGATCTCACTCTGTGTCCTGGAGCTCCACAGGCTAAACACAATCCTTGTGCTCTGCGACACTTAGAAAATATATGTCCAAGTTTTCCACAATGAGAACACCCTACTAAAGAAGACATCTTCTGATGTTGGGGTCAGGTTGGTGCCATTTGCTGGACAGAGGTTGTTGATGCTGGCCTCTTCGGAGATCCAATGGTTAAGGCCCTAACTGCCGGAGCTGGTGTTGAAGACTAGGAGTAAGAACCTCCTGAGGTGTGGGTCCTCTTTCTTCCTCCAGTTCTATCCACGATTATTTGGGAGGTATACTCATGCCTCCTTGCTGCCCGTAATACAGCATCGAAAGTCTGGAACTCATGTTGTTCTACTTTCGATATGATCTCCAGGTGAAGTCCCTGTTGGAACCTCCTAGCTCTATCCAATTCGGTCGCCACCAAGGTGGGAGCAAAGCGACTTAGTCTGCAGAAATCTGCCGCATAGCCGTGAACAGTCCTGCTCATCTGCTTTAAGATGTTAAACCTTTGCTGAAGATCATAACGTGATATCGCGTCAAAGTACCTCGTTTGGAACCTCTCTCTGAAGACGGCCCAATGGACGGGTATTGTCAGAGAAATCATCTGTGTTGTCCACCAGTCTCGGGCTAAGTCTAGCAACTACAGTCAAACTACTAATACTTGCTCGATGTCAGGCAATCCTGCTGCCTCTATGATAGCTTCAGTGTCCTGAAGCCACGCATCTGATGCAATCGCATCTTCGGTACCATAAAAATACAAGGGTTGGAGGCACTTGAAGTTGCTTGCTGAGTTTAGGGCATGGTGTTCGTCTCTCTTTAAGGCCTCATGTATTGACTCGGTGAGAGCGCCACCCGTCGCTCTTAAGGCGCTAGTAACTGCCTGATGATCCCCATCAGGGCCTGTATATCACTTTCTGCATTAGGTGGTACTGGCGGGACTGCCACTGCGGGTATAACTGATAGTTTTGGCTGGACCTGATGTTCCACATCTTGAGCCATCCTGGACTTTGCTTCAGAATATTGCGAATGAACCGCAAAGAGATACTGACCGGCCGGTGGTTGTCCTGCTACTGGCAAAACTCTAGCTGGCTGATCGAAAGGACCAGGAACAGTGTCCCTTAAAGATAGAGAATACTAGGATCAAATTAAAAGGACAAGATATATCGAGGATCAAAGCAGATGTTGAATCAAGATTTATGGGATATAAATTTGATGCTGGAGGAGATCACGGAGTAGCATGATTAAGATATCTAAACAATGATAAACTCCCACACTTCTGAATTTTTAGACCTGAATGGGCCACCACTTAAACCGCATCGTACCCCAAAATAATGGAGAGCAGGGGCGGACAAAGCCAGCTACGTACACCAGAGTACTCTATACCCTAAGATACGGTCACGGCTGTCTAGACAAATGAGGGTTTACTCTACAATACAACCAGCATTCCTAGGTCAAGAGTCCTAGTTGTCTCAATCTCAAGCAATCAACAAGTTACAAGAAGCATAATCACTAAACATATAATAGTAAGGCGTCTCAAATTATACATATATAGATGATCATGAAGCTAGTTACCCAAAATAAAGAACTAGCATAGTTCAATATTACATGATCAGCTCTAGCTATAGTATATAATATGCTTTAGATGTAGGCCAACATGCTAGAATCTCAAATACCAAAACATGAGCTAAACACGTGCTTGGTGGCTAAACGTCTCAAAAGTATAAGTACAAGATAAGTACAAGATCTGGTGGGTGATGAAGAAGAAACTCACTCAAGTCCTCGGGTGCTCCTGGTATTCACCATCTGGAGGTGGAAAGTACGAAAGATCCTGCGATATTTCTCTAAAATCTGGCCATACAAAACCAGTAGAGTCAGACCCCAAAACAGAAAAGTACCACAAGGGAGCCAACTTAGGAACTAAAACCAGCATGCAATATTCAATAGCATAAGAAAATATAAATAAGAGCAATATATAAATAAGTAGTTTAAGCAGTTTCAGGAATCAGTAATGGGTACAGTTCAGGATTAGTAGCTGGATGATCCAAGAAAAGACAAGACTAGAAAATATGTATTCACGTATCATGAACTAAGTCTTACTACCATTAAATAACTAGGTTTATCACAATCCTGGTTACTACCAAATGCAGTTGAGATTCCATACAGCCACATGCCCTACAGACTATCCGGGTTATCCAGACGTAAGAAAACATAGCATATATTAATTAAGTATATAGTATTTTAATGGTAGATTACAACACTCGACGGTGTGTTGGAAGTGTGCCCCTCTCGACGGAGAGCTCCAAATCCATCAGGTGTCGCTGGGATACCGGAATTGCATGTAGTCAAAAAAATCTCTCTAGATGCTTCTAGATAATTATTCTAGTTATTAACTTAGACAAGTTATCAAGGATTCCTGACCGTGGTGCTCAGGAATCTACCTTAGACATGATGCAAGACTGGACAATAGCTTGACAAGTACAATCAGGACATGAACAAGCAGGCAACTACGAAAATTTATCTTATCAGTAAAAATATTTCAGTTCTGGAGATTCTAGCATGTCCGAGTGAGCTACGTCGAGCCATTATCCGGTTTCTCCATACATGTCAGGTATCTGGAGTCAAGGATCAGGTACATTCAGTATAAGTCAGGTGTCAGAAGTTCTCAGTTTAACAGTGCCATTATATTCCATGTTCTGGTAAGTGTAGCATCCAGTTTATAAGCAATTTAGAAATAACAGGCATCATATGAATTTAACTAATTAGCCCAAGCACAATGAGTTAATAATCCATAAGATAACATATAACAAAGGAAAACTTTCTACTATAATTGCTACAAGTGCATGGGATGAGCTGGCCGCAGGCAAAAAATTAGCCGCATAGGTGAAGCTGGCCGCATGCAAGAAGCTGGCCGCATGGGTGAAGCTGGCTGCATGCAAGAAACTGGTCGTATGCGCTGGCCGCATGCAAGAAGCTGGCATCATGGGTGAAGCTGGCCACATGCAAAAAACTGGCCGCATGCAAGAAACTGGCTGCATGGGTCATAACAAGGTCCACTCCTCGGGACAAGGGTTGAGTGCCAAAGAATAAACACAAGGTCATGAAAGTGACTGATGTGACTGGTCAATAAAGCGTGTCAAAGAAGTGACCGATGTGACTGGCCAATAAAGCGTGTCAGAGAAGGAAAAGACAAAATTAGTGGAAACCGGGCCAAGGCGGTGCTGAGTCATGCATTAGAAAAGGGACGCATAGTTCAGGGCCACATGGACGACTCGGCCGTATGCTCCTCTGGGCCGCATGGAATCAGAAACTTAGAGAAATTTTCTTCGTTCAAGTTTCATGTGTTTGACCAAGGAGCGAATGTGGAGATTCAGTCATGCGTCCACAAGATGGCCGTATGCTGAGTTTGGAGCGAGGAGTCCAGACCGTATGCCAAGCAGGCCACATGGAACTCCTTCGTCCCAGAACAGCAAGTTTTATCCATAGAAAAGCTCCAAGTCTGAAACCTAGTTCCTCCATGAAATCCTAGTTTTTAGCCCAAATCCAGAGAAGTAAAGTTCTAAACCACTTGAAATCAGATGCTCTCTCACATAGAAGAACTAGTTTTGGAAAACAACAAGTTTAAAGAGATCAAAGCCATAAAAACTAAAGAATGTAGATCTAGTCCAACCAAGCTATCAAAGCCGAAAATACCAAAAAATAAACATGTAGAGGAGTTCATAGAGCACAATAAAGACTAATAAAATAAAAGAGATTCATAATAATATAAAAGTGCAAGTTCTTCCTCACTGGCAAGATGTACTTGCCTAAAACCACTACAACCTAGTACCACTACCACCAAGGAAAATGGGAGGAGGGCCGTCTGGGCTGCTCTTGGCTAGGGAGGAGGGTAGAGGAAAGAAAAAGAAAATGAAAAGAGGAGAAAAGTGAAAGAATAGGGAAGAGAGATAAAGAAAGGGATTATATATCAAGGGTGATTAGCACTATTCACAAATATAGAAATTACATGAGAGCTGCTAGAGAAATCCAAAAAAAAATATGGGAAGCAATATACAGCAATAGCACACATATACAAGATATGAACATAAAAAATACGCAATAGTGAGACGAGTCTCACACATAGTGTGCATCATGGCTTCGAGGGTTTCGAGGTGTTGTCGGTCACTGGGGCCTTCGTGGTCGTCCTCTGCCATATATATTGTTCTTACATAAGGCGGGTAGGAAGGGATGGTTGACGTAGCACTCTCTGCTTCGGACTCTTATAGTAAATAGTCGTCGGGGAGAGCTAGTAGTGTTGTATCTTGTTCGGACTCTGATAGAATACTACCCCAGCAAAGGAGGGGGCGTCTTCTCTCCGAGGGTGGCTACCCCCAGGGACTTCAGCATACGTTCCTTGGGAATCCTCATCTCCTCGGAATGCCGGATTATCGTACAGGTCCGGTGGATTACTACCCCAGCTTGTTCAACCCCCAGTAGTTCTGAGGCAGAACTACTCCCAGCGGTTGGGAGCTTCTTCTTCGAGTGGGTGCCCTGAAAAACATCTTTTGCGGGTCCGGTTGCTGGTCCTCCTGGTAGTCGTCTTCTCAATGCTCTGGTTGAGATTGACGAACTGGAGGTGTTGGATTTCTTTCCTCCCATGGTGGAAGGGACCTTCCGTGCAGAGTAACATGAGGTAAATGGTATCTCATTCTCCTCGAATTTTTGCACATGATCCTTGGATTGTTGCGAGATAGGAGCCGTCGGGTGCAGTCGTTGGAATGTCGACTGCCTACTTGAAGGTGCTGCCACTTTGTTGTAGCAGGAGTTATGATTTTGGCACAATGATGTCCTGGGGGGACCCTTCGCATATTGTAGCTGCCTCCCTCGCCTTGCGCTTGTGATTGATCATATTGCACAAGTCAGGCGAGGGCTGACTCACCTTTGCACCCTCTTCGTGAGCACGGGTAGACCGAGCGCACGGGTGCATGGATGTTATTTTTGCTTCCTGATCTAGGGTTCGTACAAGAACGTTTTCCAGATCGTCAGTAGAAGACTTTGGAGACGGACCTTGTCCATTTGCCGCTGAGGACTGGACGCACGGGTTGGTCTTATATAAATTTCCATCAGGGGCCCATATAACAGTTAGCGGTGCACTCTGACGGTCAGCCGAATGGACAGTCACTTGAGCACGATGAGCTCGTAATGCCCTTGACTTCTTTGACTTGGCACCCGTAGGCGCGTAGTACGAAGAGTCCATGTTTGGGTTTTTACCATTCTCAGTATAGCGCATAGGGTCAGCGTTGCGTGAGATTTTATCGAAAACAGAGGTTCGGCTGTTGTCACGACCCGCACCCGAAAATTCGGGCACGAGTACGTGGGTACGTCCAGCCTACGCCGCAGAGTCGGCGGTAGTACGCTGTCTAGGTCATATCCACAGTTAAATAACATCTAGCTCATTCACAAATAATAAAATAGGCAAAGATAATAACAGAAAAAGAATGCTAAGATTTCAAATGAAATAAATGTGACAACAGATCCAAAGTTTAATACAGAATCCAGAAATAAAATCGGGGACAAACCCGATTACTAAGATAAAAGAACATAAATAAATAGCTACTGCTAACTACTCCGCAGAAGTAGTCTCCTGGGTGGGAACTGGCTCCTCATATGTGTTATCTGCTCCCTCATAGGGGCCATAATAGGTAGGGACAAGGTCCTCATCATCGCCTAAATCAACGGATCTAGTCAGGAATGGAGCAAAGTACACAATGCACAACAAGATTAAACTAAATATTTATGACAATTAGAAAAGAAACTGACTAAGTATCATATTGAGAATATGCATAAAAGGAGCAACAATAACTAAGAGTTAATGCTATAAACAGGAATATGAGTAAACAGGAATAATATGAGACAAAAAATGAAACTACAATAAGACAACAGGAACTGCAACAAGACAAGAAGCTATGTGTGTGAACTTGTGTTTATTTTAGAATATATAGTTGGCATGTAGGGGTTTATAAGGCTAATCCGGCCGTCATAGACGGCTATTAAACATGAATAATCGAGATCCGGCTGAGGGTACAGTCGCGTACCAACAGCTATTAGTCACGGCAGGGGGAAGGGTAAACTACATGCCTTCTAGTATTCTCCCACCCGACACGAAAAACAAGACATGAACTCCAGTATTCAAGACATGAAATCCAGTATTCTAACACTACGTGTAATCATCAATGGTACTAGTAAAGCAGGAAATTAATTATCATAATATAAAGATTAAACTTTGAAGTGCAGGTACTTGCCTGATGTTTGGAACCAATTATAGTTTTGTATCTCGGGGAAATTTCCAGAAATGTGTCCAGATGCTGAAATAAACATTACCATCATGTTCAGAAGATATCAAATAGCTAGAAACGCCTATCTTTGGGTCCAATTTGGAGACAAGGGCAAAAACGATAATTTCGGACCAAAACGGGGTCCACCGGTGGCTCGCTTTGCACCGAAAAACATGTCAGGGTCAAAGGTCTCCAAATTTACCAAACTTAGTGTCAACAGGTCAGGAACGATGATACAAACCCAACGAAACTTCTAGAATTGGATTCCGATGAGCCGATCACAAAATCGCCCGTCGAGCGGGGGCCTATGGGGCCCACGACACGCGATTTCGTCAACGTTCTCAGAATCGAACCAAACTTGGATCACAGGACCAGCGTATCGCTACGAGTCCGATGGCGCAAGTTTTGTTTTGATCCGACGTATGTACAGGAAGTTATGGCATAAAACAGAAAAGACGGATACGGGGCGGTGTCCGCGGATACGCGTTGATCCCGGTGTGCACGCACACCCGAATCGACTTTCGCGAAATCCCACACGTCCGTATCAACGCTGCGCACGTATCTGTGAAGACCGCGCGCGACCAAGTCGTCCCGTTTGGCGGGGCGTACCCAGTTCCGGGGTGAATCGGGTCAATATCTTCCCTGTTTTTGGATCGCGGTGTGCGATCACCACAGGACGCGATGCCCCGAGCGGTTTGTCCGGGCACCGAGAGGGTCATACAGGCTTCACAACGTAATTTACGGAATTGAAAACAGGGCAGCGAGAAGAAATATATGAGTACCTGAACAGGGCTCTGAAACCCAGAAATTTTCGTGTCCGTGTCGTGTCCTACACGCCGACACAAGAATTGGGATTTAGGGTTTTCTGGATTTGGAGACTGTCGGCGGCGGTCCGGCCGGAGGAACGCCGGAGGAGGCTGGGGGCGGCTCGTCGGGCTGCTGGGGCGCGGCTAGTGGTCGACGGCGCGCCGGGGACGGCTCAGGCGGAGCCGACGGCGAGGAGCTGCGGCTCGAGGGGGTTCTGGTGGAGGAGGAGGACGGCGCCGAGGGAGGAGGAAGGAGGGGGAAAGAGGAGGCTGCAGCGGCGGGGCTGGGCGACGGCACGGCGAGGTCAGGGCGGAGCGGTGGTCGGAGCCAGAGGCGGAGGTTAGGGTTTCCGGTGGGGAGTGGGGTTTTTATAGGGGAAAGGGCGGAGCGGTTAGGCGGAGGAGGCTGAAAACGCGGGCTGGGGAGCCGGGGACGAGGGTCGTGGGGGACCGGGTCAGC
Organism: Iris macrosiphon; assembly: GCA_036927795.1. Taxonomy (NCBI): domain Eukaryota; kingdom Viridiplantae; phylum Streptophyta; class Magnoliopsida; order Asparagales; family Iridaceae; genus Iris; species Iris macrosiphon. The sequence goes on from JAYESA010000005.1 coordinate 306,769,919, forward strand.
GGGCGGGCGGCGGGTCGGGTTTGTTCGACCCGACCCGACCCGACCCGAATGGCAGCGCGGGCTGGGCCGGTTTGGCGGGCCGCTGTCAGGCCTAGTGGGCCGGACCTTAGGAATGGGCCGAAAAAATAAAATAATAATAATAATAATAAATCAATTTATTAAATAAATAATTAATTAAATAGTTTTTAGGTGTTTTAAATTAGGTCCGGTGCCCAATAAATTCCAGAAAAATTACCCTAAGTCCAGTTTTTCATTTTACACCTAAAAATATTATTTTTATGATATTTTAATATTATTTATTAACAATTAAAAAATCATTTAATAATTTTAAAACCTTAATTTTAATTACAGAAAATTCTCAGAAAATTCCAGAAAATTGTGAAAAATCCAAGTTTAATATTTTTGAAAATTCAGGGGGTTTACAATCTACCCAACTTATAAAAAAATTTATCCTCAAAATTTAAGAATAACAATGGCACGAAAAGAAAGGCCGAGAGTCAAAATACACCTCAGGGTTCAAAAAGATAGGGGTAGTGCTCTCTAATCTCGTCTTCTCGCTCCCAGGTGGATTCACCGGGAGAGTGGTGCTTCCAAGTTACACGAACGAGGAAAATAACCTGGTTCCTTAGAACTTTCTTCGATCGGTCCAGTATCTCCATGGGTTGCTCTTGGTAAGTCAAGCTTGGGCCTACTTCGAGCTCTGAATGATCCAAAATATGACTGGGATCTGACACGTATTTTCTCAGCTGCGACACGTGGAAGACGTTATGGACTCCATCCAGAGAGGGTGGCAATGCTAGACGGTATGCCACTTCTCCGATTCTCTCCTGTATGCTAAAAGGTCCAATAAATCTTGGGCTGAGTTTTCCACTCCTTCCGAACCTAATGGTGCCACGTGTCGGAAAAATCTTCAGGAATACCAGTTCTCCAACCTTTAATAAAGTCATAATCAAGTCTTAGTTCCATAATCATAATGTTTAATTTAACTTGAATTTCATAAATTTAATTACCTCAAATTCCAAGGGTCTTCGATGGCTATTTGTCCAATGTCGTTGCCTGTCTTGAGCCACCCGAAGTCTTTCCCTTATTTGTTTTACCTTCTCAGTTGAATCGATCACCATCTCTGGTCCCAGTAAAGCTCTTTCTCCTACGTCGTCCCATGATAGCGGGGTACGACATCTTCGTCCATATAAAGCTTCAAATGGAGTCATCTCAATACTTGCTTGGTAACTGTTATTATAAGAGAACTCCACAAGATGTAGATAGTCTTCCCAGGATCCTCCAAAATCCAGAACACATGTACGGAGTATATCTTCAAGTGTCTGGATTGTACGTTCAGATTGTCCATCGGTTTGGGGATGATAAGCTGTGCTGAATTTGAGTTGCGTCCTCAAGCTGGCTTGTAAGCTCTTCCAGAAGTGAGAGGTGAATCTTGAATCTCGGTCGGAGACAATACTTACTGGAACTCCATGCAATTTAACAATATGTCTGATATATAAATCTGTCAGCTTTTCTGTAGATAGCCCTACTTTGAAAGGTAGAAAAATGTGCAGACTTGGTCAGTCTATCCACTATCACCCAAATTGCATCCTTTCCACTAGGTGTCCTTGGAAGCCCAGAAACAAAATCCATTATAATATGTTCCCACTTCCACTCCGGAATGGGTAGCGGTTGAAGCAATCCCCCAGGTCTTTGTCTTTCAGCCTTGACTTGTTGGCACACTAAACAACGAGACACGAACCTGGCTACTTCTCTTTTTATGCCATGCCACCAAACATGTGTCCTCAGGTCTTTGTACATTTTGTTGGCTCCTGGATGTATAGAGTATTGCGATCTGTGCGCCTCTTGCATAATTTCTTCTCTTATATCTCCTTGAGGTACACATAATCTATCTCCATGTCTCAGTGATCCATCTTCATGAATTTTGAAATCCTCCACTAGTCCAACTTGCACTTGACCTCGAATGCTTCGCAGGCCTTCGTCTTAAAACTGAGTCTCCTTAATCTTATCTATTAAGGTAGGTTGAATCTGCAAGTTCATCATTTGACCTTCTCTTCCTGGAATAATTACCTCAATACCCAAACTTTCCAAGTCTTCGAGCAAGTATCGGTCCATAGTCAAGTACATCGCCATAGGATATCTGCTTAGAGCATCAGCAACTACATTGGCCTTCCCAGGATGATATTGAAGGGTGATATCAAAATCTTTCATTAGCTCCAGCCACCTTCTTTGCCTCATGTTCAGCTCTTTCTGAGTGAAGATATATTTTAGACTTTTATGGTCTGTAAATATTTTCACCTTTTCTCCATAAAGATAATGCTTCCATAGCTTAAGAGCAAAGATAACAGCTGCCAATTCTAAATCATGAGTTGGATAGTTCTTTTCATGAGGTCGAAGCTGTCTAGAGGCATATGCTATTACCTTCTTGTTCTGCTCCAATACACAACCTAGACCTTTTCCAGAAGCATCACTATATATAGCGAATCCTCCGGTTCCAGATGGTAAGGTCAGAATAGGGGCAGTAGTCAGCCTTTTCTTCAATTCTTCAAAAGCATGCTGACATTCATCAGTCCAGGTGAACTCTTCATCCTTCCTTGTTAATTTTGTCATGGGTTCAGCAATTCTAGCAAAGTCCTTCACAAACTTCCGATAGTAGCCAGCTAGTCCCAGGAAACTTCTAATCTCTGCTACAGAGTCTGGGGTGGGCCATAATTCTACTGCCGCTATCTTTTTGGGATCTACTTCTATTCCATCTCCAGTCACAACATGTCCCAAGAATTCTACTTTGTCTAGGAAGAATGCACATTTAGATAATTTTTCATAAAGTTTTTCCTTCCTTAAAGTTTCCAAGTCTAGCCTCAAGTGTTCTTCATGTTCTTCGGGAGTCTTGGAATAGATCAAAATATCATCAATGAAGACCACTATAAATTTGTCTAGATATTACTGGAAGACTCTGTTCATTAAGTTCATAAAAACTGCTGGAGCATTCGTCAACCCGAACGGCATCACTAAGAATTCGTAGTGTCCGTTCCGGGTATTGAAAACAGTTTTAGGGATGTCTTCCTTCCTCACCCTAACTTGGTGGTAACCAGACCTCAAGTCAATCTTTGAAAATACCCGAGCTCCACTTAATTGATCAAATAAGTCATCTATCCTTGGTAGGGGATACTTATTCTTGATTGTTAAGGCATTCAAGGCCCTATAATCAATACACATTCGGGATGTTCCGTCCTTCTTGGGACAAATAATACTGGAGCTCCCCAGGGTGAGACACTAGACCTAATAAAACATTTGTCTTCTAACTCTTTTATCTGCTCATTCAGTTCTATTATCTCCTTCTTGTTGATTCTGTAGGGATTTTGAGATACTGGCGCTGCTCCTGGCACTAAGTCAATAGAGAATTCAACTTCTCGGTCTGGGGGTAATCCTGGGAGATCCTCAGGGAAGATATCAAGATATTCAGAGATGATAGGTAGTGGCAATTCTTCTGGTACTAGGGCTCCGCAAATTTTGTTACTACCCATTTCTCTAGAACCTCTAGCGAATTCAAATTCTGGCTTGTCAGGGGGCCTGAAGATTACACTACCTCTGTGACAGTCTATAGTGGCATGATGTTGACTCAATCAATCCATACCCAGTATAATGTCAAAACTGGGAACTGGCATTACGAGTAGCCTAGCATATAATTCTCTTCCACATAGTGTAATAGGACAATTGTTACATGCATCACTAACCGGGATAATTCCTCCACCGGTAATGATCTTATAACAATTCCTAAGAGGTTCAGTGATTTAATTATGCTTCATAAGAAAATCTACTGACATGAATGAATGTGAAGCTCCAGAATCAAATAAAGTAATGGCTGGTATTGAATTTATAAGCACAGAACCTGTGATCACATCTGCTGTGGCTTCAGCTTCTTCCAGAGTCATTGCAAAAGCACGGCCTTGCTGAGGTGCACCCCTCTGTTGCTGCTGTTGGTGCTGAGCAAAGCGTTGCTGTTGAGTTAGAAGCGGGGGTCCCCTCTGCTGTGCTGTTGGGGCCTGGCCTGGACTAGAGCTTTCTGTGCAGCTGGGCGTCCTTGAGCAGCAGGACAGTCCCTCAATTGATGTGCTGCTGAGCCACAATAGAGACAGGCACCTAGCCTCTTTCTACAGTCTTGCCAAGTGTGGCCTGGTTTTTGGCAAAAGTTACAAGGGGAAGCTCGCTGGTTCTGTCCTTGAGCCTGGTGTTGGGGTGCTGTGGCTCGAGGGAGAGGACGCTGAGTTTGCTGCGGGGCTCTCTGCTGTGGTTGTTGTTGAAATAGGCGTTTGTGGGGTCCCATACTTCCGGTATCTCTCTCCCGCTTTAGTTTATGCCCCATGTCTCTCTCAACGCCTTGTGCCACGCTCAAGATCTCCTCGTATGTGCGAGCTCGGCTAGTGGTGACAGCAAGGCGAATATCCGGAGACAACCCCTTCTTGAATCTATGGGCTCTGTCCTCCGGGGTATGAACCATGTACTCTGCAAAGTGGCTCAACCTGCTAAATTCAGCAGTGTACTCATCAACAGAAAGGTTACCTTGTTCCAGTCTCTCGAATTAGCTTTCGAGAGCTTCCCGAGCCACTTCGGGATAGAATTTCTCCTTGAATAGCCTCTTGAAGTCCTCCCAGGTAAGGTCAGGGGCAGATAGTTGGGGTTCATCTCTAAACCAGGTCCGAGCTATGTCGAACAGTTGCAGGCTTGCAGACTCCACTTTGAGATCATCAGGGACCCGAGCAGTCTTCAGGAGTCGCTCCACATTCTCTATCCATTCATCGGCATAGAGAATGTCTTCAGTTCCATAGAATTCCAGGGGTTTAAGGTTCTTGAAGTCTTTGGCACTTCCTGGCCTCTTTAGTGGTGACTCCTGGGACCGAAGAGCTTCTGAAAGGCTGGTTCATAAAAGTGCAGTCTGTTCTTTCTAGGATTCTATGAGTCCCTGGAACACTCCGAGTAGCTGTGCCCCATCCATAGTAACTGTCGGAGTAGTTGGAGGCGGAGGGAGCGCAAGAGTTTCAGGCACAGTCTGCTCGGCTGGTTCGGATGTGCCTCCTACAGTATTCCTTGTCTGAACCATTCTGAAAGATTAAGGGATAGGAAGATTAGCATATATTACTTGAAAATCAAGGGCGATAGGAAAATTGATTAGGAATGATATTAAGATTTGAAATAAAGATCCTATTCTGTGAATGAGCTTTTCCTAAAATCCTCAATCTTATGCCATACCTTGTCCTAGGATATTACCCTATTTAGGGATACTAGACCTGCATGGGCCAACATAAAAATGTGTCATGACCCGCACCCGAAAATTCGGGCACGAGTACGTGGGTACGTCCAGCCTACGCCGCAGAGTCGACGGTAGTACGCTGTCTAGGTCATATCCACAGTTAAATAACATCTAGCTCATTCACAAATAATGAAATAGGCAAAGATAATAATAGGAAAAGAATGCTAAGATTTCAAATGAAATAAATGTGACAACAGATCCAAAGTTTAATACAGAATCCAGAAATAAAATTGGGGACAAACCCGATTACTAAGATAAAAGAACATAAATAAATAGCTACTGCTAACTACTCCGCAGAAGTAGTCTCCTGGGTGGGAACTGGCTCCTCATATGTGTCATCTGCTCCCTCATAGGGGCCATAATAGGTAGGGACAAGGTCCTAATCATCGCCTAAATCAACGGATCCAGTCAGGAATAGAGCAAAGTACACAATGCACAACAAGATTAAACTAAATATTTATGACAATTAGAAAAGAAACTGACTAAGTATCATATTGAGAATATGCATAAAAGGAGCAACAATAACTAAGAGTTAATGCTATAAACAGGAATATGAGTAAACAGGAATAATATGAGACAGAAAATAAAACTACAATAAGACAACAGGAACTGCAACAAGACAAGAAGCTATGTGTGTGAACTTGTGTTTATTTTAGAATATATAGTTGGCATGTAGGGGTTTATAAGGCTAATCCGGCCGTCATAGACGGCTATTAAACATGAATAATCGAGATCCGGCTGAGGGTACAGTCGCGTACCAACAGCTATTAGTCACGGCAGGGGGAAGGGTAAACTACATGCCTTCTAGTATTCTCCCACCCGACACGAAAAACAAGACATGAACTCCAGTATTCAAAATATGAAATCCAGTATTCTAATACTACGTGTAATCATCAATGGTACTAGTAAAGCAGGGAATTAATTATCACAATATAAAGATTAAACTTTGAAGTGCAGGTACTTGCCTGATGTTTGGATCCAATTATAGTTTTGTATCTCGGGGAAATATCCAGAAATGTATCCAAATGCTGAAATAAACATTACCATCATGTTCAGAAGATATCAAATAGCTAGAAATGCCTATCCTTGGGTCCAATTTGGAGACAAGAATAAAAACGGTAATTTCGGGCCAAAACGGGGTCCACCGGTGGCCCGCTTTGCACCGAAAAATATGTCATGGTCAAAGGTCTCCAAATTCACCAAATTTAGTGTCAACAGGTCAGGAACGATGATACGAACCCAACGAAACTTCCAGAATTGGATTCCGATGAGCCGATCACAAAATCGCCCGTCGAGCGGGAGCCTGTGGGGCCCACGACACACGATTTCGTCAACGTTCTCAGAATCGAACCAAACTTGGGTCACAGGACCAGCGTATCGCTATGAGTCCGATGGTGAAAGTTTTGTTTCGATCCGACGTGTGTACAGGAAGTTATGGCGTGAAACAGAAAAGGCGGATACGGGGCGGTGTCCGCGGATACGCGTTGATCCCGGTGTGCACGCACACCCGAATCGACTTCCGCGAAATCCCACACGTCCGTATCAACGCTGCGCACGTATCTGTGAAGACCGTGCGCGACCAAGTCGTCCCGTTTGGCGGGGCGTACCCAGTTTCGGGGTGAATCGGGTTGATGTTTTCCATGTTTTTGGATCGCGGTGTGCGATCACCACAGGACGCGATGCCCCGAGCGGTTTATCCGGGCACCGAGAGAGTCATACAAGCTTCACAACGTAATTTACGGAATTAAAAACGGGACAACGAGGAGAAAGATATGAGTACCTGAACAGGGCTCTGAAATCCAGAAATTTTTGTGTCCGTGTCGTGTCCGACACGCCGACACAAGAATTGGGATTTAGGGTTTTCTGGATTTGGAGACTGCCGACGGCGGTCCGGCCGGAGGAACGCCGGAGGAGGCTGGGGGCGCTCGTCGGGCTGCTGGGGCGCGGCTGGTGGTCGGCGGCGCGTCGGGGACGGCTCAGGCGGAGCCGACGGCGAGGAGCTGCGGCTCGAGGGGGTTCTGGTGGAGGAGGAGGACGGCGCCGAGGGAGGAGGAAGGAGGGGGAAAGAGGAGGCTGCAGCGGCGGGGCTGGGCGACGGCACGGCGAGGTCAGGGCGGAGCGGTGGTCGGAGCCAGAGACGGAGGTTAGGGTTTCCGGTGGGGAGTGGGGTTTTTATAGGGGAAAGGGCGGAGCGGTTAGGCGGAGGAGGCTGAAAACGCGGGCTGGGGAGCCGGGGACGAGGGTCGTGGGGGACCGGGTCAGCGGGCGGGCGGCGGGTCGGGTTTGTTCGACCCGACCCGACCCGAATGGCAGCGCGGGCTGGGCCGGTTTGGCGGGCCGCGGTCAGGCCCAGTGGGCCGGACCTTAGGAATGGACCGGAAAAATAAAATAATAATAATAATAAATCAATTTATTAAATAAATAAATAATTAATTAATTAATTAAATAGTTTTTAGGTGTTTTAAATTAGGTCTGGGGCCCAATAAATTTCAGAAAAATTACCCTAAGTCCAGTTTTTCATTTTACACCTAAAAATATTATTTCCATGATATTTTAATATTATTTATTAATAATTAAAAAATCATTTAATAATTTTAAAACCTTAATTTTAATTACAGAAAATTCCCAGAAAATTCCAAAAAATTGTGAAAAATCCAAGTTTAATATTTTTGAAAATTCAGGGGGTTTACAGCTGTTGTGCAGGCCGCATGCGGCCATCTGCCTGTGGCTGTGAACCGGTGCCATATATTCAATCTTATGTGGCCTCCTCCTAGGCCGCATGGAACTCACATCAAGATCCGAACGTATGGCATCGTAGTATTTTCCTCTGCCAGAGTTCGCGTGCTGAGTGTTTTCTGTGTCCGACGAGGATACCGCATGGACAGCCTGGGGGGATGCCTGGCGAGTGCCTTCATCAGCAGAGAGAGAGAGGCAAGGAGCGCAAGCTCCGCAGCAGGGCGAGGTGCAGTGGCCAATACTACCCACGTCATGCGGATCTTCAAGTGGTGAGCACCCTTCTGGTTGGAAGAGGCTACCGCATAAGCAGTGGGCGCATAATGTGCGGTCCCTACGGCAAGGAGAGAGACGGGGAGCGACTGCTCTGCAGTTGGGTGAGACATGGTGGCCTTTTCTACCCATGTCCTGTGAGTCTTCTTGGGCTTTGCTTGCCTTGGAGAAAGACTCGCGTTGTCCCCGGAGAGCATGTCATCGAAGGCCTGCTGGTCGAAGCGGACCACCAGCATCCTTTGAGTGGACCCATGCTTGGCTGCGTCGGATTGCACCACAGCTTTCTCATCAGAGGAGAAAGACGTCCCCAGCAGAGTTGTCATCTTGTTCTCCATTAAATTTTAAAGTTCTAAGAGAGCTTGATTTAATTAACAAACAAAAATAGCGTACAAAGAGGTCCTAGGCAGACAATCTAAGTATAAATTTCTTTTCTGGGGAGTGGCGATACAGGGTTAGGAGTGTAACAACTCTCTTTACTCCGTGGATGATCCGATGCAGGAGGAGGAAGCTCTTCTCTCTTGCTTGACTGTAGGTTAGTCGATAGCCCTTCTGTATGGGTGTGGTACCTTACTATTTATAGTCACCCCTGGGCGCGCATGTGTTGGGTCGCATGGATGCTGGAGGGTGCCACGTGTCTCTTCTTAACAGGGTGCAGCTGTAACCGTGAGTAGGCCAAACTGCCACGAGGACGCTTGTTACGATTTTCGTTGCTGAAGATCTGGGTGGTTCTCTTCCTTTGTAGGCGAAACTTGGTCAGCTTGACTCATAGTCCGCACTTGGTTGGAGAGAATCACTATTATCGTAACAGTAAAATTTGGTCTTCATGGAGTCTGAAATACATGTGACGCATGGAGTCTGGGGGCCAGAGATGCATGGACCGCATAGAGCCTAGGACGCATGTGGCCAGAGACGCATGTGACGCACGAAGTCTGGGATACATGGGGCCAGAGACACATGGACCGCATGGAGCCTGGGACGTATGTGGCCAGAGACGCATGGGATGCACGGAGTCTGGGACATATGGGGCTAGAGACGCATGGAACGTACATGGAGTCTGGGACACAAGGGGCCAGAGACGCATAGAACGCATGGAGTCTACGATGCATGAGGCCAGAGACGCATAAAACGCATGGAGTCTGGGATGCATGGGGCCAGTTGTGCTGTACACGTGGCACTACACATCTATCGAGAGTGAAGTTCTGTGCTGACATGAGACTTCTGTCGTTTAGTGTGTTCATGTCTTTTGAGGCAATCAAAAAAATCCTTTTATCAGGATTTTTTTGCCTGAGGCGATCTTATTGACAGGATATCATGTCAAGTCTGTTTGCGGACTGAATTATTTTGGCTGATTGAGACGCATGGACGTCGTCTTGTTGGGCCGCAGGGAGACTCTCCGGCCAGATCTTTTTTGATTTTTCATTTTGGGGCACAGGGTTGCATAGATGCATATTTTTTAAGCTTCTACAATCACCATATCATCAAGTGGAGGAGAATCAAGGTGCACGATGAGCCTTAGCTCACTGAATAATTTCTATACTTTATGGTGTCTGGTTTTTCAATTGTTATGTTCAGAGGCAGACCTAAGTAAAGGGCTTCAGCTCACCCCAAAAAAATTATATTTTTTTCACGTAAAATTTTTTTTTTTTTGGGGGGGGGGTTTATTTGAGTAAGTCCACACCTAGACTACCCTAACCTACTCCAGTTCACCCAAGTTTGAATTTTTAGTTTTGTCCTTGGTTATGTTTAGAATTGTGGATGAGCAGTACTTCTATTTCTGTGTTATTGCAGGTGTTGTAGAAAGCAGTAAAGAAAATGATAAGAAGAGAATATGAGAAGATATGGACTATTTACCAACACTCTCTTCTCATCGTAAAATTTATATACTACCTCTCTCTTGTTAGAATAAACGTAGAAGAAGGAAGAAGAAAATTGGAAAAAAGATCTCTTATTGGTGTAATCACATAGTGGAAAGCAAAGGCCTTATTTATACAATCTAATGAAGGTGTAATACTAATCTCTAACCAATATAGGACTAAAAACAAAGTAAGAATCCAACTCTTTAGTAACCCACGTTATACGACTCCCCATTTGGATGACCACCATCTCTAAGCCTATTTTATCGTTAAAACTTTGCCAGGAAAATCCATTAGGATAAAACCTGTACGAAAGAAAAGAGTACAATTTTTAGGATGACTTAGATAGGTGTTGGACACGCTTAATGTTGCCTCATTAAAATCTTGTCAAAAAAATCCAATGAAAAAAATCCATGACTAAGGAAAAAGAGTATAACGCGTTATAGTCCATACAAAATTTATCTTCCCCTGAAAAAAATTACTCCCCCTGATGATGTTGATCCTGAACAGTCAGCTAATGAAGACGTCGCATTCCAATTCTATGAACTAGTTTCTGAAAAGTGACTTTGGCAACGATTTAGTGAACAAGTCTACTAGATTATCACTTGAGCGAACTTGTTGGACGTCAATATCAAAGTTCTTCTGAAACTCATGAGTATAGAAAAACTTCGGTGAGATGTGCTTGGTCCTGTCTCATTTAATGAATCTACCTTAAATTATGCAATACATGCTGCATTATCCTCATGAATAACAGTTGGAGTATCTGTGGTAGGGAAAAGGTGACAGGAGCTACCAATGTGTTGAATCAACGTCTCAGCCAAATACATTCTCTACTTGCTTCATGGAGAGCCAACATTTCTGAGTGATTTGAGGAGGTAGCAACAATTGCCTGTTTTATTGAACGCAAGAAAATAGCTGCATTGCTATTAAGAAACACATATCCAGTTTATGAACGACCTTTATGGGGATCAGATAAATAAGCTGAATCTGCAAAGCCAACTAGATTCGCGATGTCAGATAAACCACAAGTATAAAATAATTCCATGTCGGTAGTTCTACGAAGATATCTCATCACATGTTTAATGCCATTCCAATGTCTGCGAGTTGGCGTCGAGCTATATCTAGCCAACAGATTGACAAAGAATAAAATGTCTGGCCTTATACATTGTGATAGATACATTAATGTCCCAATGGCACTAAGGTACGGTACATCGGGTCCTAGTACCATTTTATTGTCGTCCGTAGGACGATATGAATCTTTATTGATATCCAAAGATCGAACAACCATTGGAGTGCCAAGGGGATGAGCTTTATCCATATTGAACTGTTTCAATATATTTTTTGTGTATTTGGATTGATGCACTAAAATTACATTAGTGCAATGCTCAATTTGTAATCCGAGACAATATTTTATGTCTCCGAGATCTTTCATCACGAACTTTTTTTCCAGATAGTTTACAGTCTCATTGATTTTATGTCTTGTCCCAATCAAGTTTATGTCATCGACATATACTGCAATTATAGCAAAACCCTCCTTAGATTTTTTTATAAAGACACATGGGCATATAGGATTATTCTCATATCCCTCCCTTTTTATATATTCACTAAGACGGTTGTACCACATTCTTCCGGATTATTTCAAACCGTACAATGAACATCTTAGCTTTATGAAATGTATGTTCTTAGCTTTTGAGCTGTGTAAGTTAAATCCATCTGAGATTTTTATATAGATATCGCTATCTAAATCACCATATAGATAGGTTGTTACAACGTCCATAAGTCTCATGTTCAACTTTTTCTCAACTGTCAGACTTATCAAATAACGGAACGTTGTTGCATCCATTACGGGAGAATTCGTCTCTTCGTAATCAATCACGGGTCTTTGAGAAAACCCATGTACCACTAATCGTGTATTAAATTGAGCGATTTCATTCTTTTTATTTCGCTTTCTTACAAACACCCATTTGTAACCTACCTGTCTGACGTCTTTTGGTGTTTGTAGTATAGGTCCGAATACTCCACGTTTATTAAGGGAATCCAATTCTGCTTGAATAGCATCCTTCAATTTTGGCCAAAAAAAAATTGCCGACATTCATCGATGCTACGTGGTTCAGTGTCATCAATGCCCTTAGATATTTCAGTAGCTACTGAGAATGAGAATATCTCATCTATTGCTATATCTTTGCGATCTCATACATCTCTTGTATATGTATAAAACATAGAGATCTCTTTGCTTTCAGGTACCTGAGCCTCCTCTTGGGCTTGTGTCTTTTCTAAGACAATAACCTCTTCTGGGTTTTCAAAGAGTATGGATCTGTCATTCATAACCTCTTCTTGAGCGTTATGTCTAATCTCCTTAAGAGCGTTACTTGGGAATTTTCTCTTTTTAGGGACTAATTCCTTCGAACCTATAGGTCTAACACACTTCTAGCGTACAGTAGATTCATTAGCCACTCTATTATTTTTCCCTACGGGGATATCAATTCAAGCTGACGCATTTGCAGTGGGCACATGTGATTTAATCACTTTAGCTGCATCAGTAAATGCATCTGGCATTTGATTTGCAATCTCCTGTAAATGCAATATCCTTCGTACCTCATTTAACATTGATTAGTACGAGGACCTAGATGAGACAGAGTGGGATTATCCCACAATGGCGAATGGTTCTGTAAGAACATTCTTTTCTTTCTTATCTCCTCCTAACGGCGAAAATTTAGTCTTATCAAAATGGCAGTCTACGAATCTAGCAGTAAAAATATCACTAGTTAAAGGTTCCAAATATCTAATGATTGAGGGCGAATAAAAACCAATATAAATTTCTAAACGGCGCTGAGGTCCCATTTTAGAGCGTTGAGGAGGAAGAATAGGAACATCGCAACCAAATTTACGTAAATGAGATATGTTAGGTTGATGGCATGTCACAAGTTGTGATGGTGAAAATTCATGATATGCAATTGGCCTAACAATGATCAATTTAGCAGTATGTAATATGGCATATCCCCAAGCTGAAATGGGTAAGTTTGATTGCATGAGTAAAGGCCTTGCTATGTGCTGAAAATGCTTAATCAATGACTCTGCTAAACTATTTGAATATGAGAGACAGAATGTTCAACTTATTCCTACGGAAGCACAATAATCATCAAAAGTACAGAAAGTGAACTCAGCTGCATTATCAAGTCGAATCGTTCTAACATGTTGGTCAGAAAAATGAGTCTTAAGCTTAATCAACTGAGAAAGTAGCTTGGAGAAGGCAAAATTTCTAGATGAGAATAAGGAAACATTTGACTATCGACTAGAAGTATCTATTAGAACCATAAAATACCTGAAAGGTCCGCTAGCAGGATCAATTGGTCCACAAATATCACCTTGTATTCTCTGAAGGAATTGTGGTGATTCAGAAGCTATTTTGAGAAGTGAAGGTCTTGTAATGAGTTTACCCTGTGAACAAGCTATACACAAATATTCAGTAGGAAAGGAAAGACTTTGGTATGATAAATTATGCCCATTGGTATTGTTGATGACATTTCTCAACATAGTCGATTATGGATGACCCAATTTGTCATGCCAAAGGATTAGATTTCTTGGATCCTTTAGCCTTTTGCTAGTGATGGGGTGATATTCTACTACCTTCAGAGTAGTTTGATATAGCTCCGAGAAGATTAACTTGCACTTTTCTAATGTGAGCTTATTGATTCCAACATTAGAGGTGATACAAAGATACTCTTTGCTATCATCGTTCATAGTTTCAACATGAAACCCGTTCATTCGAATATCTCTAAATCTGAGTAGATTTCTATTAGATCTACTAGAGAATAATGTATTTTGAATGACTAAATGTGTTCCATTTGGCAACACAATATCGGCCTTACCATAACCTTCTATAATCTGTACGGGTCCAGCAATGGTGGTCACCTTGGCAGTGTTTGAGGCATATGTTATGAAAAACTTTCTAGTTTTCAATATAGTGTGATTTGTTGCACTATCTATCAATCATATGCCATCATCATTGTCCATACCTTTCAAAAACAAAAATTATTAATATATTAATATGCTACTAAATGGTTAAACTTGACATATTATCAATTATTATAACTTGATCTAAATCTAAATGAAACTGCTTCAAAGAAAGTAAACTACCTAGACTATTGATCATATAATAATAAATTTTTTCAAAGTGGAAAGTAAATAAACTTATATAAGCATACAATAACTATTCATTGACTTCGTCTATCATGGCGTTGAACTGGTCTTCCAAAATTGCGTTCCTCTCCTTATCTTGAAAGAAATCATTAAAATCCATGTGTGTTATACCCTCCATAAGATTAGTCTCCACACCCTTTGAGGCTTCATACTCGTCCACTTTCTTTTGTGAGGTGCGACAGTTTCGCATCCAATGACCAGCTCTTCCACAATTTGTAAATATCAGTTGGAGTAGCTGGATTGGGAATTTGGGCATTGTTTCTTCGAGGATTAAATCTCTTATTTTTTAACTGTGTATCGTTCCTTAGATCCGAATTGTAGCCATTTCTTTGGCTTCCACGGCGTCCATGCCCTCTACCTCTGTGATTTCCTCGACCCCTAGTATTGGTCACATTTTTTCGAGTACTAGTCGCATTCACTTCAGCTGAAATTGGTACAGACCCAGTTGGTCTACTAGTGTGGTTTTTGATTAATAACTCATTATTTTTCTCGGCCACGAGTAAGACAACAATGAGTTCGGAATACTTTTTAAAATTCCTCTCCCTATACGTCTGTTGTAGGGTCATAGTAGTCGCATGAAATATGGTGAATATTTTCTCTAGCATGTAATGTTCTGTCACTTCTTCACCACATAACTTCAATTGTAAAGTAATCCTGAACATAGCTGAATTATAGGCTACAACTGTCTTATAATCTTGAAAACGTAGATTGAGCCATTCATAGAGTGCACCTGGTAGTATGACCATTTTTTGGTGATCATATCTTTCAGCTAGAGAATTTCATAGCACGAAGGGGTCCTTGACTGTTAAGTACTCAGCCTTGAGATTATCATGAATATGAAGTCTTAGAAAAATTAAAGCCTTCGCTTTATCTTGTGCAGATATTGGCTTATCAGCCACAATTGCGTCACCTAAACTTTTGGCTTGAAGGTGCAATTCAGCATCCAATCTCCAGTTGAGAAAGTTCCGGCCTTCTAAGTTTAGAGGCTTTAAATCATGCTTTGTGAGGCTCGACATATTGCTATTACTGAAGTGGAGAATCCGCAAATGGCGGCTTCACTGAGATGCTCTATCTTATTTTCTCCCGTTAGAGCTTCGTGCTGATAACGTGTTAGAATAAATGTAGAAGAAGGAAGAAGAAAATATGAGAGAATATCTCTTATTGGTGTAATCACATAATGGGAGGCAAATGCCTTATTTATATAACACAATGAAGGTGTAATACTAATCTCTACCCAATGTTGGACTAAAAACAAAGTGAGAATCCAACCCTTTAGTAACCCACATTATATATATATATATATATATATATATATATATATATATATATATATATATATATATATCGCAAAGTTTGTCTACCACTTAGGCCATCTCAATCCATCCTATATATATCGCAAAGTTTGTCTACCACTTAGGCCATCTCAATCCATCCTCAAAAATTCTCTTAATCTGAGGACTCAAAAAGAAATATTCATATATTATGCGATCCTTGAAATTTTACATCTCCAACACATCGATCTTCAAATAATAAACAACCATTATTTATTTCTACATAAATTTATTTCTTCACAACTATTTAATATAATCATATATATTAACGTTATATTATTAATATTATTTATCGAGATAATATTATATTAATTTATATTATTTATATTAGTTAATAATATTTAATAATATTTATCCAACTCCAACCCACTAACTTTTTTTCTATAAAAAGGATGCATACCACCACTCATTTCATCATCCACTTCTTCATCCAATTTTTATTTTTTATTTCAATACCATCTTTCTTCAACAATGAACTTTGGAGTCAGTCCATCTCATGTACTATCTTCATCTAGCTCATCTGATGAAGATAAGGAGCTCGATTATATTGTAAATGAAATTACAACTATCAAGCACCAAGATGATATGGTATTTCATTAATAACAAATATATTCAATATTAGATTATATTTGAAGATCTCAACAAGAATATTTTAATAGTATCATTATTAGATTATTTATAATTGTAAATTAGCAAATATGGTAAGTTAATTAAGTTTAGTGTTTAACATATGTAGAATATATTAGTAATTAACTACAACTTGGATGAAAAATGGTCATGAATAGTGATCCTCAAATTTGAGGATTTACTCTCTCCTCAAATTTGAGGATCGTTCGTGCTATCCTCAAAAAATTTGAGAATTTTTTTTCATTTTGAAGATGGATTGGAGATGGATTTTGAGAAGAAGTCCTCAATTTAAGGTTTGAGGGCTTGGGTTGAAGATGGCCTTATGTCCAACAAGAGACAGTCCAGGGAAAGCATCGACAAGAAACATAATATGCAGGGAAGCAATGACAACATTTTAGAGAAGACTGTGACATCTGGAATAATTTCATTACATCCTGATCCTGGAAAACAATATATCCATTCTGAATTGGTTCTTACCAGCTTGTTAATTATTCCAGAATCCGTATCCACAATTCCAGAATCTGTATTCACTAGTATGGTGATTGTACCTGTTGTTCTGTGGAGACTAATGTGGATGGAAGCTAATTATATAGTACGTCTCTTATTGTCGAATAGACAAGGCTATGCACATTTTTCATAATGATTGGAAGCTAATTATATATATTCCTTTTTTTTTTGGGAGCAGGCAAGGTTTAATTCTAACTTTATTGGTACATTATGTTATAAAAGCCTCGTTTTAGACTATTCGATTATATTTTGGACATCCTTACTTATTATAAGATCAAGCAACACCTTGTGGTGAAGCATATGCAAGAATATTGATCTTTTCCCCTGTTTTCGCATTCCAATCGTCGCACACCTTAGTAAAACATAAACATAACTATAATCTTGAAGGCTACTCTCTCTAAAATGGTCATAACTATAATCTTGAAGTCTACTCTCTCTAAAATGGTCATATATATATATATATATATATATATATATACACAAAAGTATCATGTTGTAAGATTATGGCAATAGAGAGTATAGCAATATATATTTTTGTTGTAGAGACAATCTACAACAACAAAACCTTTATCCCAAACTTTTTGGAATTCGTTGTTTGAATTCTTTCTTCCATTCAGTTCTGGTAAGGGTCGTTCCCTCTAAACCACTAACAAAACTTAAAGCTAAGTTTTCCAACTCATTTGCCACTATTAGCACACAGAAACATCAGCAAGAACTTTAACAGCATTCTTTCTCGTCACCTAAACACTTTCTATTATGTTGATCTGAAGCAGCAATCAGCCTCCTCTGACAACATGCATGCTGACATGCAATGCAACACAGCAACTATAAAGGAAAGTGTAACCTGTGAACTACTAATTGCAGCAAATCATCAGGAGCAGTGACACTTGAAGTTGAACCCACAAAAGCTTATACTTTACAACAAGGCACCTATACTGCTTGATCTCTCGGCCGGAAAAGAACTGACTTAGCTTTTGTACATTTTCATTGACAATAATGAAAAGAGGGGCCCTTCCATCCACCACCGGAGGATTGACTGAGCACTGTATGTAAATAAATCAATGATCACAGAGCTGGTCAAGCACAACACTGGATGTCACAGCAGGACCAGTTGTAGTCCTTCCTGGACCCTCTTCCTCGTTAACCACCACCACCACCGCGTGCAGGCCTTCCAGGCTCCCATTTTCATTGTCACTCCTGCCACCAGGATTGGCAGCATGGTCATTTCGGGTGACAGGACGGAGCAGCCCCTGCAAGCGAAGCAGGTACCTCTGACCTACGGGCTGTTGTGTCTGCACGAACCGAACCGTGGCTGCTGTTGTCAGTTCGCCACTGGCGGAAGATGGCCTGACAGCAGACTCTGGTCGGAGGTTGGAGAGGGCACTGAGATCAAGGTTGGGAAACACAGAACAGCGGCATCTTGGGCACTTCACGTTTAAGCGCAGCCACTGGTCAATGCACTCCACATGAAAGTTGTGGGCACAAGGAAGACCACGTACCTGCCATCAGAGAAATCTGAGTTGTCAGTTGTGCAAAGGACTGACCAGCACTCATAAAAATATCATTTATGTAGCTTATGCAGGCTTTCAGATGAAAAAATGGTCTAGAGATGCTATATATATTTTTACTGGGCTCAAAGAGTAAAAGTGGGTCCGTCCCCACATTGTGCCATCGAGAATTATGGATAATAGTTTTATCCTTGCTTATCTGTTGTGATAGAGGAATCAAACTGGCTGCTGTATACATAAATCCATGTCTCATTAAAAATGGGTCCGGCAATGGACCACAAAACCATGAAGTCGCTACAAAAAAAAAAAGAATCATGTGATTCTTATCACCAGATATAGACCATACAACTGCATCAAACTGTTTCTAGGAAAACTAGGGGTAAAGAGTGATTTTCATGAAATCTACAAAAGCTTGCTAAATGGAAGACCTGCCAGCTGAAAACAAAACTTTTCAAGCCACCAGGAAGAGAGTACAATATCGTGAGAGAGCATTTGTATTGGAAAGACAATTATCAACCAAAAAGAACAGTTAAATGCCAAAAGAACATCCTAAATAGCATGCTACTACTTAGAAGTAAGAAGCAGAAAGGTACTTTGCTTAGTAGGTCCTAATCCCCATGGTTATGCCTATCGAGCATAAACAAATGGAATCCATTATATATGAATAAACAAAAAGGACTAGAATATCATGCCCATTGAGCATAAAAAATATAGCAGGTTCGGTGGAAGAAAGAAATAAGATTCCCACTATTCACCTCATTTCCCACGCAAAATTCTTCAAGGCATATCGGACATTCACTGCAATCAGTTGGAACGGCCTTAAGCCTGAATTTTGGTAGTTCTTGAATGAGGGCCTCAACTGCTTCTCTCTGCGAAAAGTTGACAAAGCTATAGTGAAATTGGAGGGTACAAGAACTAATCAAAACTAGCATCTAAACTGTTCATATTAATATTGGAAGAAATTCAAAAAAGGAACACGCCATTTCTACCCTACTAAAGCTTTTATACAAATTAAAAACGAAGTGGAGAATAAAGGATGATCTTAAATCTACCTTTTTGGGGATTGAAAATATAACACTAAAGGATTTCTATACTATATTAAAGAACAAAGACAAGACTCCCAAATCTGTGAAGAGAAAATATCACCAATGCACGTTAATATAAATGGAGGTCTAAACTGTCGGATAAAAGATGTCATGTATCAATTCAATTGATTATTGTATTTTCTATATATAATACATTGTTACAAAGGGAATTTGATTTGAGATTAATAACATCATGCATATATGAATAAACTGAACACAATAGGAACAATAAGAAGCGTCATCAAGTATTTCATGACAAGTTCATCATAAAGTGGATAGTTAACAATGTTACATCAAAAAGAATGGTTAACAATCAATGTGAACAAACAGTGAGGTGACACTAAAAATCATTTCCTGGTACAACAAAGAAAAGCCTGGGGGTCAGCTGTTTGAACCCTCGCTTCCATTTAGCACTGTTAACGGCCATGTCCTCTATTAGACTAACAAAAACCATATCGTTCCTTAAAACTTCAATCCATGCTTGCTTAGGTCTATCTCTAGTTCTAGCGGCTCCTTCAACTAATATCTTATTGCGCCTCCTTACCGGAGCTATCTATTGGTCTGTGTTGTACATGTCTAAACCGCCTAAAGACAATTTTCTCTCCTCCTCAATTGGTCATAGCATTTCAAAAACATTTCCTGGTACACATTCTAATTTTTAAACGGAATTAAAACACTTCAAAACAGAGGTGAAAAAATCCTCAACAAGAGAACAAAGTATAGAGAGAATAAGTCAAAATGAAATACATAGAGAATTATAAATAATATAAAGCTCCTACTTCCTATGTTTTAGGAAAATCAGTTGTCCAAATTGTTGAAATGTCTGGAGCCATTAGATCCCATAACCAAAGATGTTGCATGATGTTTAGATACTCGAAGTCAATGGACACAGAAAGAAGATGCTCGTCCAAACTCTAAAGTAGAGGGGTTTCAGATCGAAAAAGTTGAAAGGGTTTCAAAGGGTTATATAGATATTTGGTTGAGCTTTAGATTTGTAAGGTCATATTATAAACTTTACGGACGATACTTATCATGCAATTATATGGGTGATACTTACCATACAATATAGAAAGTGTATCAATAAGCTAAGTTGTCCCCTACGAATCATTCAACAAAGCATCATTTATATGTTGCATCACATGTACCTTATCGAAAGGTACATATCGACGTGGCTATAATATTAAATGATAGTTCTCTGTGCCTTGCGGTGAATTCAAAAAGTACTTACCTGAGTTGCTGACAAATAAAGTCCTGGATGATATGCTGTATCTTGGCTCAGCCCTCTCATTTCCTGGCCAGCAGCTTCGAATGCCCAATCAGGCACACGAATCATATCAACCAAAACCTGAAATGATCAGTATGCTAATTATTGCATCTGCATGATTAGAAATAAAAACAACTGAAAGAATAAATTTGTTTTACAGCAAATCACTTCTTTCGTTCTATTCATCACCAAATGCTAAAAGAATAGGGGGCATTGGACTATTGATGCGCATTACAAAAGTAGAGAAAACATCAGAACAAGGAATCTTCAATGCATCTTCAAAACTCATCCTAAAAGGGTTCATTCATACCAAGCTTAGCATCAGCCAATTGGTAACATACCAGGGGAACCACCACCCACCTTAACCCTCAGACCTGCCTTTTCCTACTAACATATATAATCAATCTAGTGGCTTTATTAAGTTGTAGTAACTTACTCTCAAAATAGTTTTTGGATTACATAAAATAATTATTTTATTTTTTCGTGAGCCACTAAGATCTTGAAAGCAAGCATGGTATGAATGAAACTGACCCAGGTATCCTGAACCACAAAATTTGGGGTTCATTTGCATGGATCCTCATGTTCCATTCTTGTCAACAAAATAATTATATTTGTATGAATGTAGGGAAAACATGAATCCACCAGGAAACTTTAGGCCCTAAAGCAAATGGGTAGAAACCTCACCCCATATTCTGAAACTGGAATTCCATGTTGAGCACGCTGCAGATGAGCTTGCCTTCGTGTTACCCACTGCCAACACCACCAAGCAAAAAGTTAAGTTAGATGCTTACCATGTCAAGATACAGATAATAATGACATGTTTAATTCAGAAACTAAATCATACTTGCGTTAACAATGGGCATAATGTAAGAAGCAAATAACAAATTTGTGTGTCGGTGAGGGTGGGTGGGTATGACGGTGTTTCTGCAATTGTCGGGTGAAAGATAACTCCAGAATACAAATCGTGAATGAGATATTGGGGTGTTACCGTGTGGGTGATAGATTTTAACGGTTTCGTGTTCCTTAACGTAATGGAAAGAACTATCTAAAAACTCTCAGAGAGTTGGAAAAAGAATCACATATAACTATATGCATGGTAGTTCATACGAAAGAAAAAAAAAACTATTGGCATATGGCATGAAACTCATCCTAAAAGGGTTGATGCTTGAAAAGAGCAACAGTGGAACCTGCCTTCAAATTTTAGGCTACCAGCTGGAAGACAACAGAACAGGTAGGTCATACATAGCAAGTCTTCAAATTGACTGTAAGTTGGAATCTACATTCATCGTAATCAAGTGCTCACAAAATTGAAGAAGGTTTGCATATCTACGCATTCTTGGCCATCAATGAACAGGAAAAAAGAATGTAAACAACAAAGAAATTAGCACCTTTAGGAAAAGAATAGAGGAAGGATAGGAAATTTGACAAGAAGAAACAAAAGAAAAGGATAGATCTTTCCAGAGAAAAAACCCTTCCCTTTCTCAATTAGAGAGGACTAGTTTTTGGCCATTTGGTCAAGCCAGTCACTAGTAGGCATACTAGTACATGCTGCCATAAATGATTGCCCAAACCCCAGCAGCAACAAGCATGATTACATAGCGATGAAGCTTCCTAAAATACGTTCACGAACTAAGAAATAACAATGCTAAGATAAAACAATCAATAGATTTGGTATAAAATCTTGCTAAAATCACCTTTGCACCATAAGCTAATGAAACTATAAACGGCCATATAGCCACGAATCAAGGTAGTCAAAGGCGCAAATATATATATATATATATATATATATATATATATATATATCGGATTTATACATTGATAAACATGTGTGTTTCAAATTCCCCTGTGTCTATGTTGCAATCATTTTGAATTGAGCGAGTGAAAGAGAAAACAGTAAAGAAAAAGTACAACAGTTCAAAAAACAGTCTAAACATGTTATTTTTTTCACATGATTTTCAAGACACGTCTTAGCTATTCCAAGGCGCTCAGAAAAGGCGCGCCTTAGGTGCGCCTTAAGAATTACGTCCCGCCTGGAGTGCCCTGAGACACTGCCCCTGCGCCTAGGAACAAGACGCGCCTTTGACTACACTGCCACGAATAGATACTAATAGTTGTAAATGTATAAGATAATTTCTCAAAGATAACTTAATCAATCCTTTTGATAAAGTTGTTCGACTGTTGGGAAATATTTCAACGGGCCCACTGTCTAATGTAAAAATGTTTATAATGAAACTCATCAATATATGCATTCAGTATCACTTCAAACTCAATAATTATTGTCATCAAGAGTCAACAACATAAAGAGCAATATTGTTGTTACCGAACAACTAGAATACAACATTATTGGATGATAATATGGTAAATGACAAGAAAACATATTGTTGATTGTTTTACCTCGCCCCAAAAAGACATATAAAGACAAAATAATCCCTTGTCAATTCAAAAGCTAAAATCTAAGCAATAAATTTGCCAAGAAACTAGATGTATGCCTAAACGAACTTGGATTGAGACCGTAAAAGGATATGGTTGTTGTTAAAGATACTAAGGACAGTGCACAATGCTGAATGGAAGAAAATGATTGAAATAGCCATCCCCAAAATTTGGGATAAAGTGTTTGATGTTGTTGTAAACTTGCCGAAGAAATAAACTATCGAAGAATGAATAAAGGGCATCCCAGTCATGTTCTAAAATGCGGTCTAGGAGGCATCCTAGGAGCTAGGTGTCCGGTGCCTGTCCGATGCCAGCCTAGGCGGCCGCCTTGTCCCCTGATGCCCGACTATGCATGTTTTGAGATTGTATAGACTGTTTCTGCAATTTTCAGTAATTTTTTTTGGATTTTTTTGATCTTTTTTTAACCGACTAGATCTAAGTGCCCGCCTAGGCCGGCTATGCGCTAGGCGCCGAGTGCCCGCCCGACTAGCTAGCACTTTTCACAACCTTGATCCCAATGCATCAAGGCTCCAGCTAGGCAGGGCCGTGGGGAGGGTCAAATGTATGCAGAGGACAAGTGATTATTAAAAGTAATTCTAGAGGCTAGAGTAGTTGAAAGGATAACTTGGTAACATTTTGAAGTTTATAATGACAATGTGAAAGTTCACCATAATTGAAGAGGTTCTGTGTTATGAACCTAATAAGAATATACCCAGGATAAGATGAGGGATTGAGGGGGTGTGGAGATGTAAACTGAAGACCCACCGATGCACAACTTCCAAGTAATATCCTAATAGCATATTAACCAAAAAAGATGCCAAAAGTAGGGTAGATCGCCCAACATTAATTGAGGCAATAAGAAGGATAGAGATTATGAAAAACTTGGTTTTTGTGTGTGTGTGTGTGTGTGTGTGTGTTTCACTGTTCTAAAAGGAACGCCTAGGCGCTAGTTACCTGTTGTCCGCCCGATGTCCACCTAGGTGCCTGCCTAGCCCCCTTCCCCCGGCACCCGACTATGCATTTTTGGGATTTTATGGACTTTTCTACAATTTTCAGTAGATTTTTAATTTATTTTATTAACCGCCTAGATTTAGGCACCCGCCTATGCGCTAGGCGTCGGGTGTCCGCCCGACTAGCGCTTTTCATAAACTTGGTGTGTGTGTTTTTGTGGGTTTTGGGGGGGAGGGCGTGCGTCGGGTGTCTGCCCGACTTCATAACCTTGGTGTTTGTGTTTTTTTGTGGGTTTTTTTTTTGGTGGGTGGTGGGGGGGGGGGGCGTGTTGGAGGGGGAGTTGTCAGGAGTTCCAGTATCGGTTATCAATTTCGGCCAATACTTAAAACCTTGTTACTTTGATGCTCAGGTAGTCAGAAATAATTCCTTTAACCTTCAGTACTGTTCCTCTTAGGAGATAATTGCAGGACCTTGTGAGTTGGTTAACGGAGGTATCGAACTTACCAACAGAACATTACATGTTTAAGTCATATTGATAACCAATGTAATATAGGTCAAAAGTGTCACGAGATGCTTTGATCTATGTCTATAGTCTAACTGGTACTAATCTACTGAGTTCTCTAATTAACAATAACATCATCGAGGATAAGTGCAGTCATTTCTTTAGAAGGCACACCTTGTATCTCTCTCTCGTCCACACACAAAATGAATAATAAAGAAACTAAGGAATCAATGGAGCAGTACATAGAAATTTATCAGTTCATCGTTTCACAGTTCCTTGGTAATAAATCCTAGCCAATGACTTGAATACTGAGACAAAATAACAAGTCATTTGCAATAGTAATAGATTTATCTTTTAATTTGCTACAAACACTAAAAGATACTCAAGGACCAAAATTAAAAGATAAAAGTTAAACAAAGTACTAACCTTTCCTACAGAAATACAGGCCATACTAACCAGCCCACAGTAGCTGAAAAGCAACCATATAAGGAAACCCCATTTTTGACCTTCCTCGGGCAACTGCAACAGTTAGAAACAAAGCAATGCAAAGGTTGGGTCTAGTACATTAGTCCAGACTATGAAAATGGTAGGTCAAGTGAATGATTCTATATTAATATAGGATAAGGACAAGAAAAAGAAGACATACACAACTTCTTGCACTACAGAACCATAATGTGCCAATCACCGTCCAAATCCAAAGAAATGGATAAAGAAGGAGAACGAGAACTGATAGGACCACAATTCTCCCACAGAATCGAGCATATCGTTGCTGCCACCCAAGATCCCTATGAGTGTATTATAAGACGAACAAGAACTTATATCATTACCAGGCTTGCCAACAGCTTTATCAGCGTAAAATTGTAACAGAAAATTTCTTTGATATAAAATACTTAAACAAAAATAGCATTCTCTTGTCACCTGAATACAATTAATGAAACCGCATGCATCATTTCACACATTAGGGCAAACAGAAGATAATGCTCTCTCAACAGAGCAATACAAGTAACAATAACAACAACAACAAAAAATCCTTTATTTGAAATTTTGGAATCTGCTGTGCAATACTAGTGCACGAATGTACATTTCATTTCCAAACAAAATATAGTACACCGTATTCCAAAGGAAAGCAAGGCTACCCTGCTGTCTTTGTCTCGATAGCCTTTAGTTCACTACATAAATTTGGTATTACCAATCATGTAGGCCATGCATCTTAGGGTGCATTACAGCCCATTTATGAAATGAGAACAACACCTGCAACAAAATGAACTAGGAAATTTTGGAATCTTCTGTGCAATACTAGTGCACGAATGTATATTTCATTTTCAAACAAAATATAGTACCCCGTATTCCAAAGGAAAGCAAGGCTACCCTGCTGACTTTGTCTCGATAGCCTTTAGTTCACTACATAAATTTGGTATTACCAATCATGTAGGCCATGCATCTTAGGGTGCATTACAGCCCATTTATGAAATGAGAACAACACCTGCAACAAAATGAACTAGGAATTTGTCTTTATTGACTTAATGGAAGTTCAAGGTTGGATGATTGAAATCAACCTCGCCAAACATGCCTAGAGATGAAGTACATTTAAAGAAATTTGATGGAAGAAATTTAAAGGTTGGGTGTGCTTTGTATGCACTATAATGGAAAGAAATTTATATTTCCATCCAGATAATTGTGGTATCTGTTTATTTTGCGGTTGCCAAACATGCCCACAGATACCTAGTTCATTTTTCACTTCCACTTTCACTTTGCTAAACAGATACCAGTTTGCTTTCATAGTCTTGAAATTGCAAGGTTGGGTGTTGTCATAGCCGTATCCAATAATACAGAATTATTCAATTTGTTTTAATTATTATTACCTTTAAAAGAAAAAATTATTTTAACTATAATCAATTATTAATGTTTTATCATAAAGAAAGGGATTTAATATTGTAATTAGATGGATTTTTTTTATATATATGAATATTAGCATATATATATGAATATTAGCATAAAAGTCATGGGTTAAATTTTGCAATTTCAAATTTGTACATAGACACCTCTTATGCCATTTGTTATGGTGCATGTATAAGGAAGGACAACTTGACATTTCACCTACTTTAGTAATCATCATGTTGAATAATTTTTTGTTTATTTTATTATTTAGTACTTTCTTTATTTAGAGAAAGAGAGAGAGAGGGAAACCATTCTCTTCCCCCTCTCTTGTTCCAACTGACAGCCCCCTCTCATTTCTTTACCATCTTCTTCTTCGTACTACTTATTCTTCTTCAAGAACTCCTCACCATTTCTCCTCCCACTCTCTTTCGATCTCTCCATCTCTCTTCCTCCTCTCTTTGCTGCTACTATTGATGCGGCTGCTGTTGCGGCTGACGTGCGCGCCGACGACCGCCGGCGGCCGGTCTGGCACCCCCGACCTCCCACTCTCCGATCACCATTATCACACCCTTTGGGTGATCTTTTCCTAAGTTATACTTGGAAAGGACTTAAGGGAGGATTTAGATCTAATTTTTCCAGATTGAAAATCAAATCTAATGCAAGCCCTCAACCATTTTCTCTTGATTTTGGTTTATGAATTCCTTAATTGCTCTTCAATTAGGAAATTATATATATAAATTTCTAGAAAATTGTTGTTTAAAGATTGAATGATTTTGGATATATATATATATATATATACACACACACTTATTGTGTTACGGAATGGGAAAAGAGATTTGTATGTCCTAGAGCTATGATACCGACACATGAGAGTTTGGACACACATTTTCTTGAAGGAGTGGATAGTTAAATTTTGTTGGTATATGTTCGTGTCTATGTTGACATGGAACAAGTATATATATATATATATATATATATATATATATATATATATGTCCTTGTTGTATGTGTTGAAATGGTATGGCTAAATGTCCTAATAGTGTGTAATGGTTGTTGAATTTGTATTAGAGAGTTGTATGTGTTGAAATGGTATGGCTAAATGTCCTAATAGTGTGTAATGGTTGTTGAATTTGTATTAGAGAGTATATATATATATATATATATATATATATATATATATATATATATATATATAATGATGTTTAGATTTATTATGAGCATAGTGGTCACAATGACATGATTATTTTTAGTACAAAACGACAAATGGTAGGATATGGTAATGGAAGAAGGATTAATATGTGGTGATTGTTTTAGTACCACGACAACAATTTTTTTTATATATAACTGTGGACAATTATGTATATAGCACCTATACTTAAGAATTTACTAATTCTAGTCAAGGTTGTAGAACACTTAGCATACTAAGAAATTTTCAAATCCTAAAGTATAGACGCGGGCCGTAAAGGTAAATTAAGTCTGAAAATATTTACTTTGTTCTAAATTCGGTCTTTCAAGAAAATTAGACAATATGGAAGCTTTGATAGATCTAGCCTGAATTTTTGGATATGAGAATTCAGCATATAGACCAGTTAGAATCCTTCCTAAATACGTTGGATACTTGAAAATATGTTTCTTTTACTTCAAGTTTTTTAAAGATCCAAAAGTATAGTTTTCTTAAAAATGTTTCCTTAAGTTAATTTAAGTTCAGCATATACCTTTAAATTGGAATAATTATCTTTGTTATTTACGGGATATGATTTTGTATATTACTCTTGAAATTATATCCTAGAATGTTAGATATAGTGAGAACCCAAATACTTAGAATATTTCCTTTTGATCACATGAAATATGTTATTGATTTAGAAATATTATCCTAAATTATAGGATGATATATCCTTACGAATATGTTACTTAAGTCATGTTTGAAAATGAATATACAGATATTCGGTTATTGTATTGATTCTTGAATTTTTTTTTATTTTATGTTTATCTTTATCATTCTTGTTAAGTTGGAATTTTGAAGTGAACATTGCAAGTTCGTGAATTACTAGCATTAAGCTATAAATTGGCTAAGGTAAAGACAATGCTTATATTCCCTCTATATTTCTGAAATGATTATATATAACTGCGTGTGATTACCGATGATGAGAGTTGCTCCACCGAAGGGGTCGGCGAGCCAAGAAAATTCTACGGAGGGTTGCTCCGGGTATGCTATACAAATTGTGAAAATTTTGGGTTCCAGAATACAAAGGAGACTGCCGAAATTTCTAAGAAATTCTAGAGATAACCATTTTCGGATAATCCGAATAAATTGGTTAGTCTATATTTTCAAGTTATTTAGCAAGTTACTTGACTTAGGTTCAAACTCTAAAAATCTTAGATTCGGGATTTAGATTTTAGGACGCGTAGGACACACTTGCACGTGCACAAAAGAGTA
Source organism: Iris macrosiphon (assembly GCA_036927795.1). NCBI lineage: Eukaryota > Viridiplantae > Streptophyta > Magnoliopsida > Asparagales > Iridaceae > Iris > Iris macrosiphon. Next base: position 306,798,806 of record JAYESA010000005.1, read on the forward strand.
ACATAATTTCTCAAATGTATTATATTCCAGGGTAAAAAGTACAACTTCTATGTTTTTGGAATTGTCCTACCAAATGGAATATTACCGTTTTAACGTGATGCCATGAGCACACTAAACGAATATATGTTTGAATATTAAATGTCTCCGCTACGACGGAACAATTATCGAACTGTATCCTCGTAAAGCGTGTGGTGATTGACACACAAAATGAGATACGAATCGGACCTGTAATTCAACTTAAAATTGTATGTTAGATAGGAATGTTTGTGAAATTGTAGATTTTTATTGGGTGAGAGAACATTTGGATCACACCGTCGAACTCTTGTAATAAACATTTTTTAAAAAAATTGTTCAGAAGTGTCAACATCTGCATGGCCATGCGATGGTTCGAGGTAGGACACACTTGCACGTGCACAAAAGAGTAATATAATTTCTCAAATGTATTATATTCCAGGGTAAAAAGTACAACTTCCATGTTTTTGGAATTGTCCTACCAAATGGAATATTACCGTTTTAACGTGATGCCATGAGCACACGAAACGAATATATGTTTGAATATTAAATGTCTCCGCTACGACGGAACAATTATCGAACTGTATCCTCGTAAAGCGTGTGGTGATTGACACACAAAATGAGATACGAATCGGACCTGTAATTCAACTTAAAATTGTATGTTAGATAGGAATGTTTGTGAAATTGTAGATTTGTATTGGGTGAGAGAACATTTGGATCACACCGTCGAACTCTTGTAATAAACATTTTTTTTAAAATTGTTCAGAAGTGTCAACATCCACATGGCCATGCGATGGTTCGAGGTAGGACACACTTGCACGTGCACAAAAGAGTAACATAATTTCTCAAATGTATTATATTCCAGGGTAAAAAGTACAACTTCCATGTTTTTGGAATTGTCCTACCAAATGGAATATTACCGTTTTAACGTGATGCCATGAGCACACGAAACGAATATATGTTTGAATATTAAATGTCTCCGACGGAACAATTATCGAACTGTATCCTCGTAAAGCGTGTGGTGATTGACACACAAAATGAGATACGAATCGGACCTGTAATTCAACTTAAAATTGTATGTTAGATAGGAATGTTTGTGAAATTGTAGATTTGTATTGGGTGAGAGAACATTTGGATCACACCGTCGAGCTCTTGTAATAAACATTTTTTTTTAAATTGTTCAGAAGTGTCAACATCCGCATGGCCATGCGATGGTTCGAGGTAAGGCTTGGCCCACTGCACTTGAGGGTTTTTGAGCATTCACTCAAGTAATCCGACACTTGATAGGATTTTTGAGCATCGACTCAAGTAATCCGACCTTGATAGGGTTTTTGAACATCGACTCAAGTAATCCAACACTTGATATAAGCCGGCATATAATGACCGATGTGAGGTTAAACTCACTACACTTGTCATTGGATCCGAACTCTTAAAAGAGATTAAGAAGTTCGACAATTGTGTATATCCAATGTTATTATGTTCCAAATTCTTGGAAAAATTCAAGTAATTCAAAAATTGTTTATATTATTGTCAAGAAAATAGGTGTTCTTGTGATCCAAAAAAAGCGTTCTCTAAATTGCATTTGTATATTTGAAAATTGTTTGTGAATGTGCTTGCGATTTGTGATTTGGACACCAAGTAGAATAGGATTATAGAAAAGCGTGTGGATTATGATTTGGACGTTAAGTAGAATGAGTTTTTAAATGAGAGTCGGAACATCTATTTCGGGATTTCATTATAAAAGTTGGCACACCCTACTTCATAATTCACTAAATTGTATCTAAGGAATTTACTATTCCATTTTCTATCATGAAATTCGATAATCAAATCATTTCCAGATTCTCATTTTTATTTTATTTTCTCCGTCCGTGACTGAGGACTTCCATGTCGTTTGACGACCTAGTATTGTTCACTAGATTTTGTAGAGAACATCTTCAAGGAAGCTACCGCTGTGCCTTGACAGGGAGCTGGAGGACAAGAACAATATGTCGCACCGGAAGACGATTGAATTGGAAGCAGAATTTTATTTTCACCATGTAATAAGCTATTAAGGTGATTTATGTATATTGGGATAAAAGTTGTAATTGAGTAGAATAGCCCATTTCCTATTTATAGATTTAGAATATTCTTTATCAAGAATATTATTTATTGTATTAAGCAAGTTGTGACATATAATACACCTATCCTAAAACTTTACAGGCGACAATCGCGAGTATGGATATTGGAGTATTCGTATGTCGTCTAGCCTGGGAATGATTTTACATACTCAACTTGCTGTATTCCGGAAGCGGACGTGACAGGTGCATTTTGTATGCACTATAATGGAAAGAAATTTGATATTTCCTTCCAGATAATTGCGGTTGGCATAACCCCCCATCAAGAATCTCTAGGAATAAGAATTTCCATGAGCATCAAATTCCCACCACATGATGAATACAATTCCCATAAATTTATCTATTACTTCGATTGTAACTCCAATCTCCCTCACAGGTCGAGGTAGAAACGCGAAACTCCTAAATTTACTTTCTCCTCTCTTTTGTTCATCCTCCTCTCCTCCTTCCTTAAAAAGCTTGACATGAATCCTCACCACGACAATCCGTCTATCATACGCAACCTATGTTGTACTGGACGCTAGACGAGGCAAGGCGACAGCCCACCCGCCTCGCCTTGGCGCGCCTAGGTGTCCGCTTACAAAAAAACAATTATGTATATAAACAGAAAAACTATGAGCTATAAGCAATATAAGAAGAGTAATAAGCAATAAACATTAAACAATCAGCATTAAGCAATATAAGAAACAACAAATATGAAATAACCAATATTCAACATCAAGTGAATTTTTCCCCCCGACTAAACTGCCTTTTCTTTTCCTATGGTCGACCCTAGACGGGCGCCCTTAGGCGAGCATCGCCTCACCCAATGAATTTTTCCCCAGGTCAAAGCGAGCCCCCTCCATCCCGCACGCCTAGGCCGCCTAGATGTCACCTATGACAACATAGTACGCAACTATCTTGGCGGTTCTTTGCAGCTTCTTTTTCTACTGCCCACCACCCCTACCCATCCACCACCCCCTAACCCAAGTTACAAATATATTATTTGAAATAAACTACAACATAACACGTAGTAAAAGCTTCTCTAGATGGCATAGTTCTTACAAACCCATTCCAGCAGCGAGTCCATTGTCCAGAAACATCAGCAACCGGAAGACAAAAACCGTTGTATAGTCAACCTGCACAAAAGGAAAATTTTGTAACAAAAAAAATGAGCAATCCCCAACAGTTAAGCACCGAAGCAAAATCCAAACTTTAGGGCAAATTCCGTTACCACGATCCATATGTGCAGCGGATGCACGCAGAGATGGTACCGCTTCCAGTTGATCGACACGATTATTCTATCAAAATTCTGTCAAGAAGCACAAAACTAGATGGAAAAAAAATCTACTAAATCAAAGTGAAGTAGAGGATACACGCTGGTGGCGAGCATCGACAGGAAGAACCCATCGTACCTAAACAATCAAGATGAGTAAAGAGAAACGAGTCAAGAAACCCTAGATTTCGCCGATCGATGGTCGAATTGAAGCGAGAATCGAGAACTTACCACTTGAAATCGACGCCTCGCATTGCCATGGGAGCCACCGATCGGTCGATCGGAACCCTAGATTTCGTTGTTCATTGGTGGAGAGGAATATATCAGTGGTAGAGGGCTTTAGTGAGTAGGAAAAAAGAGGGGATGTCTGGGAAAGAGATGGAAAAAAGAGGGGTTGGGAGTGAAGAAAAAGAAGAAGAATTAATGATGCAGAGAGATGGAAAGTGAACTGGTGTTCCGCGGGGAGGGCGGTTAGGTATAGCGTAGTGATTCTTCCATGGAGTGGACTGGAAAAAAGTGGGCCTAATATTTATTTATTTATTTCAAAGGTTTTTTATTCTTACAAATCTATTTCTATTTTTTGACACAGTCCAAACTTTCTTTACAACTAAACATATTTTATTCAAACTAGTTCAAATCTTTTTGTTATAATTGTAACAATTTTTGGCAGATCTTCCAACTGTCACATTTTCTATAGTCCTAAAAATGTAGGAATGTCAAAACATAGGACTGTCAAAAAATTTGACATAACTAAATATTTTATGACTGTAGAAAATTATGACAGTCCTACCTATTTTTAGGAATGTCACTAGTCTAAGTAAAATATAATGTACCTTTAGAAATGGTCATTGCTTACTTGAATAACTTTGATATCCTTAACTAAATTTATTAAGTTAATATAGTTAAATATCATGAACTATTATAATGTTGTTGACATTTTACATATGAGAATTTTAGAGTTGGATGATTGCGTAAAGGGTTAAAAAAGACACTTTATAAATTAATGATCAATTCCGATTACGAAGAAAGCTCATCAAATGATGAATCTAATGATGAGACTACTGATGATTCAGTCAATAAGTGTAATGAGAATTGCCAATGCAACGAATGTGTTGTAGATAAAGATATTAATTACTATAAATCTATAGTAGAAATGAATGGGTTATCAATAAATACTTTAACCCTTGATGAAAAAAAAATATTATTGAAACTTTACTAACTGATAATATCAGTCCTGAAAAAAAAATTATAGAAACAATTGGAGAAGAGTCAGATAAGGTTAATACACCTATTCAGACTTCTACTGAAGCCTACAATATGGCTGAAGTAATTTCTCGATATAGAAGCAGACAAGTTAAACATGTCACTATGCAGGAACTTCAGTCTGAAATAAAAACTTTGAAAATTGAGATTAAAAATTTAAAATCTCAAGATCAACAAATCCAGAAAATACTAGACAAGCTGGAACTAGATAATATATCTAGAAAGACAGCTAGATTAATAGACACTGGTGAATCTTCTGCTTTTTCTTCTTGCCCACAAGAACAAGAGGGGGAGAATCAGTCTGATCAAATGGGACAGATAGACTCAGAAGAAAGAAAAAATATTTTTTTGCAAAAAATAGATTTATTTATTACCCATAAATGGTATATTAAAATAAATTTACTCATTAATAATGAGTATTACATAACCAATTTAATTACACTTGTCGATAGTGGAACAGATCTTAATTGTGTCAAAGAAGGAGTTGTTCCAATTAAATATTGTGAACTATCTACTAAGAATATTAGTGCTGCTAATAATAAAGCACTAACTACCCCTTACAAAATTATAGATGTAAATATTTGTAAGGATGATGTCTATATTCCTATACATCTAATAGTTGTAAAGAAAAAATATCAGCATGTTATTCTAGGAACTCCATTCCTAGAAAAACTCATGCCCATTAATGAGATAAATAAGGAAGGAATTACAACTTGTTATAAAGGCAAAAAAAAGACTTTTGAATTTATAACAAATCCAATTGTTAAAATTCTTAATGAAGTTAATTTGAAAGAAAATTATATTAATTTCTTAAAAGAAGAACTTGCTCAGGTTACTATAACCCAGCAATTAAAACAATTGAAAATCCAACAAAAATTTAAACAAGTCGAAGAAGACTTTAAGCTACACACTTGTAGTAATATTCCTAATGCTTTCTGGGACAGGAAACAACATATAGTTTTCCTTCCTTATGAGGAATCCTTTAATGAAAAGGATATTCCGACAAAGGCAAGACCTTGTCAAATGAATCAAGAATATCTTGAATTGTGTAAAAAAGAAATCCAAGATTTATTGGATAAGAAATTAATTCGCAAGTCTTACTCCCCATGGAGTTGCACAGCATTTTATGTAAATAATAATGCTGAAAAAGAAATATGTGTGTCTAGACTTGTTATTAATTATAAACCTCTAAATAAAGTTTTAAAATGGATCCGATATCCAATTCCTAATAAAAGAGATCTACTCAATAGAGTAGTTAAAGAAAGAATTTATTCCAAATTCGACCTGAAATCAGGATATTGGCAAATACAAATTAATGAGAATGATCGGTATAAGACTGCATTTGTTGTTCCTTTTGGCCATTACGAATGAAATGTTATGCCATTTGGTCTTAAGAATGCACCTTCAGAATTCCAAAATATTATGAATGAAAAATTCATTCAACACTCTAATTTTATATTATCTTACATTGATGATATATTGATCTTCTCTAATACGATAGAAGAACACTTTAAACACATTAATGTGTTTGAACACTTAGTCATAAAAAAATGGCTTAGTAATTTTTATCCCAAAAATAAAACTTTTTCAACAAGAAATAAGATTTTTGGGACATAACATTGTGAATAACACAATAATTTCAATTGATAGAAGTATTAAATTTGCTTCTAAATTTTCTGATAAAATAACTGATAACAAACAGTTACAGCGATTTTTTGGTGCATTAAATTATGTATCTGAATTCTATAAGAATATCGCTGCTGATACAAAAATTTTGTATCAAAGATTAAGAAAAAATCATGCTTCATGGACTAATACCCATACCGAAGCAGTAAGAACAATAAAACAGAAAGTAAAGAATTTACCCTGTTTACATTTAGCCAATGTTGAATGGTTTAAAATTGTTGAAACTGATATCAGTAATATTGGTTATGGAGGTATATTAAAATAATTAAACCCTAACACAAATAAAGAAGTGTAGTAAGATATCATTCTGGAAAATAGAATAATATCCAGATTAAATATTTAACTATTAAGAAAGAAATTATTTCTATCATCCAATGTATTCATAAATTTCAGGATGATTTACTTAATAACAAATTCTTATTAAGAATTGACTGTAGTTCTGCTAGGACAGTCTTAGAAAAAGATGTTAAAAATTTAGCATCTAAGCAAATATTTGCTCGATGGCAAGCAGAATTAGTCATATTTGATTTTAATATTGAATATATTAAAGGAACTGACAATTCACTTACTGACTTTTTAACTCGTAAATTTTTGCAGGACAATGGGCCGACGAGAAAAAAGGAAGCAACCATGGGTTCCTAGACCCATGACCTCAGGATCCAATGAGCCAATGCAGTATTCCAAGAAAACTGTTCTTAAAAAAGGAAAAACCTTTAATAAAGATATTCAAATTCAAGATGCTGAAGAAGCCAATATTTCTTCATATAAGCAAGCAGTTGAAGTGGAAACAATTTTTACTCAAAACAATCATTCTGAAGAAATTCTTCAATTAGAAAAACCAGATATCCCAATGATGGATGATCCTTGGAAGTTGAAAGAAAAATACTTGAAAAACAGTATATTTTCAGTACAGAAAAAATACCGAAATGTCTATGAAGGTATTATGTTAACAACCAAATAGGTTGAGATAGAACACTTTTATCAGAAGACCAATGATCTTTGAAGTGATGTAAATTACAGTAAAATCAGTATACGTCACATTATTACTCTCCAATCATGGGAACTTCATCCCAATAGAACTAAATTACTAGTTCGTAGGGATAAAAATATCAATATGCCTTATTCCTACTGGGATTATATTGAGGCTTTCAACAAGGTATTTTATTTTGATAATAGCAAACAAAAGCACTCTTGGTTTGTTAGAATTTGTCCTAAAATCCTCAAACAGGATATCCCTGCATGGTTCATTCGTTGGTGGTTACAATTTGGTACTACCTTGGAAATCCTACCACCATCCCTGCAAGAATTATTTGCAGCATGGACACAATCTTTTCCTCTCTGTCAGAATGCTGACCAACTTTTGGAGGGGGAGAGTACAATATATTTCTTTATCCATTTTAAAATTTTATATATTTTTAAATGGATAATTAAATAGAAATTTAATCATCTTAATTTTTCCATTTTAGCTAGATTTTTTTTAATTAAATGGTGGAATCGAATTGATGAAAAAAAAAAGTACAGATTGTACAAAAATCTATTAAGAAAAATAAGATCCTTGTGGAAGCCAAGCTTAAAAGGAAAATAATTGAAGACAGTCCTTTGAAGAAGCTGAAAGAATAATTGAGAATGCGAAATTCTCAAATCACTGAGGAAGAATTAAAGAAGAAATGTCTTCAATATATGCAAACTCAGTTTGACTCAATTTTTGAAACATATGATATGTCTGTCAATTCTACTAAATCCGACAAGATGGCTGAGGACCATATTGAAGAAGACTCAGAAACCTTCTTCAAGAGGATGCATTATAGAGTCACTACTCAATCATCAGACGAAGACGATGAAGTGGACATGCAATAATTGCATCATACTATTGCCAAAACACAGGTGGCAACTGTAAAACCCTCTAATTTTAAATATTATATTTATTTAATTAATCATGTAATTTATTTATATTATTTTGTAGTTAATTAGAAAATATATATTATTGTTTAATCACCTAGATAAATAATCATTTAGAATTTTTTTTCACAAAACTATTATTATATTTTTGGGATCCCTGTGGAAGAGTGATAGATTTTTAGAATTTATTTCTGGGTACAAATGTTATTTTTTCTGGATTTTTAATACCTCACATACATATGTAAATAATATATAGTTATTAAATATAATAATAATAATAAGCGATAGTAATAATAATAATAAGAAGAAGAAGAAGAAGAAGAAGAAGCAATAGTTATAATAATAATAATAATAATGATAGTAATAGTAGTAGTAATAATAATAATAGAAATAAAATAAAATATTTCTAAAACCCTTAAAACTAATCCTTAAACAAATTTCAAAGGCTTAAATGTTAAGTCCTTAACTAACTTAAACCTAAACCCCTAAGCCCTGCACCCCCCGCTGCTAAAAATCCGCCCGCGAGCAAACTCCAACCCCACGCGGCCCAGGTTCTCTCCCCCGCTCCCTTCTCTCTCTCTATATATATATATATATATATCTATGATCCGAAACCCTAACCCTAACCCTAGCGCCTGACACCCCAGCCCTGCACCGACAATCCCCGACCCCTGGACTACCGCTTCGCCGCCGGCCCGGCCGCAGAGACAAACTGCGCAGACACCCGCATCACCCACAGGCAGCGACGACCGCCTCTTCACACGTCATTTTTTGTCGCATCTCTCGACCGATTTCGGATCCATCTTCGCCGGTATGATCACCACATATCCCTCTCTAAACCCCATTAATTAGTTTCAATTTTGCAAGGTTAAAAACCAGGTAGAAATCGAAGCCAAGTTGGGAGAAAAATTATATTTTTAAACTGCTATAAACTGTTCCAACGGCCTATGTTTCGAGGCTGATATCTCCCAACGTAGACATCCAAATCAAAATCTACTTTTTCTTGTGTAAAGCCTATATAACCGAGATAATTTCCTGTTAATTAGTTTATTTTATTATGTGTTAGAATCAGAGATAAATTAGGTTAAAAACTCAGAAAAAACTTATTTTTAAAACATAAAAATTTGTGATACGAAGCGCGTTCCGCCAAACGGGACACCTCGTTGCGTACCAATTGCATCAAAAGGCGTGTATGGTATGTCCTGACGTGTGAACTTTCGCAAAAACTGATTTGGACGTGTGTGCGCGTCGGAATCACCCCGTATCCGTAAAAAGTCCCCATATCGCGACTTTTGTAAAACATCACCCCATTTTGTGTATGCTCGTCAGAATGCGACAAAACTTACGCCATTGGATTTGTGGTATCAAGCTGGTCCTGTGACCCAAGTTTCATGCGATTCTGAGACAGTTGACCAAGCCGCCTATTTGTGGGCCCCACGGTTGACTTTCAGGGCGAATTTTTCATCGGCTCACCGGAATCCATAATTGGACATACCATTGAGTTCGTGTAAGCCCCCTGATTTTTTTTCAAAAAATTTAAATATATTTTTCCTAATTTTTTGTAAATTTTGGGAATTAAAACTAAGGTATTTTGGGATTAAAGGATTTTTAGATAATGCTAATTAATATTAAAATAATATTAAAATAATATTTTATGGTGTAAAATTGAAAACTGGACATAGGGTAATTTTCTGTGAATTTATTGGCCTCCGAAAACATTTTAAAAGCCCTAAAAACTAATGTACATCTAAACCAAATTAAACCCGTGCCAAACACCCAACCTCACCAGGAGAGCCGAAGCCCAAGCCCAAGGAGCATTGACCCAGTCCAAATCCTACACGTATAAATATACAATTATATTTCTTTTTCCTTTTTCTAGGTTAAACCAAAAATCCCAAACCAAAACCTAGATTTTTATTTCCAGCCGACCTCCTCCCTTCTTTTTTCTTCTTCTTCCTTTATTTCTTCCTCTTTTTGTGAAGACCCTCTGGCCCGACTCCGGCGGAGCACCCGCTCCGGCTACAGCCCCGCCGGACTGAGCAGTCCCCCGACCCGCAGCGGCTGTGCAGCTCCCATCCGGCCGCGGATGACCGTCCGGCCCGTACAGTTCTCCCCTCCCCGCTCTGATTCAGTCCTCCCCGACCGGCTGTACAGCCCCCCGCCGACCTGTGCACCCGATGCCGACCACTCCGGCCGTGTTACTCCCCCATCCGACCTCCTCTGACTTCGGAGCTCCCCCGTTCGGCCATCACCACCTTGCTCGGCCGACCTCTCCATCTCCTCCACCTCTGTCAGCCTTGCTGTACCCCTTCCATCTCCGTCCAGCCGACGACCCCGATCTTCTCCTCCGCTGAGCAGCCCCCTGACTGGACCACCCTCCTTCACTGACCGGAACTCCACCCTGTGCTCCTCCCATCACCGCTGTCCTTTCCCTCCGTTCGCCTGAGTCGACCTCCAGATAACCCGCACCCTGAACCATCAACCACCACGACGGATCGCATCTCCGGCCGCCCCGCTGACACAGACACAGCAGGATCCGACACAGCAGAACCATAACCCAGGACACAGTGACCGGACACGGCAGACTCGACCCGGACACGAGGAATTTCGATTTCACGAAGCCCTATTCAGGTAACCCGTTCTCTCTCCTCGTTATTCCGTTTTCCGTTACGTCAGTTGTGTCGCGTAGACTGTATAACCCTCTCGATGTCCGTGCAACCCGCTCGGTGCGTCGCGTCCTGTGGTGATCGCAAACCGCGATCCAAAAATAGGAAAACCAACGCCTTGTTTTACCCTGGAACTGAGTGCGTCCCGCCAAACGGGACGACTTGGTCATACGCGGTCTTTACCGAAACGTGCGCGTCGTTGATACGGACGTGTGGGATTTCACAGAAGTTGATTTGGATGTGCGTGCACACCGGAATCAACGCGTATCCGCCGACAACCCCCCGTATCCGCCTATTCTGGAACACATTGTAACTTTGTGTACATACGTCAGATCAAGACGAAACTTGCGCCATCGGACTCGTAGCAATATGCTGGTCCTGTGACCCAAGTTTGGTTCAATTCTGAGAACATTGACGAAATCGCGTATTGTGGGCCCCCACAGGCTCCACTTGACGGGCGATTTTGTGATCGGCTCATCAGAATCCAATTCTGGAAGATCCGTTGAGTTCGTATCATCATTCCTGACTTGTTGACACTAAGTTTGACGGATTTGGAGAACTTTGACCCTGACACTCTTTTCGGTGCAAAGTGGCCCACATGTGGACCCCGCTTTGACCCGAAAATATTATTTTTGCCCTTGTGTCCAAATTGGACTTAAGGACAGGCGTTTCTAGCTATTTGATATTTTCTGAGACTGTTGGTGATGTTTATTACAGCTTTTGGAGGAGTACCTGCAGGATCCACTGATACAAGGACAACTGTTGGTATTCAAACCCCAGGCAAGTGTACCTTGCCAAACTTGCAGTATATTGATTCATATTATTCTCTTATTTTATTCCTGTGATTGTTGTGCAAGCTTGACCTAGGACCGAGTGACTTACTTAGCGTCCGATTATTAGTCGGGTGCCAACCCTGTACGCAGAGTTGGGTAACGTCACCTAGAGATGGACATTCGTGATCCTTTATATTCTCGTACTTGTCTTATCAAGTACACTATGACCCAGGAAACTTGACACTATTCATGAGACAGAGTCTTCCTGAGATATTCATGGTGATTCTGTATAGGATACAGGTTTATGACATAGACATTATATTCATAGATATTATATGACTGGTTGCATTAGCTATGATCCCGCTTGACATGGACATGAGACGTTATGGTCATGAGATGCGTGGTTACATTGGGTGGGGAGAGACACACATGCTACAGGCTATTTTATATATATCTACTACTATTGTGAGGTCGTAGACTCTCGAGCAGAGCTAGACACATTACCGGTTATTACCGCTACCGGCTCCCCGACACAGAGCTTGTAGTGGCTCAGCCTGAGTACTCGTGATGCTCTCATCTTGCATTTCATATAGATGGTTACATACTTACCCTATTTATTTCATTTATTTTCTGCACTGCATTATTTTGGCTTGTATTATCTGTACCTTGTTATGTCCCCTGAGGACCTGGATCCGGATTATGTCCCCAGGATTTGCAGACGAGATTTATTCCGAGGTATACGGGACGGTATACGGGACAGCAGCAGTAGCAGGAACAAATAGAGGAGCTGTACCGACACCCGAGGATGAGGTGTTAGCTGATGACTTTTTCTGAGCATTCATGTTTCATGCTCAGTATTTACTTTATTCAGTCATTTATATTTTGGTCCGTTGAACCATTGTATCAGATTTTTATCGGGTTGTTCCCCGAAGCACTTTGTTGAGAGTGGTTGATGATTTACATTTCTTATATCTGTGGATCATATTTTATCTTGTGTGGATGAAATTAGTTGTGCCATATTGTTGTAGACTTTGTTTTACAGCTTAAGTACGCCCTGATGGATCCATTAAATTGGGTTTGTCCATCGGTGTGTGCTGCTGGCCATTGTCACGTGTCTAGTCCCTCGATATTTTGGGATTGGGGCGTGACATTTCGTATCGATGTTTACAATTTTTTTGACCTATAATTTATCCCATTTAGAGACCTTTACCCTGGCACGCATTTTGGTGCAAAATGGCGCACATGTGGACCCCGCCTTGACCCGAAATTACCGTTTTGTCCCGGTATCCAAATTGGACGAAAGGGTAGTATTTTCTGACTATCTCGCTTATTCTGGAAATGTTTGTGATATTTATTTCAGTATCCGGAGACGTTCATTCTGAGGCCATAGTTTCTGACCCCTTGTGCTTGACATCTGGACGCTTACACTTTGCAGCTTTCTTGTCAGGCAAGTATACCTTGTCAAATTGCTTACAATACTTCGCATGCTTATTATATTTTCATATATTCATTACATGTGTGTTTTCTTTTCAGTCATAATTATATATGTTGACACACACTTGACACATAGTATCATGGGAGAGGAGGACATGTCACGCCCCAGTCCCAAAATATCGAGGAACTGGACACGTGGCAATGGCCAGCAGCACTCACCGATGGACATACCCAATTTAATGGATCCATCGGGGCATACTTAAGCTGTATTACAAAGATCAGGGTTTACTAATCTCATCCACAGAATAAACACAGCAATATCAACAAAAATATTAAATAACATCCAGTCACAAGTAAATAAAATCGGGGAACAACCCGATATTAAGTCTGTTATAAAAGTTCATTTAAGCAGGAAAAAGAGTTTATTTGCCAATATAAGCTGAGCATGGAAGAAGCAGATGTTCAGGAGAAATCTTCAGCGATCACCTCGTCCTCAAGTTCTGGTACTGCTCCGAGAAGTGCTCTTGTTCCGTACACCTCAGGGTAGATCTCGTCTGCTAATCCTGGGGACATAATCCGGATCCAGGTCCTCAGGGAACATAGTAAGGTACATATAATACAAGCCAAAATAATGCAGTACAGCAATAAATAAAACAATAGGGTAAATAAATAACCAGCTAAGTGATATGCAACTGAGAGTTTTAGTCATACTCAGGCTGAGACTACTACAGGATCAGTGTCGGTTAAACCCATAGCAGTATTCTCTCGAAGGGCCAGAACTTGTGCCAAAGCTCTGTATCAGAGACTAAGACACCTCCAGATGACATTATTTATAAGATAATCAGCCTTTGATATGGTAATACTCTCCCCACCCAATGTAATCTCACGTCACAGTTCACGATGTCTCATGTTCATGTCACGCAAGATCAACTAATGCAATAAGTCATATATTAAGATCTAAGAAAATAATGTCCAAGTCATGAAATCTATATCCTATACAGAACCACCTTGAATATTTCAGGAAGATTCTGTCTCATGATTCGTGTCAAGTGTCCTGGGTATAATATACTTGATATGGCAAATACGAGCATGTAAATGTCACGATATCCATCTCTAGTTGACCTTACACAACCCCGCGTACGATGTTGGCACCCGACTATTAATCGGACGCTAAGCAAGTCACACAGCCCTAGGTTTAAGCATGTACAACAATAATGTATAGACAAGTCAAAGAAATTAAGTAGTAAAACTGCAGGATTTGGCAAGGTACACTTGCCTGGGGTTCCGGCTCCAATTGTAGCTCTGGCAGCAGCGGGATTTGCAGGCAGTACTCCGGTTGCTGAAATAGACATCACCATCAGATCCAGAAAATATCAATCAGCTAGAAACGCCTGTCCTTGAGTCCAATTTGGACACAAGAACAAAAATAACATTTTCAGGTCAAGGCGGGGTCCACATGTGGGCCGCTTTGCACCGAAAAACGTGTCAGAACCAAGGGTCTCCAAATCTATCAAACTTAGTGTCAATAAGTCAGGAACGATGATACGAACCCAACGGAACTTCCAGAAATGGATTCCGATGAGCCGTTCACAAAATCGCCCGTCAAGTGGAGCCTATGGGGCCCACGATACGCGATTTTGTCAACGTTCTCAGAATCGAACCAAACTTGGGTCACAGGACCAGCGTATTGTTACGAGTCCGATGATGCAAGTTTTGTCTCGATCCGACGTATGTACACTAAGTTACAGCAAGATCCAGAAAGGACGAATACGGGGCGTTGTCGGCGGATACGCGTTGATTCCGGTGTGCACGCACATCCAAATCAACTTCTGCAAAATTCCTCACGTCCGTATCGATAGCGCGCACGTATCGGTGAAGACCGCACGCGACTAAGTCGTCCCGTTTGGCAGGGCGTACTCAGTTCCGGGGTGAAACAGGGCATTGGTTTTCTGTTTTTGTATCGCGGTTCGCGATCACCACAGGACGCGATGCACCGAGCGGGTTACACTGGCATTGAGAGGGTCATGCAGTCTACGCGTCACAACTGACGAAAACGAAAATGGGGTAGCGAGGAGAGAGATATGGGTACCTGAACAGGGTTCTAAAAACCGAGATTTTCTCGCGTCCAGTGTCTCGAGTCGTGTCCTGTGTCAGCCGTGTCCGGGACGTGTCCAGATTAGGGCAGCTGTGTCCGGCCGCTGGGAGTGGGTGTTCGGGTCGACGGAGGCCGGCGAGAGCTCGGGGAGGTCCAGGGCGGCCGGCTGCACTGACGGAGGCGTCGGCTCCAGTGGGGTCAAGGTCGTCGGCTCTGGGGAACTCGGCGGAGTGGGGTGGAGTTGGCCGGCTCGAGGCGCTGAGGGGCTGGGAGCTCGTCGGCGGAGGAGTTCGGGAGGGGAGACTACGGTGAGGTGGCCGAAGGGTTCATCGGAGAAGGCGGAGCGGGGCGAAGGTGCTAGGGTTCCGGCGAGGACGGGGAAGTAGGGAGGCAGGGGATTTAAATAGAGAGGAGGGGGAAGACGACGGGGTGGCCGGTTGCGGGGAGAGGAAGAGGTGGGGACGGCGGCGCTGCGAGCATTGCGGTAGCCGGAGCGGTGCCAGGGAGGCAGAACGGCGGCAGGTCGACCGACGGAGGGGAGGCCAACGGTCGGGGTCGTCGGGTTAGGGATTGGGAGAGAAAGGTTGGCGGGTTATCGGGTCTACGGGTCGGGTCGGGTCGGGTCAGGCGGATCCGGCCCGATCCAATAAATAAAGGCGGGTCGGGTCGGGTTTCGGGTCGCGGGTTAGACCCGGATCCGACCCGCTAAGGATTTGGTTTGGGTTTAAATAAACCCGTCCGGTTCAGCAGTTGTTTCGGTTTGGTTTATTTAAAATAAATCCGGTTCATTTTGGTTTAATTAAATAATTAGTTTTTAGGGCTTTTAAAATGCTTCCGTGGTCCAATAAATTCCCGAAAAATTACCCTATGTCTAGTTTTTTATTTTACACCATAAAATATTATTTTCATAATATTTTAATATTATTTAATATTATTTAAAATTTATTTAAATTCAAAATACCTTAGTTTTAATTAATAAAAATCCCAGAAAAATTCCAGAAAATTGTGTAAAATCCAAATTAAAAATTCTTGAAAAATCAGGGGGTTTACAATCTACCCCCCTTAAGAGGATTGCGTCCTCGCAATCAAAGAATAACCGATCAACAGAGATGACACGGTTGCAAAATTTATTCGAAGCACAACATGATGAAGAAAAGTCAAGGTTGAGGGTTTAAAACACATAGGAAAAATCATTTTCCTAAGCAATGGAAGTTATACAATTTCCCAAATGTAGGAAATCTAAAAAATTACAGTTTTTTAGAAAATCTAGGTTATTCTTTAAAAACATAATAGATTAACAATTCTAGGTTATCACTAGGTTATCAATTATTAGCAAGTTAAAACTATCAGGTTAAGTCTAGGGTCACGAACCAGCAGACACGAACTAAAGCAATACTAGAAACAAAACTACAAAAACTTACGCGCATTAGCTACTCCAAGAGTCTGAGCGTCCTCCAAAGTCATTGCGAAAGCTTGTCCGCGTCCTTGAGGTGGTGCCGTCTGCGGTTGCTGGACCTGCTGGAAGAGTACGGCCTGGGGTATCAAAGGTGGCCTCGGCTGATTCTCTCCTGGAGATGGTGGTATGACTCCTTCAACTTCCATTTGCGATGCTCCCATTGCTGGATAGGCTGGCCTTGGTACTGGTATCGCTTGTTGGTTAACCATTGGTGCTCCTTCTCGACGCTCAGGGCATTCCCTCAATAAATGCTGAATGGATCCGCAAGCTAAACATAATCTCCTTTTGTATCTGCACTCGCTCTCCTGATGGCCTCTCTTACGACAATATTGACAGATAGGGAGAAATAGGGCTCTTGGTGCTGCTTCCTGTGGTGGATTCATCTGAGGTCGCTTTGCAGCTCTTTCCTGCTGTGCTTGGTCTGGTGCATGAGGCCGCTTCTGGCTGGACTCTATCCTAGTGATGCTCTCCATGGCCCGTGCTGCAGTAACAACATCCGAGTAAGAGGTAGGTGCAACGGAGCTGATTAACTTTCGTAGCTCAGAGCTAAATCTGTCGATGAACTTTTTTGCTTGGTTTTGCTGAGCTTCTTCATGAACCTTCTGATGATCTTGCATCATCGTGTAGAACATTCAAAATATTTGTTGTTCGTCCATAGCCTGCCCTTGTGGGACGGTAGGCATTGGTGGGGCAAACTGCGTCGATGGTGGAACGTCATCTTCCTGGATTCTCGAGGCAGGCTGACTTGCTTGTCTGCATTGTTGAGCTGATTGACCTTCATCAACTGGTGTCACTTCGTCTTCGTGGGTAACCACAACACCTTGTAGTGCTGCTGGATGAGTCTCGTCGCCGGCTTGTGGATCCATAATTCTATAACCAAAATAAACTATAAGAAGCGCACAGGAATCAAAGCAGGATGCAAGTCAAGAATTTTATCCGAATTCGATATAGATATCAAGAACGTTTCAAGCAAGTGGATGAGATCCTAAAAGCTTATCCTATTCTTATTGCAGGCATGTTCAGTCCCTAAATTGAAACCGAACAATTTAGTCGTTGACCTGCATGGACCACCATAAAAACCATGTCACGCCCCAGTCCCAAAATATCGAGAAACTGGACACGTGGCAATGGCCAGCAGCACGCACCGATGGACATACCCAATTTAATGGATCCATCAGGACATACTTAAGCTGTATTACAAAGATCAGGGTTTACTAATCTCATCCACAGAATAAACACAGCAATATCAACAAAAATATTAAACAACATCCAGTCACAAGTAAATAAAATCGGAGAACAATCCGATATTAAGTCTGTTACAAAAGTTCATTTAAGCAGGAAAAAGAGTTTATTTGCCAATATAAACTGAGCATGGAAGAAGCAGATGTTCAGGAGAAATCCTCAGCGATCACCTCGTTCTCAAGTTCTGGTACTGCTCCGAGAAGTGCTCCTGTTCCGTACACCTCAGGGTAGATCTCGTCTGCTAATCCTGGGGACATAATCCGGATCCAGGTCCTCAGGGGACATAGCAAGGTACAGATAATACAAGACAAAATAATGCAGTGCAGCAATCAATGAAACAATAGGGTAAATAAATAACCAGCTAAGTGATATGCAAGTGAGAGTTTTAGTCATACTCAGGCTGAGACTACTACAGGATCAGTGTCGGTTAAACCCATAGCAGTATTCTCTCGAAGGGCCAGAACTTGCGCCAAAGCTCTGTATCAGAGACTAAGACACCTCCAGATGACATTATTTATAAGATAATCAGCCTTTGATATGGTAATACTCTCTCCACCCAATGTAATCTCACGTCACAGTTCACGATGTCTCATGTTCATGTCACGCAAGATCAACTAATGCAATAAGTCATATATTAAGATCTAAGAAAATAATGTCCAAGTCATAAAATCTGTATCCTATACAGAACCACCTTGAATATTTCAAGAAGATTATGTCTCATGATTCGTGTCAAGTGTCCTGGGTATAATGTACTTGATATGGCAAATACGAGCATGTAAATGTCACGATATCCATCTCTAGTTGACCTTACACAACCCCGCGTACGGTGTTGGCACCCGACTATTAATCGGACGCTAAGCAAGTCACACGGCCCTAGGTTTAAGCATGTACAATAATAATGTATAGACAAGTCAAAGAAATTAAGTAGTAAAACTGCAGGATTTGGCAAGGTACACTTGCCTGGGGTTCCGGCTCCAATTGTAGCTTTGGCAGCAGCGAGATTTGCAGGCAGTACTCCGGTTGCTGAAATAGACATCACCATCAGATCCAAAAAATATCAATCAGCTAGAAACGCCCGTCCTTGAGTCCAATTTGGACACAAGGGCAAAAATAACATTTTCAGGTCAAGGCGGGGTCCACATGTGGGCCGCTTTGCACCAAAAAATGTGTCAGAACCAAAGGTCTCCAAATCTGTCAAACTTAGTGTTAACAAGTCAGGAACGATGATACGAACCCAACGGAACTTCCAGAAATGGATTCCGATGAGCCGTTCACAAAATCGTCCGTCAAGTGGAGCCTATGGGGCCCACGATACGCGATTTTGTCAACGTTCTCAGAATCGAACCAAACTTGGGTCACAGGACCAGCGTATTGCTACGAGTCCAATGACGTAAGTTTCGTCTCGATCTGACGTGTGTACACTAAGTTACAGCGAGATCCAGAAAGGACGGATACGGGGCGTTGTCGGCGAATACGCGTTGATTTCGGTGTGCACGCACATCCAAATCAACTTCTGCAAAATTTTTCACGTCCGTATCGACGGCACGCACGTATTGGTGAAGACCGCACGCGACCAAGTCGTCCCGTTTGGCGGGGCGTACTCAGTTCCGGGGTAAAACAGGGCGTTGGTTTTCTTGTTTTTGGATCGCGGTTCGAGATCACCACAGGACGCGATGCACCGAGCGGGTTGCACGGACATCGAGAGGGTCATGCAGTCTACGCATCACAACTGACAGAAACGAAAATGGGACATCGAGGAGAGAGATATGGGTACCTGAACAGGGTTCCAAAAACCGAGATTTTCTCGCGTCTTGTATCTCGAGCCGTGTCCTGTGTCAGCTGTGTCCGGGACGTGTCCAGGTTAGGGCAGCTGTGTTCGACCGCTGGGAGTGGGTGTTCGGGTCGGCGGAGGCCGGCGAGAGCTCGGGAAGGTCCAGGGCGGCCGGCTGCACTGACGGAGGCGTCGGCTCCAGTGGGGTCGAGGTCGTCGGCTCTGGGGAACTCGGCGGAGTGGGGTGGAGTTGGCCGGCGCTGAGGGGCTGGGAGCTCGTCGACGGAGGAGTTTGGGAGGGGAGACTACGACGAGGTGGCCGGAGGGTTCATCGAAGAAGGCGGAGCGGGGCGAAGGTGCTAGGGTTCCGGTGAGGACGGGGAAGTAGGGAGGCAGGGGATTTAAATAGATAGGAGGGGGAAGACGACGGGGTGGCCGGTTGCAGGGAGAGGAAGAGGTGGGGACGGCGGCGCTGCGAGCGTTGCGGTAGCCGGAGCGGTGCCAGGGAGGCAGAACGGTGGCATGTCGACTGGCGGAGGGGAGGCCAACGGTCGGGGTCGTCGGGTTAGGGATTGGGAGAGAAAGATTGGCGGGTTATCGGGTCTACGGGTCGGGTCGGGTCGGGTCGGGTCGGGTCGGGTCAGGCGGATCCGGCCCGATCCAATAAATGAAGGCGGGTCGGGTTTCGGGTCGCGGATTAGACCCGGATCTGACCCTCTAAGGATTTGGTTTGGGTTTAAATAAACCAGTCCGGTTCAGCAGTTGGTTCGGTTTGGTTTATTTAAAATAAACCCGGTTCATTTTAGTTTAATTAAATAATTAGTTTTTAGGGCTTTTAAAATGCTTCCGGGGTCCAATAAATTCCTGAAAAATTACCCTATGTCTAGTTTTTCATTTTACACCATAAAATATTATTTTCATAATATTTTAATATTATTTAATATCATTTAAAAATTATTTAATTTTAAAATACCTTAGTTTTAATTAATAAAAAATTCCAGAAAAATTCTAGAAAATTGTGTAAAATCCAAATTAAAAATTCTTGAAAAATCAGGAGATTTACAGGATAATCAGTAGGCGTATGGGTTATATCCACTCTGGTAAACCGTAGTAACTAGCACACACTACGGTAGTTGTGTCGCAATGGTCGCTACCCTCGCGGTATGTTGGTCGATGGTGTCACGATGGTCGCTACCCTCGCGGTATGATGGCTAATGATATTCATAGACGTGTGTGTGAGTTATGAGATTAGATAGAGTAGCCTACCCATGCCCATACGTCAAAAAGTTGTCCTCATTATGCATTTCATATAGATTGTCTAGTACAGCGTACTTATATATTTTATGTCTATTATGCATATTTTACTGTATTCAATTGGTGTCACGCCCCAGTCCCAAAATGCGTAGGACCAGGACACGTAAGCATGCCAACCGCATGTATATGGTAACTCCAATATATGAAAACCATAACACATGTGTACGCTGTATAATGAATAGCAATTCACCAGTGGTATAAACTTATCACAAGTCACAAGGTATAACTAAATCTCATCCACATAAATCAAATAGAAATAAATAACCAATATCTATGAGACTAGATCTCAATATAAAGTATCTAAAGGTGGTAGTCGGATGGAAACAAATCCACTACCAAACTAGAATAAAGAATAAACAAGATAAATACAGTAATAGTACAATAATTATCAACCACTGAGACTCGAAGAGAAGACCTGCTCGGAATATAAGTAACCAGTCCGGATCTGCGTTCCTGCGAATACTCATGAACAGCTACACCTGGAAGGGACCAGGTCCTCAGAGGGACATAACAAGATACATAAAAGCATGCCATAAAATAAATACTGTAAAAACTCCAGGGGTGAACTAACCAGCTAAGTGAAATGCAAGTTAAGGACAGCTTTGAGAGTATGGAAAAGTGTAGGCTAGACATATGCTGACATAATTCACCAATCGTGACAACTGGCTAGTATATGCCATATATGCCCCCATAGGATGGCGTAATATAATAACGTCCATCTCCGAAGAGTATGGCATCTGCATAATATATAACGTCCATACCGCTCCGAAGAACGGGGCATCTGCATAATATATAACGTCCTGTCACGCCCCAGTCCCAAAATATCAAGGGACTAGCCACGTGACAATGGCCAACAATACACACCGATGGACAAACCCAATTTAATGGATCCATCGGGGCATACTTAAGCTATATTACAACCATAATCAGGGTCTACTAATCTCATCCACAGAATGAATATATCAATATCAACAAAAGGAAATATAAACATCATAAAATCAAGTCACAAGTACATAAATCGGGGAACAAGCCCGATACAGGTCTGATACAACTGTCAAGATATAAAATAAAGATATCAACAAAAGTACTGAGGATGGAAATAGTATATACTCAGAAGATACCCATAGAGATCACTCGTCTACTGGATCTGGTACTGCTCTAGTGCCTGTTCCTGCTTCTGCTCCTGCTAATGCTCCTGTCCTGTATACCTCGGGATCGATCTTGTCTGCTATATCTGGGGACATAATTCGGATCCAGGTCCTCAGGGGATATATCAAGGTACAGATAATATAAGCCAAAATAAATGCAGTACAGAAATAAAGGAAACAATAGGGTAAATAAATAAACCAGCTAAGTGATATGCAAGTGAGAGCAGCACTATAACTCAGGCTGAAACCACTACAAGCTCTGTGTCGGGGAGCCGGTAACAGTGATATCATGTGGTTTGTCTAGCTCAAAGGGAGACTACGACACCGTCATAATATAATCAACCTGTAGCCTGTGTGTCTCTCCCCACCCAATATAATCACACGTCTCATGTCCATGACACGCAAGATCAAAACTAATGCAGCAAGTCATATAATATCTAAGCAAAGGAATAAGTCATGAAAAACTGTATCCTATACAGAATCACCATGAATATCTCAGGACGATTCTGTATCATGAGTAGTGTCAGGTGTCCTGGGTAAAATGTACTTGATAGAGCAAGTACGAGAATGCAAAGGGTCACGATATCCATCTCTAGGTGACGTTACACAACTCCGCGTACGGTGTTGGCACCCGACTATAATCGGACGCAAAGTAAAGTCACACGGTCCTAGGTCAAGCATGTACAACAAGTATATATGTCAAGGAAATAAGTAGCAAAACTGCAGGATTTGGCAAGGTACACTTGCCTGGGGTTCTAGCTCCAACTGTAGCTCTGACTCCAGTGGGAATTGCAGGGACTACTCCAGTTACTAAAATAGACATCACCATCAGATTCAGAAAGTATCAATCAGCTAAAAATGCCTGTCCTTGAGTCCAATTTGGACACAGGGGCAAAAATGACAGTTTCTGGTCAAAGCGGGGTCCACATGTGGGCCGCTTTGCACCAAAAAATGTGTCAGGGACAAAGGTCTCCAAATCTGTCAAACTTAGTGTCAACGAGTCAGTAACGATGATACGAACCCAACGGAACTTTCAGAATTGGATTTCGATGAGCCGATCACAAAATCGCCCGTCAAGTGGAGCTTGTGGGGCCCACGATACGCAATTTTGTCAATGTTCTCAGAATCGAACCAAACTTGGGTCACAGGACCAGCGTATTGCTATGAGTTCGATGGCGCAAGTTTCGTCTCGATTCGACGTGTGTACACTAAGTTACAGCGAGATCCAGAAAGGACGGATATGGGGCGTTGTCGGCGGATACGCGTTGATTTCGGTGTGCACGCACATCCGGATTAACTTCTGTAAAATCCTGCATGTTCGTATCAACTACGCGCACGTATCGGTAAAGACCGCACGCGACCAAGTCATCCCGTTTGGCTGGGCGCACTCAGTTCCGGGGTGAAACAAGGCGTTATTTTTTCCTTTTTGGATCGCGGTTCGCGATCGCCACAGGACGCGATGCACCGAGCGGTTTGCACGGGCACCGAGGGGGTCACACAGCCTATGTGTCACAACTGACAGAACAGAAATTGGGGCAGCGAGGAGAGAGAAATGAGTACCTGAACAGGGCTCCAAA
Organism: Iris macrosiphon; assembly: GCA_036927795.1. Lineage (NCBI taxonomy): Eukaryota > Viridiplantae > Streptophyta > Magnoliopsida > Asparagales > Iridaceae > Iris > Iris macrosiphon. Next base: position 306,822,508 of record JAYESA010000005.1, read on the forward strand.
AAATTAAGTTGCGCGTGTCCGGGTTCGAGTCTACCGTGTCCTGGATGTGTCTGGGCCGTGTCCTGGCTAGGGCTTGGGCTCTGCCGTGTCTCGCCGGAGGCTGTGCTGGACGACTGAGGGTGTCGTCGGAGTCGGCCGGGGCACGGGTGGAGGCGGCGCCGGTGCTGCGGTGCCGGCCGGAGTCGGGTGAGGGCAGGAGACGGGTGCTGGCCGCGGGTTCTGAAGGGTTGCGGAGGGTTGCGGAGTCGGCCGGAAGTTGACCTGGGCGTCGGGTTCTGGGGAGTTGGGCGGAGTCGAGGGCGGTCGGGTTCTGCTGGGGCGGAGGGGAGTGGCCGGAGTTAATGGGGGCTCGCCGGAGAAGAAAGGGAAAGGGGGATTTGATGGCCGGTTGCGGTTTAAATAAGGGGAATAGGGGAGGAGAACGGTCGAAAGTTGGCCGAAAGTGGAAGAGGAGGCGTCGGGGAGTTGAAGGGAGGTGAAGATGGGGGGTCTCCGGCGGCCACGGCGGCGAAAACGGCCGCCGGAGGGGAAGCGTCGGGGAAGGAGAATGGTTTTAAGGGTTAGGGCTCCAAACGGGTCAGGTCGGGTTTTCAGCGGGTCGGGTCAGACCCGGATGCGACCCGATAAGCTTGAACCTGGTTCACCTAGACCGGGTTCGGTCCGGTTCAGGCCAAATAAATCGGGTTTATTATGGTTCAATTTGGTTTAATTAATTAATTAGTTTTTAGGGTTTTAAAAAATAATTCCGGGGCCTAATAAATTCCCGAAAAATTACCCTATGTCTAGTTTCTCATTTTATACCATAAAATATTATTTCCATAATATTTTAATATTATTAAACATTATTTAAAAATCATTTAAATTCAAAATACCTTAGTTTTAATTAATAAAAATTCCAGAAAAATTCCAGAAAATTGTAAAAAAATCTAAATTAAAAATTCTTGAAAATCAGGGGGTTTACAATCTACCCCCCTTAAGAGAATTGTGTCCTCGCAATCAAAGAATAACCGGTCAACAGAGATGACACGATTACAAATATTATTCAAAGCACATTACTATCAAGAAGAACCAAAGTTGATGGTGTAAGAAGAACACATAGGAAAAATCATTTCCCTAGGCGATAAAAGTTATGCAATTTACTGGATGAAGGAAATCTAGAAAATTACAGTTTTAGAAAACCATGTTATCTTTCAAAACATATCAGGTTAACATTTATAAACATTTTAGCAAGTTAAATCTGTCAGGTCAAGGCTAAGGTCACGAACCAGCAGGCACGAACTAAAACAAATCTAGAAGCAGAAAACTATAAAAGCTTACTCGCATTAGCTACTCCATGCATCTGCGCGTTCTCCAAGGTCATCGTCAGGGCTTGTTCGCATCCTCGCAGTCGATTCCTCTGCTGCTGTTGAGCCTGCTGGAAGAGTAGTGCCTGGGGTATCAAAGGTGGCCTCGGCTGATACCCTCTTGGAGGTGGTGGTATAACTCCTTCAACTTCCGTTTGCGGTGCTACCAATGCTGGATAGGCTGGCCTCGGTGCTGGCAACGCTTGTTGGTTTACCATTGGTGCTCTTTCTCGACACTCAGGGCATTCCCTCAATAAATGCTGACTGGATCCGCAAGCTAAACATAATCTCATTTTTCGTCTGCACTTGTTCTCTATATGGCCTCGCCTGTGACAATATGGACAGACAGGTATTGCCTGTGGAGATGCTTCTGGTGGCTGGTGTATGTGAGGTCTTTTTACAACTTCTTCTTGTGGTGCTCCGGCTGGTGATGATATGGATGGCCGCTTCAGACTGGTCTCTCTCCTGATGACGCACTCCATGCGTCGTGCTGCAGCAAGGACGCCCGAGTACGAAGTAGGTGCAACGGATCTAATTAGTTTTTGTAGTTCGAAGTTTAGTCCGTCGAAGAACTTCTCGGCCTTCTCTTCTTCTGTCGGGATCAATGTTGGGGTGAAGCGACTTAGACAAATGAATTTCGCATTGTACTCTTCCACTGTCATACTATCTTGAGTGAGGCGATTGAACTTGTCCCAAAGTTCTGATCGAGCGATGGCTGGAATGTACATTTTTTGAAAGAGTCTAGAGAACTCTTCCCAAGTGACTCGGTCTGGTCTAAGCCGCGTCTCCTCAGATAGCCACCAGTGATGTGCATTGTCCGTCAATTGCATTCTGACTGCAGTCATCCAACGTTCCCTTGGAAGCTTAGCTGCTTCTAATTGATGTTGAGTGTTGGTGAACCATTCATGAACTTCTGTGGGCTCTTTTTTTCCTGAGAAGGTACGAGGCTTCAGCTGGCAAAAATCGGCGATAGAGCCCATCGTTGGCCGTCGTGTTGGTAGATCTGCCTGCTTTATTGCGGGTACTAGGCTGCTCCTCAAGTTCTCTGCCTCATGACGCAGAGCCTCTTGTTGAATTTGTTGTTGAGCTTGCATCATTGCGTAGATCATTTGTAATATCTGATGCCCGTCCATAGCCTGCCCTTGTGGGAATACGGGCATTGGTGGAGTAAATTGCGTCGATGGTGGAATGTCATCTTGCTGGTTTCTCGAGGTATGTTGATTCACTTGACGGTGTTGTTGAGCGGATTGACCTTCTTCTACTGGTGTTACTTTCTCTTCATTGGTTACCAAAACATCCCGTAGTGATGTTGCAGGAGTCTCGTCATTTGCTCGTGAACCCATAACTCTGCAACCAAAATAAACAATAAGAGGCGTACAGGAATCAAGGCAGGATGCAAGTCAAGATTTAAATTCAAGTCCGATATAGATATCACGAACGTTTCATGCAAGTGGATAAGATCCTAAAACTTATCATATTCTTACTGCAGGCCTGCTCGGTCCCTAAGTTGAAACCGAACAATTTAGTCGTGGACCTGCATGGGCCACCACACGTCCATACCGCTCCGAAGAACGGGGCATCTGTATAATATATAATGTCCATACCGTTCCGTCGAACGGGACACCTGCATAGAGGAAGTGGGTGTCCCATACGCCTACTAGTTGTCCTTCCCGCCTATGCATGTTGTATCTACAACACGCTTCAGCCACTACGCCGAGGCATCGTAACTATGGCTCATAGTCTATCGTTAGAACAATAGCCCAACCTTACAACCAAACAAGGACAAGGATTAGACCATCGTACCACGATAGTCTATGCTCTGACTACTAATAACGGCTAAGTCTTCTAATATGCATTGCTAATAGCAGTTATTCCCTATCCGTCGCATGCCTACACGTACAGGTGGCCAACCACATACCCAAGTCCGTGCCCTACATGAGACTCACAACACGTGTAAGAAATATGTCAAGGCCTGGGGAGTCATACCAATAACTCCACAACTTTAGGTGGGTCTACTAGACACTAGGTCAGACACAAGTCCTAACATCAACGCATTCGTTGACCGCACCCGAGTCTCTCTCGGACGCGCACAGTTATATAATCTAAAACAATAAACATGCAACTAACAATATAACTGAATTTAAACAGTACAACAAAGGCAAGGTATACTTGCCTGGCAAGGAAGCTGCGAAGTACCAATAACCTACTCCCGAAGTCGCGTAGAACGATCCAATGGTCCGCGGGGTACGCATACAGGAATGACGGTGACGATGCTGAGGTTGACGATAACGACGACGATGATGATAGCAATAATGTGGATGACGATGATGAAGTTAACGACGATGGCGATGGTGATGATGATGATGATGTCAATGATAACGATGAGGGTTACGATGGAGGTAATGATGATGATAATAATAGTGATGATTGTGAAGATGGTGGGAGGTGACGATGATGATTACATGATGGTGATGACGAGGAAGATGATGTGGGTGATGGAGATGACAAGGACGATAATGATGATGACTAGGATAATGATGACTAGGATGATGATGATGATGATGATGATGACGACGTTGTGGGCGACGACGATGACGAGAATGATGATGATGTGGATGATGAACAAGTGATTAGGGTTGGTGTTGGTGATGATGATGATATATTCATGGTGAAGATAATGATAAGTATGATGATAGGTTGATGATGAGATGATGATGATGACGATGATGCGATGGTGATGGTGTCGATGATGAGATGACCGAAGTTCGGCTAGGGAGGTTCAGCCAAGGTGGAGACGATCAGGGAAGAAGGGGGAAGAGTTCGGGTTGTGCTCCGGTGAGGCTGCAGGCTGCTGGAGGTTGGAGTTGCTGTCAAGGTCGGGGAGAAAGGAAGAGGTGGACAGGGAAGATGACCGGAGGTGGTGTCATGCAGGTGGTGGAGGGAGGACGGAGGTCAGGTCCGGCAGCGTTCAGTTGGCCGGAGAAGAGAGGGAGAAGGTGGTAATGGTGAGCAGCGGGAAAGAAAAGGAAGAAGAAGAGGAGGCTCGGGTTGTGGAGGTCCGACGAGTCGTGTCGAGGCGGGTCTGGGTCGTTCAGGCAGAGGAGGAAGAGGGGGAAGATTCAGTAGTGGTGGCGTGTTGTCCCGTCGACGGAGGACGGTTAGTAGCGGCTGCGGGGACGAGTCGAGGGGAGGCTCGGGCGGGTGGTCATCGAAGAAGAAGGGAAGAGGTGGTCGGCTGTGCAGGCGGAGGAGGGCTCAGGTGGCGGGTTGGTCGTCGCATGGAGGAGTCAGGCGAGGGCACGGAGGATGCGGGTGCTACTCCGGTGAGTCTCGATTGGGGTTGGCGGGTCTCCGGCAAGTTCATGCGGAGGTAGGGGGAGGTGAATAGTAAAGGGGGGTCGGCTGTGTGATCCCTTTGGGTTTTGGTTTTTTGAAAACTAAAGGAAAGGTGATTTTATACATGTAGAATTTTTAGGTTTGGGGGTTGACCTAGGATTAGGGCTTGGTCAACACTCCTTGGGATTGGGTCTTGGGCTCACATGAGGATATTTGGGAGGGCTATAAATCACATTGTTTAAAATGCAAGGATAGATTTAAATAGGGCCGATGTTTGTGCGTTGCACGTTCCAAAAAATTACAAAAAAATTCATATGAGGGGAAAAATGGATTTCTTCATATATTGTCATGATGTGGACACCTCAATGTACTTTTGCATAAAAGTGCCTCAAAATTGGAAAATTGCACAAAGACAGAAATTGGATTTAAATTAATTAAAATTAGTGCGCAAGATGTTCTGGAATTAATTAGAAGTACATGGGAATAAAATTAGGTGGGACACAAGTGTCATGGACATAAAGGATTCAGTGCAGAATATTAATAAATTTTGGGTTGCACAAAACGGGTCAAGATTGTGTCTCCAATTTCGACTGGAATGCACAGGGGTACAAAGTTGGAATTATTTAGAATTAATTAATAACGTCCGCGATGAATATTGTGCGACTAAAATGTAGCACAAGAGAGCATAATTATAAGTTGCACCAAGGTCAGAATGGTAGGCGGGCACGTCTAGTACAAAGTTGTAAAGTTTGTATGAAGGCAATGGCTAGTGTAGTACTCCAATTATCGAAGCAACGGTAAGGTGCACTAGGTGATATAAATATTGTATAATTAAATAAAATGTCGTGTCCTATTTCCAATTAGATTCAAGTAGCTCTAGTTTCTCTATCTAAGCCAAGTAGGCCTAATTTTGGGTGAGGGAGTTTACAATCTACCCAACTTAAAATAATTTCGTCCTCGAAATTAAAATAAGGCATAATTCTCTAAATCTTTCACATTCGTACATACGGCAAGTCATTTGCAATCTCTTCCAAAAATTTAAAACTGATTTACATCCATCGCAATCACTTTTAAATTAGATTAACCATTGTTTAAATTGAACTTTAACACCTCACACTATCTTCTCGATTTTAAATTAAATAATCCACATCCAATCTAATTCAAATCTATATGACATCTCACATAAAAAAAATTTATATCGCAATCTCCAATTATCATAATCTCCTCTAGCAAATAATTATAACCATATATTATTTCTATTTTCAACTTGTGAATTCCATACTCTTCAAATTTAAATTCAATTTGCATCCTCAATATTTCAAATAGGTAATCCCACGATCAACCTTTAACTTTTAATTTAAGGCCTCGAATTGTGAAATTTGAAATTTAATTCACCAATTGTTCAAGTCTATATTTTTATATTTATCCTCAAAGTTTAAATCGGTGATTCAACCTTCAATATTCAAAATTTAAATCATATACTCAAGCATAATTATTTGGTTCACCATATCACGATTTTAAAATTCATTAATCCTCCTTATATTAATCATTCTTCTAAAATTCTCAAATTAAATGACTTGAACCTCTCAATCTTATTTTACTCGATCACTATCTAAAAGAAATTCCTCTCAAGTTGATAATGCAACTGCTACCCAACTTAGAATTTTCCCATCTATCACATAAGGCTCTTACATTTAGAAAACTTATTCCTTAAATTTACTTAATTATGTTATTCAATCGTCGAAACTTTAACACCAATATATCACATGTGATATGCCCTTAATTATTTATAAAAGGCAGTCATCTAGTAATATGATTAGCCTATGGGGTATATCTAGTACTCTATGTATATCAAACTAATACTAAGCACGAGGTTTCGTCTTTCCGAAATAAGGGAAGACGGAAAACAATAATAAAGAGTTCAAGGGGAAGGTAATAGAATAGAAGTATAGGGATCAAGGCGTTTAAAGAACTCAAGTGGAAATTGTCAAGACAGTTGTGGATTGAAATCCTATTTTGGTAATTCCTATTCACATGCTCGTATCAGTACAGTTATGTAACTGATACGATATGCTCAGACATATCTAGAGGCAAGTACATTCGTCTACTAATTACTATATATCTTAATCCACGTATAGTAGTTATGCGAAGGGCGAACCACGCGTACTATGGTTGATCAGACTGTAATACACTGATTCTGAAATATATTAGTGTATGCATCCAATAATACATATGTCGTGAACAAGCTTGATAAAAGAATATTCTCGTAAAACTAGGCTATAATAGCAGCATAAGTCAAGGTTGTACAGAAAATATAAGTATGCTAGATTATGATGAGAGAAGTTACAAAATAATTCAAGTTCACAAGGGAGGTGAGACTCTACATTCTCTGCCGTTGTGATAGTAACTCCTTGTCTAAGTCGCTAGTCGACCAAATAGGGGTATGGACCTTTAAGTTCTACAGTCTGAATAAACACTATCATTTTATGCAAGCATATTATTAATGTCATTCAGTTACACTTCAATAATGAGTCAAGAGGACTATGTGTTACTAGGTTGTGAGGCATACTACCCAACTTAAAATAACAACTAATACTGTGACAGTCTTAAGGGAAATCTACAAAATAACCTTGTTCTTATAAATAAAGTATGAACTCTCATTGGGGTATATGCGGAAAAGATCTTGGTACTTATTAGGGTCTCCTATTGCATTATATAGGTAATGGTCACCTTAAGTCTTAATCATAATGCTCATAGAATATGTGTCAATAGTAAGAGTGGAAAAGTTACTGGCCTTCAAGGAAAAGAGGATATAACTCGTATCGAGGTGGGGGTACAATCGCGTGATTTAAAACTATGGTATAACCATAAAATTATAATCTAAAAGAATACTTAACTATCAAGTTCTAACTACCAATCATATAATTCAAAGTTCAAATTAACAAACTATAACCCTAGCAAACTATATTTCCTGACATAAAATAAAATCACTTGGCCTACAATCATAAAAGTTATGTGGCACGAGTTGAAAGATGAAGAAAGGAAGAATCATAATTAGTCGTCGCACAGCTAGCGAGCATTAGGGTTCAGGGGAACAAGTCATAAAACTAAATAGAAAGACTCTAGATAATGTCATGATTTTCCTAAGAGAATGTGGTATGCTAATATCTGTGTTCGAGGTTTGATTGAGGGAAATGTTATATTCACTCATCTTGGCTTCCTAAGGCACTGTTTGCTAATATTAAGACAAGGATCTAAATTTATAGTTCTAATATACTATCTCACTATAAAAGTTAAGTTTTGGTCCCAATATTCAACCTTGGATTTCTATTGGTTCCTCAATACTAGGGTCAAACACTATGGTTGAATTTATAACTCACTCTAGTTGTGTCTATACTACTCTCAAGTCATCCCTAATTATCAAGGGAGAATGGTCAATCATTCTACAGGTAAGGGTTGCTAGGGTTCATTAGGTAGTCTAAGCTTAATGATGTGTCAATGCCCTAGTTGTATTTTTAATAGAAATATTACCCTACTTATCATCTTATTAACAGGGATTCCTATATTCTAGCAGGGGCTAAACTCAAGAAACTAATAGGGAAGCACATAAATCAAGCATGATGTAATTATTCAAATGGAATGGATTGGAAGGAGGATGAGTCATAGTCAATTGTGGGTGAGATCCTATACTCTAATCCTAAGTGCAGGCTTGCTCGGTACGGTAACGTAACTGAGACAATATGCTCTTGACCTGCATGGACCACCACTAAAAATATGTCACGCCCTAGTCACAAAATGCGTAGGACCAGGACACGTAAGCATGCCAGCCGCATGTATATGGTAACTCCAATATATGGAAACCATAACACATGTGTACGCTGTATAATGAATAGCAATTCACCAGTGGTATAAACTTATCACAAGTGACAGGGTATAACTAAATCTCATCCACATAAATCAAATAGAAATAAATAACCAATATCTATGAGACTAGATCTCAATATAAAGTATCTAAATGTGGTAGTCGGATGGAAACAAATCCACTACCGAACTAGAATAAAGAATAAACAAGATAAATACAATAATAGTATAACAACTATCAACCACTGAGATTCGAAGAGAAGACCTGCTCGGAATATAAGTAACCAGCCTGGATCTGCGCTCCTGCGAATACTCATGAATAGCTACACCTGGAAGGGACCAGGTCCTCAGAGGGACATAACAAGATACATAAAAGCATGCCATAAAGTAAATAGTGTAAAAACTCAAGGGGTGAACTAACCAGCTAAGTGAAATGCAAGTTGAGGACAACTTTGAGAGTATGGGAAAGTGTAGGCTAGACATATGCTGACGTAATTCACCAATCATGACAACTGGCTAGTATATGCCACATATGCCCCCATAGGAGGGCGTAATATAATAACGTCCATCTCCGAAGAGCATGGCATATGCATAATATATAACATCCATACCGCTCCGAAGAACGGGACATCTGCTGTAGCGTCCCGTTCCCCCGGTACGGGGAGCGCGGCTAAGAAATACAAGACGGTATCGTTCGATCGAGATAGATTGAATTAAGAACTCGTCCTCGTTATGGATTTGTTTCTTCGGAATCGATTCCCATATTCAGTGGACCATGCCCCCGGGATCGACTTAGCGGCAGAGTCAGGAGGGACCTCTCCGCTGCTATCTTTTATTGCCTCGGATTTCGATGTCGCTTGTTTCTTTCGTGCTTTGAGTTAGTTTTGGAATTTGCTTATTTTTCTTGAACGGTTTCGATGAGTTTTATTATTTTCGTTCATTGAACTGCACTTCAATTTCGAGATTGAAAAGAGTGGAAGAAGTATTGATCGAGCTGTTCGTGTGCAGGTGAACGAGCAGTAGGCGGCTTGCGAGCAGAGTCGTGAAGCGCCTCTTTCCTTCTTCCTTCCAACCATCTAAGTGAGTGGCTACCAATCCGATTAGCTAGCCCTGCTTCCAAGCTTTACACCCTAAAATCTTGCATTCTTCTTTGCCCCGATCAAACGATACTAAGTAATAACTAAAAGATACCAGGATAAAAAGAGAATAGACTTGGTTCATTATGCTTGTCAATAACTTCATGATCGGATATTGAACTGCATGCTTGTTCGTTTGGGAATAAATCATGAATAGTTGCTTGTCTTATACAATTGCTTATCTTGTACTCTTGTTGCCTCAAATTGCACTCTTGTTGCCTCAACTGCATAAAATGGTTAACTTGTATATTGTTCGATCATGGACAACTTGTGCACAGGGTCACGGTCTCGCGGACGATGCTGGGGCACTGGCATCGATCCGGTCCGGGTGAGACCTATTGTTCTAGTCTCTTGTTCGGCGGAATGGCTTGCAACGCCCCTTGAACTTTCGTTGCACACCATTCTCGTCAAAGACTATCGTCCATTATGGCATAAGCCAGTGATCATCTTGTATATTTAAACCTGTTGCAAACTAACTTGTGTCTTCGTGGCAGGGAAGGCATGGTAAGTATTGTGCAGGTAATTCAGACAGGCAGGTAAAATCCACCGAATGGTGGCAAGTTCATTTCAGTATCATACATATATACTGTTGCTTGTAAATGAACTAAGGCAAGATAGAAACCCACAAAATATGCATGCTTCATTAAAATAACTTGTTGATTGGTATAGTTCGGTTAGCTCGCCTTCACCAGTATGTTTTGACATGCTGACCCTCGTTGAAACAGGTTCTCCGCACCAAGGCGAACCGAGCGAGGAGCCGAAGTCGTCTTCCCGATCCAGTCCAGCTGTTGGCGCATCTTCATCGTGCCCCTTGAAGCATTTTGAAGAAGAAGCTTGCAACTTTCCATACACAATACAGCTTCGTGGCAAAGCCGTCCTCCAGCCTGGAGGTCTTTATCATTTTGAGTTTATAAAGGGATGTAATGTACATGACTGCTATCTCATTTTGAGTCAACACCTTTGTAAGCCCGTGCGACAAATTAGCTAACTCGTTCAGGAGTTTGTAATAGATGTTCATATCAATAAAGAGAACTTTTCCATGTTTCAAATCTGTGTTTCAATTTATCTGCGTACTCTGAATATGTGCTTGCTATGCAAATCATTAAAGCCTTGTGCGGGCGCAACCCCAGGCCCGCACGACGGTCACGATTCGGGGGACGTCCCAACGATTCTACGGAATCGGGTCGTGACATCTGCATAATATATAATGTCCATACCGCTTTAAAGAATGGGGCATCTGCATAATATATAACGTCCATACCGTTCCGTCGAACGGGGCACCTGCATAGAGGAAGTGGGTGTCCCTGTCACTACCACATTTTAGAAAAAAGGGTATTTTAGTAATTTCCTATTTAAATAAATATTGTGCATGGTAAATAATTTTTGTTGTATTATTTAATTATTGTTGGATGTTATTTAATTATTTTGGACTTATTTTAGTGGACCCAACTAGTGTAGTTTGGACCCATGGACCAACATGAATTAAATAGTTAGATTTGGCCCATTTAGAAAGCCCTTGGTTAAGGAGATGGATTAAATTAATTAAGTGATTAGACTAGAAGCTTCCTTCCTTAATTATTTCTTCATGAGAGGCCCCAAGAAGTACATTGGATATTTTACAATTGCTTGGGAGAGGGGCAAGGCCGGCCTATTAAAAGAGGGGGGAAATTTCTCTCTCCTCTCATTCTCATTTCAAATCTAGATCTAGAATTTTCCACTCCCAAATTTCCTCCATTCCCATTCCAATTCCCTACCAAATTTATTCCAAATTTTTCGCAATTCACCATTAGAGAAGGAGAAAGCAAGGATCTAGAAGAAGGAAGCAAGGATCTACAAAGAGGAGCAAGGATCCATTGGAGGTTTCATTGGGAATCCATCTCCCAATAGGTATAATTCAGATTTTCCCATTTAAATAGCTTCTAAATCTGAGATTTAATCATGTAAAATCAACCTATATGTATGTACTACCCATAGGACTTTGTTTTGTGTTTATAGGAGACCCATGGAGAAAGTTATGGTACTTTTTGTGTTAATTTTGTTGGAATTCCGAATTTATATTTTGTTGTGTGTATCAATTGATCTTATAGATCAATTAGACATGAGCTTATGTGTTTGGGGCTAGTGTCGTATCCATAATTTGGTACATATGGTTCGTATCCCAACTATTTGGTGATACGTGTCATTTTGGGGGTTTTCCCTCCGACACGGGACTTTGAACATGTCATATTTTGACACGGACACATAGATCTACTTTTGACACTTTAATTTATTCATAAATATTATTTGTAATTTATTTGTATCCTTCGGGGTGCAATTGGTTGTGTGTTGGACTCGTGTCACATGCGTATCCTAGATCTAGTGGGATACGGTGTGATACTCTCCAATTGTGTGGATTTTTGAATAGATCTAATTATGTATGGTTTAAATTCTTCAATTATAATTAGTAAATATATATAGATATTATATATTTATTTTGTGTATTTATTATAGTAATTATTGTAGCATAGATCTATATATTTTTGTGTGTGCTAATATGATGTACAAATATAATATGTAGCTTTCTTGCATGTAATTATATATGTACTTATGTTAATAGTATAAATTATACATAAATATTTTATAAAATATATTTATGTGTTTAATTGTGTAATTATATTATTTATAATTATTATGTAATTATTTGTATATTAATGTATATATTTTAGGTGTGCTTCTAGCCATGTAAAATATGAACATTAATATGTGCATGTGTTGTAACTATTGGTATTTAATTATAAGTTTATATGTGCATATATATATAAGTATATAATTATTTATTTATATATATGTATTGTGATTATTATTGCATATATACATTTATATATATATATATATATCTGTGTTTTAGTGACAGTGGGTTTGTGACAGTGAAACCGTCATTATTTGGTCTGAACAGCAGCCGCTGTACAGTGGTCAGCATTAATGACAGATCTGTCATTAATGCTGCGGCAGTTTTGAGCGGCAACCTTTCAGCGACATTTTTTTTGTGACAGTTTAAAACTGTCAGCAAACTGTGACAGCAGCGGTTTTGTATATGGAGTTTCTGCGACGAATTTTCAGTGACAGTCAAGACTGTCACTATTAAACCTGTTTTTATTTTATCTTGTTTTGTTCACTGTTTTCAGTGATGCTTTGACAGTTTTAAATTATATTTTATATATTATTATTGTATATATATATATGTGTATATATATGTGTTTTGTATAATATTTGTAATAATATATTATGTTATTTGTATACATATTGGTTTGTATATATATTATTTTAGGGTATATATTATTTGTATTAGTAGTATACTTTGTGTGAGTATGATTTGGGATCTAATTTTTATTCCTAAATTGTTGTATTTTATTTCTATATTATTTATATAGATTTCTTGTGAGGTTGACCTTGGTTTGACTTTAGTTGACTTTAGAGTTGACCATAGTTGACTTTTGACTTAGAATTTATTTATTGACCTAGGAGTTGACTAGTTTGACTTGTTCTCTTTCCGGGACCTTGTTTTAATGTGGTATTCCATATCTAGGTCTTCGAGGCACCGAGTTAGACATCTGTGAGATTGTTCCTTGGATTTCAGGCGAGTACATTCTCTGATAGTTTCTCATTTATGATATCCTCTATGTTCGTTGTATCTAGTGTAGATTTACATGTTTCTCTCGACACTATGGTTACACGGATTGGTATATCCGGATCTCGTCATAAGATGTTATTCCTTGGTATATGGTGTATATGGTGCAAGTATTATTTCATTGGTTATCTTGTACATGTACAGACACCGATTCTCGGGGAGACTAGCTATCTTCTTGGGGAATCTAGTGCCATAGCATACCGTGGTTGGATCTATTATACCAGTTGGGGGTGGGGAGTATTAGTATAGATATGTGATCAAATCCCTATTGAATAAAGTATTGGTAAGCGAATAGTGTTGATCATGCACCGCACGTATAATTAGCCAGGCCGCATTGTATCTTGCCCAAGCCGATCACATGTTAAGCTAGTACTCACACACTTAGTCATTAGTATCATTGTTTCATTGGCATATTGTTCATTATTGTATTTCTTTCCAGTATTTCCTTATTGTCTATATATCTCTTGTATCTATTTTGTGCATCTTGTTTATCCACAGCTATTTACTATTACATAGTTTTTATCATGGATTAGAACTGCTGTTAGAGATGTACTCTGCTCCTTTCCTGACTGGATATATTTTTCCAGATGACACTGAGGAGTACCCTACCTATTATGGACCCCAGGATGTTGTGGGTTTAGATTCGGAGACCCTGGCTCAAGAGGGACTTATCCCAACTGAGACAGTTGACCCTGGAGTGTAGCTTGTAGTATGATAGTATTCTTTTGTACTGGATTTGTCTCCAGCTTATTTTTGTTACTCATCAGACTCATTGATGTATTATTTTAAACTCATGAGTTGATGACTATTCTATTCTTATCTGATTCGTGTTCATTCTATCTTAGTTCTGTGATTGAGTACACTATCTTTTGGTGGTTCATTATATTAGATAGACTTTCTAGACAGCGTTCTACCGCCGATTCTGCGGCGTAGGCTGGGCGTTGTTTCCGACTAGTACCCTTACCCCGGATGCGGGTCGTGACAGTCCCATACGCCTACTAGTTGTCCTCCCCGCCCAATGATCTATGCATGTTGTATCCACAACACGCTTCAGCCACTACGCCGAGGTGTCGTAACTCTGGCTCATAGTCTATCGTTAGAACAATAGCCCAACCTTACAATCAAACAAGGACAAGCATTGGACCATCGTACCACGATAGTCTATGCTCCGACTACTAATAACTGCTAAGTCTTCTAATATGCATTGCTAATAACAGTTATTCCCTATCCGTCGCACGCCTACACGTACAGGTGGCCAACCACATACCCAAGTCCGTGCCCTATATGAGACTCACAACACGTGTAAGAAATATGTCAAGGCCTGGGGAGTCATACCAATAACTCCACAACTTTAGGTAGGTCTACTAGACACTAGGTCAGACACAAGACCTAACGTCAACGCATTCGTTGACTGCACCGGAGTCTCTCTCAGACGTGCACAGTTATATAATCTAAAACAATAAACATGCAACTAACAATATAACTAAATTTAAATAGTACAACAAAGGCAAGATATACTTGCCTGGCAAGGAAGCTGCGAAGTACCAATAACCTACTCCGGAAGTCGTGCAGAACGATCCAATGGTCCTCGGGATACGCGTACAGGAATAACAGTGACGACGCTGAGGTTGACGATGACGACGACGATGATGATAGCAACAATATGGATGATGATGACGAAGTTAACGACGATGACGATGTTGATGATGACGACGATGTCAATGATGACGATGAGGGTTACAATGGAGGTAATGATGATGATAATAATGGTAATGATTGTGAAGATGGTGGGAGGTGACGATGATGATTACATGATGGTGATGACGAGGAAGATGATGTAGGTGATGGAGATAACGAGGATGATGATGATGATGACTAGGATGATGATGATGATAACGACGTTGTTGGCGACTGTCATGACCCGCACGGGGTGTAAGGGTACTAGTCGGAAACAACACCCAGCCTACGCCACAGAATCGACGGTAGAACGCTGTCTAGATAATCTATCTAACAATATAATGAACCACCAATAATGATAGTATACTCAATCACAGAACTAAGATAGAAATGAGCACGAATCGGATAAAGAATAGAATAGTCACAATACAACTCATGAGTCTAAAATAATACATCAATGAGTCTGAAGAAGTAATAAAATAAGCTGGAGACAAATCCAGTACAAAGAATACTACGAAGCTACAACTCCAGGGTCAACTGTCTCAGTTGAGATAAGTCCCTCTTGAGCCAGGGTCTTAGAATCTAAACCCACAACATCCTGGGGTCCATAAAAGGTAGGGTACCACTCCTTAGTGTCATCTGAAAAAAATATATCCAGTCAGGAAAGGAGTAGAGTACATCTCTAACAACAGTTCTAATCAATGATAAAAACTATGTAACAGTAAATAGCTGTGGATAAACAAGATGCACAATAGATACAAGAGATATATATACAATAAGAAAATACTGAAAATAAATACAATAATGAACAATATGCCAATAAAACAATAATACAAATGACTAAGTGTGTGAGTACTAGCTTAACATGTGATCGGCTTGGGCAAGATGCAATGCGGCCTGGCTAATCATACGTGCGGTGTATGATCAACACTATTCAGTAATCTGTACTTTATTCATTAGGGATATTGATCACATATCCATACTAATACTCCCCACCCCGACTGGTATAATAGATCCAACCATGGTATGCTATGGCACGGGATCCCCCAAGAAGATAGCTAGTCTTCCCGAGAATCGGTGTCTGTATATGTACAAGATAACCAATAAAACAAAACTTACACCATATACACCATATACCAAGAAATAACATCTCATGACGAGATCCGGATATATCAATCCGTGTAACCATAGTGTCAAGAGAACATGGATATCTACACTAGATACAATGAACATAGAGGATATCATAAATGAGAAACTATCAGAGAATATACTCGCCTGAAGTCCAATGAATAGTCTCACAGATGTCTGACTCGGTGCCTCGAAGACCTAGATATGGAATACAACATTAATACAAGGTCCCGAAAAGAGAATAAGTTAAACTAGTCAACTTCTAGGTCAATAAGTCAAAAGTCAACTATGGTCAACTCTAAGTCAACTATGGTCAACTATGGTCAAACCAAGGTCAACTATCTATTTCTAGGTTGCACAAGTCTAACACAAAATCTTGGATCAAAATACAAAAATCTAAGTCATAGAACCACATCCTAAAATATTAGGATACCGTATCTCCGGATACGTGAATCCAAGGTAAACCTCACAATACATATATATCAACAATAATGTATAATAATATAGAATATTAATTACAAACAAATAGGAACCATGGTTTTGAACCAACTTGGTATCCCCACCAAGTCACAACTTGATACCCAAACCCCGTATCTTGAGTATCCCACTTACCTTGGTTTCCATAAGGTAATACTCAATACCTTGATATAGTAATTACCCTCATACATAATATAATATATATATATATATATATATATACTAATATTATACAATTAAGAAACATAACAATACTAGTATTATATCTCACAATTAATACACACACACACACACACACACACACACATATATATATATATATATATATATATATATATATATATATATATATATATATATATATATATATATATATATAAATATAACATAAAAACAATATACCAAATCTGCCTAACTGTCACTGAAAGCAATGTTGAAAAACACTGATTTTCAGTTAACAGACTTTCAGTGACAGTTCAGTCTGTCACTGAATCGCCGTCGCTACTGCTGCTGCATTTTTGCACTGCTGCCTCCCCTTTGGTGACAGTTTTCAACCGTCACCAAAGTCTCTGTCGCGACTGCTGTGAATTACTGCTGCTGCATGCGTTCTTTAATGACAGTGGCGGCTCTGTCATTAATTCCCGTCGCCACTGTTACAGCGGCTGCTGCTGTAACCGCATCTAATAATGACAGATCTCTGTCATTAATCCTACTGTCACAAAAAAACAGTAAATATATATATAACCTATATATATATCAATATATATATATATATAAATCAATAATTAAAATATATACTTCTATATATATAATCCAACACATATATATTATATACATCTATATAAATAAATACCAATAGCTATAATACACATCCTATGTACTAATGTACATATTACAACATGGTTAAAAGTACACATACATAAATATGTTAATAAATATACATCCATACATATATATAAATAATCACATAATAACTATAACTAATCTAATACTTAATTAAACATATATATATTTTTTATAAAACATTTTCATATATTTTATATTCCTAACATAATTTGTAACATATATAAATGCATGTAGAAGAAAGCTACATATATATTTATACATTATATTAGTACACATATAATACATAGATCTATGCTACATACCATAATAAATACACTATAATAAATATATAACATCTATATATATATACTAAATTTAATTCAAGAATTAAAGCACAAATAATTAGATCTACACATAAACACACCACAAATAGAGAGTATCACACCGTATCCCACTAGATCTAGGATACGCATGCGACACGAGTCCACCACACATCCAATTTTACCCCGAAGGACACAAGCAAGTCACATATATTATTTATGAACAAAACAAAGTGTCAATTATAGATCTATATATCCGTGTCAAAATATGACATGTACAAAGTCCCGTGTCGGAGAAAAAACTCCCAAAATAACACGTATTACCAAATTATTGGGATACGACCTACACGTACCCAATTGTGAACACGATACTAGCCCCAAACACATAAACACATGCCTAATTGATCTATAGGATCAATTGACACACACAACAAAATGTCAATTCGGAATTCCCCCAAAATTGACACAAAAAGCACCATAACTTTCTCCATGGGTCTCCTATGAACACAAAACTAAGTCCTATGGGTAGTACATACATATGGGTTGATTTTTCATGATTAAATCTCAGATTTAGAAGCTATTTTAAGGGAAAAAACTAAATTATACCTATTGGGAGATGGATTCCCAATGAAACCTCCAATTGAGATAAAATTACCTCCAAATTGTAGATCCTTGCTCCTCTTTGTAGATACTTGCTTTCTCCTTCTTGATCCTTACTTCTCAAGTTTTTAATGGTGATTTGGAAAGGAATTGGAATGAATTTGGTAGGAAAATAAAATGGGAATGAAGAAAATTTGGTAGTGGAAAATTTTAGATCTAGATTTGGAATGAAAAGAGAGGAGAGAGAATTTCCCCCCCTCTTTGTAATAGGTCGGCCCTTACCTCTCCCTCAAGTAATTATGAAATATCCAATATACCCCTTGGGGCTTCTCATGAAGGAATAATTAAGGAAGGAAGCTTCTAGTCTAATGATTTAATTAATTTAATCCATCTCCTTAACAATGGGCTTTCTAAATAGGCTAAGTCTAACTAATTAATTCTGTTGGTCCATGGGTCCAAACTAAACTAGTTAGGTCCACTAATACAAGTCTAAATTAAATAAATAATAATTAAATAATACAACAATAATTATTTACCATGCATAATATTTAATTAAATAGGAAATGACTAAAATACCCTTTCCTAGAAAATGTGATAGTGACAAGTCTACCCTCCTTAAAATAATTTCGTCCTCGAAATTCAAAGATAAAAACTACCCCCAGCAATAACAGAACAGAACTAAAGAATCACAACTAACTATAGAAGAACAGAACATAACTAGGAAATAACATACCTCAAGGTACAAACAAATATGGATAACGCTCTCGCATTTCATCCTCTCTCTCCCAGGTAGACTCCTCCGGAAAGTGATGCCTCCATGCGACGCGCACCAAAAGAATAGTCTAGTTTCTCAGCACCTTCTCTCTCCGATCCAGAATCTCAACTGGCTGCTCTGGATAGCTAAGAGTAGGGCCCACCTCTATCTCCGAGTGATCCAATATATGACTAGGATCTGCCACGTATCGTCTCAACTGCGACACATAAAACATGTTGTGCACTCCCTCCAATACAGGTGGCAATTTTAGTCTATAAGCGACTGCACCGACCCTCTCTAGAACAGTGAAAGGTCCGATGAATCGCGGACTAAGCTTTCCGCCTCCACCGAAGCGAATCGTGCCTCGTGTCGAAGAAATCCTCAGAAACACCAAACTATCCACCTAGAACAAAATACCATCTTAAGAACTTAATCTATAACAAATAACCAAAAACAAGCACAACAAAATCTAAACTATACCTCAAACTCCAAAGGTCTCCGATGGCTATCGGCCCAATGCTGCTGTCTGTCCTGCGCCACTCGAAGTCTGTCTCTGATCAACTGAACCTTCTCTGCTGCATCCACAACCATCTCTGGCCCAAGCAAAACTCTCTCTCCAACGTCGTCCCAAGACAAAGGAGTACGACACCTCCGACCATATAGAACTTCAAAAGGTGACATCTCTATACTGGCCTGGTAACTGTTGTTGTAAGCAAACTCTACCAAATGGAGATGGTCCTCCCAAGAACCCCTGAAATCTAGTACACAAGTGCGCAACATATCCTCGAGAGTCTGGATAGTCCTCTCTGACTGCCCATCTGTCTGGGGATGATATGTAGTACTGAACTTGAGCTGAGTGCCCAAACTCTCCTGCAAACTCCTCCAGAAATGAGAAGTGAAATGACTATCCTGATCTGAGACTATGCTAACGGGAACTCCATGTATCCTAACGATCTGCCTCACATACATCTCTGCCAGCTTCTCCGTAGACAAACCCACCTTGAAAGGCAAAAAGTGGGCTAACTTGGTCAACCTATCAACAATGACCCAAATTGTGTCTTTTTCTCCTGGTGATCGTGGAAGTCCGGACACAAAATCCATAGTAATGTGTTCCCACTTCCACTCTGGAATGGGTAATGGCTGAAGTAAACCTCCTGGCCTCTGCCTCTCGGCTTTCACCTGCTGGCACACTAAGCATCTGGATACAAACTGTGCCACTTCCCTCTTCATGCCATACCACCACACACTCTCTCGCATATCCCGATACATCTTGTTAGCACCTGGATGCATGGAATACTGAGAGCGATGCGCTTCCTGCAACACCTCCTCACGCAGCTCCCCACTAGGCACACACAATCTAACTCCATGCCTCAAAGATCCATCCTCTGCAATAGTGAAATTATCTTCCAATCCTGCTCTCACCTGAGCTCTGATACTCCTCAGAGATACATTATCATATTGTGCTACCTTGATCCTGTCCATCAAATCTGAGTGTATCTGCAGTCCCCACATCTGCATAGCACCACCAGGAACAATCACCTCAATGCCCAAGCTCTCCAAGTCCTCCAACAAATATCGATCTTGCATCAAGAACATATCTACCGGATACATGCTCAAAGCATCAGCAACTACATTAGCTTTTCCAGGATGATATTGCAAAGAGATATCAAAATCCTTTATCAGTTCCAACCGCCGACGCTGCCTCATGTTCAACTCCTTCTGCGTGAAAACGTACTTCAAGCTTTTGTGGTCTGTGAAGATCTCCACATGCTCTCCGTACAAATAATGTTTCCACAACTTCAGAGCGAATATGACAGCTGCCAATTCCAAGTCATACGGTTGACTTTTTGGGCAAATTTGTGTTCGGCTCACCGGAATCCATATTTGGACATACCGTTGAGATCGTACTGACTTTTAGAGTTTGTTTGACCTATAATTTGTCCCATTTAGAGACTGTTACCCTTGGCACACTTTTTGGTGCAAAGTGGCCCACACGTGGACCCCACTTTGACCCAAAATTACCGTTTTGCCCCTGTGTCCAAATTGGACGAAAGGGAAGTGCTTTCTAGCTATTTCGCTTATTCTGGAAATATTGGTGATGTCTATTTCAGCATCCGAAGATATTTGTTCTGAGGCCATAGCTTCTGATCCTTTGTGTTTGATATCTGGACGTTACATTTTGCAGCTTCTTGCCAAGCAAGTATACCTTGCCATTGTACTGTTATTTATATTCCATATGTTGCATGCATCTTTATTTTCTGTCTTTAGTTCATATATTTTAACTGCTATATAAAATGCACGTCCAAGAAAACTTGGATGCAACGACGGTGTCGTCGTGATATATTTTTATTATGTATATGCATTGACCTTGTTTATGAGACCGCCCCATTATCATGTAGCATCATTAGGTTCATTGGCCGTGACACAGTTGTTACACGAGTGTGAGTCTCATATAGATCACGGACTGCGTGACAGGTCTGGCCTCCTGTACATATGGGCCGTGCATTAGGGATGACTGCTGATAGAAACTTTATATGCTAGAAGACTTAGCAGTTATTAGAGGTCCATGGACATAGCCTATTATAGTATGGTGGTCCAATCCTTGTCCTTGTTTGGTTGCAGGATTGGGCTAGGGTACTAAAGATAGACTATGAACCAAATCGTGTCATAGATGTGACATGCTTAGAGCATGGGTGGGGAGAACAACAAGTACCACATTTGGGCTCATTTGCACTTTTTTTTATTGTGCGCCCGGATTCTCCGCCGGAGATACGGGTGGTGATGACCACTATATATTATATATTATCAGGCGGCCTCTGGCATTCAAAATACGACATGCTTTTTAGGCCCCTGGATCTCCAAGAGAACCATGCCAATCCCAGTTTTCAGCCAGATAGTCCACTTGTGGGGAAAGTTATTCTTAAACTGCATTCACTTAGACGGTTAGGTGACCCATTGAATATTTATTTTAGTACTTTATTGGCATACTTTTATGTATCTTGTTATGTCCCCCTGAGGACCTGGCCCCTTCCAGGTGTAGCTGTTCTTGAGTATTCGCAGGAGCGCAGATTCGGATGGTTACATATGTTTCGAGGATGTCTTCCCTTCGAGCCCGTGATTGTTAGCTGGTATTCTTATTTTGTGTTTGTTGTGTTATACTTTTACATTCGAGTTGGTAGTAGATTTGTTTTCATCCAACTATCATATTTAAATACTTCTTATTAAGATCTAGTTTCATAGATATTGGTTATTTATTCATATTTGATTTTCGTGGATGAGATTTAGATTATGCCCTGTGACTTGTGATAGATTTATACTACTTATGAATTTGATATTCATATTACAACGTCCGTATGGATTTTGGTTTCCATATATTGGAGTTGCCATATCCATGCGGCTGGCATGCTTACGTGTCCTAGTCCTACGTATTTTGGGACTGGGGCGTGACAACACGTACCCGTCTGGAAACTTTAGACCCTGAATCCACCTACAAAGTCTTCCTTTATCCTCTTTCTCCAGTGAGAAAACTGACTTAGGTTGCTTTAACTTTCCATTCCCCTCCTCTATCAAATGCAATACAGGACGTCTACATATTTCTTCTAAGTCCAACCTGGCCTTCGGATTATCTTTCATCTTCCCCTTTACCTCCATTACAGTATTAATTATGTTATCAAACATATTATTCTAGATATGCATGATATCAAGGTTATGTCTGATCAGATTGGTGCTCTAATATGGCAGATCCCAGAATATACTCCTCTTCGTCCAGTTATGGGTGCGACCAAATCCGTCACACATGTACCCCTTAGCAGGCTCTTCGATAGCACTTGGTAAATCTTTTATCTCTTCCCATATCGTGTATCCGGCCACCTTGGCGGTGGATTGGCCTTCTCCACAACTCCCGCACGAAAAGCATTTATGTTCCTCTGGTACGGATGATCCTTCAGTAGAAATTATCGATGACAATTGAAGAAGTACGATTTGCCTCCGTGTTTCAAACGGAAAGCTTTAGTACGGTCCATGCAATACGGACATGAGAGACGACCATGGGTGCTCTATCCCGATAATATTCCATAGGCCGGATAGTCATTGATGGTCCACATAAGTGCTGCCCTCATCTGAAAATTCTGCTTTCTAGAAACATCGTACGTGTTGGCACATACTTCCCACAACTGATTCAACTCATCTATCAAAGGCTGTAAATACACATCGATATTCCTCTTCAGATTGTTCGAACCCGGGATAATAACGGTTAGGAACATATACGGAGTCTTCATGCACATCCAAGGTGATAGATTGTACGGAGTGACGATCACAGGCCAATACGAATACTGGGAGCCCGAAAGTCCGAATAGGATAAAATCGTCAGAGGAGAGCCCCAATCTGACATTACGCGGATCCGAAGCAAAATTTGTATACTCTCGATCAAAGTGCTTCAATGTTTCTCCATCGGATGGATGATCCAATACTCCTTCGATCTGTTTTTACCTGTGCCAACTCATGTTTTCTACAGTATCCTTAACCATAAACAACCGCGGCATCAAAGGCAAGTAGTGCATCGAATCGGTAGACTTCCTTGCACCGATAAACTTTTCTCTAACAGTGGTCTCGTAGCGATCAACACCACAAAATCTGCACGTATCTTCATCCTTGTCGTCTTTGTAGTACAATATGCACCCGTTGCGACATGCATCGATTTTCTCGTATCCCATCCAGAGCGATCTCACCATCCTCTTAGATCGATAGAAGTCTTTAGACAACTTTGCACCCTCGGGCAAGATCTCTATAATCAAATCGATTAGTCGATTATAGCATTCTTGCGGCATGTTAAAATTGGACTTGATACTCAATAATCTTGTAACCACCTCCAACGGTGAATGATCCTCACAACCAGGATATAGTGGAGTCCTTGTATTCTCTAGCAACTCCATAAACTTTGCAGCATCGACATTCGGTGTGTCACGCCCTAGTCCTAAAATACGAGGGACTAGGAACACGTAAGTATGCCAGCCGTGTGTATATTGCAACTCCAATATATGGATACCATAATACACACGTATGCTGTAATATGAATAAAACTCACATATAGTATATATATACTTTCAAAAGTCACATAAATACTAATCTCATCCATACAACAAGTAATAGAATGGTAATAACTATACTAGAATAAAGAGTCTGAATAAACCATAAATGATAGTCGGGTGGAGACAAATCCACTACCAATGACTATATCAAACTAAATGAGAGAGAAGAGTAAAATCACCAATATAAAATAGGTGACGATATAAGAGTGTCAGCTAAAGTAGCCATCGCTAGAGATAATCAGTGATGCTCAGTGGGTAAGGTCTCCTCGGCAGAAGGTAAAGCGTCAGGTTCGGGTCTGTACTCCTGCGGATACTCATGGTCGTCTATACCTGGCAAGGGACCAGGTCCTCAGAGGGACATAACAAGATACATAAAAATAAGCCAATTGAATACGGTAAACATGCAATATATTTAAAAATATATAAGTACGCTATACTAGACAATCTATATGAATGCAAATGAGGATAATTTTTTGACGTATGGAAAAGGGTAGGCTACTCGATCTAAGCCTCACAACTTACACACCCATCAGGGGATGTCAGAAATCGTCATACCTCGGGGGTAGCGACCAGCGCGACTCTACAAAAATTGACATACCTCGGGGGTAGCGACCAGCGCGACACACGCCCGTAGTGCGAGCTAAATACTACGGTTTACCTGAGTGGTTAAAGTCCATACGCCTAATGATTATCCTCTCATGATACTAGGTGTCAAGTGTGTGTCAACATATCTAATATATAGTAATAACTGAATGAAACTACACATGCAATAAATATATATAAATGTAATAAATATACAGAAATACAAATAGCATGCAAAAGTACTGTAAATAATTTGGCAAGGTATACTTGCCTGGCAAGAAGCTATGTAGTCCCAATATCCTGCTCCGGAAGTCGCATAGAACCAATCCAATATACTCGGGGTCAGCGTGCACAGGCACGGGAATCGGGGGTGTCTGCTATAGATTGTCTTCGTCGAGGGTGACGGGTCCACGATGACGAGGGTAATGATATATATTGATTAAGGTTAATATGATTACAAGGGTGATGATAATGGTAATGATGATGGAGATTATAATAATGGTGGTGATGTGGATGATGATGGAGATTTTGGTGATGATGTGGATGGTGACTGGGATGATGGTGGTAATATGGATGGTGACTGGGACGATGGTGATGATATAGGTGGATGATGGTGATGACTAGGATGATAATATGGATAATAGTGATGACTAGGATGATGATGTGGATGATGGTGATGACTAGGATGATGATGATGGGTTGTAATAGTGGCTGACCGGAGTCCGGCCAGGGGGAGGTGAGGTCCGACAAGGAGGAGGAGAAGGTCAGGGAGCAGGGAGGAGGCCAGGGCGGATCGAAGGAAGGAGAGGGTGGTCATTGGTGGTTGTACTGGAGTTAATGGTGGTGATGGTGATGGCAATGGTGGGTGGCCGGAGACTGTTGGAGGCTCGGTGCTGCTCTGGCCAGACTCAGGTGGCCGAGAAGGAGAGGACAGAGAAGAGAGGAGAACGGGGTGGTCGTATTGGTGGTGTGGTGGTGTTGGCCTGGTGGCGGTTCAGTCGAGCGCGGGGAGGTGATGGTGAGGAAACGGTGGGCAGTGGTGTTGTTGTAGAGAAAGGTCAGGAAGAGGAGAGACGAAGGAGGTGGTGGTCGTGCTGGTGGTGCGGTGGCGTGGCCTGGGTGGCTCAGCGAGGAAGAGGGAGCAGGGAGCTGGATGGTGGTGCTCTGGGCGAGTCAGGGACGATGACCGGAGTCTGGGTCATCGAGGGAGGAAGTCGGCAATGGGGTTCGGCGGGATGTCGGGTCGGGTCAACTTCAGGTGGAGAAGAAGTACAGGCGGGTCAGCGTTGGCTGAGAGCTGCTCCGGTGGGTCTTCAGGCAGAGGTGATGGAGGACAGTAGTGGTGGTTTGCTGTCGACTCCGGTGAGGAGGATCCGGCGGGTTGGGGAGATCACCGGAGGAAGGAAGGAAGAAGATGGAGGTCGAGGAGGAGAACTGCAAGGAGTTCGTGGTGGTGCCACGGCGGCGCAGGCGGATAACATGGTTGTTGGCGAGGGTGAGTGCGGCGGTCGGGGTCCGGTCTGCTCCGGCGAGAGGAGAGGAGGTTGAAGATGAACAGGAAGGGGAGGGTGCATGTCGGCTGGGAGGTTTGGTTAGGTTGAAAGAAGAAGAAAAAAAGGAAAAAAAATATATTTATATGTGTAGAAATTTGGGTTTTGGTTTGACCTAAAAGTTTGGGGCTTGGTCAACCCTCCTTGGAGTGGGCCTTGGCCTCATATGAGGATGTTTAGAGGCTATTAATTACATTATTTAAATGCAAGGATAGGTTTAAAATAAAGGGGGCGATGTTGCGCGTTGCACATTCCAAAAATTATGGAAAAATTCCTATGAAGGGAAAAGTTGGATTTCTTCATGTATTGTCCAATGGTATGGACACCTTAATGCATTTTTGCATAAAAGCGCCAAATAATTAGAAAATTGCACAAAGATAGAAATTGGATTTAATTTAATTAAAATTACTGCGCATGGTGTTCTGGATTTAATTAGAAGTACATAGGATAAAATTAGGTAGGACACAAGTGTTATGGACATAGATGATTCAGTGTAGAATATTATCATAAATTTGGGTTGCACAAAACGGTCAAGATTGTGTCTCCAATTTCGATTGAAACGCACAAGGGTACAAAGTTGGAATTTATTTAGAGTTAGAAAATAACGTCAGTGATGTTTATTGTGCGACTAAAATGTAGCACAAGAGAGCATAATTATAAGTTACACCAATGTCAGAATAGAAGGCGGGCATGTCTAGGACAAGGGTGTAAAGTTTGTAGGAAGGTAGTGGCTAGTGTAGTGCTCCAATTATCGAAGCAATGGTAGGGCACATTAAGCGATATAAATATTGCATAATTAATTAAATACCGTATTCTATTTCTATTTGGGTTCAAACTAGCCCTAGTTTCACTATCTAAGCCATGTAGGCCTAATTTTGGGTGAGGGGGTTTACACGGTGCCTCCTCAGCTGCATCATAATTGTCCGAATTGAAACTAGGTCCCGCCGCATCATAATTGTCCGGATTGAAACTAGGCCCCACCATATCATAAACCATGTTCACCCACCCGTCCTCGTAATCATCGTGGTCGTAGACATCCATATACGTCTCCACATAAGGCTCTGACTCCGATGCTAGAGACATAAGTTCTTCGTGCGCGGTCCACTGATAGTAATTCAACGTGAAGCCCTTCGAGTACAAATGATATATGACTTCCACTTCTGGATGATATTTCATGTTGCGACATCTCACACACGATACTTAATTTTGGTACCGTCCATGTACTGAGGGAACGCCTTGGCGAACTACAAGAATTACTGTACACCCTCAATGAATTTATCCTGTACACCGCACATGTCATCAGGATGACGGTTGTACATCCACGAACGATGACACAGATAGTAATTCATATCCATTTCTAGATACTTCTGCAAAATTGATAGTATGTATCATATAAATTATTACATACAGTGGTTTATCACCTAACTTCATAACTTAACCGTACTATAAAAATCATAACTGATATAATATATACTTTCATTTATCAAAGTCTAAAATAAGCAATATTCAAAACAACTAACCATTTAAACTAACACGTACACCTATCAATTTCTTACCTTAACCCAAATTTGTGGCAAACCCGATCCCCCAATATTACTTAATTGTATTTGCCTACAACTGTACAGGCCCGAAGACTGCCAAGAGCAGATGTGCACACCAGGCACATCACCTACTGATCAACAATACCCCCAATAGCAGTAAGTATGCGGTTGTTGCAACATCCACTCTTATATGCTCATCATGACTGCTCTCATCTCCTGTCCACCCCTACAGCAGTTGGCACTACTGTTGTAGCTCCCCTTAATATTAGTTAATATTCCATCCCTCTAAGCTCTATCATACACACAGTACATTGCTCCCTTACACACACTCCAACAATCATTACATAGTTACTAAATGATTAAGACTTCACAGGATACCCCCTCCTCATCTTTTATATACATAGTACACAACAAGATACACCTCGTATAAAACATAGCTAAAGAATATATATACTCTTAACATATATACATATATATATATATATATATATATATATATATATATATATATATATATATATATATATCTAGGTGATAAACCACTAGTTGACAGTATTGAATAAGATAGACGTATAGGAATCAATCCTGATCAAAAATCCTAACCCTAGGTCCTGATCAGTGTGTGTGTGTGTGTGTGTGTCGTGTCTGTGTTAGTGTCTGTCAAGTGTGTGTGTTGTGTCAGTGTCACATGTGTATCCTGTGAGAGAGAGAGAGAGAGAGAGAGGGTTTACCTAGAGCTCGAGGAGGAGGAGGGGGATGCCGGAGTAGCCGCTGTGGAGAGCCGGTCGCCGGAGAGGGGGGGTGGGGGAAATCGTTGGTTTTTCAAATCTTTCGAAAGAATCGACAGATGGGGGAAAACAAAAATGAGCCCTAATTAACCAAATTTTAGCGATGTTTAGCAACGTCAAATAAACACGTAGCTAAAATAAATTTTAGCGACGCCATAGACGTCGCTAAATGTCACGACCCGCACCCAGAATTTGGGCATGAGTCGTGGGTACGTCCAGCCTACGCCGCAGCATCGGCGGTAGAACGCTGTCTAGGTCTAAACATAATATATCCTGTCAATAATCTCAACTCCGTACGGAGGACAATGATAATAATCCACAGTTCTATAATATACTCAATCACAAGCTAATAGAA
The DNA here is from genome assembly GCA_036927795.1 of Iris macrosiphon. Taxonomy (NCBI): domain Eukaryota; kingdom Viridiplantae; phylum Streptophyta; class Magnoliopsida; order Asparagales; family Iridaceae; genus Iris; species Iris macrosiphon. The sequence goes on from JAYESA010000005.1 coordinate 306,851,535, forward strand.
ATCATAGCACGATGAGAATAGAAAAGAGTTCTAATAAAAACCAACCACAATAATCCAACTCAAATCCTGGGTCTAAATGACCTCACAAAGTCACAAAATAAAAAATACATCTCAGTCTCAGTCTAAAACAATAATACAGAAAAAGATAGTCTAAGAGCAGCCAGGTACGTTCTCCTCTAGGCTAGGCAACTCCTCTGGGGTTTCTGGAGTGAAATCACCCTCTAATCCTGGGCCGTAATGAGTGGGGCAAAGATCCTCCAGGTCCTCTGAAAAATGTTATCCAGTCAGGATTGGAGCGAAGCACAAACACTAACAGCAGTTTCATTAAATTGACAAAATCTATAAACAGTGTAAGAGATACAAGATGGAAATAAATGCTGAAAATGAGAAGTACAGGAGAAATAAAATAGACAATAGAGCATCTAGCAATGAACAATAAATAGTGAATGCTAGAACAATGAATCTGAATAAAGATAAACATCTAACTAAGTGTTTGAAATATTAGTTTATTATATGATCGGCTTGGGACTAGATCAGGCTGGTTATATATGATTAGCTATGATTCTTGAAGGTCAGGCTAACCATATGGTTAGCTATGATGCATGATAATGGTCAGGCTAATCATATATAACAGCTATGAAGCATGATGATGGTCAGGCCGCACCCGACGTGAGAAGTGGGGTGAGCTATGATGCATGGTAAGGATTTGGATATGATCACATAATCTACTAATAGTTCCCCATCCCCAGCTAGCACGGTGGATTCCAATCACGACTCCTCATGATGGGGATCTAGGGTGCTAACTCGTGTATCCACAGTGTCGGAATCAAGTATGTAATACACTACAATTTATAGAAGTAATCAACAATGAAAACTGTCAGAGAATGTACTCGCCTGTGGTCCTGAGCAAAATGTGAGGATCGATGTCCAAAGTGGAATCACAATGACCTATATATAAGATAACAATGTTAAAAATGGTGTTTCGAATGATAAAAGTGATTAGCTAAGTTGAAATGAGGTGTTAGGCCAATTCTAGGTCTAAACTAGGTGTTACTAAGTCAACTCTAGGTTTTTGGTCAATACTAGTTAATACCTTACTTCTAGGTTCATACTAGCTATTGTTAACTAATACTAGTTAAATACACTATATTATATGTTCTATACTTACAATATAGACTCTATATAATTACTATCTCTAATATCTTAGCTATACTTATTATATCACTCTGATATCTCTCATAACCCAATTAATCTTGAATATCTTGACCAATACCTTGCACCATAACATATACCTTAGTATCTCATCAAACCTATACCAATACCTTACCAACACTATTACCCATATCTTATACTAAACTCCTACACAGATCCACAGTCTGAAACTGTTCAGATTTCAATACCTGGCTTAACTAAGACAAGTATGACTACTGGCAGGATCAAACAGGTAGTACTCTCACCCAACTGAACCAGAACTCACTGGAACCTAGTAGAACTGGATCTGATACTGTAACAGATACTGCACAGTTATCCCCTAGCAGCTGACACTGCCCAAGATGGTGAACTCCCTCACTCACCCACTCACTGTCCAATGACTCGACCTACACATCAATCAACTTAAACTGGGATATCTAACTTAATACCTCACATAACCTTAACTGAACTGATCCCCTTTATCCTTCAATGTCAATACCAACACTGATACTTTCCTATTAACAGGTATCTCAAGGCCCCCTTCTTGATGTGCATTGACATATACTCATATAGATGTTCTTGATTTCCAGTTCTAGTATACACTTACATGTATACACTAATTCAAAATGGATATCAAAAATCTATAATTACTTGATTAACTTTCCTACATCTACTACCAATCCCCCTTCTATACTCTAGTATCAGGTACACATTGCAGCCCCAGTTCTCAAATGCACACACAGTTAAACTATCACCTAACTGCTACACACTCTGAATCACTCACACCAACCCCACATGTAAACACCTACACAGTGCTGAAAACTGATACCAAATTCCCAATTGCCAACCACACACTGAACAGAACCCTGCACCCTGAGAACACACACACAGAAAACTCTGACACAACTTCACACCCATGCAATTTGCTGATACACAACCACTACACAGTCAAGCCACAGTGTCTGGATACACTAATATACCCTAAATCTACACTCACACACTCCTAGGCACTGATTCTATTGCACATGGGAGTCAGTCCACATACACACTTGCACAAGTCACTGATACATAAACACACAGCCATATACACACTGCACATACCCAGAATTCCTCACTCAGTCTTCATACCTACCCACAGGAATATATGTCTGGGTACACAAGCACATAAGCTCTGGGACACACAGGAAATAACATAATAGGGATACACAGAAAATAACATAGGGATACACAGAAAATAACTTAATAGGGATACACAGGAAATAACTTAATAGGGATACACAGAAAATAACTTAATAGGGATACACAGAAAATACACACACTCAACAAAACCCCTACATACTGACACACACACATAAGTTCCTATTTCCCTACTCTGCTACTCAGCCACAGAACAGTCCCAAACCCGACTGCATACATGCTGATTCACCTAGGAAAAACACAGTTTTACTCTCCAAATACACAGCCACACACTGCCCACTGTGCACAGTTCTGATACTCGATCAATAATAGAAAGTTAGGATGCTCACTGAACTGAGAAGAACACCCCCCTGCTCTCCTACAGTCAACTAAACTCCAATTGCTGATACACACAAGAACCAAAACCCGACTGTACATATCCTCTTCCCTAACACAGTTTTTCCTCCAAACACAAACCCCCGACTGAACAGAGAACCATTCACAGTGATCACCACACAACACACAACCCATTCACAACACAAATACATTTATGAAATATAGGTGGGTATATCAAAATACAGAAATTTAAACACAGGGTTAGGCAAAAACCCTAAGACACATTATTAATCATGAATCCTCAAAACTAAAAACCCTAATCGAAATTATCTCTACATGCAAATGAGAAAATCTGCCTACATGCAAATACCTAGGGTTAGGGTTCCTGATAATTGGGGAAAACCCCATGTTGGTCACCAAAATCCAATCCAAACCCTAAAATCAAAATCCAAACAATAGGGTGGGTTCCTAATGGCCATTAACATCTGAAAACAGGAATTTAATGAAGAAAAAATGGGGTTTTACCTGCAGGGATGGTTTCTCCAATGGAAGTTCTTCCTTCCCAAGTTTCCTTGACCCAAGTTCCATGCTTTCCTTGCTTTGGAGGAGGAGAAAATGGAAACCTAGGGCTAGATCTCGAAAATTGGGTGGGGAGATAGTTTCTCTTGTGGAGGCTAGGGTTTCCTTTTTCTCTACATGAAGAATAGCTTAGAAAGAGGCTTCCTTTTATATTAAAGCAAGTTTAGGGTTTCCATGCCTAGTCTTTTTAGGTTAAACCCCCTGGCCCTCTCATGTAGAACCTAATTAATTCAGGTTTAGGCCTTCTAGGGTTTGAGGTCCAAGCCTAAAATTAGAATTCTAGGGTTTCACTAGAACTGGTTTACAATTAGGGTTGACTCACTAGGGTCTGTCCTAATGAGTTCTAGGGTTTGACCTAAAACTAAACATTACAAATAATAATATAATTAGTTACAAAACTCAGCAATTTATTAAATTCATAATTATTTAAAATAGCTAAATTACACAAATGCCCTTATATGGAAAAGTGGTAGTGACAAGTCTACCCTCCTAAAAGAAATTTCGTCCTCGAAATTGGACTGAACTACAACAAGAATAAATCAGAAAAAGAATTATACCTCAAGTCTGGAAGAGATACGGGTATTGCTCACGCATCTCGTCCTCTCTCTCCCAGGTCGACTCCCCTGGAGAGTGATGTCTCCATGCAACACGAACCAAAGGGATGGTTTGGTTCCGCAACACCTTTTCTCTGCGGTCCAAGATCTCTACGGGCTGCTCAGGGTAGCTGAGCGTCGGACCAACCTCAATCTCCGAGTGATCAAGTACGTGACTAGGGTCTGCCACGTACCGTCTCAGCTGCGACACGTGGAACACATCATGCACTCCTTTTAATGCAGGCGGCAAGTCTAATCTATACGCCACTGCACCTACCCTTGCAAGAATACTGAAGGGTCCGATGTAGCGTGGGCTAAGCTTCCCGCCTCTACCAAAACGAATCGTTCCACGCGTCGGAGAAATCCGTAGGAATACTAGATCGCCAACCTAAAACAAAACAGTCTCAGCACGCAGTCTAAACAAACAAACACAACCCAGAAAATTAACAATCTATACCTGAAACTCAAGAGATCTACGGTGGCTGTCGGCCCAATACCGCTGTCTGTCCTGCGCCACTCGCAGTCTGTCTCTGATAAGTTTCACCTTTTCTGCTGCATCTACGACCATTTCTGGTCCTAGTAAGGCTCTCTCTCCAACGTCGTCCCACGATAGCGGTGTACGACACCTCCATCCATAAAGAGCCTCAAAAGGTGACATCTCGATGCTGGCCTGGTAGCTGTTGTTGTAAGCAAACTCTACCAGGTGCAGATGATCCTCCCAAGAACCTCCGAGATCTAAAACACAAGTGCGTAGCATATCCTCGAGAGTCTGAATAATCCGTTCAGACTGCCCGTCTGTCTGGGGGTGATATGCGGAACTGAACTTGAGCTGAGTGCCCAAACTAGCCTACAGACTCCTCCAGAAGTGGGAAGTGAAACGACTATCCCGATCTGAGACGATGCTCACAGGAACTCCATGAATCCTAACAATCTGTTGCACGTATATCTCTGCTAGCTTCTCTGTCGACGTGCCCACCCTGAAAGGTAGGAAATGGGCTGATTTGGTCAACCTGTCCACGATGACCCAAATCGCGTCTTTCCCTCCTGGAGAACGTGGAAGCCCTGAAACGAAATCCATGGTCACGTGCTCCCATTTCCATTCTGGAATCGGTAAAGGTTGAAGCAAACCGCCTGGCCTCTGTCGGTCTGCCTTTACCTGCTGGCACACTAGACACCGGGATACGAAGCGTGCTACCTCGCGCTTCATTCCAAACCACCATACGTGCTCCCTCAAGTCTCGATACATCTTGTTGGCACCGGGATGCATCGAGTACTGAGAGCGGTGTGCCTCCTGCAAAACCTCCTCGCGCAGCTCCCCGCTCGGCACACATATCCTCGTGCCGTGCCGTAAGGAACCATCATCTGCGATAGTAAAGTCGTTCGACAATCCTATCTGAACTTGTGCCCTGATACTCCTCAGAGTCTCATTATCGTACTGCGCAGCTCTGATCCTGTCCATCAGTTCGGACTGTATCTGCAATCCCCACATCTGAATCTCAGTACCGGGAACTAACACCTCAATCTCCAAGCTTTCCAGATCAGCCAATAAATGTCTATCAGTCGTCAAGTACATAGCCATCGGATACCTGCTCAAGGCATCGGCGACTACGTTGGCCTTCCCTGGATGGTACTATAATGAGATGTCAAAGTCCTTCATCAACTCTAACCACCTCCTCTGCCTCATGTTCAGCTCCTTCTGTGTGAATACGTACTTCAAGCTCTTGTGGTCTGTGAAGATCTCCACACGCTCTACGTACAGATAATGCTTCCACAGCTTTAGAGCGAAGATAACTGCTGCCAACTCTAAATCGTGGGTGGGATAGTTCTTTTCATGAGGGCGTAACTGCCTGGAAGCATAGGCAATTACCTTCCCGTGCTGCTGAAGAACACATCCCAAACCCTTCCCTGAAGCATCACTGTAGATGGTGAAACCACCTGTCCCTGCTGGCAACGTCAAAATTGGAGCTGTCGTCAACCTCTTCTTCAGCTCATCAAATGCGGCCTGGCACTCCTCCGTCCATACAAAATCTACATCCTTCCTAGTCAGCCTGGTCATCGGCGCTGCAATCTTGGAGAAGTCTTGTACAAACCTCCTGTAGTATCCTGCTAGCCCAAGAAAACTCCTGATCTCAGCTACCAAACTGGGGGTAGCCCACGACTCCACTGCCTCGATCTTCTTTGGGTTAACCGAGATTCCGTCACCCGATACCACATGCCCAAGAAATTCGACCTTGTCAAGGAAGAATTCACACTTAGAGAGTTTCCCGTACAGCTTCTCCCTCCTGAGAGTCTCTAAGACCAACCTCAGGTGCTCTTCGTGCTCCTCCGGAGTCTTGGAATACACAAGAATATCGTCGATGAACACCACCACGAACTTGTCAAGGTACTGGTGGAACACCTTGTTCATCAGGTTCATGAATACTGCCGGTGCATTGGTTAAACCAAATGGCATCACCATGAACTCAAACTGGCCGTATCTGGTCCGAAAAGCTGTCTTCGGCGTGTCTTCCCTCTTCACCTTCACCTGGTGATAGCCTGATCTCAAATCTATCTTTGAAAATACCCTCGCCCCGCTCAACTGGTCGAAAAGATCATCTATCCTCGGCAGCGGGTACTTGTTCTTGATAGTGATATTGTTCAAAGCTCTATAATCAATGCACATGCGCACCGTGCCGTCCTTCTTCGGTACGAACAATACCGGAGCTCCCCATGGTGATGAACTGGATTTGATGAAGCCTTTGTCCTGCAGCTCCTCAACTTGCTTCTTCAGTTCTGCTAGCTCGCTGTTGTTGACTCTATAGACATGTTGTGAAATGGGCTCCGCTCCTGGAACCAAGTCTATAGAGAATTCAACATCTCTGTCTGGCGGCAAGCCTGGCAACTCTTCTGGAAATACATCCAGGAATTCCGCTATCAGAGGATGTGGCAACTCCTCTTCTTCTGCCCTGGCTCCGCAAAATGTGCCCCTGTTCTGTTCCGATGCTCCTCTGACGACCTCAAACTCCGGCTCTCCTGGTGGTCTAAATAATACTCTGCCTCTATAACAATCTATAGTAGCATGATGCCTGCTCAACCAGTCCATTTCGAGTACAATATCGTACCCCGAAAGTGGCATGACGAGTAAGCTCACGCTCAAGTCTCGGCCTCCTACTGACACCCTCCGGTCCTTGCAGTGATCACGGACTAGGATAATACCTCCACCAGTCGTGATCTTGCAAGTCCTAGCTAATGGTTCTGTGTCTAAATGATGTCGAAGTGCATATGATACAGACACAAAACTATGGGAAGCGCCAGAATCGAATAAGGTAAATGCGGGAATACAATCGAGAAGAACCGAACCTGTGATCACGTCTCCTGCTGGCTCGATCTCCTCGACTGCCATGGCGTATGCTCGCCCCTGGGGTACACCTCTCTGCTGCTGATGCTGGGCGAACTTCTGATGTTGCGGTGGAAGTGGTCCCCTCTGTTGTTGGCCTCCTTGTGCGGTAGGCACCCTGTCTGATCCTCTCTGGGCGGCTGCTCCACCCTGACCTGGACGAAAGGTAGGACAATCCTTCAGCTGGTGTGTCGTCGATCCACAGGATAGACATAAGCCCAATCTCTTTCTGCAGATATCTCTAGTATGTCCCATCTTCCCGCAGTACGCACACTGGATAGCGGGCTGGTTCTGTCTCTGTTGCTGCTGCTGGACCTGCCCTCGGGCTGGTGCTTGATGCTGCTGCTGAAAGGGTCTCTGCTGTTGCTGCTGAAAGTGTGGACGCTTGCCCGGTCCCGTACTACTGTTTGCTCCTCCGGAACCATCGTGTCCCCTCTTGGGCCTGAGGCCCAAGTCATCCTCGGCTACTTGGGCATCCATCAATATGCCCTCGTAGGTAGCTATGCGACGTCCCGACGTGCGAGACTTGATCTCCCTTGTCAGCCCCTTTCTGAATTTCTGGGCCCTGTCCCCCGGATCTCTAATCATCGATGGTGCGAAGCGGCTCAGGCGGGAAAACTCCGCGGCATACTCATCGACGGACGAGCTCCCCTGGGCTAAGTCATGGAACTGACTCTCCAAAGCTCCCAGGGCGACATCAGGAAAGAACTTTTCTTCGAAGAGTTCCTTGAAATCCTCCCAAGTGAGTTCCCTGCGCAAGAGTCTCGGCTCCGTGCGAAACCATGTCAAGGCAATGTCGAACATCTGGCTGCCCGCGGCCTCGATCTGGAGCGCCTCTGGAATCTGCGCCAAACGCAAGTTCCTCTCGATGTCCTCTAGCCAATCATCGGCGTAGAGTATCCCTTCTGTCCCCTTGAACTCCCGAGGCATCATCCTCTTGAAGTCCACAATGGTGCCCGGCCTCTGGTGGTGCTGATCAGGACGCTGCTGCTGCTGAGTGACTCTCTCCACAGCCTGGAGAGCCACTTGGTGAGCATTCTCCATGTTCACCCTCATCATCTCTGTCTGGGCCTGATGTGCCTCAGCCTGCACTCTCTGGGCCTCTGCCGACGTCCTCTGGGCATCGACCATGTCCTGAATCAAGGCGAACATCTGTGCCCCATCGACGGGCACACCTCCTGGATGCTGAACTGGTGGTGGAGGTACCGTCGTAGCCGTGGGGACCCTCTGAACTGGTGGTGGAGGACCCCCGAATGCTGCAGACACTCCCACATGTACTGGAGATGTAGGAGGTGCTGCGAATATCTGTCCGGCCGGGCGAGAGGTGGCAGACCTCTCTGAAGCTGCTGCTCCGAGTCTCTGGGACCTGGTCCTCGGCATCCTGAAGACAGATCGAAAGAATCAATTAAAGTAATAAACATGATATCATCAAGGAAGGACAGTAATTTCTAAAGGAAAATCATTAAGAGTAATGTCATAAGAATCAGAATTTCCTAATTGTGATTGAGCATATCCTCGGCCTAATTCCTATTTCCTAAAACAGGCTCGTAGTAATACTCTAAGAGAGCACCACTACGATATCGCTCTAATGCGGTTCTAGGACTCGACTACTGACCTGCATGGGCCACCACTAAAAACGTGTCACGACCCGCACCCGAAATTTGGGCATGAGTCGTGGGTACGTCCAGCCTACGCCGCAGCATCGGCGGTAGAACGCTGTCTAGGTCTAAACATAATATATCCTGTCAATAATCTCAACTCCGTACGGAGGACAATGATAATAATCCATAGTTCTATAATATACTCAATCACAAGCTAATAGAAATCATAGCACGATGAGAATAGAAAAGAGTTCTAATAAAAACCAACCACAATAATCCAACTCAAATCCTGGGTCTAAATGACCTCACAAAGTCACAAAATAAAAAATACATCTCAGTCTCAGTCTAAAACAATAATGCAGAAAAAGATAGTCTAAGAGCAGCCAGGTACGTTCTCCTCTAGGCTAGGCAACTCCTCTGGGGTTTCTGGAGTGAAATCACCCTCTAATCCTGGGCCATAATGAGTGGGGCAAAGATCCTCCAGGTCCTCTGAAAAATGTTATCCAGTCAGGATTGGAGCGAAGCACAAACACTAACAGCAGTTTCATTAAATTGACAAAATCTATAAACAGTGTAAGAGATACAAGATGGAAATAAATGCTGAAAATGAGAAGTACAGGAGAAATGAAATAGACAATAGAGCATCTAGCAATGAACAATAAATAGTGAATGCTAGAACAATGAATCTGAATAAAGATAAACATCTAACTAAGTGTTTGAAATATTAGTTTATTATGTGATCGGCTTGGGACTAGATCAGGCTGGTTATATATGATTAGCTATGATTCTTGAAGGTCAGGCTAACCATATGGTTAGCTATGATGCATAATAATGGTCAGGCTAATCATATATAACAGCTATGAAGCATGATGATGGTCAGGCCGCACCCGACGTGAGAAGTGGGGTGAGCTATGATGCATGGTAAGGATTTGGATATGATCACATAATCTACTAATAGTTCCCCATCCCCAGCTAGCACGGTGGATTCCAATCACGACTCCTCGTGATGGGGATCTAGGGTGCTAACTCGTGTATCCACAGTGTCGGAATCAAGTATGTAATACACTATAATTTATAGAAGTAATCAACAATAAAAACTGTCAGAGAATGTACTCGCCTGTGGTCCTGAGCAAAATGTGAGGATCGATGTCCAAAGTGGAATCACAATGACCTATATATAAGATAACAATGTTAAAAATGGTGTTTCGAATGATAAAAGTGATTAGCTAAGTTGAAATGAGGTGTTAGGCCAATTCTAGGTCTAAACTAGGTGTTACTAAGTCAACTCTAGGTTTTTGGTCAATACTAGTTAATACCTTACTTCTAGGTTCATACTAGCTATTGTTAACTAATACTAGTTAAATACACTATATTATATGTTCTATACTTACAATATAGACTCTATATAATTACTATCTCTAATATCTTAGCTATACTTATTATATCACTCTGATATCTCTCATAACCCAATTAATCTTGAATATCTTGACCAATACCTTGCACCATAACATATACCTTAGTATCTCATCAAACCTATACCAATACCTTACCAACACTATTACCCATATCTTATACTAAACTCCTACACAGATCCACAGTCTGAAACTGTTCAGATTTCAATACCTGGCTTAACTAAGACAAGTATGACTACTGGCAGGATCAAACAGGTAGTACTCTCACCCAACTGAACCAGAACTCACTGGAACCTAGTAGAACTGGATCTGATACTGTAACAGATACTGCACAGTTATCCCCTAGCAGCTGACACTGCCCAAGATGGTGAACTCCCTCACTCACCCACTCACTGTCCAATGACTCGACCTACACATCAATCAACTTAAACTGGGATATCTAACTTAATACCTCACATAACCTTAACTGAACTGATCCCCTTTATCCTTCAATGTCAATACCAACACTGATACTTTCCTATTAACAGGTATCTCAAGGCCCCCTTCTTGATGTGCATTGACATATACTCATATAGATGTTCTTGATTTCCAGTTCTAGTATACACTTACATGTATACACTAATTCAAAATGGATATCAAAAATCTATAATTACTTGATTAACTTTCCTACATCTACTACCAATCCCCCTTCTATACTCTAGTATCAGGTACACATTGCAGCCCCAGTTCTCAAATGCACACACAGTTAAACTATCACCTAACTGCTACACACTCTGAATCACTCACACCAACCCCACATGTAAACACCTACACAATGCTGAAAACTGCTACCAAATTCCCAATTGCCAACCACACACTGAACAGAACCCTGCACCCTGAGAACACACACACAGAAAACTCTGACACAACTTCACACCCATGCAATTTGCTGATACACAACCACTACACAGTCAAGCCACAGTGTCTGGATACACTAATACACCCTAAATCTACACTCACACACTCCTAGGCACTGATTCTATTGCACATGGGAGTCAGTCCACATACACACTTGCACAAGTCACTGATACATAAATACACAGCCATATACACACTGCACATACCCAGAATTCCTCACTCAGTCTTCATACCTACCCACAGGAATATATGTCTGGGTACACAAGCACATAAGCTCTGGGACACACAGGAAATAACATAATAGGGATACACAGAAAATAACATAGGGATACACAGAAAATAACTTAATAGGGATACACAGGAAATAACTTAATAGGGATACACAGAAAATAACTTAATAGGGATACACAGAAAATACACACACTCAACAAAACCCCTACATACTGACACACACACACAAGTTCCTATTTCCCTACTCTGCTACTCAGCCACAGAACAGTCCCAAACCCGACTGCATACATGCTGATTCACCTAGGAAAAACACAGTTTTACTCTCCAAATACACAGCCACACACTGCCCACTGTGCACAGTTCTGATACTCGATCAATAATAGAAAGTTAGGATGCTCACTGAACTGAGAAGAACACCCCCCTGCTCTCCTACAGTCAACTAAACTCCAATTGCTGATACACACAAGAACCAAAACCCGACTGTACATATCCTCTTCCCTAACACAGTTTTTCCCCCAAACACAAACCCCCGACTGAACAGAGAACCATTCACAGTGATCACCACACAACACACAACCCATTCACAACACAAATACATTTATGAAATATAGGTGGGTATATCAAAATACAGAAATTTAAACACAGGGTTAGGCAAAAACCCTAAGACACATTATTAATCATGAATCCTCAAAACTAAAAACCCTAATCGAAATTATCTCTACATGCAAATGAGAAAATCTGCCTACATGCAAATACCTAGGGTTAGGGTTCCTGGTAATTGGGGAAAACCCCATGTTGGTCACCAAAACCCAATCCAAACCCTAAAATCAAAATCCAAACAATAGGGTAGGTTCCTAATGGCCATTAACATCTGAAAACAGGAATTTAATGAAGAAAAAATGGGGTTTTACCTGCAGGGATGGTTTCTCCAATGGAAGTTCTTCCTTCCCAAGTTTCCTTGACCCAAGTTCCCTGCTTTCCTTGCTTTGGAGGAGGAGAAAATGGAAACCTAGGGCTAGATCTCGAAAATTGGGTGGGGAGATGGTTTCTCTTGTGGAGGCTATGGTTTCCTTTTTCTCTACATGAAGAATAGCTTAGAAAGAGGCTTCCTTTTATATTAAAGCAAGTTTAGGGTTTCCATGCCTAGTCTTTTTAGGTTAAACCCCCTGGCCCTCTCATGTAGAACCTAATTAACTCAGGTTTAGGCCTTCTAGGGTTTGAGGTCCAAGCCTAAAATTAGAATTCTAGGGTTTCACTAGAACTGGTTTACAATTAGGGTTGACTCACTAGGGTCTGTCCTAATGAGTTCTAGGGTTTGACCTAAAACTAAACATTACAAATAATAATATAATTAGTTACAAAACTCAGCAATTTATTAAATTCATAATTATTTAAAATAGCTAAATTACACAAATGCCCTTATATGGAAAAGTGGTAGTGACACTAAACACGTTGCTAAATATTTTTAATATAAACATTGCTAAATACGTCGCTAAACGTCGCTAAATTAGACTTTTTAGCGATGTTTAACGACCTTAATTGAACTTATAGCGACTAATCTTTTAAAATCTTAATAAAAGTCGCTAAACGTCCCTAACGTCGCTAAATGTCGCCATTTAGCGACGTTTAGCTACATTTTTACGTGGAGTCGCTAATTTATTTTTTATTAGTGACGTTTCCTTTGACGTTGCTAAAATACGTCGCTAATTCCGCTTTTTCTAGTAGTGGCCTACTACGCTGGTGTCTGACTACCTACGTTATTCAAACGCGGAGGCGATATTGTGCATGTACCATCGATCTCCCCTCCAAATCTGTCTTGTATACTGCATTGGTCAAGATGGTGAGGCAACTTTTTCACTTTTAGTTTGATATATGTAAATGTTTATAACCTAACAAATTTTTTTAATTCTCATGAATAGGCTAGGAAAGTGAAGAAGTTGGAAAGAAGCCTCGTAAGTTGCCAGGGTACGAATTATATGAAAATCAATGACGAGCTACAACAAATCGACAACACTGAAGATTTTTCTTTCTTGATAAATAGAGAGCAAAGCACAAAGAGGTGGCATGAAGTTTAGGCCATATTTTAAGACATGTAAAACTTTGCTATAATTTGTGTTTTGAGACATGTAAAACTTATAAGTTTGAAAACTTTGACCGGTTATGTTTTGTTAAATTTTTTTGATTGGTTATGTTTTGTTTTGAGACTTGTTTAAGTTGTAAAAATTTCATACAATTTATGTTTAGAGACATGTTTGAAGAAGAACTTTCATACAGTTGTTAAACTTTCAAACAGTTGTTGGTTATTTGTATTTCGAGACAGCTACTTTTATATATAAATGTGCAGAGGCAGTGGCTAAAAACTAGGACTGTCAAATTCTGGACAGTCCTGATAGCTATCAGAACTGTCAAAATCCTGACAGTCCTAGTTTTATATATAAATTTGCAGAGACAGTGGGTTAAAATTAGAACTGTCAAAATTTTGACAGTCCTCATAGCTTGTGGGACTGTCAAAATCCTGACAGTCCTAGTTTTATATAAATTTTCAGTGGATTAAAATTAGGACTGTCAAAATTTTGACAGTCCACATAGCTTGTGGGACTGTCAAAATTTTGACAGTCCTACTTTTATATATAAATGTGCAGACAGTGGATTAAAACTAGGACTGTCAAAATTTTGATAGTCCACAACAGTGGATTAAAACTAGGACTGTCAAAATTTTGATAGTCCACATAGCTTATTAGACTGTTTGACAGTCCTCATAGCTTGTGGGACTGTCAAAATTTTGACAGTCCTACTTTTATATATAAATGTGCAGACAGTGAGTTAAAACTAGGAATGTCAAAATTTTGACAGTCCACATAGCTTATTGGACTGTCAAAATTTTGACAGTCCTAGTTTCATAGTATATAAATGTACTGACTGTGGGTTAAAACTAGGACTGTTAAAATTTTGACAGTCCAATTAGCCTGTGGGACTGTCAAAATTTTGACAGTCTTGGTATACTGTTGGACTGTCAAAATTTTGATAGTCCTAGTTTTATATAAAAAAGTGCAGAGAGTAGATTAAAACTAGGACTGTCATAATTTTGACAGTCCTGTTAGCTTGTGGGACTATCCAGATTTTGACAATCCTAGTTTTATATATATCACAGTGGGTTAAAACTAGGACTGTCAAAATTTTGACAGTCATGTTTGCTTGTGGAACTGTCCAGATTTTGACAGTCCTAGTTTTATAGAGAGAGTGGGTTAAAACTATCTATATAAATATTGGAAAAGATACCAAAGTTCAACATATATGACTCATTGCACAACATACAGTTCAATATACAGTTCTAGTTTTATTTTTTTCATTGCACAACATACAGTTCAATATACAGTTCAACATACATGGCTCATTGCACAACATACTGTCACGCCCCAGTCCCAAAATACCGAGGGACCAGACACGTGGCAATGGCCAGCAGCACACACTGATGGACAAACCCAATTTAATGGATCCATCATAGCGTACTTAAGCTGTAAAATAAGTCTACGACAACATGGCACAACTAATCTCATCCACACAAGATAAAATATGATCCACAGATAAAAGAAATATAAATCATCACCCAGTCTCAACAAAGTGCTTCGGGAAACAACCCGATAAAAATCTGATACAATGGTTCAACAGACCAAAATATAAATGACTGAATAAAGTAAATACTGAGCATGAAACATGAATGCTCAGGAAAAGTCTTCAGCTAACACCTCATCCTCGGGTGTTGGTACAGCTCCTGTATCAGCTTCTGCTGCTATCCTGTATACCTCGGGATAGATCTCGTCTGCAAATCCTGGGGTCATAATCCGGATCCAGGTCCTCAGGGGACATAGCAAGGTACAGATAATACAAGCCAAAATAAATGCAGTGCAGCAAATGATAAAATAAATAGGGTAAGTATGTAACCATCTATGTGAAATGCAAGTGAGAGCATCACGAGTACTCAGGCTGAGCCACTACAAGCTCTGTGTCGGAGAGCCGGTAGCAGTAATAATGAGTAATGGGCCAAGCTCGGGTTTTAGAGTCTTGCACCTCACAATAATAGGGGTTTATATATATGATTAGCCTGTAGCCTGTGTGTCTCTCCCCACCCAATGTAACCACACGTCTCATGTCCATAACGTCTCATGTACATGTCACGCAAGATCATAGCTAATGCAGCAAGTCATATAGTATCCATGAATATAATGTCTCTGTCAAATCTTGTATCCTATACAGAATCACCATGAATATCTCAGGAAGATTTTGTCTCATGAATAGTGTCAAGTGTCCTGGGTTATAGTGTACTTGATAAGACAAGTACGAGAATGTAAAGGGTCACGAATGTCCATCTCTAGATGACGTACACAACTCCGCGTACGGGGTTGGCACCCGACTAATAATCGGATGTTAAGTAAGTCACATGGTCCTAGGTCAAGTATGCACAACAATATAAATTAAGCAAGAAAAATATATAACAATACTGCAGAGTTTAGCAAGGTACACTTGCCTGGGGTTTGAATACCAACAACTGTCCCTGTATCAGTGGATCCTGTAGGTACTGCTCCAAAAACTGAAATAAACATCACCAACAGTCTCAAAAAATATCAAATAGCTAGAAATGCCTGTCCTTAAGTCCAATTTGGACATAAGGGCAAAAATGACAGTTCCGGGTCAAAGCGGGGTCCACATGTGGGCTGCTTTGCACCGAAAAACGTGTCAGGGTCAAAGGTCTCCAAATTCGTCTAATTTAGTGTCAACAAGTCAAGAACGATGATACGAACCCAACGAAACTTTTCGAATTGGATTCCGATGAGCCGATCACAAAATCGCCCGTCACGTGGAGCATGTGGGGCCCACGATACGCGATTTTGTCAACGTTCTCAGAATCATACCAAACTTGGGTCACAGGACCAGCGTATTGCTACGAGTCCGATGGTATAAGTTTCGTCTTAATCCGACCTGTGTACACAAAGTTACAACGTATTCCAGAATAGGCAGATACGGGGCGTTGTCGGCGGATACGCGTTGATCGGTGTGCACGCACATCCAAATTAACTTCTACAAAATCTCGAATGTTCGTATCAACGATGTGCACGTTTCGGTGAAGACCGCGCGCAACCAAGTAGTCCCGTTTGGCGGGGCACACTCAGTTCCGGGATGAAACAGGGCATTGGTTTTCCTATTTTTGGATCGCGGTTTGCGATCACCACAGGATGCGATGCACCGAGCGGGTTACACGGGCATTGAGAGGGTTACACAGTCTATGCGACATAACTGACGAAACCAAAAACGGAATAACGAGGAGAGAGAACGGGTTACCTGAACAGGGCTCCGTGAACCGAGAATTCTCGTATCCGGGATGCTGGTTCGTGTCCTGGTTACCGTGTCCGCTGTGTCGGCTCTACACAGGAACTGTGTCAGGGCTAGGGCTGTGTCCGGAGACCACTGGGTGGACTCGTCGGCAGAGGGCGGCTCGGCCTAGGGCGTTCGGGATGCTGGTCGACGCCGGTGGAGTCGACGGAGAGGAAGTCGAGGGCTGTGGGTTCGATGGGATGGCGATGGTGGTGGGCTGTGCTTAAGGCGGAGGGACGGTGGAGATTAGGGCGGCTGTGGAGGTCGTCGGGTCTGGGCTAGGGCGGTGATGGTGGAGGGACGGCGAAGTCGTGGTGGAGATGGTGAGGTCATTGTGGAGGCGGTGATCGGTCGACTGGTCGGGGGGACGGGTGGAACAAGGAGGAGAAGGCAGGAGGGCTGACTAGGGTTCAGGTGAGTTCGTCGGCTTCTAAGCTGCGGCGGAGAGGAGTCTGGAGGGTTTTGCGGCGGCAGCGGTTACACGAACGTCGAGGCTATAAATATCCTGAACAGTAATTCGGGGGGAATCCGATTAGGGTTCGGTTTGGGTTTCGGGTCCGGGTCGGGTTTGATTCGGATCCGACCCGACCCAACCCGTTAAGTCTGGGTTGGTCTGGTTTGGTTCAGTTTGAGTCGGTTTGGTTTGGTTTAATTCAAATTAAACCGGCTTCAGTCAGGGTTTAAATCGGTTTAGTTATACATTGGTTTTTAGGACTTTAAAAATATTTCCGGAGTCCAATAAATTCACAAAAAATTATCCTATGTTCAGTTTTCCATTTTACACCATAAAATATTATTTCTATAATATTTTAATATTAATTAACATTATTTAAAAATCTTTTAATCACAAAAATACCTTAGTTTTAATTCCCGAAAATTAAAGAAAAATTGAGAAAATATTTTAAATTTTTTAGAAAAATCAGGGTGTTTATAATCTACCCCCCTTAAGAGGATTGCGTCCTCGCAATCGAAGAATAAACTACTAAAGGAAAGAACTATAGAAATTACAAGAATGCTTAGGGTATACCTGTATCCACAAATAAGTGAGGATAACGCTGGCTGTAAACCCCCTCGACCAGATTCCAGCATTTTAGGATTAATTTTAACAATTTAGGATTTATGGCAATATTTTAATTTATTTTGCTTACATATCCTATTGATATGTGCACCTGTCCATCATCGAATTATTTGGAGCTTTACCTTAACTGTTATCCCCGAACGAAGTTCACATACCTCTCCTAGACATGCCAGTCTACTATCCTGCACTTTGTGCAACTTTCAGATACTCTGATTTGAGCCTCGTTTGAGACGCACAATTATCGTTACAAACGTACGTATTTAAATTCCTAGATCTGTACCCATCCATGTTCCAATAGAGATTAGAGGCCCAACATGCACCTGTTTTGCCCAAACAAAAATACGTTAATATTCTACACTGAGTATACTACATTTAGTATATTGACACCGTATTAAAATTATGGCCCTACCTGCCTCTAAATAATTAGTGAACACCGTGCGCAGTATTTATTAATTAATAAATACGGTGGCCCGTATCACCCAAGAAAACCAGGCCCAGTCCCTGCCCAGAATCACCCCCATCCCCTCAGGGCCCTCACACAGCAATTTCCCTCAGTTCTGTGTATTTTAGAATTTTCAGGAATCGGGTGTTTTTCCCAGACAATTTCGTAAATTGTGCAATTTCCCAAAATAGGACCCTTATGTAATTTATAAAATTACAGGGACTTTTCTGCAAATTTCCCTGTGATGTGTCAGCCTCCTATTGGCCAGTGAACCCGCACAGTCCATTTGGAAGCAGGACCCACCCGAAAATATCTTGTAAATATCCTGTAAAATATCTTTAAATATTTTACTTAAAATATCTATTTAAATTTCTATAAAAGAAATTAAAAGAAAATAAAAACCCAAATCCCTAACTCTACCCAGCCCGCAGCCGACCCCCCCCCCCCCCCCCCGCCGGAGCGGCGAGCCCCCTTGCCGGAGCCACTCCGCCTCTCCCCCCCCCCCGCGGCGAAGCCAACCCCCCCCCCCCCCGCCGCTGAGCTCCACCGCCCTCTCCCAGCCCCGAGCCCCTCTTCCCTCTTCTCCTCCATCCTCCCATGGCCGAAGCCGACCCCGACCCCCGCCGGCCTCTCCCAGCCAACTCCTCCACCTCGACCTCTACCTCCTCCGCCACTCGCCACCACCGCCACCCTCCCTGTTCTCCACCACCCTCTCCCCCGAGCCCTCTTTCCCCTCTGCCACCACCGCCACCCCCATCACAGCCAACCCCACCGCCATCATCTTCACCACCACCCCCACTCGGCCACTCCCCGTCCGGCCAGCGCCCAGCTGCCCTCCGTCTGACCTCTCCCCTCTCCCAGCCCTCTTCCCCGGACGGAGCCCCGACCACCCGACCCGCCAGAGCAGCCCCGAGCCGCCGTCCTTGGCCTGAACCCCTCCTCCTCCTCACCGTGGTTCTCTCCCCCATGGTCGGAGACCACTCCGACGCCACCTCCTCCTCCTCCCCAGCCGATCATCTCCACCATCCACTAACCCAGCTCCTCCGTCGACGAGCAGACGACCCCGGAGCCCTAGCCGCAGCGTCGTGCCCTGCCCGGATGCCCCGCTGACCACCGAACTGTGCCTGAGCACCTCCGGCGAAGCCCCGGCGAGTCTCCACTGGACTTAGACCGGACACAGCAGCTGGACACAGCCCGGACACAGCAACCAGGACACAACACAACGACCGGACACGGGAAATTCAGTTTCCACGAAGCCCTGTTCAGGTAACCCGTTGTATCTCCTCGTAGTTCTGTTTTTAATTCCTTCAATTGTGACACGTAGGCTATGTAACCCTCTCGATGCCCGTGCAACCCGCTCGGTGCATCGCGTCCTGTGGCGATCGTGACACGCGATCCAAAAACAGGAAAAACAATGCCCCGATCACCCCGGAACTGAGTACGTCCCGCCAAACGGGACGACTTGGTCGCACGCGGTCTTTACCGAAATGTGCGCACCGTTGATACGGACGTGCGAGATTTCACAGAAGTTGATTTGGATGTGCGTGCACACCGGAATCAACGCGTATCCGCCGACAACATCCCGTATCCGCATGTTCTAGAACACGCTGTAACTTTGTGTACACACGTCGGATCGAAACAAAACTTGCGCCATCGGACTAGTAGCAATACGCTGGTCCTGTGACCCAAGTTTGGTTCAATTCTGAGAACGTTGACAAAATCCCGTATCGTGAGCCCCACAGGCTCCACTTGACGGGCGATTTTGTGATCGGCACATCGAAATCCAGTTCTGGACATTCCGTTGGGTTCGTATCATCGTTCTGGACTTGTTGACACTAAGTCTGGCGAATTTGGAGACCTTTGACCCTGACATATTTTTCGGTGCAAAGTGGCCCATATGTGGACCCCGCTTTGACCAAAAACTGTCATTTTTGCCCCTGTGTCCAAATTGGACTTAAGGACAGGCATTTCTAACTATTTGATATTTTTTGAGATTGTTAGTGATGTTTATTTCAGCATCCGGAGACATTTATTCTGAGGTCATAGTTTCTGACTTTTGGCATTTGACATCTGGACGTTATATTTGCAGCTCTCTTGCCAGGCAAGTATACCTTGCCTTGTTGTACTGTTTAAATTCAGTTACTGTTAGTTACATGTTTATCTATTTTAAATATAAATGTGCGCGTCCGAGAAAACTCGGGTGCAGTCAACGAAGGCGTTGACGTTAGGACTTGTGTCTGACCTAGTGTCTAGTAGACCTACCTAAAAGTTGTGAAGTTATTGATATAACTTCCCAGGCCTTGACACGTATCATTACACATCACAGAGTGAGTTCATATAGGGACGCGTGCCTCATGCGCGACTGGCCATCAGTGTGAGCAACACGTGTAACGGTATTTAGCTTAGTTGATTATTTTACTGAGACTTGCATCATAGTAGGAGGTGTCCACGTCGTTTTCACGACTTGTACATCTATATTGGGCGGGGAAGACATCTAGTAGGCGTATGGGATACCCCCTTCTTGAGTCTTTTATCCTTCGTACCATGCTCCTCGGAGATGGTCGATTGCAGAGCTACCCGTGTGTCCGGGGGCATATAACACATATACTAGCCAGTCGTGACGATTGGTGAATTACGTCAGCATATGTCAAGCCTACACATTCTCATGCGTACTATAAGGTCTTTAAATTGCATTCAATTAGATGGTTAGCACACCCCCTTTATTTATTCAGTATTTACATACATGGCATGTTATTTTTCTGTATCTTGTTATGTCCCTCTGAGGACCTGGTCCCTTTCCAGGTTTAGATATTTATGAGTATTCGCGGGAGCGCAGATCCGGACATGCTACTTATATTCCGAGGAGATCTTCTCTTCGGGCCTCGTGATTGTCAGATGTTCTTATATGGTGTGTATCTGGTTCCTTTTATATTCTATTTCGGCAGTGGATTTGTTTCCATCCGACTGTCATTCTTTAGATACTCTGTATTGAGATATAGTTACCTGGTTATTGGTTATTCATGTATATGTGATTTCTGTGGATGAGATTTAGATATTACCCTGTGACTTGTGATTAGTTTTACCACTTATGAATTATTGTTCATTATACAGCGTACGCTTGTATTATGGTTTCCATATATTGGAGTTGCCATATATATAGGCGGCTGGCATGCTTACGTGTCCTAGTCCTACGTATTTTAGGACTGGGGCGTGACATGTTTCTAGTGGTGGCCCATGCAGGTCAGAGCATATTGTCTCGGTTACGTTACTGTACCGAGCAAGCCTACACCTAGGATTATTGGATGGGATCTCATCCATAATTGACTATGACTTATCTTCCTTCCAGTCTGTCCTACTTACAAAATTGCATCCTGCTTGATTCATGTGCTTCCCTGATAATTCCTCGAGTATAGCCCCTGCTAGAATATAGGAATCCCTGTTGATAGAATGATACTTTGGATAATATTCCTACTTAGAATACAACTAGGGCTTTAACACATCCCTAAGTTTAGGATACCAAATGAACCCTAGACTTCCATATTACCTAGTGAACCCTAGCATCACTACCTATAGATTAACTTACCATTATCCCTTGGCGTATTTATGTATGACTTGAGTGTAGTAAAAATACTACTAGGATTAGTTAGAGAATTGACCATAGTGTTGACCCTAGTCTTGAGGAACCCATAGAAATCTAAGGTTAAATACTAGGACTGAAACCTCATCCTATGTTGGATAACCAAGTTTTACGCCAGAAACCCTTTACCCTGGTTGGCGTAAAAGCCAAACAAACTGCCTAGTTGGCGTAAAAGTCAAATGACTTTCTCGTTGGCGTAAAAACCAAATTATGCAGGAGATTGTCTTCTTTACGCCGCAGTTATGACAACCGCTACCCACGATCCCTTAGTCTTCCTTATCCTGCGTCATGCAAGCCATGTAGATAACTTCTCTGCGTAAACTTGATGATTCTTGAATAAATAGATGACCAGCGTAGAGTAACCTGACTAGGCATAAAACATAAGGATAGGATGTGAGCGTATTGTTACAGCCTTAGCTTTCCCCAGGCATGACCAAATCTTGTGCATTAAAGGTAGAGATACGCCTCGAGCCCTGTGCAAAAAGAAATAGCTTTTGACAGGATATCTGATTTTGTCTCGAGCGTAAAAATGACTTGTATCCAATAAAGTCACTAAACAACAAACCTGGATCCCCGTGCAAATTCATTATCAAACCGTCCACTCGATCGTTGTACAAGTACTTTTGTCAGATGTCAGGATTCACTAATTTGACTGACAAACTCATGAGTTTCTCGTATAACTTTACGCTGCAACAAATGCTAGACTTTACGCAGAAGATATTTACGCGCAGATTTCTACGCACAGACTTTTTACGCGGACAGCTCTGAAGCTCTATCTTACTCTTCTCTGTTTTACGCGGATAGCTCTGAAGCCATGCGTTACGCCAAATTATTTTATCTCTGCCTTACGCAGACAACCTCGAACCCCTACTTTACGCGGACTTTCTTGAAATCTCTGTTTTAGGCCAACAACCTATAGTGTATATTAAGATTGTAGAACTTAGAAGGCCATACGTCTTTTTGGTCAAACTAGCGTCTTAGAGTAGGAGTTAGAATAATAACTGTAGAGATTGTAGAGTCTTATCTTTTTGTGAATTTGAATTATTTTGTACTTCTCATATCATAATCTAGCGTACTTATATTTACTATACTACCTTGACTTATACTGCTATTATAGCCTAGTTTTGCAAGCTTATTCTTTATCAAGCTTGTTCATGATATATGTATTATTGGAGTACTACACTAATATATTTCAGAATCAGTGTATTACGGTCTGATCAACCATAGTGCCCTTGATTCGCCCTTCATATAACTACTTTACGTGGATTGAGATATATAGTGATTAGTAGACGGATGTACTTGCCCTCTAGATATGTCTGAGCATATCGTATCAGCTACATAACTGTACTGATACGAGCATGTGAATAGGAATTACCAAAATAGGATTTCAATCCACAACTACCTTGACAATTTCCATTTGAATTCTTTAAACGCCTTGAACCCCCATACTTCTAATCTATTACCTCCCCCTTGAACTTTTGATTATTGTTTTCCGTCTTCCCTTATTTCGGAAAGGCAAAACCTCGTGCTTAGTATAAATAGAAATAGTGTACTGTTTCTGTAGCCATTTCTGTTTGTTTCTTGGGTAATTACCAAACCCTATTATTAGATTAGATTGTAGTTTAAAACTGTGCTATCTTTAGAATGACCTTCGCTACCTACCTACGTTTTATTGCGTTCCTGATACGTGCATCACTATGACAGCATAAATTTTTTATTTTTGCCTCGTAACTTGGGTCAAGTTCAGAACCCAAGTATTACGATAAAGAAAGTATCATTTTGCTGACAGAGATCTAAATGGATTTCACCTGGATGAACAATTGACTGACTCCTAAATGGATAACAGCACCTATGACTAGGTTGACTTGTAAGGATTAAGAATTCCTATGGACCGACTCACTAAGTCAGCACGTTTCTTACCTTTAGAGTTGGCCAGCCTGTAGAAGCTTTAGCTAACTTATATATAAGACAAATCGTAAGATTGCACGGTATATCGGTCAGCATTTTACCAGACAAGGATTCGCGTGACCAGAGTTGGTGGTCAATCCCGTAGAGACAGTTAAGTAAATACAAGGACACTTGCGAGCAGTGCAAGACAGACAGAAGCAGTAGGCAGACCGTCATCATCGTCCCTTAGAATTTGTCACGCCCCATTCCCAAAATACCGAGGGACCGGATGCGTGATAATGGCCAGCAGCACACACCGATGGACAAAACCAATTTAATGGATCCATCAGGACATGCTTAAGCTGTAATGTAACAATAAGTAGGTCCAATGATATAAGTCATAATCTATGCTAATCTCATCCACAACAGATAATCACAGATCAAATGCCAGAATAAATGCAAATAGAAATAAACTAGCATATCTCAATAAAGGTGTCTCGGAGAACAATCCAAGAATAAGTCTGATACATCAATGAAATAGACTGGAAAGAAAATAACTAGAAACAGAAATAAATGAATATCTCACGTCAATACTCAGGAGAAGTCCTCTGGTATGACCTCGTCCTCAGATGTCGGTACAGCTCCTGTATCTGCTCCTGTTCCTGCTTCTGCTCCTGATAATGCTCCTGTACTGTATAACTCTAGGTGGATCTCCTCTGCTAGTCCTGGGGACAAAGTCCGGATCCAGGTCCTCAGGGGACAGCAAGGTACAGAAAATACAAGCCAAAATAAATGCAGTGCAGCAGAGAATGCAATAAATAGGGTAAGCTATATAACCATCTATATGAAAATACAAGTGAGAGCATCACTAGTACTCAGGCTGAGCCACTACAAGCTCTGTGTCGGGGATCCGGTAGCGGTAATAACACATAATGGGCCAAGCTCTGCTCGAGAGTCTTGTGCCTCACAATAATAGGGGTTTATATATATATGATCAGCCTGTAGTCTGTGTGTCTCTCCATACCCCATGTAATCACACGTCTCATGTCCACGATGCACCATGTCCATGTCACGCACAATCATATCTAATGCAACAAGTCATATAGTAACTAGGAATATAATGTCAATGTCAAATCCTACATTCTATACAGAATCACCATGAATATCTCAGAAAGATCATGTCCATAAATAGTGTCAAGTGTCCTGGTTATAATGTACTTGATAAGACAAGTACAAAAATGCAAAGGGGTCATAAATGTCCATCTCTAGATGACATACACAATATCGCGTACGGTGTTGGCACCCGACTAATAATCGGACGCTAAGTAAGTCACACGGTCCTAGGTCAAGCATGCACAGCAATATAAATAAAGCAAGGAAATATGCAACAATAACTGTAAGTTGGCAAGGTATACTTGCCCATGATATATAAACAAGTCAAGGAAATAAGTAGCAAAGCTGCAGAGTTTGGCAAGGTACACTTGCCTGGGGTTCTGGCTCCAACTGTAGTTCTGGTCTCAGTGTGATCTGCAGGTACTACTCCGGTTGCTGAAATAAACATCACCATTAGATTCAGAAAATATCAAATAGTTAGAAACGCCTGTCCTTGAGTCCAATTTGGACACAGGAGCAAAAACGATATTTTCATGTCAAAGCGGGGTCCACATGTGGGCCACTTTGCACCGAAAAGCGTGTCAGGGTCAAAGGTCTCCAAAATCATCAAACTCAGTGTCAACAAGTCAGGAACGATGATATGAACCCAACGAAACTTTCAGAATTGGATTCCGATGAGCCGATTACAAAATTGCCCGTCAAGTGGAGCTTGTGGGGCCAACGATACGCGATTTCGTCAACGTTCTCAGAATCGAACCAAACTTGGGTCACAGGACCAGCGTATTGCTACGAGTCCGATGGCGCAAGTTTTATCTCGATCTACGTGTGTACACAAAGTTACAGCATATTCCAGAATTGAAGGATACGGGACGGTATCCGCGGATACGCGTTGATTCCGGTGTGCACGTACATCCGAATCAACTTCTGCAAAATCCCATACGTCCGTATCAACGACGTGCACGTTTCGGCAAAGACCGCGTGCGACCAAGTCGTCCCGTTTGGCGGAGCGCACTCAATTCCGGGGTAAAACAGGGCATTGGTTTTCCTGTTTTTGGATCGTGGTTTGCGATCACCACAGGACGTGATGCACCGAGCGGGTTGCACGCGCACCGAGAGGGTCATACAGTCTATGCAACGCAACAGACGGAAACGAAAATGGATAAATGAGCAGAGAGATACGGGTACCTGAACAGGGCTCCATGAACGCTGAATTCCACGTGTCCGAGAGGCAACTCCGTGTCCTGCGTATCGGGTTGCTGTGTCCAGACTAGGGTTCAGGATCCCGTCGACAAACCGTCGGAGAGGGGTTATGCTCGGGGTCATCGACGGCCTGGCTGCGGGTCGGACGGGAGAACGCGGTGGCCGAAGATCGGCTGCTGTGTCCTGCGGTTTGACGGGGCCGTGCCGGTCTGTCAGGCGGTCGGAGGACAGTCCGAAGCGAATGCAGAGGACGGCTGAGTGGGTCCCGTGGTCGGCCGGTCGGGTCTTGCCGGAGGAGCCAGGCAGTGGGAGGAGAGCTGCTGCAGCTGCTCGTTCCGGTAGGGGAGGGAGGAGAGAACAGGGCGAGGCGGAGGAGAAAAGCTGTGGTCGGCGGTGCTGGGCGGCTCGGCGGAGTCAGGGGAGGAAGAAGGCGGAAATGGCTGCGGGATGAGGGGACGACGTCGGTGGCTCGAGGCGGAGGAAGGAGGTCAGGCTCCGACGGGGAAGAGGGAGCGAGGGCGGAGGTGGCTCGAGGGGAGTCGCTTGTCGGGGAGCCGACTGCGTCGGGGTGTCCGCAGGGCGGCGGCGACGGCGGAGTCAGGGGAGGAAGGGCGGAGGTGCTGGTGATGAGGATGGTGGTGGTGGCGAGTGGCGGCGGAGGTCGAGGCCGGCAGGGGGTCGACTCGCCGCGGGGGAGGGGGAGGTCGGCTGCTCCGGCCGGGGGGGGGTAGCCGACGGCTAGGTTAGGGTTAGGGTTAGGGTTTTTGGGAATTTAGGGATTTTGGGATTTTTTTGTTATTTGTTTTCTTCTTCTTTTTATTTGTGGAGAAAAACTAGGATAACATGTATTTATTCATGCAAAAATTGGACTAGTGTTTGACCTAGGATTTGGGCTGGGTCAACGCTCCTTGGGCTTGGCTTCGGCTCTCATGGGGATGCTGGGTGTTGGCACGGGTTTAATTCGGTTTAATTCTATATCGGTTTTCATGGCTTTAAAAAATGATTCCGGGGTCCAATAAATTCCCGGAAAATTACCCTATGTCCGGTTTTCCATTTTACACCATAAAATATTATTTTCATAATATTTTAATATTAATTAACAGTAATTAAAAATTATTTAATTACCAAGAGCCTAGGTTTTAATTACAGAAAATCTCAGAAAATTCTAGAAAATTGTGAAAAGTCCAAATTAATAATTCCTAAAAATCAGGGGGCTTACAGAATTCAAAGAGGACGATCATGTCTTCTTGAGGATATCACCTACTAGAGACACCATTCGATTCAGAGGACGCAACAAGTTGAGTCCAAGGTATATTGGATCATTGACGTGCTAGAAAGAGTGGGAGTAGTGGCATATCAACTTGCACAACCACCTTCACTTGAGGGAGTACTTGATGTATTCCACGTGTCGCAACTCAGGCGATATATGACAGACAGCAGTCATGTTTTCAACCATTCGGAGATCACCATTAGGCCAAGCTGGTCGTATCAAGAGCAACCCGTAGAAATCCTCGATCATCGAAAAAGGTATTGAGGAATCAGTCTATTCCCTTGGTCCGCGTGGCATGGAAGCATGGCGCGCCAGGAGGATCTACTTAGAAGCGTGTGGACGACATGCGTAAACATTTTTCGAACCTATTCGTAATCCAAGATATAAATTACTTTGTTAAATTATATCTTATGCCATCTCTGACTTCTACCGTGGCTTAGTTTTAATTTCGAGGACAAAATTTTTATAAGTTGGGTAGATTGTAAACCCCCTCGACCAGATTCCAGCATTTTAGGATTAATTTTAACAATTTAGGATTTATGGCAATATTTTAATTTATTTTGCTTATATATCCTATTGATATGTGTACCTGTCCATCATCGAATTATTTGGAGCTTTACCTTGACTGTTATCCCCGAACGAAGTTCACATACCTCTCCTAGACATGCCAGTCTACTATCCTGCACTTTGTGCAACTTCCAGATACTCTGCTTTGAGTCTCGTTTGAGACGCATAATTATCGTTACAAACGTACGTATTTAAATTCCTAGATCTGTACCCATCCCTGTTCCAATAGAGATTAGAGGCCCAACATGCACCTGTTTTGCCCAAACAAAAATACGTTAATATTCTACACTGAGTATACTACATTTAGTATATTGACACCGTATTAAAATTATGGCCCTACATACCTCTAAATAATTAGTGAACACCGTGCGCAGTATTTATTAATTAATAAATATGGTGGCCCGTATCACCCAAGAAAACCAGGCCCAGTCCCTGCCCAGACTCACCCCCATCCCCCCATGGCCCTCACACAGCAATTTTCCTCAGTTCTGTGCATTTTAGAATTTTCAGGAATCAGGTGTTTTTCCCAGAAAATTTTGTAAATTGTGCAATTTCCCAAAATAGGACCCTTATGCAATTTATGAAATTACAGGGACTTTTCTGTAAATTTTCTTGCGAGGTGTCAGCCTCCTATTGGCCGGTGAACCCGCACCGTCCATTTGGAAGCGGGATCCACCCAAAAATATCCTGTAAATATCTTTAGATATTTTACTTAAAATATCTATAGATATTTTACTTAAATTATCTATTTAAATTTCTATAAAAGAAATTAAAAGAAAATAAAAACTCAAATCCCTAACTCTACCCAGCCCGCAGCCGACACCCCCCCCCCCCGCCGGAGCGGCGAGCCCCCTCGCCGGAGCCACTCCGCCTCTCCCCCCCCCCCCCCGCGGCGAAGCCACCCTCCCCCCCACCGCTGAGCTCCACCGCCCTCTCCCAGCCCCGTGCCCCTCTTCTCCTCCATCCTCCCATGGCCGGAGCCGACCCCCGTCGGCCTCGCCCAGCCAACTCCTCCACCTCGACCTCCACCTCCTCCGCCACTCGCCACCACCGCCACCCTCCCTGTTCTCCACCACCCTCTCCCCCGAGCCCTCTTTCCCCTCCGCCACCACCGCCACCCCCATCACAACCAACCCCACCGCCACCATCTTTACCACCACCCCCACTCGTCCACTCCCCGTCCGGCCAGCGCCCAACCGCCCTCCGCCTGACCTCTCCCCTCTCCCAGCCCTCTTCCCCGGACGGAGCCCTGACCACCCGACCCGCCAGAGCAGCCCCAAGCCGCCGTCCTTGGCCTGAAATCCTCCTCCTCCTCACCGTGGTTCTCTCCACCATGGCCGGAGACCACTCCGACGCTACCTCCTCCTCCCCAGCCGATCATCTCCACCATCCACCAACCCAGCTCCTCCGTCGACGAGCAGACGACCCCGGAGCCCTAGCCGCAGCGCCGTACCCTGCCCGGATGCCCCGCTGACCGCCGAACTGCGCTTGAGCACCTTCGACGAAGCCCCGGCGAGTCTCTACTGGACTCAGACCGGACACAGCCCGGACACAACAACCAGGACACAACACAGCGATCGGACACGGGAAATTCAGTTTCCACGGAGCCCTGTTCAGGTAACCCGTTCTATCTCCTCGTAGTTCCGTTTTTAATTTTGTCAGTTGTGACACGTAGGCTATGTAACCCTCTCGATGCTCGTGCAACCTGCTCGGTACATCGCGTCCTGTGGCGATCGCGACACGCGATCCAAAAACAGGAAAAACAACGCCCCAATTCACCCCGGAACTGAGTACGCCCTGCCAAACGGGGCGACTTGGTCACACCTGGTCTTTACCGAAACGTGTGTTCCATTGATACGGACGTGCAGAATTTTGCAGAAGTTGATTTGGATGTGCGTGCACACCGGAATCAACGCGTATCCGCCGACAACGTCCCGTATCCGTCTGTTCTGGAACACGCTGTAACTTTGTGTACACACGTCGGATCGAAACGAAACTTGCGCCATCTGACCTGTAGTAATACGCTGGTCCTGTGACCAAAGTTTTGTTCGATTCTGAGAACGTTGACAAAATCCCGTATCGTGGGCCCCACAGGCTCCACTTGACGGGCGATTTTGTGATCGGCACATCAGAATCCAGTTCTGGACATTCCGTTGGGTTCGTATCATCGTTCTGGACTTGTTGACACTAAGTCTGGCAAATTTGGAGACCTTTGACCCTGATACGTTTTTCGGTGCAAAGTGGCCCACATGTGGACCCCGCTTTGACCGAAAACTGTCATTTTTGCCCCTGTGTCCAAATTGGACTTAAGGACAGGCGTTTCTAGCTATTTGATATTTTCTGAGATTGTTAGTGATATTTATTTCAGCATCCGGAGATATTTATTCTGATGCCATAGTTTCTGACTTTTAGCATTTGACATCTGGACGTTATATTTGTAGCTCTCTTGCCAGGCAAGTATACCTTGTCTTGTTGTACTGTTTAAATTCAGTTATTATTAGTTACATGTTTATCTATTTTAAATATAAATATGTACGTCCGAGAAAACTCGGGTGCAGTCAACGAAGGCGTTGACGTTAGGACTTGTGTCTGTCCTAGTGTCTAGTAGACCTACCTAAAAGTTGTGAAGTTATTGATATAACTTCCCAGGCCTTGACACGTATCATTACACGTCACAGAGTGAGTTCAT
Organism: Iris macrosiphon; assembly: GCA_036927795.1. Classification (NCBI taxonomy): domain Eukaryota; kingdom Viridiplantae; phylum Streptophyta; class Magnoliopsida; order Asparagales; family Iridaceae; genus Iris; species Iris macrosiphon. The sequence goes on from JAYESA010000005.1 coordinate 306,882,180, forward strand.
GTAGGGATGCGTGCCTCATGCGCGACTGGCCATCAGTGTGAGCAACACGTGTAATGGTATTTAGCTTAGTTGATTATTTTACTGAGACTTGCATCATAGTAGGAGATGTCCACATCGTTTTCATGACTTGTACATCTATATTGGGCGGGGAAGACATCTAGTAGGCGTATGGGATACCCCCTCCTTGAGTCTTTTATCCTTCGTACCATGCTCCTCGGAGATGGTCGATTGCAGAGCTACCCGTGTGTCCGGGGGCATATGACACATATACTAGCCAGTCATGACGATTGGTGAATTACGTCAGCATATGTCAAGCCTACACATTCCCATGCATACTATAATGTCTTTAAATTGCATTCACTTAGATGGTTAGCATACCCCCTTTATTTATTCAGTATTTACATACATGACATGTTATTTTTCTGTATCTTGTTATGTCCCTCTGAGGACCTGGTCCCTTTTCCGGTGTAGATGTTTATGAGTATTCACGGGAGCGCAGATCCGGACAGTCTACTTATATTCCGAGGAGATCTTCTCTTCGAGCCTCGTGATTGTCAGATGTTGTTCTTATATGGTGTGTATCTGGTTCCTTTTATATTCTATTTTGGCAGTGGATTTGTTTCCATCCGACTGTCATTCTTTAGATACTTTATATTGAGATCTAGTTACCTGGTTATTGGTTATTCATATATATGTGATTTATGTGGATGAGATTTAGATATTACCCTGTGACTTATGATTAGTTTTACCACTTATGAATTATTGTTCATTATACAGCGTACGCTTGTATTATGGTTTCCATATATTGGAGTTGCCATATATACAGGCGGCTGGCATGCTTACGTGTCCTAGTCCTACGTATTTTGGGACTGGGGCGTGATACTGGCGCATAGTATCCTCTCGTTCCCAAGTCGATTCGCCAGGAGAATGATGTTTCTAAGCTACACATACCAGTCTAATTGTCTGTCCTCGCAATGTCTTCTCACTGATGTCGAGGATGCCAACTGGTTGTTCTTCATATCTCAAGCTAGGGCCTACTATGATCTCTGAATGATCGACTACGTGACTTGGGTCGGTCATGTACCTTCTCAGCTGTGAGACGTGGAATACGTCATGCACTCCCTCTAAGGATGGAGGTAACGCAAGACGATAAGCCACCTCACCAATGTGCTCCAGAATATCAAATGGCCCGATATACCTTGGGCTCAACTTGCCTCTGCTCCCAAATCTAATAGTACCTCGAGTGGGCGAAATCCTCAAGAATACGTGCTCTCCTTATTTGAACTCTAGGGGACGTCTGTGTGTATCAGCCCAATGCTTCTGTCTGTCCTGAGCTGCTCGAAGATGATTCTGAATTTGTTTTACCTTCTCCACTGTCTGTATTACCAATTCTGGACCCAGTATTTGACGTTCACTAACGTCACTCCAACATATCGGCGATCTGCATTTTCTACCGTACAATGCCTCGAATGGTGCTATTTGAATTCTGGCCTGATGACTGTTGTTGTAGGAGAACTCCACCAAGTGCAAATGATCTTCCCAAGATCCTCCAAAGTCTAGCATACACGATCGCAACATATCCTCCAAGATCTGAATGGTACGCTCCGATTGACCATCTTTCTGTGGATGGTAAGCTGTGCTGAATTTGAGTCTGGTGCCAAGACTCTCTTGCATGCTTTGCCAGATGTAAACACCCTGATTTTTCTAAAAATTTTAAAATATATTTTTTCCAATTTTTCTGTATTTTTCTAGAAATAAAACTAAGGGATTTTGTGAATAAATGATTTTTAAATGATATTAATTAATATTAAAATATTATAAAAATAATATTTTATGGTGTAAAATAGAAAACCGGACATAGGGTAAATTTCTGTGAATTTATTGGACCCCGAAAGCATTTTTAAAACCCTAAAAACTATTTTATATTTAAACCTAATTAAACCGGACTGAACCCGGTTCACTTGAACCAAATTAAACCAAACCGACCCAAATCGGACCCGGTCTAGTTGAACCGGGCCCAAACCTTAGCGGGTCGGATCCGGGTTCAACCCGACCCGCTTAAGACCCGACCCGACCCGCCTAAAAACCCTAATCCCCCTAACCCTATTTAAAACCCACCGTGGCCGACCCCGCGGCCGACCCCGCGGCTGACCCCGCTCCGGCGGAGAACCCCCGCGCCATTCCGGCCAAACGCCCCGACGACTGTGATGTTTCCCCCGCGGCCTGTTCCCGACCGCCGCCGTGGTTCACCCGACTCCGGTGCACCCTGACCCGTCCGGCCAGCCGACCCTCCCGCGCGGCCTGAGCAGCAGTCCGCTCCGGCTGCAACCCGTCGACCCCCGCGGCGGCTCCACAGCAGCCGACCGGCGGTACAGTGCTTCCCTGACCCCGCCTGCGGCCATCGGCAGCCGCATCCCGCTGCTCCCCTGACCGAAGTTCTTCCTCGGTCCGGCCAGGCAGTGCCGCCCTACTCCGGTTCGACAGCGGCCCCCGCATCCGTCCGGCGTTTGACTCCACAGCACGGCCGTGCAGTTCTTCTCGTCTCCACGGCCAATACGGACACAACAACATCCCGGACACGGCAGATTCAGACCAGGACACGAAACAACATCTCGGACACGTAAAACTCAGATTAACGGAGCCCTATTCGGGTAGCGTTTTCTCTCTCCTCGTTATTTCATTTTTCGTTCTGTCAGTTGCGTCGCGTAGACTGTATGACCCTCTCGGTGCCCGTGCATCCCGCTCGGTGCATCGCGTCCTGTGGTGATCGCAAACCGCGATCCAAAAACAGGAAAAACAACGCCCTGTTTTACCCCGGAACTGAGTGCGTCCCGTCAAACGGGACGACTTGGTCGCACGCGGTCTTTACCGAAACGTGCGTGACGTTGATACGGACGTGTGGGATTTCACAGAAGTCGATTTGGATGTGCGTGCACACCGGAATCAACGCGTATCCGCCAACAACACCCCGTATCCGTCCATTCTGGAACACATTGTAACTTTGTGTACACACGTCGGATCGAGATAAAACTTACGCCATCGGACTCGTAGCAATACGCTGGTTCTGTGACCCAAGTTTGGTTCGATTCTGAGAACGTTGACAAAATCGTGTATCGTGGGCCCCACCGGCTCCACATGACGGGCGATTTTGTGATCGGCTCATCGGAATTCAATTCTGGAAGTTCTGTTGGGTTCGTATCATCATTCCTGACTTGTTGACACTGATTTTGGTAAATTTGGAGACCTTTGACCCTAATACGCTTTTCGGTGCAAAGTGGCCCATATGTGGACCCCACTTTGACCCGAAAATGTCATTTTTTGCCCTTGTGTCCAAATTAGACTTAAGGACAGGCGTTTCTAGCTATTTGATATCTTCTGAGACTGTTGGTGATATTTATTACAGCTTTTAGAAGAGTACCTACAGGATCCACTGATACTGGGACAGTTGTTGGTATTTCAATACCAGGCAAGTGTACCTTGCCAAACTCTGCAGTATTATTACATATTTTCCTTGCTTTATTATATTGCTGTACATGCTTAACCTAGGACCGTGTGACATACTTAGTGTTCGATTATTAGTCGGGTGCCAACACCGTACGTGGTGTTGCGTATTATCATCTAGAGATGGACATTCGTGACACTTTATATTCTCATACTTGTCTTACCAAGTACACTTTGACCCAGGACACTTGACACTATTCATGAGACAGGATCTTCCTGAGATATTCATGGTGATTCTGTATAGGATACATGACTTGACAGAGATACTATATTCATAGATACTTTATGACTTGTTGCATTAGCTATGATCTCGCTTGACATGGACATGAGACGTTATGGTCATGATATACGTGGTTACATTGGGTGGAAAGAGACACACAGGCTACAGGTGTCTTATATATATATCTACTACTATTGTGAGGTCATAGACTCTCGTAGCAGAGCTAGGCACATTACGTGTTATTACCGCTACCGGCTCCCCGACACAGAGCTTATAGTGGCTCAGCCTGAGTACTCGTGATGCTCTCACTTGCATTTCACATAGATGGTTACTTACTTGCCCTGTTTATTTTATTTACTATCTGTACTGTATTATTTTGGCTTGTATTTTCTGTACCTTGCTATGTCCTCTGAGGACCTGGATATGGATTATATCCCCAGGATTTGAGGACGAGATCTATCCCGAGGTATACGGGACCAGAGCAGAAGCTGATACAGGAGCTGTACCGATACCCGAGGATGAGGTGTTAGCTGAAAACTTTTCCTGAGCATCTATGTTCCATGCTCAGTATTTATTTTATTCAGTCATTTATATTTTGGTCGGTTGAACCATTGTATTAGATATTTATCGGGTTGTTCCCCGAAGCACTTTGTTGAGACTGGTTGATGATTTACATTCCTTATATTCTGTGGATCATATTTTATATCTTGTGTGGATGAGATTAGATGTGCCATGTAGTCGTAGACTTATTTTTACAGCTTAAGTACGCCCTGATGGATCCATTAAATTGGGTTGTCCATCGGTGTGTGCTGCTGGCCATTATCACGCGTCCGGTCCCACGGTATTTTGGGACTGGGGCGTGACATAGTTTTTGTGGTGGCCCATGCAGGTCTACGACTAAATCGTTCAGTTTCAACTTAGGGACCGAGCAAGCCTGCACCTAGGATTAGAGTATAGGATCTCATCCACAACTGACTATGACTCATCCTCCTTCCAATCTATTCCGTTGAATAACTGCATCCTGCTTGATTCACGTGCCTTCTCATTAGTTCCTTGAGTGTAGCCTTCTCCTAGAATATAGAAGTCCCTGTTGATAGAATGATAAGTAAGGTAACATTTCTATTAAGAGTACTACTAGAGTGTTGATACCCCACTAAGTTAGCATATCTAGGGAGCCCTAGAATTCCTTATCTCTAGAATTGGTTTAACATTACCCCTGATGTATTGTGAAGACTTGAGAGTAGTATAGACACTACTAGAGTTAGTTAGAAGTTTTACCATAATGTTTGACCATAGTGTTTGACCCCACTCATGAGGAACCAATAAAAATTCGAGATTTAATATTAGGACTGAACCTAACCTTCGCAGTTAGATAAGTATTGGAGAACTATAAATTTAGATTCTTGTCTTGAGATAAGCAGACAGTGCCTTAGAAAGCCAAGAGCAAGGTATAGAACATTTTCCTAATCATACCTCAAACATAACAACTAGCATACCACTTCCCCTTAGAAAACTATGATGCTGTCTAGAGCCCCATATTTTAATTTCATCTGTTGTTCATCTGCGACCTTAACTAAAATATGTTCTTCTTTCCTCCGTCTTTCAATTCGTGCCATCTGACCCTTCTGATTATAGACCAAGTGATTTTATTCTATGCTAGGATATATATATATAGCTTGCTAGGATTTTGGTTGTTGCTCTTGAATTTTTGAATTTTGTGATTGGTAATTAGAACTTGACAGTTTGAGTTAATCTTGTAGATGGTGACCTAATGATTACCCCTTAGCTTTGAATCGCATAATTAGTACCCCACCTCGATACAAGCTATATCCCTTTCCCCTTAACGGCCAGTAACTCTTCTATCCTCACTATTGACACATGTTCTATGAGCACTATAATTAAGACTTAAGACGACCATTACTTGCATGATACCATAAGAGATCCTAAAAAGTACCAAGATCTTTCCTCATATACCCTAATAAGAGTTTCTGTTTTATTTACATGTGCAAAATTATTTTGCAGGATCCTCTTAAGACTGTCACGGTACTAGTTTAATTCTTATAAGTTAGGTAGTGTAATTGGATGACATTAAGTGTAGGCTAGCATCAGGTGATAGTGGTTACTCAGACAATAGGATTTAGAGGTTTATGCCCTATTTGGTCGACTAGCGACTTAGACAAGGAGGTTGTATGATAACTATAGAGATTGTAGAGTCTTTTATTACTGTTGTTTATTTTGTTTTTGTAAACTTGAATAATTTGTACCTCCTTTCATCATCATCTAGCGTGCTTATACTTCATATACTACCTTGACTTATGCTGCTATTTAATGGCCTAGTTTTGCAAGCTTATTCTTTATCGAGCTTGTTCATGACATATGTATTATTGGGGAGGCCCACAATAATATATTTCAGAATCAGTGTATTACGGTCTGATCAACCATAATGCGCTTGATTTGCCCATCGTAATACCACTTTACGTTGATTGAGATATGTAGTGATTAGTAGACGAATGTACTTGCCCTAGACATGTCTGACATATCGTATCGGTTACATATCTGTACTAATACGAGCATACGAACAAAGGATTACCAAAATAGGATTTTAATCTACAACTGCTTTGACAATTTCCATTTGAATTCTTTAAACGCCTTGATCCCGATACTTCTATTCAAATACCTCTCCCTTGAACTCTTTATTATTGGTCTCCGTCTTCCCTTATTTCGGAAAGACGAAACCTCGTGCTTGGTATAAGTTGATACACAAAGAGTACTAAGATATACCCCATAGGCCGATCACATACTTGAGGATTATTCTTTCGTAATTAAGGACATATCATATATGATAGGATCGGCGTTGAAGTTTCGAGGATGGAATGATACGAGTAAATAAATTAAGGAAATATTTTTTCTTAAAAGTATGTAGCCTTATGTGATAGATGGGTAAATTCTAAGTTGGGTAGCAGTGCATTGTCAACCCGAGAGGAATTTCTTTTAGATTATGATCGAGTAAGATTAGATTGGGAGAGGTTCAAGCCATTTTAAAATTTTGAAAAATTTAAAAGAATGACTAAGATGATGGAGATTTATGAATTGATATTGAGGACCCAATATTTATACCTTAAGTACATAATTTAAATTTTTGAACGATGAAGGTAGAATCATCAAATTGAATTTGGAGGGTAAATATAGAATTTCAGATTTGAGCATTGGTGGACGGCATTTAAATTATTTTTCAATTTGATGATTTGAATTAAGAATTTAAAATTTTGGTTGGACTACCTATTTGAAATATTGAGGATGTGAATAAAATTTAAAAAGTTGAAGCATACAAAAAATTTATAAGTGAAAAATAGGAATAATAAGGGACTCGAATTACTTCTAGAGGAGATTATGATAAATGGAGATCGTGAGGTAAAATTTATATGCGTATTTCAATCTTGAAAATGTTATATAGATTTAATTTAAATTTGGATGGGGATAATTTGAAACAAGTGAGAAGAGATAACTATAGGTTGAATTTTGATTGGAGCAGTGATCATCTTAACCTTGAAGTGATTGCAATGGATATGATTAGGATTTTAATTATCGCAAGGAGATTGCGATTGACTTACCTTATGTACCTGAAGGATTAACAGATTATGCCTTATTTTAATTTTGAGGACGACATTATCTTAAGTTGGCTGGATTGTGAAACCCCCTCATCTAAGAATTTGACCTACTCGGCGTAGATAGTGAGACTGAGGCTAGCTCGAATCCACTTAGAAATAGAACGCGGCATTTTTACTTAGTTTTACAATATGGTATCTCTTGACGCACCTTACCATTGCTTTAATAATTGGAGCACTTCCCTAGTCACTGCCTTCCTACAAATTCCACACCCTTGTCCTAGACATGCCCATCTTCCATTTCCATCTTTGTGCAATGTTTCAATGGTTGGGCGTTTTCATGCAAAAGAGCATTTAGATGTCCACCTCATTGACATGACGCCTGAAGAAACCTATTTTTTGTCTATGTGGATTTTTTCCATGATTATCGGAATGTGCAACGTGCAAACATCGCCCACTCCGTTAAACCTAGCCTTGCATTTAACCAATACAAATCTTAGACCATCATTGACTTCTACCATGGCTTACTTTTAATTTTGAGGACGAAATTTTTTTAAGTTGGGTAGATTATAAACACCCTGATTTTTCTAAAAATTTTAAAATATATTTTTCCCAATTTTTCTGTATTTTTCTAGAAATAAAACTAAGGGATTTTGTGAATAAAAGATTTTTAAATGATATTAATTAATATTAAAATATTATGAAAATAATATTTTATGGTGTAAAATAGAAAACCGGACATAGGGTATTTTTTTGTGAATTTATTGGACCCCGAAAGCATTTTTAAAACCCTAAAAACTATTGTATATTTAAACCTAATTAAACCGGACTGAACCCGGTTCACTTGAACCAAATTAAACAAAATCGACCCGAACCGGACCCGGTCTAGTTGAACCGAGCCCAAACCTTAGCGGGTCGGATCCGGGTTCAACCCGACCCGCTTATGACCCGACCTGACCCGCCTAAAAACCCTAATCCCCCTAACCTTATTTAAAACCCACCGTGGCCGACCCCGCGGCTGACCCCGCGTCCCCGCTCCGACGGAGAACCCCCGCGCCATTCCGGCCAAACGCCCCGACGGCTGTGTTGTTTCCCCCGCGGCCTGTTCCCGACCACCGCCGTGGTTCACCCGACTCCGGTGCACCCTGACCCGTCCGGCCAGCCGACCCTCCTGCGCGGCCTGAGCAGCAGTCTGCTCCGGCTGCAACCCGTCGACCCCCGCGGCGGCTCCACAGCAGCCGACCGACGGTGCAGTGCTTCCCCGACCCCGCCTGCGACCATCGGCAGCCGCATCCCGCTGCTCCCCTGACCGAAGTTCTTCCCCGGTCCGGCCAGGCAGTGCCGCCCTACTCCGGTTCGACAGCGGCCCCCGCATCCGTCCGGTGTTTGACTGCACAGCGCGGTCGTGCAGTTCTTTCCGTCTCCACGGCCAACACGGACACAACAACATCCCGGACACGACAGATTCGGACTAGGACACGAAACAACATATCGGATACGTGAAACTCAGATTCACGGAGCCCTGTTCAGGTAGCGTTTTCTCTCTTCTCGTTATTCCGTTTTTCGTTCTGTCAGTTGCGTCGCGTAGACTGTATGACCCTCTCGGTGTCCGTGCAACCCGCTCGGTGCATCGCGTCCTGTGGTGATCGCAAACCGCGATCCAAAAATAGGAAAAACAACGTCCTGTTTCACCCCGTAACTGAGTGCGCCCCGCCAAACGGGATGACTTGGTCGCACGCGATCTTTACCGAAACGTGCGTGACATTGATACGGACGTGTGGAATTTTGCAAAAGTCGATTTGGATGTTCGTGCACACCGGAATCAGCGCGTATCCGCCGACAACGTCCCGTATTCGTCCATTCTGAAACACGCTGTATCTTTGTGTACACACGTCGGATCGAGACAAAACTTGCGCCATCGGACTCGTAGCAATACGCTGGTCCTGTGACCCAAGTTTGGTTCGATTCTGAGAACGTTGACAAAATCGTGTATCGTGGGCCCTACCGGCTCCACTTGACGGGCAATTTTGTGATCGGCTCATCAGAATCCAATTCTGGAAGTTCTGTTGGGTTCATATCATCATTCCTGACTTGTTAACACTGATTTTGGTAAATTTGGAGACCTTTGACCCTGATACGCTTTTCGGTACAAAGTGGCCCACATGTGGACCCCGCTTTGACCCGGAAATATCATTTTTTGCCCTTGTGTCCAAATTGGACTTAAGGACAGGCGTTTCTAGCTATTTGAAATATTCTGAGACTGTTGGTGATGTTTATTACAGCTTTTGGAGGAGTACCTATAGGATTCACTGATACAGGGACAGTTGTTGGTATTCCAACACCAGGCAAGTGTACCTTGCCAAACTCTGCAGTATTGTTACATATTTTCCTTGCTTCATTATATTGTTGTGCATGATTAACCTAGGACTGTGTGATGTACTTAGCGTCCGATTATTAGTCGGGTGCCAACACCGTACGCGGTGTTGTGTATTGTCATCTAGAGATGGACATTCCTGACACTTTATATTCTCGTACTTGTCTTACCAAGTACACTTTGACCCAGGACACTTGACACTATTCATGAGACAGGATCTTTCCGAGATATTCATGGTGATTCTGTATAGGATACAGGACTTGACAGAGATACTATTTTCATAGATACTTTATGACTTGTTGTATTAGCTATGATCCCGCTTGACATGGACATGAGACGTTATGGTCATGATATGCATAGTTACATTGGGTGGGGAGAGACACACAGGCTACAGGCTGTCTTATATATATATCTACTACTATTGTGAGGCCATAGACTCTCGTAGCAAAGCTAGGCACATTACGTGTTATTACCGCTACCGGCTCCCCGACACAGAGCTTGTAGTGGCTCAGCCTGAGTACTCGTGATGCTCTCACTTGTATTTCACATAGATGGTTACTTACTTGCCCTGTTTATTTTATTTACTATCTGCACTGCATTATTTTGGCTTGTATTTTCTGTACCTTGCTATGTCCCCTGAGGACCTGGATATGGATTATGTCCCCAGGATTTGAGGACGAGATCTATCCTGAGGTATACGGGACCGGAGCAGAAGCTGATACAGGAGCTGTACCGACACCCGAGGACGAGGTGTTAGCTGAAGACTTTTTCTGAGCATCTATGTTCCATGCTCAGTATTTATTTTATTCAGTCATTTATATTTTGGTCGATTGAACCATTGTATTAGATATTTATCGGGTTGTTCCCCGAAGCACTTTGTTGAGACTGGTTGATGATTTACATTCCTTATATTTTGTGGATCATATTTTATATCCTGTGTGGATGATATTAGATGTGCCATGTAGTCGTAGACTTGTTTTTACAGCTTAAGTACGTCCTGATGGATCCATTAAATTGGATTGTCCATCGGTGTGTGCTGCTGGCCATTATCACGCGTCCGGTCCCACGATATTTTGGGACTGGGGCGTGACACCAGAAATGAGATATAAATCTTGAATCTCGATCCGATACAATACTAACCGGCACTCCATGTAATCTTATGATTTGTCGTATATATATGTCGGCTAGTACCTCTGTGGACTGTCCAACTCTAAATGGCAAGAAGTGTGCCGATTTAGTGAGTATATCCACAATAACCCATACCGCATCTCTTCCGCTGGGGCTCCTTGGAAATCCTGTGACAAAATCCATAGAGATATGTTCCCACTTCCATTCTGGTATAGGAAGTGGCTGTAACATTCCTGCAGTCCTCTGATGCTCGGCCTTTACTTGCTGGCAGACTAAACATTTTGCCACAAATTGGGCAATCTTCCTCTTCATTGCATGCCACCAATAATACTGCCTCAAGTCTCGGTACATCTTGGTTCCTCCTGGGTGAACCGAGTACATAGAACTATGTGCTTCAGTCATTAAATAGCAGCATAAGTCAAGGTAGTATTTTTCTGAGGTTGGCTATAAAACAAATATGGAAGAGGGTTAAGGGGTGATCATACCTATGAAGACGGAACAGCGTTTGGTTGAGCGAGTTGACGGGAAATCACTCCGGAGCGAAGGTGCCTCGAGTGGGATTCTGCAAGGTGCGAGGTCGGAGTCGACGGGATGGTTGGATGGCTTGGTGGGGCTTCTCTGACTGCGGTGACGGCTCTAAATGGGAAGAGGAGGTCTGAAAATTTAGGTTAGATTTTTTTGGGAGAGAATATATATATATATATATATATATATATATATATATATATATATATATATATATATATATATATATATATATATATATATATATATATATATATATATAATAGGGAAAGAGAGAGATGGAGGCGGGTTGGAAGGCAAAGGGGTCGGGCTTCCCTGGGCGCTGAAGGGCTCTGGAGCAAATTGCTAAGTTGCATGGTGGCGGGTCTTAATGGACGGTCAATTGGCTGTAAGTGGGCGGATCTCTGGGACATATGGCTGAAGGGGTTTGCTAAAGCAAATTGCTAAGGAGTCTTAAGTAACTAAGTAGTAGTATTAATACTATTATTATTATTATTATTAGTATTATTATTTGTTAAGTTTTATTTAATTAATTCTTTTCTTAATCTTTTCTTTTCCTATTAATATATGCATATATATATATTTTTATATATATATATAATATATATACTCATAGAAAAATTCTAGATTAGAATAATGCACAGCATTAGGCTAGCAACTGCTCAAGGGGTCTCCTACATGGAATAAATTCCGAAAAATTTCTGATGGTCCCATAAGTCATCTAAGTGTCCGAACACCTAAAATAAAAATTATTAAAAATATATTTCTCCTATTTAGACCTAATTACTATAATTTAATTAATAATTAATAAATAAAGGGTATATACGATTTTTAGGAAGGGGGTTTTATATTCTATCCAACTTGTAAAAATTTCGTCCTCGAAATTAAAAATTAAGCCACGATAGAGTGCAATGATGGTATAAGATATAAATTAACAATGAAAATTCATACCTTGCAGCAGACACTTCCACCTCCGGCTCAGAGATTAGCGCTTCCCGCACCGAAGCCAACCCAGCAGATGACTGGACCGGGAGCACCTTGACCCCCGGCAGCAGGAGGATTTCAGAGAGGACCACCGCTACCCACGCAGGAGGAGCAGTATATGAGGACTGGACATGGACAGCCACAGAGGAACGGACGAGCTTTTGCATTGGAGGTAGATGACCTGGATCATGAGGTGGATGTCATAGCAGGTATTACCCTTGCTTTTACTTTTCCAGTGTGACATTATTTGATACGGGAGCCACCCACTCATTCATATCATCTAGTTTTATTGCCAAACACAACATTGCTTCTACACCATTATCTAGTTGTGTTAGAATTCTAACCGGAGGAGGAGTTGTACCAGTTAGTCGAGTTTGTAGAACGGGTCCTATAGTGATACGTGGCAGAGAGATGAACGCCCAACTCTTAGTCCTTCCTATGCCATCTTTTGATATTGTGCTTGGAATGGAATGGCTAAGCAAGTACCATGCTTTCTTCGACTGCTTTGGAGAAAGCATTCTTTTTAAGGTACCAGGCCAGCCTGAACTTGAGTTTGTCCGAGGATCCACAGAAATCTTTGATGGTATGCAGCTCGCAATGGACGATGTTGTCTATCACCCTATTATTTCAGAATTTCTAGACGTCTTTCCGGAAGATTTGCCAGGACTACCCCCAGACAGAGACGTAGAGTTTTTAATTGAACTAGCACCCGGAGCAGCACCTATAGCATCGCATGTTTACAGACTGGCGAAGAAGGAGATGGACGAGCTGAAGGCACAATTAAAAGAGCTAGAGGAGAAAGGTTTCATCCGACCGAGTGCATCACCCTGGGGAGCACCAGTGTTGTTTGTACCCAAGAAGGATGGGTCAGTGCGTATGTGCATTGACTATAGAGCCTTGAATGCAGTGACAGTAAAGAACAAATATCCATTGCCACGCATTGATGACCTGTTTGATCAACTCAGTGGAGCTAAGGTATTCTCGAAGATAGATCTGAGATCGGGATATCACCAAGTGAAGGTACGGAAGCAGGACATTTCGAAGACCGCATTCAGAACAAGATATGGGCACTACGAGTTTTTGGTCATGCCATTTGGATTGACCAATGCTCCAGCGATCTTCATGGACTTGATAAATCGAGTCTTCCACCAGTAATTTGGACCAGTTCGTGGTCGTCTTCATAGATGATATACTTGTCTATTCGAAGAGCCACGAGGAGCACCTGCGGATTGTTCTAGAGACTTTGAGGAGAGAGCAGTTATATGCTAAACTTAGCAAATGTGAGTTCTTCTTGGACAGAGTTTCATTTCTTGGACATGTTGTTACAGGAGATGGTATTTCTGTTGATCCAGAGAAGATCTCAGCAGTTGAGACATGGCATGTTCCTAAATCAGCAGCAGAGGTGAGGAGTTTCCTTGGACTTGCGGGATATTACCGACGGTTCATGGAAAACTTCTCAAGGATAGCGGCACCTATGACTCGTTTGACTTGTAAGGATCAAGAATTTATATGGACTGACGAGTGTCAAGCAGCCTTTGAAGAGTTGAAGAAGCGACTGACTACAGCACCAGTATTGGCGATTCCGTCAGGATCAGGAGGTTATGTGATCTACAGTGACGTATCAGGAAAAGGCTTAGGATGCGTATTGATGCAGCATGGCAAGGTGATTGCATATGCATCTAGGTAGTTACGAGTACATGAGAAGAATTATTCGACTCATGACTTGGAACTTGCAGCCATTGTATTTGCTCTGAAGCTATGGAGACATTACTTATATGGGAAACGAGTGGAAATCTATACAGACCACAAAAGCCTCAAGTACGTCTTCACGCAGAAGGAGTTAAATATGAGGCAACGTCGATGGCTCGAGTTGATGAAAGATTTTGAGATAGAGCTACATTATCATCCAGGCAAGGCTAACGTGGTAGCAGACGCGTTAAGCCGGAAGCCAGCAGCTTATTTCTTGACAGCACTGAGGGAACTTTTGGAGGACTTGTAAGAGCTTGGCATTGAAGTGATAGTACCCGGAGCAGATAGGACACTAGCCAACTTACAAGTTCAATCATCATTGGTAGAGAGGATTAAGGCAGCTTTGCCTACAGATGCCAGATTCAGGAGGCTAAAGAAAAAGACAGAGCATGGAGAGCAGACCGGATTGCGCATTCATGAGGATGGGACATTACGATGTGGTGATCGTCTTTATATTCCAAATGGAGAGATTCGACAGGAGCTGATGGCAGAGGCTCATAGTTTGATCTATTCTATTCATCCCGGAGGCAACAAAATGTATCGTGACTTACGACAACACTTTTGGTGGCATGGAATGAAGAGAGAGATAGCTCATTTTGTAGCTAAATATCTGGTATGTCAACAAGTGAAGGCGGAGCACCAGAGGACAGCAGGATTATTGCAACCACTTTCGATTCCAGAGTGGAAGTAGGAGCACATCACTATGGACTTCATCACGGGTTTTCCCAAGAGTCCAAGTGGGAGAGATGCAGTATGGGTAATAGTGGACCGACTCACCAAGTCAGCCCATTTTATACCTTATAGAGTGGGTCAGTCTACAGAAGCTTTAGCTGATTTATATATGAGGCAGATCATGAGATTGCACGGCATACCAGTCAGCATTGTATCGGACAGAGATTCGTGCTTCACATCGCACTTTTGGAGGAGCATGCAAGAGAGTCTTGGTACTCGTCTGAAGTTCAGTACATCTTACCACCCGCAGACAGATGGGCAGTCGGAGCGTACTATTCAGACCTTGGAGGATATGTTGAGGGCTTGCATGTTAGACTTAGGAGGATCATGGGAGGACCACCTACATCTTGTAGAGTTTTCTTACAACAATAGTTATCAAGCGAGTATTCAGATGGCTCCGTTTGAAGCATTGTATGGAAGAAAATGTAGATCTCCTGTGTGTTGGAGTGACGTAGGAGAACGTCAGATTTTGGGACCCGAGTTGGTGGTCAACATCGTAGAGACAGTCAAGAAGATTCCGGGACACTTGCGAGCAGCGCAAGACAGGCAGAAGCAGTGGGCAGACCTTCATCGTCGTCCCTTGGAGTTCAAAGAGGGCGATCACATATTCTTGAGGATATCACCGACCAGAGGCACCATCCGATTCGGAGGACGCGGCAAGTTGAGTCCAAGGTATATTGGACCATTTGACGTGCTCGAGAGAGTTGGAGAGGTGGCATATCGACTTGCGCTACCACCTTCACTGGAGGGAGTACATGACGTATTCTATGTGTCGCAGCTCAGGCGATATGTGGCAGACAACAGTCATGTTCTCGACCATTCAGAGATCACCATTGGGCCGAGCTTGTCATACCAAGAGCAACCCGTGGGAATCCTTGATCGTCGAGAGAAGGTATTGAGGAACCAGTCTATTCCCTTGGTTCGCGTAGCATGGAGGCATGGCGCACCAGGAGAATCAACTTGGGAGCGCGAGGATGACATGCGCAAGCGTTTTCCGAACCTATTCGCAGACCAAGTATGAATTTACATTGTTAATTTATATCTTATACCATCATTGCATTCTATCGTGGCTTAATTTTTAATTTCGAGGACAAAATTTTTACAAGTTGGGTAGAATGTAAAACCCCCTTCCTAAAAATCGTATATACCCTTTATTTATTAATTATTAATTAAATTGTAGTAATTAGGTCTAAATAGGAGAAATAGATTTTTAATAATTTTTATTTTAGGTGTTCGGACACTTAGATGACTTATGGGACCATCAGAAATTTTTCGGAATTTATTCCATGTAGGAGACCCCTTGAGCAGTTGCTAGCCTAATGCTGTGCA
Source organism: Iris macrosiphon (assembly GCA_036927795.1). Lineage (NCBI taxonomy): Eukaryota > Viridiplantae > Streptophyta > Magnoliopsida > Asparagales > Iridaceae > Iris > Iris macrosiphon. The sequence goes on from JAYESA010000005.1 coordinate 306,898,327, forward strand.
TTATTCTAATCTAGAATTTTTCTATGAGTATATATATTATATATATATATACAAATATATATATATATATGCATATATTAATAGGAAAAGAAAAGATTAAGAAAAGAATTAATTAAATAAAACTTAACAAATAATAATACTAATACTAATAATAATATAATAATAATAGTATTAATACTACTACTTAGTTACTTAAGACTCCTTAGCAATTTGCTTTAGCAAACCCCTTCAGCCATATGTCCCAGAGATCAGCCCACTTGCAGCCAATTGACCGTCCATTAAGACCCGCCACCATGCAACTTAGCAATTTGCTCCAGAGCCCTTCAGCGCCCAGGGAAGCCCGACCCCTTTGCCTTCCAACCCGCCTCCATCTCTCTCTTTCCCTATTATATATATATATATATATATATATATATATATATATATATATATATATATATATATATATATATATACATTTCTCTCCCAAAAAAACCTAACCTAAATTTCCAGACCTCCTCTTCCCATCTAGAGCCGTCACCGCAGTCAGAGAAGCCCCACCAAGCCATCCAACCATCCCGTCGACTCCGACCTCGTACCTTGCAGAATCCCACTTGAGGCACCTTCGCTCCGGAGTGATTTTCCGTCGACTCGCTCAACCAAACGCTGTTCCGTCTTCATAGGTATGATCACCCCTTAACCCTCTTCCATATTTGTTTTATAGCCAACCTCGGAAAACGTGTACCCCTAGGTGAAAAATAGCGCCCAAGTTGGGCGAGCAGACAGAATTCTGGAATCGCAGAATTCCAGAATGACCACCCATATTGCCGAGTTCGTATCTCCCACCACAGAGATCCGAATTCGGTGATTCTTTTTGATACCTGTAGAATACCTGACCTAGTTTATTTTCGGTAAAATAACCCTATGCTATTAGTTGCTGTGGACATAATTATATTCGTCACAAAACTGCGTGCACCCACTTTTTCCAGTTTTCCAAAAGTTGGAAAATGGAGCGCGCCCCGCCAAATGGGACCGCCCCGTCGTGTGCCAAGTGTACCGAATGGTGCACGCAGCATAACCGGATACGTAAAAATTCGTGGGGACTGATTTGGACGCGTGTGCGCGCCGGAATCAGGCCGTATCCGCGGACACATTTCGTGTCACAACTTTTGTGGAACTCCCGAGTATTTTGTGCACGCTTGTCAGATTATGATGAAACTTGTGCCACTGGACTCGTGGTAACGCGCTGGTCCTGTGACCCAATTTTTATGCAATTCTAAGACGGTTGACCAAATCGCCAATTGGCGGGTCCCACAGTTGACTTTTTGGACAAAATTCTGTTCGGCCCATCGGAATCCACATTTGGACATACCGTTGGGTTCGTATTGACATCTAGAGTTGTTTGACCTATAGTTTGTCCCATTTAGAGACTGTTACTCTTGGCACACTTTTCGGTGCAAAGTGGGCCACACGTGGACCCCACTTTTCCCCGAAATTACCGTTTTGTCCCTGTGTCCAAATTGGACGAAAGGGATGTGCTTTTTAGCTATTTTGCTCATTCCGAAAATGTTGGTGATGTTTATTTCAGCATTCGGAGACGTTTGTTCGGAGTCCTTAGTTCCAGGTTCAGTGTCCTTGATATTTGGGCACGTACACTTTACAGATTTCTTGCCAGGCAAGTATACCTTGCCATTATACTGTATTTATATTCCATATGAGGCATGCATGTTTATTTTCTGTTTATTTAGTTCATTTATTTTAACTGCTATATAAACTGCGCGTCTAAGGAAACTTGGGTGCAACGACGGTGTCGTCGTACTATGTTTTTATTTATATATATGCATTGGACCTATTTTATGAGACTACCCCATCTTCATGAGGCATTTATGTTTCATTGGCCATGACACTATTCTTACACGAGTATGAGTCACATGTAGGACACGGACTTGCGTACTCGGCTGGCCACTGGTACGTATAGGTCGTGCGACGGATAGGGATAACTGCCAATAGAAACTTTGCATGCTAGTAGACCTGGCGGTTATTAGAGGTTTATTGTGTCATGGACATGACATGCTTAGAGCATTGGGTGGAGAGAACAATAAGTACCGTATTTGAGCTCCTTTGCACTTTTATCTATTGTGCGCCCGGATTCTCCGCCGGAGATACGGGTGGTGATGACCACTATATATTATATTATTATCAGGCAGGCCTCCGGCGTTCGAAAGTCATCGTACCTTTTTAGGCCCCTGGATCTCCAATAGAGAACCATGCCAAATCCCAGTTTTTCAGCCAGATAGCTCATTTATGGGGAAATATGTTCTTAACTGCATTCACTTAGACGGTTAGGCGACCCCATGGATGTTTACTTTCATTACTTTATTGGCATGTGCTTTTTGTATCTTGTTACGTCCCTCTGAGGACCTGGTCCCTTCCAGATATAGGTGAGCAGGAGTACCCACAGGAGTATGGACCTGGACCTGACGCTTCCTATCAGTCTAGGACGATCTTACCTTCTGATTATATGTGATTCATTGCAGCTGTTTAGAGATTTTAGTTGCTATTCTTTTCGAGACATTTATTCTTATATTAGAGTTTATTCTCTTCTCTCTAGTAGTTTATTATAGTCGATTTTTAGTGGATTTGTTTCCACCCGACTATCATACTTTGAGATTACTATTTGAGACTGCTTCTTTGATATTCAGTTATTGATTTCCATTATTCTATTATTTGTGCTGTGGATGAGATATAGAGCTGCGTGTGACTTGTTGTGACATATATTACCACTGTGGATTAGATATTCATGTACAGCGTACGTGTGTATATGGTTTCCATATATTGGAGTTCGTATACATACGGCTGGCATGTTACGTATTCCTAGTCCTACGTTTTTTGGGACCGGGGCGTGACATGTTTTTGTGGTGGCCCATGCAGGTCAAGAATATATTGTCTCGGTTATGTAACTGTACCAAACAAGCCTGCGTATAGGAATAGGGTATAAGGATCTCATCCACGCTTGATTGAAATTCATCCTTCTTATTTAATACTTGCATCCTGTTTGATTCCTGTACTTTTTCTAATCGTTTCATACATCAACTGCAGAGAGATGGATTCGCAGAATGGATGTACTGCCGCCGATGGCGACATAACTTCTGGAGCCAATGGTCAGACTCAAGGAGGGACCCCAACAATTCCTAGGCTTCCGGGACCAGATGGACAGACTCACACCCCAGTTCCATCTGATCTTCCCGCTTCACCTATTGGGAACCTTCCACCTGTCCCAGTACCGCAAGATGGCCAAGCACAGATGTTCCAATTCTTTCATATGATGATACAGGAACAGAGGCAGCAGGCAGCCGAGCAGAGGCAGCAGGCAGCTGAGCAGAGGCAAGAATTTTTGGCAGCACTGGAGAGGATGGCTGCACATGCTACTGTACCAGCCCAAGCACTAGCTCCAGTACCTCGAGCTAGGGTTGGATCAGTAAAGGATTTTGTTCAGATGGGTGCAAGGCAGTACAAGGGCACTGAGAGCCCGGAGGAGACCACCAGCTGGATCACTCACACGCAGAAGCTACTGGAGGCATCGCAGTTACCCACGGACCTATGGATGACGGGTGTACGGACGCTTCTAGATGGTAATGCCCATCACTGGTGGGAATCCATGGAGCGCCAGTTGGGTACTTACCAGTATTAGGAGCAGTTCTTGGAGTTCTTTGAGGGAAAGTACTTCTCGGACACTGTCAGGGACACCTTGTATGATCAATTTCTTCACTTAGAGCAAGGGAACCGAACCGTGGACGAGTATGATGCCGAGTTTAGTCGACTAAGCAAATATGGTGCTGCTTTGATACCAAATGACTTGGCTAAGGCTAAGAGATTTCATCGAGGACTGACCCAGGAGCTTCAACAGTATACAAGCTCGCAGTCCCGAGTCTCTTACGCTGAACTACTGACAGAGGCCAGATTTCAGGAAACCATTAGCAGAGGAAAAGGAGGTCAGCTGAGGACACAACAAGAATCAGCAAGGATACAGCAGGAACCAGCCAGGACACAACAGGGAGGACCTATCAGACGTCCTTTGGCACAACAGCATCAGCAACACCGAGCAGCACCGTACCAGAATCAGGAGAAGCCTTATTGCAGTTATTGTGGGAGGAACGGACATATTTTGAGAGATTGTCGGACTCGCTTGGGTCAGTGTATGAGATGTGGCTCTGAACAGCACCTGGCGAGAGACTGCCCAATGCAGCAGACACTTCCACCTCTAGCTCAGAGATTAGCGCTTCCCGCACCGAAGCCAACCCAGCAGATGACTGGACCGGGAGCACCTCGACCCCCGGCAGCAGGAGGATTTCAAAGAGGACCACCGCTACCCACGCAGGAGGAGCAGTATATGAGGACTGGACATGGACAGCCACAGAGAAACGGGCGAGCTTTTGCATTGGAGGTAGATGACCTGGATCATGAGGTGGATGTCATAGCAGGTATTACCCTTGCTTTTACTTTTCCTGCTGTGACATTATTTGATACGGGAGCCACCCACTCATTCATATTATCTAGTTTTATTACCAAACACAACATTGCTTCTACACCATTATCTAGTTGTGTTAGAATTCTAACCGGAGGAGGAGTTGTACCAGTTAGTCGAGTTTGTAGAACGGGTCCTATAGTGATACGTGGCAGAGAGATGAACGCTCAACTCTTAGTCCTTCCTATGCCATCTTTTGATATTGTGCTTGGAATGGACTGGCTAAGCAAGTACCATGCTTTCTTCGACTGCTTTGGAGGAAGCATTCTTTTTAAGGTACCAGGCCAGCCTGAACTTGAGTTTGTCCGAGGATCCACAGAAATTCTTGATGGTATGCAGCTCGTAATGGACGATGTTGTCTATCACCCTATTATTTCAGAATTTCTAGACGTCTTTCCGGAGGAATTGCCAGGACTACCCCCAGACAGAGACGTAGAGTTTTCAATTGAACTAGCACCCGGAGCAGCACCTATAGCATCGCATGTTTACAGACTGGCGAAGAAGGAGATGGACGAGCTGAAGGCACAGTTAAAAGAGCTTGAGGAGAAAGGTTTCATCCGACCGAGTGCATCACCCTGGGGAGCACCAGTGTTGTTTGTACCCAAGAAGGATGGGTCAGTGCGTATGTGCATTGACTACAGAGCCTTGAATGCAGTGACAGTAAAGAAGAAATATCCATTGCCACGCATTGATGACCTGTTTGATCAACTCAGTGGAGCTAAGGTATTCTCGAAGATAGATCTGAGATCGGGATATCACCAAGTAAAGGTACGGAAGCAGGACATTCCGAAGACCGCATTCAGAACAAGATATGGGCACTACGAGTTTTTGGTCATGCCATTTGGATTGACCAATGCTCCAGCGACCTTCATGGACTTGATGAATCGAGTCTTCCACCAGTACTTGGACCAGTTCGTGGTCGTCTTCATAGATGATATACTTGTCTATTCGAAGAGCCACGAGGAGCACGAGGAGCACCTGCGGATTGTTCTAGAGACTTTGAGGAGAGAGCAGTTATATGCTAAACTTAGCAAATGTGAGTTCTTCTTGGACAGAGTTTCATTTCTTGGATATGTTGTTACAGGAGATGGTATTTCTGTTGATCCAGAGAAGATCTCAGCAGTTGAGACATGGCATGTTCCTAAATCAGCAGCAGAGGTGAGGAGTTTTCTTGGACTTGCGGGATATTACCGACGGTTCGTGGAAAACTTCTCAAGGATAGCGGCACCTATGACTCGTTTGACTTGTAAGGATCAAGAATTTATATGGACTGACGAGTGTCAAGCAGCCTTTGAAGAGTTGAAGAAGCGACTGACTACAGCACCAGTATTGGCGATTCCGTCAGGATCAGGAGGTTATGTGATCTACAGTGACGCATCAGGAAAAGGCTTAGGATGCGTATTGATGCAGCATGGCAAGGTGATTGCATATGCATCTAGGTAGTTATGAGTACATAAGAAGAATTATCAGACTCATGACTTGGAACTTGCAGCCGTTGTATTTGCTCTGAAGCTATGGAGACATTACTTATATGGGGAACGAGTAAAAATCTATACAGACCACAAAAGCCTCAAGTACGTCTTCACGCAGAAGGAGTTAAATATGAGGCAACGTCGATGGCTCGAGTTGATGAAAGATTTTGAGATAGAGCTACATTATCATCCAGGCAAGGCTAACGTGGTAGCAGACGCGTTAAGCCGGAAGCCAGCAGCTTACTTCTTGACAGTACAGAGGGAACTTTTGGAGGACTTGCAAGAGCTTGGCATTGAAGTGATAGTACCCGGAGCAGATGGGACACTAGCCAACTTACAAGTTCAATCATCATTGGTAGAGAGGATTAAGGCAGCTTTGCCTACAGATGCCAGATTCAGGAGGCTAAAGGAAAGGACTGAGGCTGGAGAGCAGACCGGATTGCACATTCATGAGGATGGGACATTACGATGTTGTGATCGTCTTTATGTTCCAAATGGAGAGATTCGACAGGAGCTGATGGCAGAGGCTCATAGTTTGATCTATTCTATTCATCCTGGAGGCACCAAAATGTATCGTGACTTACGACAACACTTTTGGTGGCATGGAATGAAGAGAGAGATAGCTCGTTTTGTAGCTAAATGTCTGGTATGTCAACAAGTGAAGGCGGAGCACCAGAGGACAGCAGGATTATTGCAACCACTTTCGATTCCAGAGTGGAAGTAGGAGCACATCATTATGGACTTCGTCACGGGTTTTCCCAAGAGTCCAAGTGGGAGAGATGCAGTATGGATAATAGTGGACCGACTCACCAAGTCAGCCCATTTTATACCTTTTAGAGTGGGTCAGTCTACAAAAGCTTTAGCTGATTTATATATGAGGCAGATCGTGAGATTGCACGGCTTACCAGTCAGCATTATATCGGACAGAGATTCGCGCTTCACATCGCACTTTTGGAGGAGCATGCAAGAGAGTCTTGGTACTCGTCTGAAGTTTAGTACATCTTACCACCCGCAGACAGATGGGCAGTCGGAGCGTACTATTCAGACCTTGGAGGACATGTTGAGGGCTTGCATGTTAGACTTCGGAGGATCATGGGAGGACCACCTACATATTGTAGAGTTTTCTTACAACAATAGTTATCAAGCGAGTATTCAGATGGCTCCGTTTGAAGCATTGTATGGAAAAAAATGTAGATCTCCTGTGTGTTGGAGTGACGTGGGAGAACGTCAGATTTTGGGACCCGAGTTGGTGGTCAACACCGTAGAGACAGTCAAGAAGATTCAGGGACACTTGCGAGCAGCGCAAGACAGGCAGAAGCAGTGGGCAGACCTTCATCGTCGTCCCTTGGAGTTCAAAGAGGGCGATCACGTATTTTTGAGGATATCACCGACCAGAGGCACCATCCGATTCGGAGGACGCGGCAAGTTGATTCTAAGGTATATTGGACCATTTGACGTGCTCGAGAGAGTTGGAGAGGTGGCATATCGACTTGCGCTACCACCTTCACTGGAGGGAGTACATGACGTATTCCATGTGTCGCAGCTCAGGCGATATGTGGTAGACAGTAGTTATGTTCTCGACCATTCAGAGATCACCATTGGGCCGAGCTTGTCATACCAAGAGCAACCCGTGGGAATCCTTGATCGTCGAGAGAAGGTATTGAGGAACCAGTCTATTCCCTTGGTTCGCGTAGCATGGAGGCATGGCGCACTAGGAGAATCAACTTGGGAGCGCGAGGACGACATGCGCAAGCATTTTCCGAACCTATTCGCAGACCAAGGTATGAATTTACATTGTTAATTTATATCTTATACCATCATTGCATTCTATCGTGGCTTAATTTTTAATTTCGAGGACGAAATTTTTACAAGTTGGGTAGAATGTAAAACCCCCTTCCTAAAAATCGTATATACCCTTTATTTATTAATTATTAATTAAATTATAGTAATTAGGTCTAAATAGGAGAAATAGATTTTTAATAATTTTTATTTTAGGTGTTCGGACACTTAGATGACTTATGGGACCATCAGAAATTTTTCGGAATTTATTCCATGTAGGAGACCCCTTGAGCATTTGCTAGCCTAATGCTGTGCATTATTCTAATCTAGAATTTTTCTATGAGTATATATATTATATATATATATAAATATATATATATGAATATATTAATAGGAAAAAAAATTAAGAAAAGAATTAATTAAATAAAACTTAACAAATAATAATAATAATAATAATAAAAGTATTAATACTATTACTTAGTTACTTAAGACTCCTTAGCAATTTGCTTTAGCAAACCCCTTCAGCCATATGTCCCAGAGATCCACCCACTTGCAGCCAATTGACCGTCCATTAAGACCCGCCACCATGCAACTTAGCAATTTGCTCCAGAGCCCTTCAGCGCCCAGGGAAACCCGACCCCTTTGCCTTCCAACCCGCCTCCATCTCTCTCTTTCCCTATTATATATATATATATATATATATATATATATATATATATATATATATATATATATATATATATATATATATACATTTCTCTCCCAAAAAAACCTAACCTAAATTTCCAGACCTCCTCTTCCCATCTAGAGCCGTCACCGCAGTCAGAGAAGCCCCACCAAGCCATCCAACCATCCCGTCGACTCCGACCTCGCACCTTGCATATTCCCACTCGAGGCACCTTCGCTCCGGAGTGATTTTCCGTCGACTCGCTCAACCAAACGATGTTCCGTCTTCATAGGTATGATCACCCCTTAACCCTCTTCCATATTTGTTTTATAGCCAATCTCGGAAAACATGTACCCCTAGGTGAAAAATAGCGTCCAAGTTGGGCGAGCAGACAGAATTCTGGAATCGCAGAATTCCAGAATGACCACCCATATTGCCGAGTTCGTATCTCCCACCACAGAGATCCGAATTCGGTGATTCTTTTTGATACCTGTAGAATACCTGACCTAGTTTATTTTTTGTTAAATAACCCTATTCTATTAGTTACTGTGGACATAATTATATTCGTCACAAAACTGCGTGTACCCACTTTTTCCAGTTTTCCAAAAGTTGGAAAATGGAGCGCGCCCCGCCAAACGGGATCGCCCCGTCGTGTGCCAAGTGTACCGAATGGTGCACACAGCATAACCGGACACGTGAAAATTTGTGGAGACTGATTTGGACGCGTGTGTGCGCCGGAATCAGGCCGTATCCGCGGACACATTTCGTGTCGTAACTTTTGTGGAACTCGCGCGTATTTTGTGCACGCTTGTCAGATTGCAACGAAACTTACGCCACTGGACTCGTGGTAACGCGCTGGTCCTGTGACCCAATTTTTACGCAATTCTGAGACGATTGACCAAATCGCCAATTGGCGGGCCCCATAGTTGACTTTTTGGACAAAATTCTGTTCGGCCCATCGGAATCTATATTTGGACATACCGTTGGGTTCGTATTGACATCTAGAGTTGTTTGACCTATAGTTTGTCCCATTTAGAGACTATTACCCTTGGCACACTTTTTGGTGCAAAGTGGGCCACACGTGGACCCCACTTTTGCCCAAAATTATCGTTTTGCCCCTGTGTCCAAATTGGACGAAAGGGATATGCTTTTTAGCTATTTTGCTCATTCCGGAATTGTTGGTGATATTTATTTCAGCATCCGGAGACGTTTGTTCGGAGTCCTTAGTTCCAGGTTCAGTATCCTTGATATTTGGGCGCGTACACTTTACAGATTTCTTGCCAGGCAAGTATACCTTGCCATTGTACTGTATTTACATTCTATATGAGGCATGCATGTTTATTTTCTGTTTATTTAGTTCATTTATTTTAACTGCTATATAAACTGTGCGTCCAAGGAAACTTGGGTGCAACGATGGTGTCGTCGTACTATATTTTTATTTATATATATGCATTGGACATATTTTATGAGACTACCCATCTTCATGAGGCATTTATGTTTCATTGGCCATGACACTATTCTTACACGAGTGTGAGTCACATGTAGGACACGGACTTGCGTACTTGGCTGACCACTGGTACGTATAGGTCGTGCGACGGATAGGGATAACTGCCAATAGAAACTTTGCATGCTAGTAGACCTGGCGGTTATTATAGGTTTATTATGTCATGGACATGACATGCTTAGAGCATTGGGTGGGGAGAACAACAAGTACCGCATTTGAGCTCCTTTGCACTTTTATCTATTGTGCGCCCGGATTCTCCGCCGGAGATACGGGTAGTGATGACCACTATATATTATATTATTATCAGGCCTTTTGGGGAGAACAACAAGTCACACGCTTTTTGTATCTTGTTACGTCCCTCTGAGGACCTGGTCCCTTCCAGATATAGGTGAGCAGGAGTACCCGCAGGAGTATGGACCTGGACCTGATGCTTCCTATCAGTCTGAGACGATCTTACCTTCTGATTATATGTGATTCATTGCAGCTGTTTAGAGATTTTAGTTGCTATTCTTTTCGAGACATTTATTCTTATATTAGAGTTTATTCTCTTCTCTCTAGTAGTTTATTATAGTCGATTTGCAGTGGATTTGTTTCCACCCGACTATCATACTTTGAGATTACTATTTGAGACTGCTTCTTTGATATTCAGTTATTGATTTTCATTATTCTATTATTTGTGCTGTGGATGAGATATAGAACTGTGTGTGACTTGTTGTGACATATATTACCACTGTGGATTGGATATTCATGTACAGCGTACGTGTGTATATGGTTTCCATATATTGGAGTTCGTATACATACGGCTGGCGTGTTACGTATTCCTAGTCCTACGTATTTTGGGACCGGGGCGTGACAGTCATTAACTCCTGTCTCAATTCTCCATTTGGAACATACAGGCGATTTCCATACCTCAATGTCCCGTCTTCATGTATGCGAAGTCCCGTCTGCATGCCTGCTTCTGTCCTCTCTTTAAGTCTTTGAAATCTAGCATCAGTGGGCAATGCCTCTTTAATCCTTTCCACAAGTGACGACTTAACTTCGAGATTAGCCAGCAAGCCACTCTGTCCCGGTAAAACAATCTCTATCTGAAGCTTCTGTAGATCTCTCAATAACTAAGGCTGTATTGTCAAGAAATAAGCCGTAGGCTTCCTGCTGAGTGTGTCTGCTACGACATTCGCCTTTCCTGGGTGATACTGCTGTAATCCCCTGAAAATTTTAGAATTTTAAAACTTAATGTTCTGAATTTAAGTAGCATTTTTCTGTAATTTTTAAACAAATAAAACAAGGTAAAATGATTTAAAATAATTTTTACAAGATATTAAATAATGTTAAAATGTGATGAAAATTATATTTTCTAGTGTAAAATTTAAAACCGGACATAGGGTATTTTTCCGGAAATTTATTTGACCCCGGATGGATTTTTAAAGCCTTAAAAACTATTGATTTATTAAACCTAATTTATTAAACCCAATAATAAACCGGTCTACCCGAACCCAATATCAACCCGAACCGGACCGGCCGGTCTGCCCGAACCGGCCCAAACCCTTAACGGGTCGGATCCGGGTCAGACCCGACCCGCCAGAACCCGACCCGACCCGACCCGACCCATGATGAAAACCTAACCCCCAAATCCCAACAGACTCGACCCTTCACCTGCCGGCGGCCGTTTCCGCCGCCGTGGCCGCCGGCGGACCCCCCAGTTCGCCTTCCTCGACCTGCCGACCTTTTCCCTTCCTATTTCGGCCAACATCCGACGGTCCTTCTCCCTTCGACCCTCTATTTATACCCCAGCCTTCCGCCGGAAAACCCTTCCAAACCATTCTTCTCAGGCGACACCCCTCCGTCCCAGTTAGCTCCGGCGCCACCCTCAGTACCAGATCCAACCACCCGGAGCCACCGCTTAGCCCTCCAGAACTTTCTGCCGTGCCTCCAGCAGCCTTCCGCCGTACCCCAGAACCCCGACCCGAGCCTCAGGTGAACCCGACACCGACTTCGGTGCATTCCGCCACCTCCGGCACAGATCCGACCGCCCAGACCCATCGCCGACCTCCCCAGACCGATTTCGGCGACCCCTCAGCAGTCCAGCAAGCCTCCAGCGACTCGGACACGACCCAGAACCGTGCCCTAGCCAGGACACTGTCGGACACGTCCAGGACAGAGAATACTCGACTCGGACACGCGTGAATCAGATTTTTGAGCCCTGTTCAGGTACTCATAACTTTCTCCTCGCTGCCCCGATTCCTATTTCGTCAGTTGTATCGTGTAGCCTGCATGACCCCCTTGGTGTCCGTGCAAACCGCTCGGTGCATCGCGACCTGTGGTGATCGCGAACCGCGATCCAAAAACAGGAAAACCAACGCCCTGTTTTATCCCGGAACTGAGTACGTCCCACCAAACGGGATGACTTGGTCGCGTGCGGTCTTCACCGATACGTGTGAGTCGTTGATACGGACGTACGAGATTTCGCAGAAGCTGATTCGGATGTGCGTGCACACCGGAATCAACGCGTATCCGCGGACAACACCCCATATTCGACCTTTCTGAATTTTACTGTAACTTAGTGTACACACGTCGGATCGAGACAAAACTTGTGCCATTAGACTCGTAGCAATACGCTGGTCCTGTGAGCCAAGTTTGGTTCGATTATGAGAACGTTGACAAAATCGCGTGTCGTGGGCCTCATATGCTCCACTTGATGAGCGATTTTGAGAACGGCTCATCGAAATCCAATTCTAGAAGTTCCGTTGGATTCGTATCATCGTTCCTGACTTGTTAACACTAAGTTGGATGAATTTGGAGACCTTTGACCCTGACCCAATTTTTGGTGCAAAGCGGCCCACATGTGGATCCCGCTTTGACTAGGAAATGTCATTTTTGTCCTTGTGTCCAAACTGGACTTAAGGACAGGCGTTTCTAGCTATTTTATATGTTCTAAGACTGTTGGTAATATTTATTTCAGCTTTTGGAGGAGTATTTACGGAACCCACGGATACAGGGACCGCTACTGGTATTCCAACCCCAGGCAAGTGTACCTTGCCAAATTATGTAGTATTGTTGATTATTTCCTTGCTTATTTACATTGTTAAACATGCCTAAACCTAGGACCGTGTGACATACTTAGCGTCCGATTAATAGTCGGGTGCCAACCCCGTACGCGGAGTTGGGTACGTCATTTAGAGATGGACATTCGTGACCCTTTACATTCTTGTACTTGTTTTATCAATTACATTATAACCTAGGACCTTTGACACCATACATTGACAGAATCTTCCTGAGATATTCATGGTGATTCTTTGTAGGATACAGGATGGACATAGATATTATATTCTTAGAGATTATGACTTATTGCATTAGTTATGATCTCACGTGACATGGATATGAGACGTTATGGACATGAGACGTGTGGTTACATTGGGTGGGGAGAGACACAGAGGCTACAGGCTGTTCTATATATATCTACTACTATTGTGAGGTTGTAGACTCTCGAGCAGAGCTAGACCCATTACTTGTTATTACTGCTACCGGCTCCCCGACACAGAGCTTGTAGCGGTCTCAGCCTGAGTGCTAGTGATGCTCTCAGTTATATTTTCACATAGATGGTTATGTAGTTACCCTACTTGTTCCATTTACTATTTTACTGCATTTATTTTGGCTTATATTATTTGTACCTTGCTATATCCCCTGAGGACCTGGATCCGGATGATGTCCCCAGGTTTAGCAGAAGAGCATTATCCCGAGGTTTACGGGACATGAGCAGAAGATGTACCAGAACCTGTTACTGGAGCTGAACCAATTCCAGAAGAAGAGGTGATGGCTGAAGACTTTTCTTGAGTATATGATATTTGTACTCATCAGATACTTTATTTTGGACTCCTTTGTTCTGGTCTGTTGAACCAGTGTTTTAGACTATTATCGGGTTGTTCCCCGAATTACTTTGCTGAGACTGGATGTTGATGTACTTTCCTTATTTGCTGTTGTTCTTATTATATTGTGTGTGGATGAGATTAGTTTTGACTTGTTGTTGTAGACCTATATTACAGCTTAAGTATACCCCGATGGATCCATTAAATTGGATTTGTCCATCGGTGCGTGCTACTGGCCATTGACACGTGTCTAGTCCCTTGGTATTTTGGGACTGGGGTATGACAACTGCAGATCTATATCAAAGTCTACCATCAATTTAAGCCAATGTCTCTGTCTCATGTTGAGCTCCTTTTGAGTGTATACATACTTCAGACTCTTGTGATCAGTAAAGATGTCTACCTTTTCTCCATAAAGATAGTGCCTCCAAATCTTCAGTGCAAATATAACTGCTGCTAGCTCCAGATCGTGCGTTGGGTAGTTCTTCTCATGGACCTTCAACTGTCTCGATGCATAAGCGATAAATTTACCATGTTGCATCAAAACACATCCTAGTCCACTACCTGATGCATCACTGTAGACAACAAAACCTTCTGACCCTGAAGGAAGAGTCAAGACAGGTGCTGTTGTTAATCTTCTCTTCAATTCTTCAAAGGCCTTCTAGCAGTCTTCTGTCCATGTAAACTCCTGGTCCTTACGTGTCAACTTCGTCATAGGCTCCGCAATCCTTGAAAAATTTTCTACAAACCTTTGGTAATATCCAGCAAGTCCGAGAAAACTTCTCACTTCTGCAACTGATGTAGGTGTAGGCCAAGTCTCTATTGCAGCAACTTTCTCCGTATCAACTGAGAGTCCTTCTCCTGAGATGATATATCCCAAGAAAGGCAATTTATCCATACAAAACTCACACTTACTGAGTTTGGCATATAACTTCTTCTGCCTTAATGTCTCTAACACAATTCTGAGATGCTCCTCGTGCTCTTCGTGGCTCTTAGAATATACTAGAATGTCATCAATGAACACAACCACAAATTTATCCAAGTACTGATGAAAAACTCTGTTCATCAAACTCATAAACACTGCTGGCGCATTGGTTAAACCAAACGGCATTACCAAGAACTCATAATGTCCATACTTGGTCCTGAAGGTTGTCTTCGGTATATCCTCCTTCCTTACTTTAATCTGATGATAGTCGGATCTAAGGTCAATCTTCAAGAATACCCTAGCACCACTCAATTGATCGAATAGATCATTAATGCGTGGTAAGGGATACCTGTTCTTAATGGTCACAGCATTTAGTGTCCTGTAGTCAATGCACAACCGTACTGTTCCATCCTTCTTTGGTACAAATAGTATGGGTGCTCTCCAAGGTGAAACACTGGGTCGAACAAAGCCCTTCTCCAAAAGATCATCAACTTGTTCCTTCAACTCCACTAACTCCTTGGGTGCTAGCCGATATACTGATGAAGTGATAGGCTCTGCTCCTGGAGTTAAGTCTATTGTGAATTTTATTTCCCGATCAGGCAGTAAACCTGGAAGATCATCAGGAAATACATCTACAAACTCTGATATGACTCTTGGGTAACCTGTCTCCCCTTCTACAGATAGTACTCTAAGAGTAGGCTGAACTCCTTGCTCTACAGCTCCCCGAAGAAACTCAAATTCTGGATGTCCATGTGGTCTAAATATAACCCGTCCAAGTCGGCAATCAAGAGTCGCATGGTACTGACTTAACCAGTCCATACCAAGTACAATATCATAATCCGGCATGGAAAAGATCAGAAATTAAGCGCGCATCTCTCTTCCACAGACTACTACAGAACATGATCTACAGACGTCACTAACTGGGATAGTTCTACCTCCCATAAGAATTCTCTTTATCTTCGGAAGGGGTGCGATAGCTACTCTATGGGTGGCTACAAAGCTAGCTGCTATAAATGAATGCGATGCTCCAGAATCAAATAAAGCTACAGCTGGTAATGAAGCTACTAAAATAGTACCTGCGATAACCTCTTCTGCAGTAGCTTTCTCCTCAACGGCCAATGCAAATGCCTGTCCTCATCCCTGAGCCTGACCTCTCTGCTGTTGAGCCTGCTGAAATAGAGCTGCCTGTGGTGCCAGTGGTGGTCTCTGCTGATTTTCTCCTGGAGCTGGTGGTCTGACTCCTCCAACTCCTGTCTGCGGTGCTCCTACTGCTGGATAAGCTGGTCTTGGTGCAGGTAAAGCTAGTCTCGGTGCTCCTTCTCTGCGCTCTGTGCAGTCTCTAGTTGGATGCTGGTTGGATCCGCAAGCCAGGCATAGTCCCAACTTGCGTCTGCATTCTCTCTCAATGTGACCTACCTTGCCGCAGTAGTGACAAGTAGGGAGATATAAGATCCTGTGTGCTGCTCTCTCTAGCATACTCCTCTGGGATCGTTTTGCAGAATCCCCATGTGATGTCCTGGATGGTGCTGATGTGATTGGCCTCTTCAGATTTGACTTCCTTCTAGTAACACGCTCCATACGTCGTGCTGCTGCAAGGACGTCGGTATATGATGTAGGTGCAATAGATCCAATCAAACTTTTGGAGCTCGAACTTCAATCCGTCAAAGAACTTCTCAGCTTTCTCTTCCTCTGTCGAAATCAAGGTTGGGGCGAAGCGACTCAGACGAATAAATTCTGCATTGTATTCTTCCACTGACATATTGCCTTGGATAAGGCGGTTGAACTTGTTTCTGAGTTCTGACCGTGCAACTGCTGGAATATACATCTCTTGGAAGAGTCTGGAGAACTCTTCCTAAGTGACTCGGTCCTGTCCGAGCCTCCTCTCTTCTGATAACCACCAATGATGTGCATTTTCAGTCAACTGCATCCTGACCGCAGTCATCTATTTCTCCCTTGGAAGTTCAGCTGCTTCCAACTGGTGCTTTATGTTCGTGAGCCATTCGTAAACTTCAGTTGGCCCCTCCTTGCCAGAAAAGGTACGAGGCTTGAGCTGGCGAAAATCAGTGATAGATCCCGTCGCTGGTCGCCACGAAGGTGGGTTTGCCTGCTCCATTGCGGATACCAGGCTGGTTCTCAAATACTCTGCCTCATGACGCTGAGCCTCCTGTTGAACCTGCTGTTGGGCTTGCATCATGGCATAAATCATCTGAAATATCTGTTGCCCGTCCATGGCTTGCCCTAGCGGGAAAACTGGCATCTGTGGAGTGAACTGTGGTGGAGGTGGGATGTCATCACGCCGAAACCTTGGATTAGGCTGGCCGACTTGATTTTCTTGAGATAATTATCCTCCATTCCCTGGTGTCACTCCGTCTATATAAGTAACCACAGCATCGTGTGGTGTATCCAAGGGATTCTCATCTCCGTTCCTGGGTTCCATTACTCTGCAACCAAAAGATAAACTATAAGAATGCTCAGAGGAATCAATACAGGATGCAATCAAGTAACAAATTCGAGTTCGATATAGAGTTCAAAAATGGTTCAAACAATGGATGAGATCCTATAACTTATCCTATCCTTAGGGCAGGCTTGTTCGGTCCCTAAGTTGAAACCGAACGATTTAGTCGTAGACCTGTATGGGCCACCACAAAAACCATGTCACGCCCCAGTCCCAAAATACCGAGGGACCAGACACGTGGCAATGGCCAGCAGCACACACTGATGGACAAACCCAATTTAATGGATCCATCAAAGCGTACTTAAGCTGTAAAATAAGTCTACGACAATATGGCAAAACTAATCCCATCCACACAAGATAAAATATGATCCACAGATAAAAGAAATGTAAATCATCAACCAGTCTCAACAAAGTGCTTCGGGGAACAACCTGATAAAAATCTGATACAATGGTTCAACAAACCAAAATATAAATGACTGAATAAAGTAAATACTGAGCATGAAACATGAATGCTCAGGAAAAGTCTTCAGCTAACACCTTATCCTCGGGTGTTGGTACATCTCCTGTATCAGCTCCTGCTGCTGTCCCGTATACCTCGGGATAGATCTCATCTGCAAATCCTGGGGACTTAATCCGGATCCAGGTCCTCAGGGGACATAGTAAGGTACAGATAATACAAGCCAAAATAAATACAGTGCAGCAAATGATGAAATAAATAGGGTAAGTACGTAACCATCTATGTGAAATACAAGTGAGAGCATCACGAGTACTCAGGCTGAGCCACTACAAGCTCTGTGTCGGGGAGCCGGTAGCAGTAATAATGAGTAATGGGCCAAGCTCGGGTTTCAGAGTCTTGCAGCTCACAATAATAGGAGTTTATATATATGATCAGCCTGTAGCCTGTGTGTCTCTCCCCACCCAATGTAACCACACGTCTCATGTCCATAACGTCTCATGTACATGTCACGCAAGATCATAGCTAATGCAGCAAGTCATATAGTATCCATGAATATAATGTCTCTGTCAAATCTTGTATCCTATACAGAATCACCATAAATATCTCAGGAAAATTATGTCTCATAAATAGTGTCAAGTGTCCTGGGTTATAGTGTACTTGATAAGATAAGTACGAGAATGTAAAGGGTCACGAATGTCCATCTCTAGATGACGTACACAACTCCGCGTACGGGGTTGGCACCCGACTAATAATCGGACGCTAAGTAAGTCACGTGGTCCTAGGTCAAGCATGCACAACAATATAAATGAAGCAAGGAAAATATGTAACAATACTGCAGAGTTTGGCAAGGTACACTTGCCTGGGGTTTGAATACCAACAACTGTCCCTGTATCAGTGGATCCTGTAGGTACTCCTCCAAAAGCTAAAATAAATATTACCAACAGTCTCAGAAAATATCAAATAGCTAGAAACGCCTGTCCTTAAGTCCAATTTGGACACAAGGGCAAAAATGACAGTTACGGGTCAAAGCGGGGTCCACATGTGGGCCACTTTGCACCAAAAAATGTGTCAGGGTCAAAGGTCTCCAAATTCGTCTAACTTAGTGTCAACAAGTCAGGAACGATGATACGAACCCAAAGGAATTTCCCGAATTGGATTCTGATGAGCCGATCACAAAATCGCCCGTCACGTGGAGCCTGTGGGGCCCACGATACGCGATTTCGTCAACGTTCTCAGAATCGTACCAAACTTGGGTCATAGGACCAGCGTATTGCTATGAGTCCGATAGCACAAGTTTCGTCTTGATCTGACCTGTGTACACAAAGTTACAACGTATTCCAGAATAGGCGGATACGGGGCGTTGTCGGTGGATACGCGTTGATTCCGGTGTGCACGCACATCCAAATCAACTTCTACGAAATCTCGCACGTCCGTATCAATGATGCGCATATTTCGGTGAAGACCGCGCACGACCAAGTCGTCCCGTTTTGCGGGGCGCACTCAGTTCCGGGGTAAAACAAGGCGTTGGTTTTCCTGTTTTTGGATCGCGGTTTGCGATCACCACAGGATACGACGCACCGAACGGGTTACACGGGCATCGAGAGGGTTACACAGTCTACGCGACACAACTGACGAAACGAAAAACGGAATAACGAGGAGAGAGAACGGGTTACCTGAACAAGGCTCCGTGAACCGAGAATTCTCATGTCTGGGATGCTGGTTCGTGTCCTGGTCACCGTATCCCCTGTGTCGGCTCTACACAGGAACTGTGTCAGGGCTAGGGCTGTGTCTGGAGACCGCTGGGTGGACTCGTCGGCGGAGGGCGGCTCGGCTTAGGGCGTCCGGGATGCTGGTTGACGCTGGTGGAGTCGACGGAGAGGAAGTCGAGGGCTGTGGGTTCGATGGGATGGCGATGGTGGTGGGCTGTGCTTAAGGCGGAGGGACGGTGGAGATTAGGGCGGCTGTGGAGGTCGTCGGGTCTGGGCTAGGGCGGTGATGGTGGAGGGACGGTGGAGTCGTGGTGGAGATGGTGAGGTCGTTGTGGAGGCGGTGATCGGTCGACTGGTCGGGGGGACGGGTGGAACAAGGAGGAGAAGGCAGGGGGGGCTGACTAGGGTTCAGGCGAGTTCGTCGGCTGCTAAGCTATGGCGAAGAGGAGTCTGGAGGGTTTTGCGGCGGCGGCGGTTACACGAACGTCGAGGCTATAAATAGCCTGAACAATAATTTAGGGGGAATCCGATTAGGGTTCGGTTAGGGTTTCGGGTCCGGGTCGGGTTTGATTCGGATCCGACCCGACCCGACCCGACCCGTTAAGTCTGGGTTGGTCTGGTTCGGTTCAGTTTGAGTCAGTTTGGTTTGGTTTAATTCAAATTAAACCAGGTTCAGTCAGGATTTAAATCGGTTTAGTTATACATTGGTTTTTAGGGCTTTAAAAATGTTTTCGGAGTCCAATAAATTCATAAAAAATTATCCTATGTCTAGTTTTCCATTTTACACCATAAAATATTATTTCTATAATATTTAATATTAATTAACATCATTTAAAAAAAATTTAATCACAAAAATATCTTAGTTTTAATTCCCAAAAATTACAGAAAAATTGAGAAAAATATTTTAAATTTTTTAGAAAAATCAGGGTGTTTACACATACAAAATAATACAGAAGTATAATATGTATCAGTCGATTAGAATATCAAAGTAGTCCTTCGGCAAAATTTTGGGATCCTCCATCTTCATTATCTTCTTATAGCCACAAATTGCATCCGTATTGGGTGTCGTCCATGCGATCGCTTCCTCCGGTGCTTGTTTATACCAAAGCGTAAAAGATGGAGAAATAGAAGAATGACCGATCAACCTTGGGATGACAAAGTATTGTTCGACAAGCCCTATCAAACATAGATTGGATAGTCTGTGTTCGGCTGGGGAGCGCACATTGGAAAGAAAGTATTGTTAATGCCTTATGAGATAATTACAAATAGGTATCTTATACCTATTAGAGAATACGTATACAGCAGGCGGGACATCCATGTAATGGTCTGGTCCAGTAACTATTTTCGTAAAAGGTATGCTTGCCAACAAATCTGTAAAACCCCCTTTCTAAAATCGTATATACCCTTTTTATTTATTATTTATTAATTAAATTGTAGTAATTAGAGCTAAATAGGAGAAATAGATTTTTAATAATTTTTATGTTAGGTGTTCGGGCACTTAGATGACTTATGTGACCATCAGGAATTTTTCGGAATTTATTCTATGTAGGAGACCCCTTAAGCTGTTGCTAGCCTAACGATGTGCATTACCCTAATCTATAAATTTTCTTATGAGTTAATATATATATATATATATATATATACATATGTATGTACAAATATATATATATGTATATATATATTTTATAAAGGAAAAGAATAGAAAGTAAAAGAAATTTAATAATAAGTATACTAATAATATAATAATAATAACAATGATAATAATAACACTTACATTCCTTAGCAATACTTGCTCCACGGACCGCCAACAGCAACTTTGTTTGCTAGGCCCTTTAGCACTAGTAATCACAGGGACCCGCCCCCTTCTTAGCATTATACATTAAGCCGACCCTTCAGCGGCTTGTCCCCCACTTTGGCCGCCTCTTAGTTCCCTCTCTCCCTAATATAATATATATATATATATATATATATATATATATATATATATATATATATATATATATATATATATATATATATATATATATATATATATATATATATATATATATATATATATATATTTCTCTCCCAAAAATCCTAACCTAAATCTCCAGACCTCCTCTTCCCATCTAGAGCCGTCACCGCAACCAGAGAAGCCCCACCAAGCCATCCAACCATCCCGTCGACTCCGACCTCGCGCCCTGCAGAATCCCACTCGAGGCACCTTCGCTCCGACGTGATTTTCTGTCGACTCGCTCGACCAAACGCTGTTCCATCTTCATAGGTATGATCATCCCTTAACCCTCTCCAATATTTGTTTTATAGTCTACCTCGGAAAACGTGTACCCCTAGGTGAAAAACAGCACCCAAGTTGGCCCGGACAGACCCAATTCTGGGATCACAGAATTCCAGAATGACCACCCATATTGTCGAATTCGTATCTCCCACCACAGAGATCCGAATTCGATGATTCTTTTTGATACCTGTAGAATACTTAACCTAGTTTATTTTCTGTAAAATAATCCTGTGCTATTAGTTGCTGTGGACAAAATTATATTCGTCACAAAACTGCGTGCACCCACTTTTTTCGGTTTTCCAAAAGTTGGAGATCGGAGCGCGCCCCGCCAAACGGGACCGCTCCGCCGTGTGCCAAGTGTACCGAATGGTGCACGCAGCATAATCGGACACGTGAAAATTTGTGGAAACTGATTCGGACGCGTGTGCGCGCCGGAATCAGGCCGTATCCGCGGACACATTTCGTGTCGCCACTTTTGTGGAACTCGCGCGTATTTTGTGCACGCTTGTCAGATTGCGACGAAACTTGCGCCACTGGACTCATGGTAACGCGCTGGTCCTGTGACCCAATTTTCACGCATTTCTGAGATGGTTGACCAGATCGCCAATTGGCGGGTCCCACAATTGACTATTTGGACCAAATTTTGTTCGGCTCATCGGAATCCAAATTTGGACATACCGTTGGGTTCGTATTGACATTTAGAGTTGTTTGACCCATAGTTTGTCCCATTTAGAGACTGTTACCCTCGGTACGCTTTTCGGTGCGAAGTGGGCCACAAGTGGACCCCACTTTTATCCGAAATTACCGTTTTGCCCCTGTGTCCAAATTGGACGAAAGGGAAGTGCTTTTTAGCTATTTTGCTTATTCTGGGAACGTTGGTGATGTTTATTTCAGCATCCGGGGACGTTCATTCTGAGGCCGTAGCTTCTGACTCTTGGTGTTGACATTGGGACACTATATTTTGCAGCTTCTTGCCAGGCAAGATACCTTGCCAAATTGTTTACAGTACTTTGCATGCTATTTATATATTTCTGTTTATTTATTTCAGTCTGTATAGTTCTTGCATGTGTAGTTTTCTTTCAGATATTACTATGTATTAGATATGTTGACACACACATGTCACTTAGTATCATAGAGGACAATCATTAGGCGTATGGGCTTTTGACCACTCTGGTAAACCGTAGTATATAGTTCGCACTACGGGCGTGTGTGTCCGCTGGTCGCTACCCCCCGCGGTATGTCGATTTCTGGAGTCTCGCTGGTCGCTACCCCCGCGGTATGTCAATTTCTGATGTCCATTGACGTGTGTGTGAGTTGTGAGGTAGATCGAGTAGCCTACCCTTGCCCATACGTCGAAAAGTTGTCCTCATTTGCATTCATATAGATTGTCTTGTATAGCGTACTTATTTATTTTCAAATTATATGCATGTTTACTGTATTCAAGCTGGCTCGTATTTTCTGTATCTTGTTACGTCCCTCTGAGGACCTGGTCCTCTGCCAGGTGTATCTATTCTTGAGTATTTGCAGGAGCACAGATCGGATGGCTATATATATGTTTCGTGGATGTCCTCTCTTCGAGCCCGTGATTGCTAGATGGTGTTCTTATGGTATTGTCGTGTTGTATTTACTTTAATGTTTGCTCTTTCCATTCGAGTTGGTAGTGGATTTGTTTCCATCCAACTATCATCTTTAGATACTTCTTGTTGAGATCTAGTTTCATAGATAATGGTTAATTATTTCTATATGATTTTGGTGGATGAGATTTAGATTTTACCCTGTGACTTGTATTATATTTTATACCACTTGTGGATTTGATATTCATATTACAGCGTACGTATGGATTTGGTTTCCATATATTGGAGTTGCCATATCCATGCGGCTGGCATGCTTACGTGTCCTAGTCCTATGTATTTTGGGACTGGGGCGTGACATATTTTTGTGGTGGCCCATGCAGGTCGAGAGCATATTGTCTCGGTTACGTTACTGTGCCGAGCAAGCCTGCACCTAGGAATAGAGTATAGGATCTCATCCACAATTGACTATGATTCATTTTTCTTCCAATCCATTCTATCTGAATAATTGCATCATGTTTGATTCATGTACTTCCCTAATAGTTCTTTAAGTATAGCCTTCTCCTAGAATATAGAAGTTCCTGTTGTTAGATGATAATTAGAGTAGCACACCTATTTAGAATACAACGAGATTATAGATACACCACTAAGTTTAGAATATCTAGCGAACCCTAGAATCCCTTATCCCTATAATTGGTTTACCATTACCCGGATGTATTATGAGGACTTGAGAGTAGTATAGACACTACTAGAGTTAGTTATAAGGTTACCATAATGTTTGCCCCTAGCATAGAGGAACCAATAGAAAACCAAAACTTAATATTTGGACTGAACCTAACCTTCATAGTTAGATAATATTGGAACTATAAACTTAGATCATTGTCTTATTATTAATAGACAGCACCATAGGAAGCCTAGAGGAATGTAATCAACACTTCTCCCTTGATCATACCCCGAACATAGAAACTAACACCCCACTCCCCTTAGAGAACCATGATGCTATCTAGAGCCCTCTATCTTTATTTTATATATTGTTTCCCTGTGACCATAGCGCTCGCTATTTTGCGACGGCTAATTACGTTTCTTCTCTTCATCTTTCAACTCGTGCCCTCTGACACTTCTGATTGTAGGCCAATGAATTCTTTTATGATATGATATATAGTTTCCTAGAATTATAGTTGTAATCTTGAATTTTGAAATTATGTGCTTAGTAGCAAGAATTTGATAGTTGAGATGTTCATTTAGATTATAATTTTATGGTTACAACTTAGTTTTAATCACGTAATTGAACCCATATCTCCACATAAGTTATCTCCTCTCTCACTTGAGGGCTAGTAACCTTTCTATCTTTACTATTGACACTTGTTCTATAAGCACTATGACTAAGAGGTAAGATGACCATGACCTGTGTAATAGAAGAGGATACCCCAATAAAGTACCAAGACCCTTCTCGTAAACCTTAACAAGAATTTCTACGGTATCCTTAAGACAATTACAGTACTAGTTTATTGTTATAAGTTGGGTAGTATACCTCACAACATAGTATCACATAGTCTTTTGCCTTATTATTGAAGTGTGAATGAATGACATTTAACTGTATGCTAGCTTAGGACGACATTATTTTCTTTCAGACTGTAGAGCTTAGAAGCCATACCCCTGCTTTGTCAAATATCGACCTAGACAAGGAATTAATATGATAACTGTAGAGATTGTAGAGTCTTTTATTATTATTGATTATGTTGTTTTGCTTCTGCAAACTTGAATTAATTTGTACCTTCTTTCATCATAATCCAGCGTATTTATGTTTGTTGTACTACCTTGATTTATGATGCTATTATAGCCTAGTTTTTGCAAACTTATTCTTTCATCGAGCTTGCTCATGGCATATGTATTATTGGGTGCACACAATGATAAAATTGCCTAATCAGAATCGGTGTATTAAGGTCTAGCTAACCTTAGTGCGCTTGGTTCGCTCTTCGCATGACTACTTTACGTGGATTGAGATATATGGTAGTAGACAGATATACTTGCCCCTAGATATGTCTGACACATCGTATCGGTTACATAACTGTACTGATACGAGCATGTAAATAGGAAATTACCAAAAATAGGATTTAATCCACAACTGTCCTGACAACTCTCTTTTCGATTCTTTAATCTCTTTGAACCTCGTACTTGTATTTTGTCACCTTCACCTTGAGTTCTTTATTATTTCTCTCCGTCTTCCCCTATTTCGGAAAGACGAAACCTCGTGCTGGTATAAGTTGACACTGATAGTACTAGCTATACCCCATAAGGCTAAACACATAACTTAGTGACTCTCTTTTATAATTGGTTAAGGGCATATCATAGGTGATATGTTTGGTGTTAAACCTTTGAGGATTAAAAAAATCATGATTAAATAATTTGAGCAATAGTTTTTCTAGATGTATGGCCTTAGGTGGTAGATGGAAAATTTTAAGTTCGGCAGATTGTGAACCCCTCACCCAAAAATTTGACCTACTTGGCCGAGTTAGTGAGACTAAGGTTAGCTTGAATCCAGTTAGGAGTAGAACACAGTATTTTTATTTAATTTTGCAATATTGTATCACTTAGTGCCCCTTATCGTGCTCCGATAATTGGAGCGCTACACTAGCCACTGCCTTCTTACAAATTCTACACCCTTATCCTAGACATGCCCATAATCCAATTCTCATCTTTGTGCAATTTTCCAATTGTTGGACGCTTTTATGCAAAAGAGCATTTATGTGTCCATACCATTGGACATGACACATGAAGAAACCTGTTTTTCGATCATGTGGATTTTTCCATAAATTTTTTTTGGGATGTGCAACGTGCAACATCGCCCACCCCTTTAAACCTAGCCTTGCATTTTAAACAATGCAAATCTTATACCATCATTGCATTCTATCGTGGCTTAATTTTAATTTCAAGGACGAAATTTTTATAAGTTGGGTAGAATGTAAAACCCCCTTCCTAAAATCGTATATACCCTTTTTATTTATTATTTATTAATTAAATTGTAGTAATTAGAGCTAAATAGGAGAAATAGATTTTTAATAATTTTTATGTTAGGTGTTCGGGCACTTAGATGACTTATGTGACCATCAGAAATTTTTCGGAATTTATTCTATGTAGGAGACCCCTTAAGCTGTTGCTAGCCTAACGATGTGCATTACCCTAATCTATAAATTTTCTTATGAGTTAATATAATATATATATATATATATATATATATATATATATATATATATATATATATATATATATATATATATATATATATATATATATGTATGTACAAATATATATATATGTATATATATATTTTATAAAGGAAAAGAATAGAAAGTAAAAGAAATTTAATAATAAGTATACTAATAATATAATAATAATAACAATGATAATAATAACACTTACATTCCTTAGCAATACTTGCTCCACGGACCGCCAATAGCAACTTTATTTGCTAGGCCCTTTAGCACTAGTAATCACAGGGACCCGCCCCCTTCTTAGCATTATACATTAAGCCGACCCTTCAGCGGCTTGTCCCCCACTTTGGCCGCCTCTTAGTTCCCTCTCTCTCCCTAATATATAATATATATATATATATATTTCTCTCCCAAAAATCCTAACCTAAATCTCCAGACCTCCTCTTCCCATCTAGAGCCATCACCGCAGCCAGAGAAGCCCCACCAAGCCATCCAACCATCTCGTCGACTCCGACCTCGCACCCTGCAGAATCCCACTCGAGGCACCTTCGCTCCGGCGTGATTTTCCGTCGACTCGCTCTACCAAACGCTGTTCTGTCTTCATAGGTATGATCATCCCTTAACCCTCTCTAATATTTGTTTTATAGCCTACCTCGGAAAACGTATACCCCTAGGTGAAAAACAGCGCCCAAGTTGGCCCGGACAGACCCAATTCTGGGATCACAGAATTCCAAAATGACCACCCATATTGTCGAATTCGTATCTCCCACCACAGAGATCCGAATTCGATGATTCTTTTTGATACCTGTAGAATACTTAACCTAGTTTATTTTCTGTAAAATAACCCTGTGCTATTAGTTGCTGTGGACAAAATTATATTCGTCACAAAACTGTGCGCACCCACTTTTTTTGGTTTTCCAAAAGTTGGAGATCGGAGCACGCCCCGCCAAACGGGACCGCTCCGCCATGTGCCAAGTGTACCGAATAGTGCACGCAGCATAATCGGACACGTGAAAATTCGTGGGGACTGATTCGGACGCGTGTGCGCGCCGGAATCAGGCCGTATCCGCGGACACATTTTATGTTGCCACTTTTGTGGAACTCGCGCGTATTTTGTGCACGCTTGTCAGATTGTGACGAAACTTGCGCCACTGGACTCGTGGTAACGCGCTGGTCCTGTGACCCAATTTTCACGCATTTCTGAGATGGTTGACCAGATCGCCAATTGGCGGGTCCTACAATTGACTATTTAGACCAAATTTTGTTCGGCTCATCGGAATCCAAATTTGGACATACCGTTGGGTTTGTATTGACATTTAGAGTTGTTTGACCCATAGTTTGTCCCATTTAGAGACTGTTACCCTCGGCACGCTTTTCGGTGCGAAGTGGGCCACAAGTGGACCCCACTTTTATCCGAAATTACCGTTTTGCCCCTGTATCCAAATTGGACGAAAGAGAAGTACTTTTTAGCTATTTTGCTTATTCTGGGAATGTTGGTGATGTTTATTTCAGCATCCGGGGACGTTCATTCTGAGGCCGTAGCTTTTGACTCTTGGTGTTGACATTGGGACACTACATTTTGCAGCTTCTTGCCAGGCAAGATACCTTGCCAAATTGTTTACAGTACTTTGTATGCTATTTATATATTTCTGTTTATTTATTTCAGTCTGTATAGTTCTTGCATGTGTAGTTTTCTTTCAGATATTACTATGTATTAGATATGTTGACACACACATGGCACTTAGTATCATAGAGGACAATCATTAGGCGTATGGGCTTTTGACCACTCTGGTAAACCGTAGTATATAGTTCACACTACGGACGTGTGTGTCCGCTGGTCGCTACCCCCGCGGTATGTCGATTTTTGGAGTCTCGCTGGTCACTACCCCCGCGGTATATCGATTTTTGATGTCCATTGACGTGTGTGTGAGTTGTGAGGTAGATCGAGTAGCCTACCCTTGCCCATACGTCGAAAAGTTATCCTCATTTGCATTCATATAGATTGTCTTGTATAGCGTACTTATTTATTTTCAAATTATATGCATGTTTACTGTATTCAAGCTGGCTCATATTTTCTGTATCTT
Source organism: Iris macrosiphon (assembly GCA_036927795.1). Taxonomy (NCBI): domain Eukaryota; kingdom Viridiplantae; phylum Streptophyta; class Magnoliopsida; order Asparagales; family Iridaceae; genus Iris; species Iris macrosiphon. Next base: position 306,926,804 of record JAYESA010000005.1, read on the forward strand.
ATTACGTCCCTTTGAGGACCTGGTCCTCTGCCAGGTGTATCTATTCTTGAGTATTTGCAGGAGCACAGATCGGATGGCTATATATATGTTTCGTGGATGTCCTCTCTTCGAGCCCGTGATTGCTAGATGGTGTTCTTATGGTGTTGTCGTGTTGTATTTACTTTAATGTTTGCTCTTTCTATTCGAGTTGGTAGTGGATTTGTTTCCATCCAACTATCATCTTTAGATACTTCTTGTTGAGATCTAGTTTCATAGATAATGGTTAATTATTTCTATATGATTTTGGTGGATGAGATTTAGATTTTACCCTGTGACTTGTATTATATTTTATACCACTTGTGGATTTGATATTCATATTACAGCGTACGTATGGATTTGGTTTCCATATATTGGAGTTGCCATATCCATGCGGCTGGCATGCTTACGTGTCCTAGTCCTATGTATTTTGGGACTGGGGTGTGACAAAATCTCCAATAATTTCTTCGCCGAGTATCTGCCTATAGAAGGGTAGACGAGACTCCAACTCCAACTCCAACTCCTCGTACAGCTCTTCCCTAACCTGTTTCCATCCTGCTTTAACTGAATAGCCAAGATGTCTTGCGAGTGCATGATATCCACAATGGCCATCCTTAGGAACATCAACAATAGACCAAATAAAATCCCGTATCTCAGGTAGAAAATATTGAATATATAGACTATATGGATCAGAGAAGTTATCTAAACCCTCCGCCGTGACTGCATCGTTCGTTTTTTGTTTCTTCCCCCTTTGAATAGTAAGTTTACTCTTTTTCTGCGAAAATACCACACTTTCGATAACCGACTTTGACTCAACTTGCTCTAAATTGCGTTCAATATGTTCAAACAAGGATGGATCTCTTTTAGTTGACTCTATCTCCTTTTTTTTGCTCTACTCATTCTTGAGTGTGGTCTTCCCTTAGGAGTTCGAACAACAGATGGCTCTTACAATCGAGTTGTTGCCGGGACTGCAATTTCTTGGATTTTAACCTCAATGGATCTTCTCTTCGGTTCTGATGCAACACACCACCTTGCTTGCAGGAGTTTCACTTGTGGCAAAGAAAAGAAATCATCGTAAACATCCACCATCGGCATTATTGACAGCTGTCTCCAACGTTGATCAACAACATCTATTAGAATAGGTATAGATTGACGACGATATTTGTTAATCTCATATGCACAATGAAGGCCAAGTGAATGTCGATATGAACAACCGCGAACCTCAGGATCATAACCAACCAACTTCGACCTACCAATCTCCTCGAACAATAGGCCCAAGGCCTTATGAGATACTACATTGATTAAACCATCCAAGAGGTGTTCATGCTTTTATTCATGCTTTGCAATATTGAGGCTCATCTCAAATGAAGCTACAATCTCGTTCACCGTGGAAATAATCATTAAATGAATTGATTGCCAAACAGAGACAAAATTATCGACCGATGATCATAGATATCTTTTTAAACTTGAGTGTGATCCTTCAACCCGGTTTGTAGTGATTGTGCCATAATGCTTCACCATGTTCGTCCATGCTAAGACGAATTATTCTTTATGTAGTTTTAGCCAAGTATTGTAAGATCCCTAATCCTGAAAATCATATTTCTCTATTATTTAATTTATTTATAGTAGTTATGAGCTAAATAGAGAGAATATATTTTATTTAAATCTTTATTTGAGATGTTATACAGGACATATGGAGCCATTATAAATTTTTTCTGATTTATTCCATGTAAGAGACTCTTTGGACAGCTGTTAGCTTAATGGTGTGCACCGATATAATTCTTAGAATTTTCTATGAATAGATATGTGTATGTATATATATAATTCCTATTGGATATCAAACCGAAATCCAAACCCAAACCCGCAACCCTTAGCCCAAACCCGTTAATCACCCCGCGTATACTTTCCTATCAACCGCGCGTAAATATCAGCAGTAGCAAAAGCCACTTTGCTTTTCTTTCTCTACGCGTAAAATAAAACCAAGCGTAAACTCCACCACCGCCTAAATTTCGCTCCGCGCGTAAAGCAAACCTCCACTGATCCGCGCGTAAAATAAACTCCACCGCTTCTTATCTTTTCACCCCGCGTAAAACAACCCCCTTATGACTCATCCCCCATGACTCATCCTCCACCGTCTCTCTATCTATTATTCCTAAACTAACCTCAACTAATACCTAAACCAATGGCAGACCAACCAAAACCTAAAACAATGAAAGGATGAAAGCAGCAGCAGTAGTAATTCTTAATCCCTAAGTTTCCCCACCGCCTCCTTATCCCTATATATATTACAATACTTCCCAAACTCTAATCCCACTTCTTTCACCAAAACTTACACACATTATCAGGACATACGCTATACGAAGTCTTGCTCAGGCAAGTATACCTTACCTTGTTGTACTGTTTAAATTCTGAATTATAAATTGCATGTTTATATTATATAACTGTGCGCGTCCGAGAGAGACTCGGGTGCAGTCAACGAATACGTTGACGTTAGGACTTGTGTCTGACTTAGTGTCTAGTAGACCCACCTAAAGTGTAGAGTTATCGGTATGACTCCCCAGGCCTTGACACGTATCATTTTATGTCACAGAGTGAGTTTATGTAGGGACGCGTGCCTCATACTCGACTGGCCATCGGTGTGAGCAACACGTATAACAGATTTAGTTTAGTTGTTTATGGAGACTTGTATCATAGTACGTGATGTCCACGTCATGTTTACGGCTTGTATATCTACATTGGGCGGGGAGGACTTCTAGCAGGCGTATGGGACACCCACTCCCTCTATATATATATCGCACTCGACGGAGTGATACGGACGAATATATATTGCAGATACCATGCTCCTCGGAGATGGACGATTACAAAGTGCCCTTGTATGGGGACATATGTGGCATATACTAGTCAGTCACGACGATTGGCGAATTACGTCAGCATATGTCTAGCCTACACTTTCCCTACGCACTAAGCTTTCCTCAAATTGCATTCACTTAGATGGTTAGCACACCCTTTTTATTTATTTAGTATTTATTTTATGGCATATTTCTATGTATCTTGTTATGTCCCTCTGAGGACCTGGTCCCTTTTCAGTTATGGACGAGCAGGAGTACCCGCAGGAGTACGGACCTGGACCGGACACTATTTACCAGGCTGAGGAGGTCTTACCTTCGGAGTATCTGTGATTTTATTACCGCTGTTTTAGAGATTTTGTTGCTACTTCAGTATAGTCGTTTTGTAGTGGATTTGTTTTCACCCGACTATCAGACTAAATACTCATTATTGATATTCAGTGATTATTCAGCTCTTTATTCCTACTTATTATGTGTGATGTGGATGAGATATAGATTGTGTGTGACTTGTTGTAATAGTATATTACCACTGTGAATTGTATATTCATGAACAGCGTACGTGTATATATGGTTTCCATATATTGGAGTTCGTATACATACGGCTGGGCGTGTTACGTATTCCTAGTCCTATGTATTTTGGGACTAGGGCGTGACATGTTTTTAGTGGTGGCCCATGCAGGTCAAGAATATATTGTCTCGGTTGCGTAACTGTACCGAATAAGCCTGTATATAGGAATAGAGTATAAGGATCTTATCCATGCTTGACTGAAACCTCATTCTTTCCTTTCAACCATCCTATGTTTGAAGCCAAGTTTTACGCCAAAAATCCTTTGCCCTGTGACCAGACCCATTACCCTTGTTAGCATAAAAGCCAAGTGACTGTTGTTGGCATAAAAGCCAAAAGACTGTCTAGTTGGCGTAAAAAAGGCTAAACTATGAAAAAAATTGCCTCCTTTACGCTGCGGTTATGACAACTTCTAACCATGTTTCCATAGTTTTCCTAATCCTGCGTATGATACGTCATGCAAGCCATGTAGGAAACTACCCCAGCGTAACTTGATAGTAGATAACTAGCATAGAGTAGCCTGATTAGGCGTAAAAAGTAAGGATGGTGATATGAGCGTATTTTTACAACCTTAGCTTTTCCCAGCCATGACCAAATCTCGTGCATTAAATACAGAGATATACCTCGAGCCCTGTGCAAAAAATAGCTTTTGACTTGGCGTCCGATTTTGTCTTATCTTGAGCGTAAAAACTCATTTCTGTCTTGAGCGTAAAAACTCATTTCGGACTTGAGCGTAAAAGCTCATTTCTATCAAAGAAGAATATACAGCGTATTCAGAAGACTCCACCCTCTTCCTTTTGGATGCATAAAAACAACTTGTATCTAATATGTCCCTAAACGATAACCTGGGTCTCTGTGCAAATTCATTATCATAGATGTCCTCTCGGTCATCGTGCAGTACTTTTGTCATATGTCAGGTTCACTGAATTATCTAACAAATTCATCTGAGAAAATACAAAGAGTTCCTCGTACAAACCTTACGCTGCAAACGTATACTAGACTTTTACGCGCAGATTTTTGGCAGACCTTTTTACGCAAGTTTTAGGCAGACTTTATGCTGCAATAAAAAAAATGACGTATGTTAGATTTTACGCAGGCAACCCTTACGCAGACAGATTTTTACGCACAGACTTTTTAGGCAGACTTTACGCAGGAAGTATAGCAGACTTTTACGCAGATAGGCCTAAAGCCATGATTTATGACAGATAGTTAAATCTTTACTTTATGCCAAACAGCTTGAAACTCTGTGTTACGCAGACAATTTTAAAATCTCTATCTCTGCTTTACGCAGACAATCTTGAATCTCTACTTTACGCGGACTATCTAGAATCTCGATTTTACGCGGACCATTCTGAAGCTGAAACTTTACGCCAAACTTCCTTGAATCCTTATATTACGCTGACTATTTTGAATCTCTATTTTACACCAACAACCTTGAGCCCTGTTTATGCAGGGAAAGGACTTCAAGTATGTTGGGAGTTCTTGACTGAAAATACGCGAAAAAATTCCCAGCGTATTTTTATGCTTCTACATCCTATTTAATAGTTGCATCCAGCTTACTTCTCTAATATAGCCCCTCCTAGAATATAGAAGTCCCTGTTGTTAGATGAAAAGTAGGGTAACCTTTCTATTAATGTTGACATATCACTAAATTAGAGTATTTAATGAACCACAACACCCTTACCTCTAGATGGATTTACCATTATCCCTTGATAATTAGGGATGACTTGGGAGTAGTATAGACACTACTATAGTTAGATAGAGATTTGACCATAGTATCGATCCTAGTATTGAGGAACCAATAGAAATCAAAGATTGGATATTAGGACTAACCTAGCTTTCATGATAAGATAGTACTAGAGTATTACAAACTTTAGCTTCTTGACTTGATATTAGCAGAACAGTATCTTAAGAAGCCAAGGGGAATAACTAAAATATTTCTCTTGATCATAACTCCAACATAGAGAATAGCAACCACCTTCCCTCAAGAAACCATGACATTATCTAGAGTCTCTCTATCTTTATGACTTGTTCTTCTAAACCTTTAACACTCGCTCTTGTGCGACGATTAAATTATGTTCTTCTTTTCTTCATCTTTCAACTCGTGCCACCTGACACTCCTGATTATAGACCGAGTGATTTTATTCTATGTTCGGATATATAGTTTGCTAAAATTATAATTGTAATCTTGAATTTTAAGTTTGTGCCTAGTAGTTAGAACCTGACAGCTGAGTTGTTCATTTAGACTGTGATCAGTACCCTTTAGTCGTAGATCTCATAATTTGTATCCACAACTCGATACAAGTTATATTCTATTTCACTTAAGGGCCAGTAACCCTTTCATTTTCATTATTGACACTTGTTCTATAAGACTTGAGATGACCGTTACCTATATAAATGCAATAGGAGACCTTAATGAGTACCAATATCTTTTCCTTATGTACCCTAATAAGAGTCCTACTTTATTTTCAAGTGCAAGATTATTTTGTAGATTCTATGTAAGACTGTCACAGTATTAGATTATTTTATAAGTTGGGTAGTATACCTCACAACCTAGTATCACATATTCCTTGTGACCCATTGATGAAGTATAACCGAATGACACCTACTATATGTTGGCATAAGACAAAAGTGTTTATCTAGACTATAGAACTTGGAGACCAAACCCTATTTGGTCAACTAGCAACTTAGACAAGGAGTTAGTATGACAACTATAGAGTCTCATCTCTTATGAATTGGAATTATTTTATAAAGTTCTCTCATCATAATCTATTGTACATCACCTGCAGAGAAATAGATATGCCGAAGGGATGTACTGATGATGACACAACTCCTGGAGTCAATGGTCAGACTCAAGGAGAGACCTCAATAACTCCTAGAGTTACGGGACCAGAGGGACAGATTCACAATCCAGTTCCATCTGTTTTCCTGTTCTACCTAATGGAAACCTGCCAGTATCATCAACATCACAAGATGGCCAGGCATAACTGTTCCAATTCTTCCAGATGATGATGCAGGAACAGAGGCAGCAGGCAGCTGAGCAAAGGCAAAAAATTCTGGCAGCAATTAAAAGGATGGCTGCAAGGACTACTGTACCAGCTCAAGCACTAGCTCCAGTACCTCGAGCTAGGGCTGGTTCAGTAACAGACTTTATATAGATGGGTCCAAAGCCGTACCAAGGCATTGGGAATCCAGAGAAAACTACCAACTGGATCCCTCACACCCGAAAATTACTAGAGACATCGCAGCTACCTGCAGAACCATGGATGACGGGTGTAAGGACACATACAGGACAAATAAGGACACAGCAAGAAGAACCTATCAGACGTCCTTTGGAACCACCATAACAGTATCAATACAGAGTCGGACCGTATAAGATCCCAGAGAAGCCCCGCTGCTATTATTGTAGGAAACGCGGACATATTAGGAGGGACTGTCTACTTCGCTTAGGAAAATGTATGAGATGTGATTCCAGACAGCATTTGGTAAGAGACTGTCCTATGCAACAAGCATTGACACATCCACCGCCAGCACAGAGGCTAGCGCTACCAGCACCAAAGCCAGCTCAGTAAATGTGAGTTCTTTTTGGATAGCTTTTGGACAAAGTTCATTTCTTGAGCATATCGTTACAGGAGTTGGTATGACAACTATAAAGACTGGATGAGTCTCATCTTCTTTATGAACTTGAAATATTTTGTAACATCTCTTATCATAATCTAGCGTATGTATATCTTCTGAACTACCTTGACTTATGCTGCTATTATAGCCTGGTTTTGCAAGCTTATTCTTTATCAAGCTTGTTCATGATATATGTATTATTGGAATACTACACTAATACATTTCAGAATCAGTGTATTACGGTCTGATCAACCATAGTGCGCTTGTTTCGCCTTCGTATAACTACTTTACGTGGATTAAGATATATAGTAATTAGTAGACGAATGTACTTGCCCTCTAGATATGTCTGAGCATATCATATCAGTTACATAACTGTACTAATACGGGCATGAATAGGAATTACCAAATTAGGATTTTAATACACAACTGCCTTGACAGTTCCCATTGAATTTATTAAAATGCCTTGATCCCCATACTTCTAAACTACTACCTCCCCTCTTGAACTCTTGATTATTGTTTTCCGCCCTCTCTTACTTCGGAAAGACGAAACCTTGTGCTTGGTATAAGTTTGATATACAGATAGTACTAGATATACCCCATAGGCCAATCACATTATTTGATGATTGCTTCCCGTAATTAAAGGTATATCATAGGTGATATATTTTGTGCAACTTCGGAGGATTGAATAACATGATTAAATAATTCGAGGAATATTTTTCTTAGATATATAGCCTTATATGATAGATGGGTAAATTCTAAGTTGGGTAAAAATTGTATGAGGTGAATTCTTTTAATTTGTGATCAAGAGAGATTAGATAGAGAAACCCTACACTATTTTAATTTCGAAGACGAAATTTTTATAAGTTGGGTAGAATGTAAGATCCCTAATCCTAAAAATAGTATTTCTCTATTATTTAATTTATTTATAGTAGTTATGAGCTAAATAGAGAGAATAGATTTTATTTAAATCTTTATTTGAGATGTTATACAGGACTTATGGAGCCATTATAAATTTTTCATGATTTATTCCATGTAAGAGACTCTTTGGACAGTTGTTAGCTTAATGGTATGCACCGATATAATTCTTAGAATTATCTATGAATAGATATGTCTGTATATATATATAATTCCTTTTGGATATCAAACCGAAACCCAAACCCTAACCCGCAACCCTTAGCCCAAACCGGTTAATCACCCCGCGTATACTTTCCTATCAACCGCGCGTAAATATCAGCAGCAGCGGTAGCAAAAGCCACTTTGCTTCTCTTTCTCTATGCATAAAATAAAACCAAGCGTAAACTCCACCACCGCCTAAATTCTGCTCCGCGCATAAAGCAAACTTCCTCTGATCCGCGCGTAAACAAACTCCACCGCTTCTTATCTTTTCATCCCGCGTAAAACAACCCCCTTATGACTCATCCCCCATGACTCATCCCCCACAGCCTCTCTATCTATTATTCCTAAAATAACCTCAACCGAAACCTAAACCAATGTCAGACCAACCAAAACCTAAACCAATGAAAGGATGAAAGTAGCAGCACCAGTAATTCTTAATCCCTAACTTTCCCCACCGCCTCCTTATCCCTATATATATTACAACACTTCCCAAACTCTAATCCCACTTCTTTCACAAAAACTTACACATATTATCAGGACGTACACTATACGAAGTCTTGCTCAGGCAAGTATACCTTGCCTTGTTGTACTGTTTAAATTCTGAATTATTAATTGCATGTTTATATTATAGAGTTGTGCGTGTCCGAGAGAGACTCGGGTGCAGTCAACGAATACGTTGACGTTAGGACTTGTGTCTGACTTAGTGTCTAGTAGACCCACCTAAAGTGTGGAGTTATCGGTATGACTCCCCAGGCCTTGACACGTATTATTTCACGTCACAGAGTGAGTTCATGTAAGGACGCGTGCCTCATACTCGACTGGCCATCGGTGTGAGCAACACGTGTAACGGATTTAGTTTAGTTGTTTATGGAGACTTGCATCATAGTACGTGATGTCCATATCGTGTTTATGACTTGTATATCTACATTAGGCGGAGAGGACTTCTAGTAGGCGTATGGGACACCCACTCCCTCTATACAGATACCGCACTCAACAGAGTGATACAGACATATATATATTGCAGATACCATGCTCCTCGGAGATGGACGATTACAAAGTGCCCTTGTATGGGGACATATGTGGCATATACTAGTCAGTCACGACGATTGGCGAATTACGTCAGCATATGTCTAGCCTACACTTTCTCTACGCACTAAGCTATCCTCAAATTGTATTCACTTAGATGGTTAGCACACCCTTTTTATTTATTTAGTATTTACTTTATGGCATGTTTATATGTATCTTGTTATGTCCCTCTGAGGACCTGGTCCCTTTTCAGTTATGGACGAGCAGGAGTACCCGCAGGAGTACGAAACTGGACCGGACACTACTTACCAGACTGAGGAGGTCTTACCTTCGGATTATCTGTGATTTTATTACCGCTGTTTTAGAGATTTTGTTGCTACTTCAGTATAGTCGTTTTGTAGTGGATTTGTTTCCACCCGACTATCAGACTAAATACTCTTGATATTCAGTGATTATTCAGCTCTTTATTCCTACTTATTATGTGTGATGTGGATGGGATATAGATTGTGTGTGACTTGTTGTAACAGTATATTACCACTGGTGAATTGTATATTCATGAACAGCGTACGTGTGTATACGGTTTCCATATATTGGAGTTCGTATACATACGGCTGGGCGTGTTACGTATTCCTAGTACTACGTATTTTGGGACTGGGGCGTGACATATTTTTAGTGCTGGCCCATGCAGGTCAAGAATATATTGTCTCGGTTACGTAACTGTACCGAACAAGCCTGCATATAGGAATAGAGTATAAGGATCTCATCCATGCTTGACTGAGATATCATTCTTTCCTTTCAACCATCCTATGTTTGAAGCCAAGTTTTACGCCAAAAATCCTTTGCCTTGTGACCAAACCCATTACCCTTGTTAGCATAAAAGCCAAGTGACTGTTGTTGGCGTAAAAGCCAAAAGACTGCCTAGTTGGCGTAAAAAGGCTAAACTATGAAGAAAATTGCCTCCTTTACGCTGCGGTTATGACAACTGCTAACCACGTTTCCATAGTTTTCCTAATCCTGCGTATGACACGTCATACAAGCCAAGTAGGAAACTACCCCAGCGTAACTTGATAGTAGATAACTAGCATAGAGTAGCCTGATTAGGCATAAAAAGTAAGGATGGTGATATGAGCGTATTTATTACAACCTTAGCTTTTCCCAGCCATGACCAAATCTCGTGCATTAAATACAGAGATATACCTCGCGCCCTGTGCAAAAAATAGCTTTTGACTTGGTCCGATTTTGTCTTATCTTGAGCGTAAAAACTTATTTCTGTCTTGAGCATAAAAACTCATTTCGGACTTGAGCGTAAAAGCTCATTTCTATCAAAGAAGAATAGACAGCGTATTCAGAAGACTCCACCCTCTTCCTTTTGGATGCATAAAAACAACTTGTATCCAATATGTCCCTAAACGATAACCTGGGTCTCTGTGCAAATTTATCATCACAGCCGTCCTCTCGATCATCGTGCAGTACTTTTGTCAGATGTCAGGTTCACTGAATTATCTGACAAATTCATCTGAGGAAATACAAAGAGTTCCTCGTACAAACCTTACGCTGCAAACGTATACTAGACTTTTACGCGCAGATTTTTGGCAGACCTTTTTACGCGAGTTTTAGGCAGATTTTACGCTGCAATAAAAAAATAACGTATGTTAGATTTTACGCAGGAAACCCTTACGCACACAAATTTTTACGCACAGACTTTTTAGGCAGACTTTACGCAGGAAGTATAGCAGACTTTTACGTAGATAGCCCTGAAGCCATGATTTACGCCAGATAGTTAAATCTTTACTTTACGCCAGATAGCTTGAAACTCTGTGTTACGCAGACAATTTCAAAATCTCTATCTCTGCTTTACGCAGACAATCTCGAATCTCTACTTTACGCGGACTATCTAGAATCTCAATTTTACGTGGACCATTCTGAAGCTGAAACTTTACGCCAAACTTTCTTGAATCCTTATATTATGCTGACTATTTTGAATCTCTATTTTACACCAACAACCTTGAGCCCTGTTTACGCAGGGAAAGGACTTCAAGTATGTTGGGAGTTCTTGACTGAAAATATGCAAAAAAAAATCCAGCGTATTTTCATGCTTCTACATCCTATTTAATAGTTGCATCCAGCTTACTTCTCTAATATAGCCCCTTCTAGAATATAGAAGTCCCTGTTGTTAGATGAAAAGTAGGGTAACCTTCCTAATAATGTTGACATATCACTAAATTAGAGTATTTAATGAACCACAACACCCTTACCTCTAGATGGATTTACCATTATCCCTTGATAATTAGGGATGACTTGGGAGTAGTATAAACACTACTAGAGTTAGATAGAGAGTTGACCATAGTATCGATCCTAGTATTGAGGAACCAATAAAAATTCAAGGTTGGATATTATGACCTAGCTTTTCATGATGTGATAGTACTAGAGTATTACAAACTTTAGCTTCTTGACTTGATATTAGCATAACATTATCTTAAGAAGCCAAGGGGAATAACTAATACATTTTTCTTGATCATATCTCCAACACAGAGAATAGCAACCACCTTCCCTCAAGAAACCATGACATTATCTAGAGTCTCTCTATCTTTATGACTTGTTCCTCTAAACCTTTAACACTCGCTCTTGTGCGACGATTAAATTATGTTCTTCTTTTCTTCATCTTTCAACTTGTGCCACCTGACACTCCTGATTATAGACCGAGTGATTTTATTCTATGTTCGGATATATAGTTTGCTAAAATTATAATTATAATCTTGAATTTTAAGTTTGTGCCTAGTAGTTAGAACCTGACAGCTGAGTTATTCATTTAGACTGTGATCAGTACCCTTTAGTCGTAGATCTCGTAATTTGTATCCACAACTCGATACAAGTTATATTCTATTTCACTTAAGGGCCAGTAACCCTTCCATTTTCATTATTGACACTTGTTCTATAAGACTTGAGATGACCGTTACCTATATAAATGCAATAGGAGACCTTAATGAGTACCAAGATCTTTTTCTTATGTACCCTAATAAGAGTCCTACTTTATTTGTAAGTGGAAGATTATTTTATAGATTCTCTGTAAGACTGTCACAGTATTAGATTATTTTATAAGTTGGGTAGTATACCTCACAACCTAGTATCATATAGTCCTTGTGACCCATTGATGAAGTATAACCGAATGACACCTACTATATGCTGGCATAAGACAAAAGTGTTTATCTAGACTATAGAACTTGGAGACCAAACCCTATTTATGTAAACACCCTGATTTTTTAGAATATTTTAATATAATCTTTCCTAATTTTTCGGTATTTTTTTTGTAATTAAAACTTAGGAATTTGTGATTAAAAGATTTTTATATGCTGTTAATTGATGATAAAATATTATGAAAAACCGGACATAGGGTAATTTTCTGTGAATTTATTGGACTCCGGAAACAGTTTTAAAGCCCTAAAAAAAACTATTGTAAAATTAAACCAAAATAAACCTGACTGAACCCGGTTTATTTGAACCAAAATAAACCAAACCACAGTGAACCAAACCGCTACACTAAACCAACCCAGCATAACGGGTCGGTCGGGTCGGATCCACGAAACCCGATCCAAACCTGAAACCCGACCGAACCATAAATCCCCAGCCGAATTTACTGTAGCAGCCCTATTTAATGCCCTCGGCTTCCGTGCCCCACCGCCAGATCTCTCTCTCCCTCTCATATCGCCGCCGCCGCCGTTCTACTGATCCCCAGCCGTCTATCTCCGCCTCACTCTCGATCCCGAACACCCACGGCCTTCACCGCCTCCACAAACCTTCCGCCGCCTTACTCCAGATCCATCTCCTCCGCTCCCCGACTGCCTCACCGTCGATCTCCCCCGCTCAGACGTCGACCACCACCCACAAAACTCTACCGCTCCGCCCTCGACGGACCAGCACCCTCGTCTCCCTCTTCCTCCGCCTCGAGCACAGCAGCCCGACCCCGCTCCCCTCCGCAGCAGCGGCCAGGCGAGCCGCCTCGGCTCAGCCCGACGAGCCACCCTCCGTCGACCAGAACGGCCAGCCTCCAGCAAGCCCTAGGCACAGTCGCCCCGACTCGGACACAGTTCGTGTCAAGGAGACACAGCGGACACAGGACCAGGACGCGATCCGGACACCCGGACACGAGAATTCAGATTTCACGGAGCCCTGTTCAGGTAGCGTTTCCTCTCTCCTCGTTATTCCGATTTCTATTCTGTCAGTTGCGTTGCGTAGACTGTATAACCCTCTCGATGCTCGTATAACCCGCTCGGCGCGTCGCGTCCTGTGGTGATCGCAAACCGCGATCCAAAAACAGAAAAACCAACGCCCTGTTTCACCCCGAAATTGAGTGTGCCCTGCCAAACAGGACGACTTGGTCGCACGCGGTCTTTACTGAAACGTGTGCGTCATTGATATAGACGTGTGGGATTTCGCAGAAGTTGATTCGGATGTGCTTGCACACCGGAATCAACGCGTATCCGCCGACAACGTCCCGTATTCGCCTATTCTGAAACACGCTGTAACTTTGTGTACACACGTCGGATCGAGACAAAACTTGTGCCATCAGACTCGTAGAAATACGCTGGTCCTGTGACCCAAGTTTGGTTCGATTCTGAGAACATTGACAAAATCGCGTATCGTGGGCCCTATAGGCTCCACTTGACGGACGATTTTGTGATTGGCTCATCGGAATCCAATTCTGGAAGTTCCGTTGGGTTCGTATCATCGTTCCTGACTTGTTGACACTAAGTTTGACAAATTTGGAGACCTTTGACCCTGATACACTTTTCGGTGCAAAGTGGCCCACATATGGACCCCGCTTTGGCCCGGAAATATCATTTTTGCCCTTGTGTTCAAATTGGACTTAAGGACAGGCATTTCTAGCTATTTGATATCTTCTGAGACTGTTGGTGATGTTATTACAGCTTTTGGAGGAGTACCTACAGGATCCACTGATACAGGGACGACTGTTGGTATTCAAACCCCAAGCAAGTGTACCTTGCCAAACCCTGCAGCTTTGCTACTTATTTCCTTAACTTAGTTATACATCAGTGGGCAAGTATACCTTGCCAACTTCACAGTTCTTATTGCATATTTCCTTGCTTATTTATATTAATTTGTATGCTTGACCTAGGACCGTGTGACTTACTTAGCGTCCGATTATTAATCGGGTGCCAACACCATACGCGATGTTGTGTATGTCATCTAGAGATGGACATTCGTGACCCCTTTACATTCTCGTACTTGTCTTATCAAGTACATTATACCCAGGATACTTGACACTATATATGAGACAGGATCCTTCTGAGATATTCATGGTGATTCTGTATAGGATACAGACTTCTGAAAGAGACATTATACTCTTGGATACTCTATGACTTACTGCATTAGCTATGATCCTGCGTGCCATGTACATGAGACGTTATGGACATGAGACGTGTGATTACATTGGGTGGGAAGAGACACACAGGCTACAGGCTGATTATATATATATATCCCCTACTACTGTGAGGCACAAGACTCTGAAACCCGAGCTTGGCCCATTACTCATTATTACTGCTACCGGCTCCCCGACACAGAGCTTGTAGTAGCTCAGCCTGAGTACTCGTGATGCTCTCATCTTGTATTTTTATATAGATGGTTATATAGCTTACCCTATTTATTTCATTATTTGCTGCACTGTATTTATTTTGGCTTGTATTATCTGTACCTTGCTATGTCCCCTGAGGACCTGGATCCAGATTATGTCCCCAAGATTTGCAGACGAGATTTATCCCGAGGTATACGGGACAGCAGCAGTAGCAGGAGCAGAAGCAGATATAGGAGCTGTACTGACACCCGAGGACGAGGTGTTAGCTGAAGACTTTTCCTGAGCATCCATGTTACATGCTCAGTATTTATTTTATTCTGTCGTTTATATTTTGGTCTGTTAAACCATTATATCAGATTTTATCGGATTATTCTCCGAAGCACTTTGTGAGACTGTTTGATGATTTATATTTTTTATATCTGTGGATCATATTTTATCTTGTGTGGATGAGATTAGTTGTGCCATGTTGTCGTAGACTTTGTTTTACAGCTTAAGTACGCCCTGATGGATCCATTAAATTGGGTTTGTCCATCGGTGCGTGCTGCTGGCCATCGCCACGTGTCTGGTCCCTCGGTATTTTGGGACTGGGGCGTGACATAGTTTTTGTGGTGGCCCATGCAGGTCTACGACTAATTCGTTCGGTTTCGACTTAGGGACCGAACAAGCCTGTCCTAAGGATAGGATAAGTTATAGGATCTCATCCATTATTGAACCATTTTTGAACTCTATATCGAACTCGAATTTGTTACTTGATTTGCATCCTGTGTTGATTCCTCTGAGCGTTCTTATAGTTTATCTTTTGGTTGCAGAGTAATGGATCCCAGGAACGGAGATGAGAATCCTTTGGATACGCCACACGATGTTGTGGTTACTTATACAGATGGAGTGACACCAGGGAATAGAGGACAAACATCGCAAAGCAATCAAATCGGCCAGCCTAATCCAAGGTTCCGGCATGATGACATCCCACCTCCGCCACAGTTCACTCCACAGATGCCAGTTTTCCTGCCAGGGCAAGCCATGGACGGGCAACAGATGTTTCAGATGATGTATGCCATGATGCAAGGCCAGCAGCAGGTTCAGCAAGAGGCTCATCGTTACGAGGCAGAGTATTTGAGAACCAGCCTAGTATCAGCAATGGAGCAGGCAAATCCACCAGCGAGGCGATCAGCGACGGGATCTATCATCGATTTTCGTCAGCTCAAGCCTCGTACCTTTTCTGGCAAAGAGGGGCCAACCGAAGTTCACGAATGGCTCACTAACATACAGCACCAGTTGGAAGCAGCTGAACTTCCAAGAGAGAAATGGATGACTGCGGTCAGAATACAGTTGACTGAAAATGCACATCATTGGTGGTTATCAGAAGAAAGGAGGCTCGGACAGGACCGAGTCACTTGGGAAGAGTTCTCCAGACTCTTCCGAGAGATGTATATTCCAGCAGTTGCACGATCGGAGCTCAGAGACAAGTTCAACCGCCTTATCCAAGGCAACATGTCAGTGGAAGAATACAACGTAGAATTTATTCGTCTAAGTCGCTTCGCCCCAACCTTGATTTTGACAGAGGAAGAGAAAGCTGAGAAGTTCTTTGACGGACTGAAGTTCGAGCTCCAGAGGTTGATTGGATCGGTCGCACCTACATCATATACCGACGTCCTTGCAGCAGCACGAAACATGGAGCGCGTCACTAGAAGGGAGTCAAATCTGAAGAGTCCAATCACATCAGCACCATCCAGGACAGCACATGGGGATTCAGTAAAACGGTCCCAGAGGAGTATGCCAGAGAGAACAGCACACAGGGCCATATCTCTCCCTACTTGTCACCACTGCGGCAAGGTAGGTCACATTGAGAGAGAATGCAGATGCAAGTTGGGACTATGCCTGGCTTACGGATCCAACCAGCATCAAACCAGAGACTGCACCGAGCGCAGAGAGGGAGTACCGAGACTAGCTTTACCTGCACCATGACCAGCTTATCCAGCTGTAGGAGCACCGCAGACAGGAGTTGGAGGAGTCAGACCACCAGCTCCAGGAGAAAATCAGCAGAGACCACCACTGGCACCACAGTCAGCTCTATTTCAGTAGGCTCAACAGCATAGAGGCCAAGCTCAGGGACGAGGTCAGGCATTTACATTGGCCGTTGAATAGGAAGCTACCGCATGAGAGGTTATCGCAGGTACTATTTTAGTAGCTTCATTACCAGCTGTAGCTTTATTTGATTCTGGAGCATCGCATTCATTTATAGCAGCTAGCTTTGTAGCCACCCATAGAGTAGCTACCGCATCCTTCCGAAGATGAAAAAAATTCTTACGGGAGGTGGAATTATCCCAGTTTGTGACGTCTGTAGATCATGTTCTGTAGTAGTCTGTGGAAGAGAGATGCGAGCTCAATTTTTGATCTTTTCTACGCCGGATTATGATGTTGTACTTGGTATGGACTGGTTAAGTCAGTACCATGCGACTCTTGATTGTCGACTTGGACGGGTTATATTTAGACAGCCTGGACATCCAGAATTTGAGTTTCTTCGGAGAGCAGTAGAGCAAGAAGTTCAGCCTACTCTTAGGGTACTATCTGTAGAAGGGAAGACAGGTTACCCAAGAGTCATATCTGAGTTTGTGGATGTATTTCCTGATGATCTTCCAGGTTTACCGCCTGATCGGGAAATAGAATTCACAATAGACTTAACTCCAGGAGCAGAGCCTATCACTTCATCAGTATATCGGCTAGCACCTAAGAAGTTAGTGGAGTTGAAGGAGCAAGTTGATGATCTTTTGGAGAAGGGTTTTATCCGGCCCAGTGTTTCACCTTGGGGAGCACCCATATTATTTGTGCCGAAGAAGGATGGAACAGTACGGTTGTGCATTGACTATAGGACACTAAATGATGTGACCATCAAGAACAGGTATCCTTTACCACGTATTGATGATCTATTCGATCAATTGAGTGGTGCTAGGATATTCTCGAAGATTGACCTTAGATCCGGCTATCATCAGATTAAAGTAAGGAAGGAGGATATACCGAAGACAGCTTTCAGGACCAAGTATGGACATTATGAGTTTTTGGTAATGCCGTTTGGTTTAACCAATGCGCCAGTAGTGTTTATGAGTTTGATGAACAGAGTCTTTCATCAGTACTTGGATAAATTTGTGGTTGTGTTCATTGATGATATTCTAGTATATTTCAAGAGCCACGAAGAGCACGAGGAGCATCTCAGAATCGTGTTAGAGACCTTGAGACATGAGAGGTTATATGTCAAACTCAGTAAGTGTGAGTTTTGTATGGATAAAGTGCCTTTCTTGGGACATATTATCTCAGGAGAAGGACTTTCAATTGATCCGGAGAAAGTTGCGGCAATAGAGACTTGGCCTATACCTACATCAGTTGCAAAAGTGAGAAGTTTTCTCGGACTTGCGGGATATTACCGAAGGTTTGTAGAAAATTTCTCAAGGATTGCAGAGCCTATAAAGAAGTTGACACGTAAGGACCAGGAGTTTACATAGACAGAAGACTGCCAGAAGGCCTTTGAAGAATTGAAGAGAAGATTGACAACAACACCTGTCTTGACTCTTCCTTCAGGGTCAGGAGGTTTTGTTGTTTACAGTGATGCATCAGGTAGTGGACTAGGATACGTTTTGATGCAACATGGCAAAGTTATCGCTTATGCATCAAGACAGTTGAAGGTCCATGAGAAGAACTACCCAATACACGATCTGGAGCTAGCAGCAGTTATATTTGCACTGAAGATTTGGAGGCACTATCTTTATGGGGAGAATATAGAAATCTTTACTGATCACAAGAGTCTGAAGTATGTATATACTCAGAAGGAGCTCAACATGAGACAGAGACGTTGGCTGGAGTTGATGGTAGACTTTGATATAGATCTGCAGTATCATCCGGAAAAGGCGAATGTCGTAGCAGACACACTCAGCAGGAAGCCTACGACTTATTTCTTGACGATGCAGCCCGAGTTATTGAGAGATCTACAGGAGCTTCAGATAGAGGTTGTTTTACCAGGACAGAGTGGCGTGCTAGCTAATCTCGAAGTTAAGTCGTCACTTGTGGAAAGAATTAAAGAGGCATTGCCCACCGATGCTAGATTCCGAAGACTCAAAGAGAGGACAGAAGCAGGCATGCAGACAGGACTTCGCATACATGAAGAAGGGACCTTAAGGTTTGGGAATCGCCTGTATGTTCCAAATGGAGAATTGAGACAGGAGTTAATGACTGAAGCACATAGCTCTATGTACTCTGTTCACCCAGGAGGAACCAAGATGTACCGAGACTTGAGACAATATTACTGGTGGCATGGAATGAAAAGGGAGATTGCAAGATTTGTGGCTAAATGTTTAGTCTGTCAGCAAGTAAAGGCCGAGCATCAGAGGACTGCAGCTATGTTACAGCCACTTCCTATACCAGAATGGAAGTGGGAACATATCACGATAGATTTTGTCACAGGATTTCCAAGGAGCCCCAGCGGAAGAGATGCGGTATGGGTTATCGTGGATCGACTCACTAAATCGGCACACTTCTTGCCATTTAGAGTTTGACAGTCCACAGAGGTACTAGCCGACATGTATATACGATAAATTGTCAGATTACATGGTGTCACGCCCCGGTCCCGCAGGGCCGTTCGTCCTCGCTTTGGTCCCTACGGAACCGACCGTCCTCGCTTGGGCGTGCTGCCGTGCAAGCCTAAAGTGCGCTTGCACAAGGCCAAAGCTTTGAACAAGGGCAAGTAAGCTATTCGATACTGAAGCAGCGGCACATATTGCAGAAAAGTAAAGAACACAATGGCACATGATAAACAAGCTCTTTTTATTGATAATCGAAAGTGTTACAAGCGGCGCATGGCCGAGGTTACATAACGCTCAAGCACTCTTCTCTCGATTACAATGATACCGTTCCATACATTATGTCCCTCTATCTAAAAGCAGCTCAAAGCAGGCACAAACTTGATGCAGCTCGAGGCATCGACTCCAGATTTCCGGCTCCTTGGGATGAGGTACGGCTATCGCTTCCCGAACGAATGAGCACCTGAGAACAAGCAAACTGTTGGTGGGTCAGCACTTTATGCAAGTACTGGTGAGATAAAACAACTGAACAGAAGCTACACCCCCTGAAACCCACACTAAGTAGACTTGTGGCAAAACATTACATTTCTAGTGATCTTGCTAGTTTTACCTAAGTTTGTTTCATGCAGTTCTAGCAGAGTCATATTACATCTTTTGAACATAGCTTTGAAACAGTTTTGTATACTCGATACTCATGCATCCAAGCAACGCCCCAATCTCCCGCAAGCTCAATTGTCCCCGCTGAACGTGAATCACCACGTTGCAGCTCTCCCGCAGGACAATCGTTCTCATCGGGACGTGCGCAAAATGCATTGTGTATCATAATCTAACTCTTTTGGGGCAAAGCTTATTTAGCAGACTGAGCATATCGAATTGAGACAAACATATCAAGCACACAAGTTTAATTATCATTCAAAGGTCGGTCCCCGAGAAACTCAGGATCGGTAGCGGTGAACCAGCTAACCAATGACTCCTTTATCTGATGCCATTAGCAGCTGTGACTCATGGCTGCACATTACTGCCAAAGCAGCCTTAACCAAGGTTCAGCTCTGCACTAATAGCCATTGTCCGACCGATGCAAATGCATGCAACTCTATCAGATAAACTCTATGATGCACATCTTAATGAGCAAGCAGGCTTATGCATAAACTCATATTCTTACCCCATGGCCGAACGGTTATCCCTGCAGCAGACACTCAAGTTAGTCATAATATGCTTATATGGACAAACTTATGAATCAATCTTCTGGTGTCACAAATGATAGGTATGCAAGAAGGTAAACCTAGCATGCGCCCTATCTATATGACGGTCCTGAAAAACTCATTGATGGACAACAACACCCCCTAGATCCTTTCGGAACGAAATATCAGGGTGCTCTCACAATCCCTTCCGGACCGACCGATTCCTAGTGCCCCAGGAATCGACCGAGAGACTATTACCTTGTGCACAAGTTGTCCGAGACCAATGCAATAATCACATTTACATTCACAAGCACTCAACAATCTAATAGCCACACCCCCCTGGAACCCGAAGGCACGGAACATCAGGGCGGACTATTAGACTATACTCTTCTTCTTATTCAAGCAAACACATCTTTTCACATATCTAATAGCACACCCCCCTGGAACCCGAAGGCACGGAACATCAGGGTGCACTATTAGTCTATGCATATACGGATCAAAGGCAGCAGTTCGATATAGCAAAACAGACAAGCAAAACATATTTTTGATAGGCACGATTGATTCTTATTTAACATGCAAAAACTATCTCTTTCTTTCTTAGCATAAACAGGGAACATATTTCATGCGATTCGTTTACTTATCTTCTTAGCATGGCAAGAGTTCGTTTGAGCTGTGTCGGTGTTTCTAAGCATGCAATATTTCTTATATCTCTTTAGCATGGCAATGGTTCTATCTCATTCTGACAAGCATTTCCATTTCTCTTAGTTAGGCAACAGATTCATTTCAGTGACAAGCTATGTGAGTTCTCTTATTAGCATGCTGAGTCGGTTCTATCATACTTCTTATGAAAACATTCTTCTTAAGCAAACAAGCATTCAAAAACTCAGATTCATTATTAAGTCGTGCAAGAATCAGAGAATGCAGTTCTGCCCACTCACCTTGATTAATCTGTCAGGAACTCTCCGAGAAGACTTCCGTTCGAGCAAGCAAGTCCATCCCACTTGTACATAGTGCCGACGCGGAGCGGGGCACTACACATGGAGTGTCGGTTAGTATTGTATCGGATCGAGATTCGAGATTTACATCTCATTTCTGGCGAAGCATGCAAGAGAGTCTTGGCACCAGACTCAAATTTAGCACATCTTACCACCCACAGACAGATGGTCAATCGGAGCGCACGATTCAGATCTTGGAGGATATGTTACGATCGTGTATGCTAGACTTTGGAGGATCTTGGGAAGATCATTTGCACTTGGTGGAGTTCTCCTACAATAACAGTTATCAGGCCAGCATTCAGATGGCACCATTCGAGGCATTATGCGGAAGGAAGTATAAATCGCCAATATGTTGGAGTGACGTTGGTGAACGTCAAATACTGGGTCCATAATTGGTAATACAGACAGTGGATAAGGTAAAACAAATTCAGAATCATCATCGAGCAGCTCAGGACAGACAGAATCATTGGGCTGATACTCACAGACGTCCCCTAGAGTTCAAAGAAGGAGAGCACGTATTCCTGAGGATCTCGCCCACTCGTGGTACTATCAGATTTGGAAGCAGAGGCAAGTTGAGCCCGCGGTATATCAGGCCATTTGATATTCTAGAGCGCATTTGTGAGGTGGCTTATCGTCTTGCATTACCTCCGTCCTTAGAGGGAGTGCATGACGTATTCCATGTCTCACAGCTGAGAAGGTACGTGACCGACCCAAGTCACATAGTCGATCATTCAGAGATCGCAGTGGGCCCAAGCTTGAGGTATAAAGAACAACCAGTTGGCATCCTTGACATCAGTGAGAAGACATTGCGAGGACAAACAATTAGACTGGTCCGTGTAGCTTGGAAACATCATTCTCCTGGCGAATCAACCAGGGAATGGGAGGATAGTATGCGCCAGCGTTATCCCCACTTGTTCGCGGATGCAGTTATCACCTAAACATTCTTGTAATTTCCATAGTTCTTTCCTTTAGTAGTTCATTTTTTGATTGCGAGGACGCAATCCTCTTAAGGGGGGTAGATTGTAAACACCCTGATTTTTTAGAATATTTAATATAATCTTTCCCAATTTTTCGGTATTTTTTTTGAAATTAAAACTTAGGAATTTATGATTAAAAGATTTTTATATGCTGTTAATTGATGATAAAATATTATGGAAATAATATTTTATGGTGTAAAATGGAAAACTGGACATAGGGTAATTTTTTGTGAATTTATTGGACTCCAGAAATATTTTTAAAGCCCTAAAAAAAACTATTGTAGAATTGAACCAAAATAAACCTGACTGAACCCGGTTCATTTGAACCAAAATAAACCAAACCACAGTGAACCAAACCGCTACACTGAACCAACCCAGCTTAACGGGTCGGTCGGGTCGGATCCACGAAACCTGATCCAAACCCGAAACCCGACCGAACCCTAAATCCCCCGCCGGATTCACTGTAGCAGCCCTATTTAATACCCTCGGCTTCCGTGCCCCGCCCCGCCGCCAGACCTCTCTCTCCATCCCATCTCGCCGCCGCCGCCGTTCTACTGATCCCCAGCCGTCTATCTCCGCCTCACTCTCGATCCCGAACCCCCACGGCCTTTACCGCCTCCACAAACCTCCCGCCGCCTTACTCCAGATCCATCTTCGCCGCTCCCCGACTGCCTCGCCGTCGATATCCCCCGCTCAGACGTCGACCAACACCCGCAGAAATCCACCGCTCCGCCCTCGACGGACCATCACCCTCGTCTCCCTCTCCCTCTGCCTTGAGCACAGCAGCCCGACCCCGCTCCCCTCCGCAGCAGCGGCCAGGCGAGCCACCTCCGCTCAGCCAGACGAGCCACCCTCCGCCGACCAGAACGGCCAGCCTCCAGCAAGCCCTAGGCACAGTCGCCCCGACCCGGACACGGTTCGTGTCAAGGAGACACAGCGGACACAGGACCAGGACGCGATCCGGACACTCGGATACGAGAATTCAGATTTTACGGAGCCCTGTTCAGGTAGCGTTTCCTCTCTCCTCGTTATTCCGATTTCTGTTCCGTCAGTTACGTTGCGTAGACTGTATAACCCTCTCGATGTCCGTGTAACCCGCTTGGTGCGTCGTGTCCTGTGGTGATCGCAAACCGCAATCCAAAAACAGGAAAACCAACGCCCTGTTTCACCCCGAAACTGAATGCGCTCCGCCAAACAGGATGACTTGGTCGCACGCGGTCTTTACCGAAATGTGTGCGTCATTGATACGGATGTGTGAGATTTTTCAGAAGTCGATTCGGATGTGCTTGCACACCGGAACCAACGCGTATCCGTCGACAACGTCCCGTATCCGCCTATTCTGGAACACACTGTAACTTTGTGTACACATGTCGGATCAAGACGAAACTTACGCCATCGGACTCGTAGCAATACGCTGGTCCTGTGACCCAAGTTTGGTTCGATTCTGAGAACATTGACAAAATCATGTATCGTGGGCCCCACAGGCTCCACTTGACGGGCGATTTTGTGATCGGCTCATCGAAATCCAATTCTGGAAGTTCCGTTGGGTTCGTATCATCGTTCCTGACTTATTGACACTAAGTTTAACGAATTTGGAGACCTTTGACCCTGACACATTTTTCGGTACAAAGTGGCCCACATATGAATCCCGTTTTGGCCCGGAAATGTCATTTTTGCCCTTGTGTCCAAATTGGACTTAAGGACAGGCGTTTCTAGCTATTTGATATCTTTTGAGACTGTTGGTGATATTATTACAGCTTTCTACTGATACAGGGACGACTGTTGGTATTCAAACCCCAGGCAAGTGTACCTTGCCAAACCCTGCAGCTTTGCTACTTATTTCCTTGACTTAGTTATACATCAGTGGGCAAGTATACCTTGCCAACTTCACAGTTCTTATTGCATATTTCCTTGCTTATTTATATTGATGTGCATGCTTGACCTAGGACCGTGTGACTTACTTAGCGTCCAATTATTAATCGGGTGCCAATACCGTACGCGATGTTGTGTATGTCATCTAGAGATGGATATTCGTGACCCCTTTAAATTCTTGTACTTGTCTTATCAAGTAAATTATACCCAGGACACTTGACACTATACATGAGACACGATCCTTCTGAGATATTCATGGTGATTCTGTATAGGATACAGACTTCTGACAGAGATATTATACTCTTGGATACTCTATGACTTACTATATTAGCTATAATCTTGCGTGCCATATACATGAGACATTATGGACATGAGACGTGTGATTACATTGGGTGGGGAGAGACACACAGGCTACAGGCTGATTACATATATATCCCATACTACTGTGAGGCACAAGACTCTGAAACCCGAGCTTGGCCCATTACTCATTATTACTGCTACTGGCTCCCCGACACAGAGCTTGTAGTAGCTCAGTCTGAGTACTCGTGATGCTCTCATCTTGCATTTTCATATAGATGGTTATATAACTTACCCTATTTATTTTATTTTTTGCTGCACTGCATTTATTTTGGCTTGTATTATCTGTACCTTGCTATGTCCCCTGAGGACCTGGATCCGGATTATGTCCCCAGGATTTGCGGACGAGATTTATCCCGAGGTATACGGGACAGCAGCAGTAGCAGGAGCAGAAGCAGATACAGGAGCTATACCGACACCCGAGGACGAGGTGTTAGCTGAAGACTTTTCCTGAGCATCCATGTTACATGCTCAGTATTTATTTTATTCTGTCGTTTATATTTTGGTCTGTTGAACCATTGTATCAGATTTTATCGGGTTGTTCCCCGAAGCACTTTGTGAGACTGTTTGATGATTTATATTTCTTATATCTGTGGATCATATTTTATCTTGTGTGGATGAGATTAGTTGTGCCATGTTGTCGTAGACTTTATTTTACAGCTTAAGTACGCCCTGATGGATCCATTAAATTGGGTTTGTCCATCGGTGCGTGCTGCTGGCCATTGCCACGTATCTGGTCCCTCGGTGTTTTGGGACTGGGGCGTGACAATTTGGTCAACTAGCAACTTAGACAAGGAGTTAGTATGACAACTGTAGAGTCTCATCTCTTGTTAATTGGAATTATTTTGTAAAGTTCTCTTATCATAATCTAGTGTACATCACCTGCAGAGAAATGGATATGCCGAAGGGATGTACTGATGATGACACAACTCCTGGAGTCAATGGCCAGACTCAAGGAGAGACCTCAACAACTCCTAGATTTACGGGACCAGAGGGACATATTCACAATCCAGTTCCATCTGAGCTTCCCGTTCTACCTAATGGGAACCTGTCAGTATCATCAATATCACAAGATGGCCAGGCACAACTGTTCCAATTCTTCCAGATGATGATGCAGGAACAGAGGCAGCAGGCAGCTGAGCAAAGGCAAAAAATTCTGGCAGCAATTGAAAGGATGGCTGCAAGGACTACTGTACCAGCTCAAGCACTAGCTCCAGTACCTCGAGCTAGGGCTGGTTCAGTAACAGACTTTATACCGATGGGTCCAAAGCCGTACCAAGGCATTGAGAATCCAGAGGAAACTACCAACTGGATCCCTCATACCCGAAAATTATTAGAGACATCGCAGCTACCTGCAGACCCATGGATGACGGGTGTAAGTACACATCCAGGACAAATAAGGACACAATAAGAAGAACCTATCGGATGTCCTTTGGAACCACCACAACAGTATCAACACAGAGCCAGACCGTATCAGATCCCAGAGAAGCCCCGCTGCTATTATTGTAGAAAACGCGGACATATTAGGA
This sequence comes from Iris macrosiphon, assembly GCA_036927795.1. Classification (NCBI taxonomy): domain Eukaryota; kingdom Viridiplantae; phylum Streptophyta; class Magnoliopsida; order Asparagales; family Iridaceae; genus Iris; species Iris macrosiphon. Next base: position 306,953,059 of record JAYESA010000005.1, read on the forward strand.
GGGACTGTCTACTTCGCTTAGGACAATGTATGAGATGTGGTTCCAGACAGCATTTGGTAAGAGACTGTCCTATGCAACAAGCATTGACACTTCCACCGCCAGCACAGAGGCTAGCGCTACCAGCACCAAAGCCAGCTCAGTAAATGTGAGTTCTTTTTGGATAGCTTTTGGACAAAGTTCATTTCTTGAGCATATCGTTACAGGAGTTGGTATGACAACTATAAAGACTGGATGAGTCTTATCTTCTTTATGAACTTGAAATATTTTGTAACATCTCTTATCATAAACTAGCGTATGTATATCTTCTGAACTACCTTGACTTATGCTGCTATTATAGCCTGGTTTTGCAAGCTTATTCTTTATCAAGCTTGTTCATGATATATGTATTATTGGAGTACTACACTAATATATTTCAAAATCAGTGTATTACGGTCTGATCAACCATAGTGCGCTTGGTTCGCCTTCGCATAACTACTTTACGTGGATTGAGATATATAGTGATTAGTAGACGAATGTACTTGCCCTCTAGATATATCTGAGCATATCATATCAGTTACATAACTGTACTAATACGGGCATGAATAGGAATTACCAAATTAGGATTTTAATCTACAACTGCCTTGACAGTTCCCATTGAATTTATTAAAATGCCTTGATCCCCACACTTCTAAACTACTACCTCCCCTCTTGAACTCTTGATTATTGTTTTCCTTCTTCTCTTACTTCGGAAAGACAAAATCTTGTGCTTGGTATAAGTTTGATATACAGATAGTACTAGATATACCCATAGGCCAATCACATTATTTGATGATTGCTTCCCGTAATTAAAGGTATATCATAGGTGATATATTTTGTGCAACTTAGAAGGATTGAATAACATGATTAAACAATTCGAGGAATAGTTTTCTTAGATATATAGCCTTATGTGATAGATGGATAAATTCTAAGTTGGGTAGAAATTGCATGAGGTGAATTCTTTTAATTTGTGATCAAGAGAGATTAGATAGAGAAACCCTACCCTATTTTAATTTCGAGGACGAAATTTTTATAAGTTTGGTAGAATGTAAGATCCCTAATCCTGAAAACCGTATTTCTCTATTGTTTAATTTATTTATAGTAGTTATGAGCTAAATAGAGAGAATAGATTTTATTTAAATCTTTATTTGAGATGTTATACAGGACTTATGGAGCCATTATAAATTTTTCCTGATTTATTCCATGTAAGAGACTCTTTGGACAGCTATTAGCTTAATGGTGTGCACCGATATAATTCTTAGAATTTTCTATGAATAGATATGTGTGTATATATATATAATTCCTATTGGATATCAAACCGAAACCCAAACCCTAACCCGCAACCCTTAGCCCAAACCCGTTAATCACCCCGCGTATACTTTCCTATCAACCGCGCGTAAATATCAGCAGCAGCAGTAGCAAAAGCCACTTTGCTTCTCTTTCTCTACGCGTAAAACAAAACCAAGCGTAAACTCCACTACCGCCTAAATTCCGCTCCGCGCGTAAAGCAAACCTCCACTGATCCGCGCGTAAAACAAACTCCACCGCCTCTTATCTTTTCACCCCGCGTAAAACAACCCCCTTATGACTCATCCCCCATGACTCATCCCCCACCGCCTCTCTATCTATTATTCCTAAACTAACCTCAACCGAAACCTAAACCAATGGCAGACCAACCAAAACCTAAACCAATAAAAGGATGAAAGCAGCAGCAGCAGTAATTCTTAATCCCTAAATTTCTTCACCGCCTCCTTATCCCTATATATATTATAATACTTCCCAAACTCTAATCCCACTTCTTTCACAAAAACTTACACACATTATCAGGACGTACACTATACGAAGTCTTGCTCAGGCAAGTATACCTTGCCTTGTTGTACTGTTTAAATTCTGAATTATTAATTGCATATTTATATTATATAACTGTGCGCGTCCGAGAGAGACTCGGGTGCAGTCAACGAATACGTTGACGTTAGGACTTGTGTCTGACTTAGTGTCTAGTAGACCCACCTAAAGTATGGAGTTATTGGTATGACTCACCAGGTCTTGACACGTATCATTTTACGTCACAGAGTGAGTTCATGTAGGGACGCGTGCCTCATACTCGACTGGCCATCGGTATGAGCAACACGTGTAATGGATTTAGTTTAGTTGTTTATGGAGACTTGCATCATAGTACGTGATGTCCACGTCATGTTTACGACTTGTATATCTACATTGGGCGGGGAGGACTTCTAGCAGGCGCATGGGACACCCACTCCCTCTATACAGATACCGCACTCGACGGAGTGATACAGACGTATATATATTGCAGATACCATGCTCCTCGGAGATGGAAGATTACAAAGTTCCCTTGTATGGGGACATATGTTGCATATACTAGTCAGTCACGACGATTGGCGAATTACGTCAACATATGTCTAGCCTACACTTTCCCTACGCACTAAGCTGTCCTCAAATTTTATTCACTTAGATGGTTAGCACACCCTTTTTATTTATTCAATATTTACTTTATGGCATGTTTCTATGTATCTTGTTATGTTCCTCTGAGGACCTGGTCCCTTTTTCGTTATGGACGAGCAGGAGTACCCGCAGGAGTACGGACCTGGACCGGACACTACTTACCAGACTGAGGAGGTCTTACCTTCGGAGTATCTGTGATTTTATTACCGCTATTTTAGAGATTTTGTTGCTACTTCAGTATAGTCGTTTTGTAGTGGATTTGTTTCCACCCGACTATCAGACTAAATACTCATTATTGATATTAAGTGATTATTCAGCTCTTTATTCCTACTTATTATGTGTGATGTGGATGAGATATAGATTGTGTGTGACTTGTTGTAACAGTATATTACCACTGGTGAATTATATATTCATGAACATCGTACGTGTGTATACAGTTTCCATATATTGGAGTTCGTATACATACGGCTGGGCGTGTTACGTATTCCTAGTCCTACGTATTTTGGGACTGGGGCGTGACAAGTATCTTTGATATAAGATATGCATGTCGGGTTACTCGTCTCCCACTTTTGTTTGAACATGTACCATACTGTGTCGTAGCTGTCTGTAGTACTTGCTCGCCATACAAGACTCCAATCACTGTAGAATTCTTCGAAGCGAAGCTTGTCGATTTTACCGTCCACATTTTCAAATTTCCTCTTGCATTGAGCTTGGATATTTTGATTTATATGCCAAGTGCATAGTAGTCTATGCACATGAGAAAATACAATATCTATAGCATTTATCAGCACATATTCTCTGTCGGTAACAAAAACAGAGGGCTCTTTGTATCCTGTGTAAAGGGATTGTAGTTTCCTCAACGCCCAATTATAATTCTCTACTGTCTCACTCTTCATAAAACAAAAAGCGACTGAAAATATTTTTTCCGTAGACGTAAACCCAACAATGTGGAAAAGAGGCATATTGAACTTGTTGGTCTTATATGTACAATCAAGGGCTAATACGTTTGCGAAGGACCGAGCCAAGTGTGTGCAATCAGGATGAGCCCAAAATAATGAAAGGAGTTCATCATTTTGTGGATGTCTTCTTTGGTACTCCACGTAGTGATGCTCCCCAAGCAACTTCAATACTTGCTGCATCGTCATTCTTCCTTTCATACTATTACATTTCGCTCTCACCAAACTATTATAGATCGTCCTCATGGTTGACTTGTTCTCATCTTCTTTTTGTCGCACGGCAGAATAAATTTATTTGGGTGCAACTCCAGAAATGAACAATTCTTCAACCAACTTTTTCTCATCCTTCTTCAACCGTGCCACGTAGGCATGACCCGTAATTGTCTTTGGAATAGAATGATTGTGTATTCCATTCTTAACTTCGATTATCCACTTCACATATTCTACTTTTACAATCAACACCTTAAATGGACAACTACATTTTCTCGTCCCAACGTTTTTCTTGGATTTTTTTTTTCAACAACACCCTTTTTTTTACGATACTGCCTGAACACATCTCCTCTTTCGCAGCCCAGATCTACATATTTTTGGTCCAGCCGAGATCTGATGGATCTTGCAATGACAATGACTATGTTATGTCGTCTTCCAACTTCTCTGTACCAATCTAATGTTTCATCCTGGGATGCAAATTGAATATCCGTTGAGAATACCTTCTCCACATCAACCCCAATAGCATGATGTACCACAACATCTGTACGAGGTTGGTCCTATAACCAATATAAAGTAATCTAAAAATTAATAACTTCAAATAATTGACAGTCCAAATTAGGACTGTCATAATATTTACATACTAATGTATTGAGTAGACTGTAATTTTTTTTACAGTCTTTAAGATTCATGACTGTCATTATTTTGACAGTCCACTTAGTATATTGGACTGTCGAAATTATGACAGTCCTATATTTATATAGGACTGTCGAATTATTGACAGTCCTATAGTTACATAGCACTGTCGAATTTTATACAGTCCTTACACGATGACTGTCAAAATAAGGTTGTCATTTTACGTACGTGCTTCGGAACAACCGACATGTTCTTCAGAAGGATCGGAGTGCATATTTAATGGATTGCATGATCCGACTTCTTCATCGAAGATAATTTCATGTATCCTACAATAGTCAAATAAAACTAAAATTTGTTGTGATAATCGCAAAACTTATTCATCGTATGTTGTCGAAGACATACCGGAAGAATATTTGTTGGACAATCACCAAATCAGAATTTTTTTTCACTTGGGAGCACAACTATCAAATTCCAAAGTTAGATTTAGATTTTTGGACTTGAGAGAATGAGAAAGTTCTTCATGTGAGTGTGAAAAACAAAATTTTTTTTTTTTTTTTTTACTTATATAGGTTTGTGTGGGCTAGTCCTAAGTAATTTTGAGGAATGACAAACTTGTAATTTTTGAAAAAATTTCAATGAACTAGTACTAAATAAATTATGTAGTGCCCTTATTAAAAGTCAAAATAAATTGGGATCGGAAACAAACTCTTTTTTTTTTTTTTTCGAAAAAAACCCTCCTCTCACATCACTCTCCCTCCCAGTAAGTACCACTCCAATTCCCCCTCGCTCTCGCTACGCAAATTTACAGGGTTTACTTTTTCCCACTCCCATTCCCAAATTTCTATGGTTTCCTCTCCATTGTCGATCTCCATGGGAGCTTACGACTCGAACCCGAACCCTAACCCTAACCCTAACCCTAACCCTAACCGGAGGAACTTCTCCTACGATCACCGCCCCCGCCCTCCGTGGAACTCCGGCCCCGATCGCGCCGGAGGGCTCGCCGATCGGTTCTTGGCGATGGCGGTGAGCGACCCGGAGACCGACGGGAGCATCCTCCAGGTGATGAAGGCGGTGGAGGGCGCGGAGAACACCATCAAACAGCAGGTCAGTTTTTTGGATTTGCTCCGGAATTATAAGATTTAGTTTGCAGCAGAGGCCGTGTCCATGATGTGCCTTGACGTGTCGGACACGGCGGAGGCTGCAAAGTAGACTAAGACACTCCAAAACTCGTCTAGGAAGAAGTTCAATTAAAGTCATCTGAACTGCTAAATAAGGTCCATATGCATCTATACTTGCTAACAATCTCACAGCGTACTTCTTCTGTTAATGAAATCTTCTGCTTAAATGTGGAAATTTTGGTCAATATGTAAAAAGAGGGCAACAGTCGCAACTTGATAAGATCCTATTCTGCACAATGTAGGATTAGGCAGGACAGATGCAGTATCAGTGACAGAGTGAAGATCAATCCTTAATCTGCAGGGGAGAAGTCAGTCAGTGAGCAAACAGTGCAGTCCATAGTACCCCAGTAGCAGTGTAGTCCCTAGTAGTAGAGTAGCAGTTCAACCTCTACTATGTCCAGAGGATCAGAGTATCAGTGTTAGCTGCCAAAGATTTGTATCAGTGTACTCTTAGCTATAGTTAGTCAGTAGTGCAATTTGTACCAGTCTCTAATGTTGTGATTGTTAGCCAAGTCAGCAGTCCAGTTGGTTAATTGTAGCTGAGTCATCAAAGTCTGTTAGTAATACAGTCTGTTAGAACTGAGTATAAGGGGAAGGAGGTTGTAATCTTTTGGAAGGACGGATGTAATTGCATTTTCTTGAATTAGAAATAAACAGTTACAGTCGTCGTCTTCCTCTACCTCACCATTAGAGAGCTTGGGAGCATGGCTTCCCAAGCTCGATCTCCTTCCATTCTCAATGCGAATGGAAGAGGAGTTAACACAACTTTAGTCTGCTACAAATTACAATACTTTGTTCGGCTAGTCTATTTCCAGGCTGATGGAATGAAGGGCTAGCCAAATGAAACGTAACAGGTTAGACAAACTAGCCGGAATTGCACAGAGAGGTGAATTGTTTTAAGTATATGGATGAATTTGACTAGTGCACTAATTAGTTTACTTTTCCTGCATGTAAATACATTGAACCTTGCTTACATGTATCATGTATGTTAAGTTATTTAGATAATTATCAACCATCTGAATATACAAATTAAGTGGTTCACTATCAATTTGACATGTTTAGTGGGAGGGTTTTCCTACCTTAACCAGGCTTTGCATGTCAAGTAAGTCGGTATCCATATGATTAACATTAAATGCCGGTGATGTGTCCATGTGGCGGCTCTAGACAACTCACCTTTTCTATTTGCATTATGAAACCTTGTCCTTCTTTACTGACTAGATGGTTATTTTATAAATGTTGTCCATAACTGGCATTTCCAATAATATTCTGCTTTCTGATATTTCTCATTTTGCTATCTGAGTTTGTGACTTTACTCGGAGAGAAGCATGGTCTCACTTTTAGGCATTTCATGTAATGCAGAGAGTCATAATAAGATGGAACATCAAACCTTTAGCCAACTTGTTTCATGCATCCAGTGAATCTATGAGAATTGCCTACATGGGGAATTCTTTCTGCCTTAAACCATTAAGACCAATGCTTTAATATGTTTATGGAGATATAGCTTTGAGCAAGAGAAGGTCTTGTCGTCTACCTAGCAAGCTGGTTTTCTGCTCCCCCCCCCCCCCCCCCCCCAATTTATAAGATATAGATCTTGTAATTCTTGGTCTTATTTGAACTGTATTTGTAATTGTAATATTACATTTTTTTGTAATTTTCTCAGTTGGAAGAGAATAACCAGCTGCGCGATCAACTTATGTGGCAAGCTCGGGAACTGGAAAAATATGTAAGTACTTCATGCCCCCTTATATTGTATACATATCACCTTCAATTATTGTCTTTCTCATTAGGGTGTTTTCCAATTATCTATGGCTCACTCCACATGTCGGTTTTGTATTTTCTAAGTAATGCCTTTGGTGGTTGCTTTAATGCAAAGAATGGAGATAGATCTTTGATTTTTGGGGTCCTTAATAGAATGCGTTTAGTTGCATTAGGTTTATACGGGTGTTACATGTACGTTAATTTTTTCAACTCAATACTTATTTTTACATACTGCATTATTCTAGTGGTTTATGCTTGTTTTGTGAGAAACAACTGATTTCTCAGTTGCTATGTGGTCTTTTGAGTTTTGACCTGATTATCATGCAAACCCTGTAGCCCCTGTGAAAATAAGATTATTATGTTGTTCAGCAAGCTTCGTAAGAGTCTTTGGTTAGTAGAACATTTAAAAAACTTTTGGTTCAACTCAAAATGTGCTTAAAATAGCTTCTAACTCCTTTTACGTTTCACAATGTTGAAGATGGGTTTGATTGAAAATTAAGGTGTTGGTTAAACCATTCATAAAAGCTTAATAGAATCTCTTGTAGAGATCAATGAGCACTTGTACATAAAAGACTTTCCTGAAATCCTGATTGTCCAGTTGCCTTGACATCTCCAAAACTTTCGATTTTCAGAAATCAGAACCTACATCTATAAGGTCATCTTCTGACGCTATAAGAGAAGCACGTACAAAGATACCATATAAAGCAAATGTCTCAAATGTCCCAGCAGGAGCTGAAAAGGAAAGAACCAGTTGGATGGATCACAATTCTCCAAATAATCCTACCCTAGTCCTTCATGCGAATGGAATGTCAGAAATGGACAACCCTTCCTTTCAAAACAAGAGACTAGACCATCACTACTCAGAGAGCATCAAGATGAATGGTTCCTCAAAAGTACCTCTTGGATCACAGATTGGTGTTGATGGCGCTGGCACATCTCAGCACTCTACACCATCTTCTAGATCCTTGTCTCCAAGCAGGTACTTTCCAATGCTGCAACAGACCTATTACATCACTTTTGTATTATATATGACTAATGAGTTTTCTTGAAGATAATCTTTTGATCTGTGTGCACTTGACTTTGGGTGCTAGCATAGACATAGAAAGGAAACAGAATATGATCCAAGGTATAATCCGTCTGGACATGGTCTGATGCCAATTTCTGAAACACACACTAACATTCTCTTGAAGCAGGTATATCTTATCAGTATAGACTACATTCTTATATGAAAACCAATTGTTGATATAGGAAAGTTTATTTTGGTTAGGATCATATTGTTAAAGGTAGAGAGCGTGAGGAGGAGATTGCCATGTTAAGAAAGCATCTTGCAGACTATTCAATGAAGGTAGGGAAGTACATCAAATACATATATTCCTTATTTTTATGGAAATTACTTTTATATTGATGTCTAAGCATGCTTTGCAGGAAGCACAAATACACAATGAAAAATTTGTTCTGGAAAAACGCATTGCTTACATGCGCATGGTAGGCAAGGTTTCCTAAATTGTGTCAATTTTTAGATATTGCAGAAGATCCTTTTAATAAATCTTTTCTTTCAGGCATTTGATCAGCAGCAACAAGACTTAGTGGATGCTGCATCAAAGGCTCTGTCCTACAGACAAGATATAATTGAGGAAAATATTCGCCTAGCATATGCATTGCAAGTACTGTTTCTATCTGATAAGTGCATTCAGTTCTCTCTGTCCTTTTGTAGCTCTCCATCCTTGTGCCTTTAAGCTCTGAATTTTATCTCTCATAATTTTGTGTTACCTGTCGTCGTCATCATCATCATAGAGCCTTTATGGACTGAATCATTTAAGTGGCATTTAAGATGCACAAATTCTATTTTCTTAGGTGTCGCGTGACCCTGCACTAAGGCATGTTGCTTGCATCCTGGATGATGTGGCTTAAGTCATGCAAACAGTCTCTTCATATATATGGGGGTAAAACTGAGGACTTCTTGACCCTCCATAGACCCTGCATTAGATGAATTCAGAGGAATTCTCGTGGTACTGGGGAAACTCTCCTTTATATTGTCTTTTCTCCATTTAGTTAATAAAGCTTTACATATCTCGTTGTTTATGTTAGTGATGGATTTTAACTTTTACAAGTTGTTTATGTTACTGCTTACTGTCATAAAGTTACTTTCACATTATTCATATTTGAATTTGGTTTAGATATATACGTATGCATTATTTCCTTCTGGATCGCATGTGATTATTGACTGCATACATTGCCTCTCCTTTGCCTTTAGTTCAAATTTAGGTCCAATACTGGTTTATGCTGAACTTGACTTGTTTAAACTAGGACCTGGTAACTTTATTTTGGATCCATTAGTAGTGAGGACGATGCTACCAAACTAGACTGCAGTCACTGTATTTCAACAGACCTCTATGTGGTACTCCTATATGTACTTTGTCAAGTGCACACATAATCATATTATAATTAAATTATATGTTTCTTTGCGCACAATATAATGTGCATTGCATGTTGCATTGAACTAGAACCAAGTTGGAAGACACAACCTTATCTGAAGTACATTGGAAATTTCTGCTAAGTTATCTTTTTAACTAAGTGAGACAATGAAATAATTTTTATGAACTTGTTGTAATAAATTTGAATTTCGTTATCTTTCTGAAACAGGCTGCACAACAGGAAAGATCTACTTTTGTATCTTCTTTGTTACCTCTTCTTTCAGAATATGGTCTTCAACCTTCAGTTCTTGATGGACAATCCATTGTCAGTAATCTTAAGGTTGGTAAACTGCTGCTGCTGCAAATTTCGGTAGTTCCAACTGCTGCTATTTTTCCATAATTTCCTCTCATCTTTCCTCATCTCCGCTCCATTACCGAAGAATTAATTTTAATGATATATACACATGCTTGAGGCATATGATATGATTGACAATGTATTTATATATGGACACATGTACTTACTATGTCACCTGTTCTGATTCATGAAACCCCTATAGTCTTTATTGCTCTCGTATGATACGTGGAATTGGTAGCGTCAGCCATGTCCCCTCTCTCCCTCCCTCTCCAGAAAAGGCGATATATATTGGTTGCTACAATGTTGACATGCAGCTGTTTCGCTAGCATCCAGATTCTCATTTCTTGAGTTGAAAAAACTTTTTCCCTTGCTTTCATGATATTTCTTGATGACTACTCGGGCTACTGAAGTGAAACTTGTTGTTTGAAATGCAGTTGAACTATTTGGTATTTTAAAGCCTTGAATGAAGGTCGATTTTGAATACTCTGACTAGAGGGAAATAAGGTCTTTGTTGGGTTTTTTATGTGGAGGTCTAGAGGAGAACATCAACAAGGGATTTATTGTCTTAAAACTTTTGGACGAGGGGTATACTGAAAATGAGAGTAAATTGCCACTTTAAAGCCTTTTCTTGACTTTTAAGTTATACTATTGCTTTATTTTTTTTCTCTGTTTTTGACATGCTGGCCTTTCTGATGTTATTATCTATAACCTCTTGGTCTATTGTTATATTTTCATGGGAAAGGTGTCAGCGTGCCTTTCCTGCTTTTTGGTACTACTACTACTTTTATCATCTGGCATGCACCCATCTTTTTCTCCACCCTCACTTGTTTGCTTGAGTTGAACCAGGTCGTGAACATGATATTTACTGGGCCAGCATATAGTGTAAAGTTTCAGACAGGTGGACCTAATTTGTTCAGGAAGTGCTTGGAACCATAAAAGTAAATTGGAATCTTAATATGTTTTCCTGTAATGGCTACTTATCATCATCCAAGCCTTCTCTATCTGAATGGCTTTAGGTACGAAAAAGAACGCTCCACAAAAGAATTGACAAGTTTTTCACCAGCTGTCAACCCTCTATAACGGTGCCAAATTCTTAGTCATATAGCTATGAGCAAGAGAGGGGGCCTTGCCACAAAACCTAGCAGACCAGTTGGCAAGGGTAGACCTACTTCTTTGGTCATGTGGTTTAAGCTCATGCAACGAGGAGCATCCTCCACGCTCTCTTATACTAGAAAAGAGTTTAGACAACAGACTGGACTTTTCTTTTACTTTAAAAAGTATTTACCGAGGTTTAGGGTAGTCTCCAGAAGGGCTTTAAACTTCGCATCGGCAGTGACACTACAACATCACTATGGGAGGATTGATGGGTGTGTGATGAGCCTCTGGACCTTCTTTGTGTGGATGGTTTAATCAGTGCTAACAACATTGTTGCTTTGATAATATGGTAACTGATCTCCCAATGAAATTAACCTGCTCACCAAGGCTGTACCTCTGCCTTGTATAAATACTCATCTTAAACAAATTTGAAAATACTCAGCTGATGGCCGGTTTACTGAAGAAAAGTGCTTATAAGGTGGCCATTAGTCAGTTATATGTCCCTCATGCCTCTTTCAATTGGAAGTGACTTTGGAAAATTAAATGCCTAGAGAAGATAACGATTGTGCTCTGGTTAGCTATGCACAACACCACACATGGAAAGCTAAGATTCTCTCGAAATATTGCAGTCTCTGACATTTGTGAAAGGTGTGGTTTAACTTTTGAAACAAAGCTTCATGCCCTCATGGATTGTTCCAAAGCCAAACCGTGTTTGGACTTCTCTGGTTCAGGCTAATGCTCAATCAATTTTCTTTTCTAAGACTCTTGTTGGTTTGTTTTGTGTGAACTTGGTTTCAATTCCTAATAATTGTTGCAACTTTGAAACAAAGCTTTATGTCCTCATGGATTGTTCCAAAACCAACCGTGTTTGAAATTCTATGGTTCTGGCTAATGCTCAATCAATTTTCTCTTCTAAGACTTGTTGGTTGGTTTTAGTGAAGTTTGGAGATGGTAAGGAGAAGGAAAAGTAGGAGAATAAAGAATATGAGAGAATAGATTGCAAGAGCCTTAAACCCTATGTTGCATCTCATGTCTATTTATATTGATATGCAATACACCCATAATTACTATTATACCCTCATATGATATATAACAAAATAAAATAACTCTGACACCCTCCCTCAAGCAGGAGCATATAGATCAGACATGTCCAGCTTGCTACATAAATCAAAAAATGTACCACGAGCAAGTGGTTCGGTGAGGATATCACCTAATTGATCCTCTGACCGAACATAAGGAGTGACAATCTGTTTCTTCAGCAACAAATCACGAACAAAATGACAATCCATCTCGATATGCTTCGTGCGCTCATGAAACACCGGATTACTTGCGATAAACATTGCCGACTGATTATCACAATACATCGCCATCGGAATAGAAATCATAATCCCCATTTCATGAAGAAGAGACTGCACCCACATCATCTTAGAAGCTGTATGAGCCATCACACGGTACTCGGCCTATGCACTAGAACGAGCCACAACAAATTGCTTCTTACTACGCCACGTGACAAGATTGCCACTCACAAACGTACAATTGCCAGAAGTAGACTTCCTATCACCGTGACTGCCTGTCCAATCAGCATTACTGAACCCAGTCACCGTAAGCAACTGGAAAGGTTTGTACAACAAACCCTTTCCAGGTGCACTCTTCAAGTATCGAAGAATGCGAGAGATAGCCTCCCAATATGGTTGCCGAGGGGCATGCATAAACTGACTAACTACTCTAACTGCATATGTGATGTCTGGTCGAGTAACAGTAAAATATATAAGTTTGCCAACCAAACGTTTATAATATCCAACATCCTCAAATAACTCTCCTCCGTCAGCATCAAGCTTATCATGATAATCCATAGGAGTCTCAACTGGCCGACACTCCAATATTTCAGTTTCGGAGGGCAAGTTTAGGACATACTTGCGTTGTGACAGATACACACCCTTCTTAGATCGAGCAACTTCGATTCCAAGAAAATATCGAAGGAGATCCAAATCTTTAGTATGAAACTGACGACTAAGGTAGGCCTTCAAATCAACAATTTCAACATGATCACTCCCAGATATAATGATATCATCAACATAAACAATCAACACGATAATACCTGTAACGACCTTTTTTTTTAATATTTTAAAATAAAATTTCTGGATTTTTTTGGTAATTTTTTTATTAATTATTAAAATGTCCTTCATGGATTAATATTTTATGTATTAAATTAATTATTAAAATATTACAAAAATTATATTTTTGGATGTATAATTAATTATTGAATGTTGTGTAATTTTTCTGGAATTTATAGGGCTCAAAAACTATTTTTAATTAGCGAAAAACCCCTGTTTTAATTAAACCAGACTAAACCCAATTAAACCCAAACTGAATCGGACCGGACCCAAACAAACCCAACCGGCCCAAACCCTAAATCTAACGGGTCGGGTCTGGACCCGACCCGCCTACCCGACCCTACCCGCTACCCAAACCCATCTCCCCTCTCCCCCACGATCTCCCCCCCCGCCTCGGCCAACCGCCCACGACCCGCCTCCCCCGCTCGCGGCCGACCACCCCACGACTTCCCCGACTCCATCGGCCCTCAACCCCACCCCGCTCCACCGCCTCTCCCCTTCCCTTTATAACCCCCCCTCCCCGAGACCCACTTCACCGCCATCACCAAACACCCCCCCGCTGCTCCGGTCACCGCTCCGCCTCCGCCGCGACCCCGCCTCCAGCGACGACTCCAGCCCCGAGTTCCCCGGCCGACGAGCCCCCGGCGACCCCAGCGCCGCCGCCGCAGCACAGCAACACCGCCGTCGTGCCACGCCGCGCAACCCTGTCGCGAAAAAAAATCAGCGAGGTATCCCTCTTCTAGCTTGCATAACTCCCTGTACGTTGATCCGATTTCTGTTCTGTCAAATCCTACGCGTAGATCGCATGACCCCCTCGAAACCCGTGCAATTCGTTCGGGGTATCGCGTCCTGTGTCGGTCGCAAACCGCGACGCAAAAACAGGAAAATTAACCCTATTTCTGAAATTCAGAAATTGGTCCCGAACTCGCAAGTTCACGACCGTTTTGCGTGCAACCTGTTAACTAATTCTGAAATTTACTTGAACAGTAATTTAGACCACATAACAAAGTTTTAAAACCCTGTTTTTAGTTTAATTTATAGTGTTGTAGTTTGTAATTTATTTGCGGGTGAAAATGACCAAAAACTTAGTTATTTAATAACCCAATTTTTTTCGGAACTGGGTGCGCCCCGCTAAATGAGGCAACTTGGTCGTGTGCGAATTTTATCGAAATGTGCGTGCCGTCAATACGGACGTGGGAGATTTCGCGGAAGTTGATTTGGATGTGCGTGCACACTGGAATCAACGCGTATCCGTCGACAACACCCCGTATCGTCCCTGTTCTGAAACTCGTCGTAACTTCGTTTGTGTTCGTCGTTTCGAAACAAAACTTGCGCCATCGGACTCGTAGTGATTTGCTGGTCCTGTGACCCAAGTTTGGTTCGATTCTGAGTTTGGTTCGATTCTGAGAACGTTGACAAAATCCCGTATCGTGGGCCCTACAACTCCACTTGACGGACGATTTTGTGATCGGCTCATCGGAATCCAGTTCTGGACATTCCGTTGGGTTCGTATCGTCGTTCTGGACTTGTGGACACTAAGTTTGGCGAATTTGGAGAATTTTATCTTGGTACGTTTTTCGGTGCGAAGCGGGCCACATGTGGACCCCGCTTTGACCAGAAACTGTCACTATCTCTGTGTCCAAATTGGACTTATGGACAGGCAATTCTAGCTATTTGATATCTTCTGAACATGATGGTAATGATTATTTCAGCAACCGGAGGAGTACCTGCAGATCCCGCGGATACTGGAGCAACAGTTGGAAACCAAATCCCAGGCAAGTGTACCTTGCCATACTTGCAGTAAATTGTTTATTTTTATTCTCTTGATCTATTCTGAGTTATAACTATTCAACCTAGGACCGTGTGACATTACTTAACGTCCGAATAATATTCGGGTGTCAACGCCGTACGCAGAGTTGGGTAACGTCACCTAGAGATGGATATCGAGACCCTATACATTTTCGTACTTGCATTATCAAGTACATCATACCACATGACACTTGACACTATTTATGAGACAATCTTCCTGAGATATTCATGGTGATTCTGTGTAGGTTTACAGGATTTGTGACATAGATGCATAGCTATCATTATGACTTGCTGCATTAGATATGATCTTGCGTGTCATGGACATGAGACGTGTGATTACATTGAGTGGGGAGAGACTTACCATACTAAAGGCTAATTATATTATATAATAGTTATCTGGAGGTGCCTTAGACTCTGACACAGAGCTTTGGCACATGTACTGGCCCTTCGAGAAAATGCTGCTATGGGTTTTCTCGACACAGAGCCTATAGTAGTATCAGCCTGAGTATGATTAATGCTCTCACTTGCATATCACATAGCTGGTTACATAGTTTATCCTATTAATTCATTTATTATTGCACTGCATTTATTTTGGCTTTAGTTATTCTTGTACCTTGCTATGTCCCCTGAGGACCTGGAATCCGGATTATGTCCCCAGGTTTAGCAGAGGAGATCTACCCCGAAGTGTACGGGACAGGAGCAGACATTGGAGCAGTACCAGAACAAGAGGACGAGGTCGTGCTAGAGGATTTCTCCTGAGTATTTGCTTTATATACTCAGTTATTTCTGTTTCTAGTTACTTTATTTCCTGCCTCTTGGATTATTGTATTAAACTTATTCTCGGGTTGTTCCCCGAGACACTTTTTATTGAGACTTGTTAGATTATATTTTATTTCGATTATTCTGACATTTGATCTGTGATTACCTTCTGTGAATGAGATTAGAATTAGACTGTGACTTGTATCGTAGACCTTTACTGTTGTTTTACAGCTTAAGTACACTCTAATGAGTCCATTAAATTGGGTTTGCCCATTGGTGTGTGCTGCTGGCCAGTGCCACGTGGCTAGTCCTTCGGTATTTTGGGACTGGGACGTGACATGGTTTTTGTGGTGGCCCATGCAGGTTAGCGACTAAATTGTTTCGGTTTCAACTAAGGGACCGAGCAAGACTGCGATAAAGATAGGATAAGTTATAGGATCTCATCCACTTGATTGATTCGTTCTTGACCTTTATATCGACTTCAAAATAATTTATTGACTTGCATCATGTCTTGATTCTTCTGTACGCTTCTCATAGTTTATTTTGGATGCAGAGTAATGGATTTACAAGCATGCGACGAGACTTCCGCGGGAACACCACAAGTTGCAGTGGTCACTTACGACGATGAAGTGACACCAGTGGGTGGAGGTCAATCAGCTCAACAAAGCCATTAAGCGGGTCGACCTATCTCAAGATTTCGGCAAGAAGATATTCCGCCACCGCCGCAGTTTACTCCACAGATGCCTACCTTTCCACCAGGACAACCTATGGATGGTCAGCAAATGTTCCAAATGTTCTGCACAATGATGCAAGCTCAACAGGAGATTCATCAAGAGGCTCAGCGTCACTGTCACGCCCCGATTTCGCCTAACCGATAATCGTTCCCCCGGGCGTGATGTCGTGCACGCGTAAGGCGCGCGTGCACCAGGCCTTAGGCATAAGGATATTCTTTAGATCAATGCAACAGAGTAGACAAATAAGATGACACAAGGTTGAGGCATAGAAAAGTTTCTCTTTTATTTATAATGAACATCCGGTTACATTGCTTGACTCAAAAGTATAAAATGCCCCACGGGCTTACAAACTTGGACGCAAAATGAGATAGCCGATCCATACATTATGTCCCTTTACATAGTTTCAAAAACACAAAACACCTTGGGTGCGGGTAAGCACCATCGCCTTAGCGTTGATTCCGCAACGAGAGAGAGAGGAAGGCTTCCAGCTTGAGCCTCCAAGTCTTGGCCCCGACCCGCCAAGAATCCCAAAGGGTCCGGAGAGGGAGCTTCAGCTCCTCGCCGCGTTGCCTTGCGCCGGGGAACCTGCTACAACGAGGGTCAGTACTTCGAAAAGTACTGGTGAAGGCTAGCTGCTCAACTTTACCAAGCTCTTTAGATGAGTTTAAATGAACATGCAACATTTGTGTTCTTAGATGGGTTTCTATTCTTGCCTAGATCAGATTTCATTTAGCAGGTATGCAAGAACAAAATAACATAACTTCACATGCCACCGTTTGGTGGCTTTACCTGTCCCGTCTGAACCACCTGTACAACTTACCATAGCCTTCCCTGTCACGAAGACATAGTTAGTCTGCACAGTTTAAATATACACAACATCTTTCTTTGTTGTTCTACCAGCCATCATGGGTTTAGTCTGGGCTGGCGGCGACGCTTGCAGCGCGGGTAGCTAGCCCCGCTACAATTCCCCGCTCCCAGGACTAAGAAAGTAGATTCCGCCCGGGTCGGAACGGCCCGGTGCCCCGGTAACCGTCCGCAGGAACCTGGATCCCCTGTGCACAAGAATTCCCATGACCATATCTATGACTCTACCTCATAGATTTACTTACTAGCCAATGTTAAAGAACATCATGTACGAAACTGCTTTACTGTACTATCACAATCAACCAACAGTTATATGAAATAACATGCAGCAGTTTATAGAAGAACACTTTGAACTTATTGAAAAGTACTTGAACTATCAATAAATACCAACCCATTAAACATCCGACGACCATGCATGCATCAATGAATTTATGCAAGGTTTTATATGACAAGCAATGGGTGTTCCAAGCCTACTTCTTATCTTATCTTGTTATCCAACTTATTACTTAAGTGGTGTCGTTTGATTGAATGTTTTACTGAGTCAATTTTATTATAAACGGAGCCCTTGGAAAGAAGGTGCTTATCGAAATAGAGCCACTCACACAGTCGGTTGTATAGGAAGAAGAAGCAGAGATCCCTAAGACTCCGCTCGCGCGTCGTCTACACGATCACCTGCACGCACCAACGGATGATCAGTACCTCCTACTTCGGTCTCCAAGGCTCGATACGAAATACGAAATCCTAAGAACGAAAGCAATGAAATCCATTGAAACCGTTCAAGAAAACGCAAGTCCTAAAACCAACACGAAGGCAACCAAACGGCAATCGAAAACGGGCAAGGAAAACCAACACAACGGAAAGGCCTCTCTCTACTCTGCCGCCGAGTCCTTCCTTGAGGCACGATCCATTGTTTATGGGACCTGATTCCGAAGAAACCAATCCATAACGAGGAAAGGATCTTGATTCAATCTGTCCCGTTCGGACGGTCGTAAGTATCTCTTGGCCGCGCTCCCCGAGCAGGGGGAACGGGATGAACGGGTCGTTACATCATAACCATCTAATAGGAAGTTTCGTCCCGAAACTTAAGAATAGAGCCTACCACTAAGGAATAATGAGGGAAATTTTTTCCTCATATCAGATTCAAGTTCCCAGGTCGACTCCTCGACCAAGTGGTTTCGCCACAGTACGCGCACTAGCGAGACGTTCGGTTCCGTAACTGCTTCTTTTTACGATTCAAAATTTAGATAGGCTCCGCCGCGTACGACAAGTCCGCTTGCAGATTCAACTAACCCAAGTCGACTTCGCAACTAGGAAGTAGGATTTCCATGTTCTATACGATGATAAGGCGGGGTTATCCGCTTCGCTATGTGCGTTCGTCTCTTTTATTAGCATGCAAAGGTTATCGCCTGTAAACTAGCACGTAACATTCACTTTCTTAGTGTGCAGCTAAGTAGAGACAGGTTCACCGAGGTCTCTCACCTTAGCGATGTATCGCATCGGTCGAGCTAGACTCCGGACGCGCTTCTGATAGCCTAAGTCTGACTCCATTAAAGATCCCAGCATGAAAGCCTTTGCATCGAACGAGCCATCTCGCTGAGCAAGGCGGTTGAATAGCTACACTTGTGCCGTTTGAATCGGCCCTCCGGGTTGAGCGGAGCGGGCTGTTACGCCATATACCGCTCAGAACAAGTTCCGTCTTCGAGACTTCCTGAGCGCAACTCGTGCTATCGCATAACTTCTAAACTACCCAATGCATCTCGTCTTATCCTTCAAGGACTGTCTCCATAACACAATCCTCTATTTTCTCACCACGCGTTACGCCAATGTTGGCCAGTTCTTATCGAACGACTCTATCGTTCAATGCTATCGAGTTATACTCAACTCGATCGTTGCAATTCCGTTTCAAAATCTACTGCACCTAGCGTAGGGCCGTATTACCCAAGTACATGGTATTCTTTAACTCAACGGGCACTTACGACTCATAATTGGGTGGACTTGCCCAACTAGTTATGTTATCATCATAGGAACCCAACGCAATTGAGCCTATTTCTTGGCGTCGCCTATCGAAACCCGTCGTTACGCCTAACCCAAAAGGCTCTAATCTCGACAATTTTCCAATCTCGTTTTTGCATCAAATCTCTCTGAGTCACCGTCCAATCTCACTAAATAAATTCGTACCCCATCACCAACGTTTTTCTGACTCAGACTATATTGCGCCTTAGCGCAGAGCTAAATTGCCTACCTGGGGTACGCTCAAGTCCTCCGCACCCTTGGCTCAATCGAACTTAACTTTCTATTCGTTTTTACTCGTTCCGTTCGTCCGAGTGCTTAATCATTTTATCCGAATGATCTATTCGTTCAACTATTGCATCCCAAAACTCAGTCTCGTACTGCGCCTTAGCGCAGAACTATCCCGGTAGCACGAGGAATGATACAATCTTTCCTCTATGAAAATTTAGGTTGAGGCTAAACCATTTCTGTTGCCACACTCATCCATGCGAATCCGAACATTTTCCTTTGCAGCTGCATCCGAGTTATGCATATCGCTAAGTCTGGATCGTACCCATATTCAAGGCGTCCCCCAAATATGTGTATTTCAACCAAGCTCAGTGACAGCTAAGTCTGACAAGCTACTCGTGAAAATCTTTTTGAAACGCAGATCGTCCTGCTATATGAATGACCGAACTCTTGTTCGATCCAGCTATCGTCTTATCCTTTACCGTCGCGTAACCGACTCGACCAAATCAATTTATTACCCGAGTCCTATCTCGCCTTACGTTCGTTTCAACGCGAACGTTGCTAGTGTATATTCCAAATTCCAAATTCTAACTCTAAGTCTTGTTGCCTCAGTTCTATCATTCTTCCCGAACGATACTCTGAAGTCAGCCACTCCAGTTTAACTCGAGGCATAGGGTCGTCTGCCTAGTCACTAGGCCAGCACACACAGTCATAGGTACAACTCAAATTTGCGACTCATCGCGCAACCGTGTTGCACAACGCTCGCCCCAACACCCTAAGGTCAAACCATTGTTCCTTTACGCGGGTATTCTACCCAAGCTCGTTTCACTCAGATTTCTAAACATCGAGCACAGATCATCCTATCACACCAACACGCTCGTCCAACTGAACCCACGATACGCCCACGTTGCAGGTTCAACTCATCGATTCACATACTCTATCTCTTTCATCTCGTTTAATAGGATTCACCAATCCATCATTTTCTACGCCTGTATCATCAAGCCACATTTCCATTATAGACCATCGATGTATATCATGAACTCTAAGTCGTCCAGCACGATCTACATATCCGTTCATGAAAATGTCCAACATCTCTTACTTTACGTTTCTAGACTAATTTCTCAAGAAAAATCCTTAGACTCATTTTTCTTAGTCTACTCTTAGCATTCCTCAAACAACTAAGATCAATTCCCAAACCCAAGTCTATCCCATTGATACTTTCCATTCATCGAGTTCGTTTTTTGGAATAATCACCGAGCCTGTTCTCTTGAGTTTGCTTATCCCTACCGTACGTGAAATTACCACGTCGACGCTCTCGCAGGATAATCGTTCTCGCTGGGACAGATTTCGGATGTTATCTTTCCGAACTTGATTTCAAGATCGTTCTTCCAAACTTCCAAGCCAAATCTATTACCGCTTAACTCAATCCATCAAAATTATAATTCACTTGCATCAATTCATACTATTTTCCAACCATTGTTATGGTCTAAATCTCCCAAAATTTGAAATTATCGCATTCATACTCAAACCGAATTCTATCGAGCGATATCCTACTCAAATCCAAATTTTTCCATGCACGCTATCATTCGTTTACTCCATTATTTCTAATTGCACTTACTTCGATCGCATCTCAGATTATTCAATCTCGACTCAAGCTTTTAATTTGCTTGTTTCAACTCAAACTCGCTCGTACAATCCTTTAAGTCTTTTCCGATCATAATATCGATTCCAATTACCCTGAACTTCTATTCGACGTAAGCCTTATCCCTTATTCAACTCATTGTAACTCGTTCGAACTAAACATTGCCTGCTTTCTCCGAGTTCGTTTACTTGCTAGGCACTGTTTATTTATACTAAGGCTTTACCCAATCTCGTCGCTTGTCGCTAGACTCGCTTAACTCTCCGAATCCACGACTTCGTTCAAGCATTTCTAAGCCAACAAATACACCACTCAGGGTTCGAGTCATACTCCCTGAATCTTTACAACTCACTATATCCACAAATTGCATAATCGAACAGGGGACTTATCGTATACACTACTCAGGAATTGAGTCATCCTAATAACTCCTGATTCGCGTTCGCATCCTTAAATCGTATGCCCAATTCGTTCCTTAGAACTCCAACTCAGTCCCTATTTATCGCCTTAGCGATCTTAGACTCGTACACACCTGTATTCATAGTCCTCTATACAGACTATGCTTCAAATCATAACTTATCGTTATGAATAACCGTCCAACTATTTCCGAAAGTTCCCTACACGATTTCCATTACTCGCCTTAGCGGTAATCCGATAGCGTCTCTATCGATTTCCCTCCAAGTCAACTTTATTCTCATCCCAACTATACCCAATTCTCGTTGCAACTCACTAGCACCAAGAGTCTTGGTGCATGATACTCAACACAATTTGGCCAAAAGGCCATGTGCATGAACCACTGTCTGAACGATATTCTTATCTCGCACTCTACTCGTTTGGTGTTTTCATATAGACATATAACTTGTCGATTATAACACGAGTCTCTTCTCACAACATCCTCTATGAGTTGGGACAAAAGCCCTCACATCATAATCCCGTCCAAGCAATCGTATAATTCCCACGCACTTTTCAAAAAATATTCGGACTTATTGTATGGAACGCATCTCATTTTGGCCAAGCGAATTCAAGGGTCTACTCGGAAGGAACAAAGTCCTCTTTAGAAACTTTCTTTTTGAGAGATCAAAGGATCTGAAGCATGCTCTGATACCAATATGTCACGCCCCGATTTCGCCTAACCGATAATCGT
This sequence comes from Iris macrosiphon, assembly GCA_036927795.1. Lineage (NCBI taxonomy): Eukaryota > Viridiplantae > Streptophyta > Magnoliopsida > Asparagales > Iridaceae > Iris > Iris macrosiphon. The sequence continues at coordinate 306,975,434 of JAYESA010000005.1, forward strand.
TCCCCCGGGCGTGATGCCGTGCACGCGTAAGGCGCGCGTGCACCAGGCCTTAGGCATAAGGATATTCTTTAGATCAATGCAACAGAGTAGACAAATAAGATGACACAAGGTTGAGGCATAGAAAAGTTTCTCTTTTATTTATAATGAACATCCGGTTACATTGCTTGACTCAAAAGTATAAAATGCCCCACGGGCTTACAAACTTGGACGCAAAATGAGATAGCCGATCCATACATTATGTCCCTTTACATAGTTTCAAAAACACAAAACACCTTGGGTGCGGGTAAGCACCATCGCCTTAGCGTTGATTCCGCAACGAGAGAGAGAGGAAGGCTTCCAGCTTGAGCCTCCAAGTCTTGGCCCCGACCCGCCAAGAATCCCAAAGGGTCCGGAGAGGGAGCTTCAGCTCCTCGCCGCGTTGCCTTGCGCCGGGGAACCTGCTACAACGAGGGTCAGTACTTCGAAAAGTACTGGTGAAGGCTAGCTGCTCAACTTTACCAAGCTCTTTAGATGAGTTTAAATGAACATGCAACATTTGTGTTCTTAGATGGGTTTCTATTCTTGCCTAGATCAGATTTCATTTAGCAGGTATGCAAGAACAAAATAACATAACTTCACATGCCACCGTTTGGTGGCTTTACCTGTCCCGTCTGAACCACCTGTACAACTTACCATAGCCTTCCCTGTCACGAAGACATAGTTAGTCTGCACAGTTTAAATATACACAACATCTTTCTTTGTTGTTCTACCAGCCATCATGGGTTTAGTCTGGGCTGGCGGCGACGCTTGCAGCGCGGGTAGCTAGCCCCGCTACAATTCCCCGCTCCCAGGACTAAGAAAGTAGATTCCGCCCGGGTCGGAACGGCCCGGTGCCCCGGTAACCGTCCGCAGGAACCTGGATCCCCTGTGCACAAGAATTCCCATGACCATATCTATGACTCTACCTCATAGATTTACTTACTAGCCAATGTTAAAGAACATCATGTACGAAACTGCTTTACTGTACTATCACAATCAACCAACAGTTATATGAAATAACATGCAGCAGTTTATAGAAGAACACTTTGAACTTATTGAAAAGTACTTGAACTATCAATAAATACCAACCCATTAAACATCCGACGACCATGCATGCATCAATGAATTTATGCAAGGTTTTATATGACAAGCAATGGGTGTTCCAAGCCTACTTCTTATCTTATCTTGTTATCCAACTTATTACTTAAGTGGTGTCGTTTGATTGAATGCTTTACTGAGTCAATTTTATTATAAACGGAGCCCTTGGAAAGAAGGTGCTTATCGAAATAGAGCCACTCACACAGTCGGTTGTATAGGAAGAAGAAGCAGAGATCCCTAAGACTCCGCTCGCGCGTCGTCTACACGATCACCTGCACGCACCAACGGATGATCAGTACCTCCTACTTCGGTCTCCAAGGCTCGATACGAAATACGAAATCCTAAGAACGAAAGCAATGAAATCCATTGAAACCGTTCAAGAAAACGCAAGTCCTAAAACCAACACGAAGGCAACCAAACGGCAATCGAAAACGGGCAAGGAAAACCAACACAACGGAAAGGCCTCTCTCTACTCTGCCGCCGAGTCCTTCCTTGAGGCACGATCCATTGTTTATGGGACCTGATTCCGAAGAAACCAATCCATAACGAGGAAAGGATCTTGATTCAATCTGTCCCGTTCGGACGGTCGTAAGTATCTCTTGGCCGCGCTCCCCGAGCAGGGGGAACGGGATGAACGGGTCGTTACAGTCACGAGGCAGAGAATCTGAGAAATAGTATAGTGACTGCACTGGAGCAGGCGAACCTACCAGCTCGACGGCCATCGACGGGCTCTATTACCGATTTTCGCCATCTGAAGCCCCGCACCTTTTCAGGCAAGGAGGAGCCTACTGAAGTTCATGAGTGGCTCACAAACACTCAACATTAATTAGAAGCAGCTGAGCTTCCAAGAGAGCGTTGGATGATTGCCGTCCGGATGCAGTTGACGGGCAATGCACATCACTGGTGGCTATCTGAGGAGAGACGGTTCGGACCAGACCGAGTCACTTGGGAAGAGTTCTCTAGACTCTTTCAGGAGATGTACATTCCATCTATTGCTCGATCAGAACTTCGGGACAAGTTCAATCGCCTCACTCAAGACAGTATGACAGTGGAGGAGTACAATGCGGAGTTCATCCGTCTGAGTCGCTTCGCCCCTTCCCTGATCCCGACATCAGAGGAGAAGGCTGAGAAGTTCTTCGACGGACTAAACTTTGAGCTACAGAGATTGATTGGATCTGTTGCACCTACTTCATACACGGATGTCCTTGCTGTAGCCCGACGCATGGAGCGCATCACCAGGAGAGAGTCTAGCCTTAAGCGGCCATTCACACCAGCACTAGCCAGAGCACCACAAGGAGAAGCTGCAAAGAGACCTCACATGCACCAACCACAGAGAGCATCTACACCACTAGCACTAGTCCTACCTTCTTGCCACTACTGTGGCAAGGTAGGCTATCTTGCCAAGGAATACCGACGTAAATTGGGATTATGTTTAGCTTGCGGATCCAATCAGCATTCAGTAAGGGATTGCCCTAAGCCTCGAGAAGGAGCACCGATAGTAAATCGACAAGCTTCACCAGCACCGGAAGGATATCAGCCGAGGCCACCCTTGGCACCTCGAACAGCACTCTTCCAGCAGGCCCAGCAACAGCAGAGGGCACTACCACAAGGACGCGGACAAGCTTTTGCGATGACGATGGAGGACGCACAGACTTGTGGAGTAGCGAATACGTGTAAGATTTAAGTTATTCATAGCTATCTATTCCTAGTAATGCTTTAGCACGTGCCTGTTAATTCTATTCCCTCGCCCAAACCTAGTATTTTGAACTTATTAGTAATTGATACCTAAGTTTCCTAAGTTGTAGATTTCCTTGCTCTATCCAGATTCCATTACTCTTGAATTTCTTCTCTCTCAATGCCTAGGGAAAAGTTTTTCCTTCCCTATGTGTTCTGCTTAACCCTCGATCTTTCCTTGTTCATGATTCCTTACTCCTTGTGTCGTGCTTCAACCAATATGTCTTGCAACCGCGTCATCTCTCTGTCGGTTATTTTCTTAATTGCGAGAACGCAATTCTTTTAAGGTGGGTAGATTGTAACGACATGTTTTTTTTAATATTTTAAAATAAATTTTCTTAATTTTTTTTTATTAATTATTAAAATGTCCTTCATGGATTAATATTTTATGTATTAAATTAATTATTAAAATATTAAAAAAAATTATATTTTTGGGTGTATAATTAATTATTGAATGTTGTGTAATTTTTCTGGAATTTATTGGGCTCAAAAACTATTTTTAATTAGCGAAAAATTCCTGTTTTAATTAAACCAGACTAAACCCAATTAAACCCAAACTGAACCGGACCGGACCCAAACAAACCCAACCGACCCAAACCCTAAACCTAACGGGTCGGGTCTGGATCCGACCCGCCTACCCGACCCTACCCGCTACCCAAACCCCTCTCCCCTCTCCCCTACGATCTCTCCCCCCCGCCTCGGCCAACCGCCCACGACCCCGCCTCCCCCGCTCGCGGCCGACCACCCCACGACTTCCCCGACTCCATCGGCCCTCAACCCCACCCCGCTCCACCGCCTCTCCTCTTCCCTTTATAAAACCCCCCCGCCCCACTTCACCGCCACCGCCATCACCACCCCCCCGCTGCTCCGGTCACCGCTCCGCCGCGACCCGCCTCCGGTGACGACTCAAGCCCCGAGTTCCCCAGCCGACGAGCCCCCGGTGACCTCACCGCCGCCACCGCAGCACAGCAACACCGCCGTCGTGCTCCGCCGCCGTGCTACGCCGCGCCACCATGTCGCAAAAAAAAATCAGCGAGGTATCCCTCTTCTAGCTTGCATAACTCCCTGTACGTTGATCCGATTTCTGTTCTGTCGAATCCTACCTGTAGACCGCATTACCCCCTCGAAACCCGTGCAATTCATTCGGGGTATCGCGTCCTGTGTCGGTCGCAAACCGCGACGCAAAAACATGAAAATTAACCCTATTTCTGAAATTCAGAAATTGGTCCCGAACTCGCAAGTTCACGACCGTTTTGCGTGCAACCTGTTAACTAATTCTGAAATCCATTTGAACAGTAATTTAGATCACATAACCAAGTTTTAAAATCCTGTTTTTAGTTTAATTTATAGTGTTGTAGTTTGTAATTTATTTGCGGGTGAAAATGACCAAAAACTCGGTTATTTAAAAACCCAAATTTTCTCGGAACTGGGTGCGCCCCGCTAAACGAGGTGACTTGGTCGTGTGCGAATTTCATCGAAAGGTGCGCGCTGTCAATACGGACGTGGAGGATTTCGCGGAAGTTGATTTGGATGTGCGTGCACACCGGAATCAACGCGTATCCGTCGACAATATCCCGTATCGGTCCTGTTCTGAAACTCGTCGTAACTTCGTGTGTGCTCGTCGTTTCGAAACAAAACTTGCGCCATCGGACTCGTAGTGATCCGCTGGTCCTGTGACCCAAGTTTGGTTCGATTATGAGAACGTTGACAAAATTCCGTATCGTGGGCCCCACGGCTCTACTTGACGGGCGATTTTGTGATCGGCTCATCGGAATCCAGTTCTGGACATTCCGTTGGGTTCGTATCGTCGTTCTGGACTTGTGGACACTAAGTTTGGCGAATTTGGAGAACTTTATCTTTGGCACATTTTTCGGTGCGAAGCGGGCCACATGTGGACCCCGCTTTGACCAAAAACTGTCACTTTTGCCCCTGTGTCCAAATTGGACTTATGGACAGCCAATTCTAGCTATTTGATATCTTCTGAAGATGATGGTAATGATTATTTCAGCAACCGGAGGAGTACCTGCAGATCCCGCGGATACTGGAGCAACAGTTGGAAACCAAATCCCAGGCAAGTGTACCTTGCCATACTTGCAGTAAATTGCTTATTATTATTCTCTTGATCTATTCTGAGTTATAACTATTCAACCTAGGACCGTGTGACATTATTTAACGTCCGAATAATATTCGGGTGTCAACGCCGTACGCAGAGTTGGGTAACGTCACCTAGAGATAGATATCGAGACCCTATACATTTTCGTACTTGCATTATCAAGTACATTATACCACAGGACACTTGACACTATTCATGAGACAAAATCTTCCTGAGATATTCATGGTGATTCTGTGTAGGTTTACAGGATTTGTGACATAGATGCATAGTTATCATTATGACTTGCTGCATTAGATATGATCTTGCGTGTCATGGACATGAGACGTGTGATTACATTGGGTGGGGATAGACTTACCATACTAAAGGCTGATTATATTATATATAAATAGTTATCTGGAGGTGCCTTAGACTCTGACACAGAGCTTTGGCACATGTACTGGCCCTTCGAGAAAATGCTGCTATGGGTTTCCCCGACACAGAGCCTATAGTAGTCTCAGCCTGAGTATGATTAATGCTCTCACTTGCATATCACATAGCTGGTTACATAGTTTACCCTATTGATTCATTTATTATTGCACTGCATTTATTTTGGCTTTAGTTATTCTTGTACCTTGCTATGTCCCCTGAGGACCTGGAATCCGGATTATGTCCCCAGGTTTAGCAGAGGAGATCTACCCCGAAGTGTACGGGACATGAGCAGACATTGGAGCAGTACCAGAACCAGAGGACGAGGTCGTGCCAGAGGATTTCTCCTGAGTATTTGCTTTATGTACTCAGTTATTTCTGTTTCTAGTTACTTTATTTTCTGCCTCTTGGATTATTGTATTAAACTTATTCTCGGGTTGTTCCCCGAGACACTTTTTATTGAGACTTGTTAGATTATATTTTATTTCGATTATTCTGACATATGATCTGTGATTACCTTCTGTGGATGAGATTAGAATTAGACTGTGACTTGTATCGTAGACCTTTACTGTTGTTTACAGCTTAAGTACACTATAATTGGTCCATTAAATTGGGTTTGCCCATTGGTGTGTGCTGCTGGCCAGTGCCACGTGGCTAGTCCCTCGATATTTTAGGACTGGGGCATGACAATACCTGCTGAGGAAGAATGACAAAATACTGAATGATCTGATGTGGTACGCCGAAAGCCATACTGAATGAGAACTGAACTGAACTTGTCAAACCAAGCACGAGGTGACCCTTTCAGTCCATATAATGCTTTCTTCAATCGACATACTAGTTTTTCATTTCCTGCTACAACATATCCCGGTGGTTGATCCATATAAACCTCCTCCTGTAAGTCAGCATGCAAGAAAGCATTCTTTATGTCCAGCTGATATATAGGCCATTGGTGATTAACCGCCACAAAAATAAGAATCCGAACTGAATTCAGCCGAGCCACTGGAGAGAGTTTCCATATAATCCACACCATATGTCTGAGTATACCCTTTGGCAACCAACCGTGCCTTGAGGCCCTAAACAGAACCATCGGGGTGATACTTAAAAGTGTACACCCATCTACAATCCACTGTTGCTTTCCAATAGGAAGTGATGTAAGCTCCCAAGTCTGATTTTGATGTAAAGCATACATCTCCTCATCCATTGCACTTTTTCAACCAGAAGATGACATAGCCTGCTTGTAAGTTTTGGGAATGGAAATAGAAGACAATGAAACAACAAATGCATGAAAAGATGATGAAGCACGGTCTAATGAAACATAGTTAGAAATGTGATGCTTATTCTTTGTGGTACAAATGCGTTTTCTTTTTCTGAGAGCAATAGGAAGATCATCTGGATCTGTGGTGATGGGAGCAGAAACCTCAGGAACAGAAGACGATTGGTTGATTGCAGAATTCTGCAGAACCACTGGCCTGTCCTTGGATCTCTGATAAACTTGTAAATGGGAAATGGAGACAAAAATTGATTCAGGAATGACCGAAAGTGGTATGGAAGATATCAAATCTGTTGTAAAAGGAATACAACGGTCTCCTGAAGGAAAGAAATTGGTAGACTCAAAGAATGTAACATCCGCACTGACATAATATTTGCGTGACTGTGGACTGTAACAACGATAACCTTTTTGAGTACGGGGATAACCAAGAAAGACACTTCAGAGATCTAGCAGCCAACTTAACTTAATTAGGTTTCAAGTTATGAATAAAAGCGACACACCCAAACACTCCAGGAGATAAGGAAAAATGTGCGACATCTGTATGTAATATGGTAAATGAAACTTTGTTATTTAATACAGATGATGGCATGCGATTAATTAGATAACATGCAGTAAGAACGACATCAGCCCAATACTGTTTAGGGACATGCATATTGAACATGAGAGTTCAAGCCACATCTAAAATGTGTCGATGTTTGCGTTCGTCTATACCATTTTGTTGAGAGGTGTGGACACAACTGGTTTGATGAATCATACCACGATCAACACAGAAACTGTTCACAGAAGATTGAGTATACTCTAAAGCATTATCAGAACGCATAATTTTGATACGTTTATCAAACTGAACATAGACTTCATTATAAAAGGCAGATAACACATTAGGAAACTCAGATCTTTCTTTCATTAAATAACACCTAGTCATTCTGGAATAATCATCAATAAAAATAACAAAATACTGAAATCCTTTCAGACTTTTGACTCTAGACAGACCCCAAATATCAGAATGAACAAGATCAAAAGACTATAATTGACGACTCTCATTACGACGAGGGAAGGAATTATGGTGATGCTTGCCTAACTGACAAGCCTCACATTCAAGACTAGAAACATGACTCAAACTAGGAACAACTTGACGCAACTTAGCCAAAGACGGATGTCCCAAACGATAATGCCACTGCAACAGAGAAGTAGAAACATAAGTGAAGGCCTTTCCAGGTAGATCCAAGTAGTACAGTCCATCTTTTTCATATCCCGAACTAATCATCTTCTTTGTCCCGAGGTCCTGAAAAACACACGAATTGGGAGAAAATGTCACAGAACATTGAATTGATTTGGTTAACTGGCTCACAGATAACAAATTAAATAAAAAAATAGGCACATATAATGAATCAAATAATGATAGTGATTGAGTAGGGTGAATGACACCTTTCCCAAGCACAAGACGAGTAGACCCATCTGTAACGCCCGCAACCGCTCGGAGCGTTACGTTGAGTTGGATTGAATAAATCAAATGCTGGTTTCATTTGAAATGTTGGATTTTGGGAAGAAGGATTGACTTAGTTGGTTTCAATGTGCAGATGGCTAGCGGGTTCGATGGAAATCAGGTGTTCGTTCAGAACAGTACTGAATAGCTGGATGGAAGCGATAATGCCGTCTTCCTTAGTCCGATCGGTCGGATGATTTGGAGAGCACGGCCTGCTCGCACGGTCATACCAGTTGAGTAGATCGCGCTTGTATCGGACCACGGGTTCAAGGGATTGGCCGTATCGGCAGGACATGATGCCTAACGGGATCAATTTTTGTGAGTGGGCTCTTTCCCTTCTCCTCTACTCCTTCATGCCTAATAATATGGAAACACGTAAAAGGCTTTAACACTTGGGCTGAAACATTGAGAATCACTACACTGAGGCGTGCATAGAGTGTACGTCGTTGGCTTGGTAGGATTGTGGCTTGAAATGATTTACGCGTTGGGTAGTTGGAGCTAGAGTTGGATTATACATTTGAGGCAGTCGGCTGGATACATTGGGATTATACTTGGACGGTTGGAATGATACATTTGAGGCAATGGGAATATCGGGAATTCGGGCGAGCGAACGTGCATTCGTGCGCGAGTATCACTTGGTCACTTTGTCTTGCAAAGCGAGCAGTTGTGGTTCGAAACCGAACAACTGCATCGGCGAGGGCGTTGTATCGCTTGATGAGGCGTTGTGTCGCTTGATGAGGCATCGTGCCACGAATGGGGCATTGTGCCACTGAAACGACATTGTGCCATGGGATTGCTTTGAGCATGGGTGTTGCACTATTAGAAACACTGTGTTGAGAAGAGGCATTGTGCCTATGGAAATACTTGGGATTTGGTGCCTTGGGCTATATGTTGAGGTCGAGATTTGGATCTCTTGGTTGGATATGTTGGAAGAATGGTTATAGATATTTGGTTGGATATCGGTTGAACGAGTCTAGGATCGCTTGGTGGGGCGAGAATGTTCGATCCTCTCGTCATACCTACGTGTCTGCATAGTCACGGACAACCTGCGTGGCACAGGGTTTGGTTTCCTGGAACGGGATGAGGCACCGGGGCACCGGGACCGTTCCACCATGGAGGAAACAATGGGCATCGCGCGATTGGGCGCAGTGCTGGTAGTCCGATACCACCAGGCGGGAGTAGCTGTCCAACCCTGGATCGGGTAGGATTGCCCTATTGATCTTGGTCCGATCAATGTCCTTCGTGGCTTCTGGCCAGTAACTTCATATAGTATAAGTGATGGCTTGCTTTTCTTTTGTTGGTTTGGCTTTCGTGTAGGCGCGGCCACCTTGCCTCGGCAAGAGTGTGCACTCGAGTTTGGAATATAAACTTTGGTTGAGGATGGATATTGAGGCGAGACTGATGGTTCGATATGTTATCGTGCAAGCGATGACATTGAGTAAGACGGGTTGGATATATATATAACTGCTTGTCGTTTGGTTTTAGATTGAATGCTTGCATGCGTAAACTGCTTTACTGCTTTCTTTAACATGCCATTCATATGCCATGAAGCTAATATAGGATTCAACTAGAAAGATCACCATTTAACTGTGTGCATTCACTATTTTACTTAGTGTCGGCTTAGGCGAGTGGGTTACCCCGTTCACCAGTACGGTTGTGTACTGACCCACGTTTGTGGGCAATATTTCAGGTACGCAGGCGTAGTGGCGCTGCTTGGATATACGGGACAAGATGTATGAACTGTAAGTACCTTTGTGGGCTAGAGAAAAGAGCAAGAGAATTTCATCGTCTCCGTGGCATCGCCTTTGTGGCATTGCCTTCGGGGCATTTTTTTGGACCCTATCGTGAGCTTCGCTGCGTATTACTCTGTTGTGTGCTTGGTACACAAATTGGCTTCCGCTGTAACTTGGTTGTTTCGATGATAACTTTGGTGTTTAACAACATCGCCTTGTACGAGCGCAACTCCAGGCTCGTACGGCATCACGTCCCGATGAGAACGATTGTCCCGCGGGAGAGCTGCAACATGGTGATTTCATGTTCAGCAGGGACTATTGAGCTTGCGGGAGATTGGGGCGTGACAACCCATCAGCCAAGATAATATTATGTTTCATGGAACTACGATTATGAAAGGGAGATGTTATACTAGACATGTGAGAGCTTATTCCTGAGTCGATGACCCAAGAGGTGGATGGTGACTGGGTTGCCACAAAAGCATGATTACCTATATGTGCCATGGTTGCAGTAGGTTGGGAGGTGGTACTAGCAAGCGCGTTCAACTTCTGGAGGATCTGTTCAAATGGAGATGAGGTATCGGACGTTGAATTGAAACCCGAAGTATCATCTCTGGGAGCAGAAGTAGTGACCTGGGACTGCATATTTTCATCATGCACTTGATGTGCATATTTTGGTTTGTCCCACTTGTCCCAACAATAGTCTTCCACATGACCGAGCATTCCACAATAGTTATATTTCCTTGGTTGACCACGGCCACCACCACCACCACCACTGCGGCCACCAACACCACCACCACCATTGTCTCTACCACCACGGCCTCCTCGACCAAAACTACGACCACCATCTCTACCGCCACGTCCACTACCACGTCCACCACCACGACCAACAACACTAGAAATTAGGGCAGAATGGTCAGTACTCGGCACCACATAATCCCAGAAAGGAACGATTGAGACGGGAGAAAGTATCTGCCACCGTAGGTAACTGCTCTCCAGCAATGATTTGAGCTTTATAAGGTTCGAGCACAGGATCCAAGCCGGCTAGGATAAGTGAAACATGAAACTCTTCCTTCTGTCTCCGAGCTTCCTTCAAATCAATAGTAACATGATGATATTGAAGCAGTTCCTCCCACAAAGCCTTTTTTGAAGCCAGATATTCATTCACAGGCTTCCCATTTTGCTTTGTATTAAACAATAACTCGTACAACTCATAGATACGGGCAACGTTTTGCTTATGCGAATATGATTCTTCCAGAGATGTCCAAATCTGTTTGCTTGATTCACACCACTGAACATTAGCAGCGATATGTGGTTCCATACTATGCCACAACCACGACATAACGTATGTATCTGCACTCATCCAATCTTCATACTCAGCGGAAGTTTCAGGCAGGGGTTTATTCCGTCAAAAACTTCAACTTCTTCGCTCTTAACACCACTTTGATAGACTTGGACCAGGCAAGATAGTTCGTACCATTGAGTTTCACCGCTGTAATCGACTTTCCCAATTCATCATTATGAATAACAGTAAAAGGAGAACTACCTCCGCTACCACCACCACTATTAACCTCGCTAGAAGATTCAGTCCCCACCATACTTGCAGATGCAACAGAAAGATGAGATCTTTGAAACCCTAGATCTCACAACGAATCTCAACCGACGACGACTAACCAACGGAGATCTGTAGAAACCCTAGATCTCATAAACGAACCACGAACAATGAACGACGAATGGAAAATCATGAAAAGTAGACGAAAAACAGCTAATTTTTATTTTTTCCGGGGCTGTCGCCCCGAACCCTGCAATCAGGAGCTACCGCCCCCGAACCCCTGTCGAACTCATGGCCAAGTTCGATCGGCCATGTCGTGGATGGGATGTACAGTACTTTCAAATATATGCTCTGATACCAAGTGAAGTTTGGAGATGGAGAGGAGAAGGAAAAGTAGGAAAAGAGAGAATATGAGAAAAGAGATTGCAAGAGCCTTAAACCCTAGGTTGCATCTCATGTCTATTTATACTGATATGCAATACACCCACAATTACTATTATACCCTCATATGATAAATAACAAAATAAAATAACTCTTAACAGTTTTATGTGAACTTCGTTTCAATTCCTAATAACTGTTGCATCCTTATTGCCTTTGGAGCTTTACAACAACTGTTTGGACAGTCTGGTTATCTTGTGACAAAGAAATCATTGACAGCAACAACTACAATATGTAAGAAGATTTGCATGAAGTGAGAATTTTTTTATTCCGATTTTAAGTTGGCTTTTGAAATTGATGACGATGGTCAGGTGACTATTATCTAGCCCCGATAAATCTCTTGGCAGCCTCCCCAGACGAGTGGATTAAGCTTAACACATAAAGATGCGCGAAAGGTTGTCTGGGACTAGCTTTAGCTGGTGGGGTGGTTGTGTTTTTCCCGCCAAGTGAGTATTGCTAATATCCTGGAGGTTGAGCTTTGGGCAATTTAAGAGTGTCCGTATTGCTATCCGAGATGGTATCAAGTTTCTTTTCATGGAATCGACTCCACTGCTGCTACTGCTACTATTTTGGAGGCCAATGCTGTTTGTCATCGGCGTGACAATTAAAGAATGCAGCTTTATGTTTGCTTTATTAAAAGGATTGCTCGTTGCTTTTGGTAATGACCCGGAGGTGAGCTTTGGACAATTAAAGAGTGTTTGTATTGCTATTTGAGATGGTATCAATATTTTCTTCATGAAATAGACACCACCGTTGCTATTGATGCTATTTTGGAGGCTAATACTAACTGTCATCCGCTCGGTGTGATTATTGAAGAATGATGTTTCATGTTCGCTAGATTAAAAGGATTCGGGAATGTAACCAAGGGAATGTAACCAAATAGTAGATAGTTTGGCTAACGTGTATCATCCAAGAGGAACCCTTGAGAGAATATAATAGTTCCCCTGTTGAGCTTTATGACTCTTGCTTGTTGGGAAAATGACGGGAGTTAGCTTCATGCATGTTAATTTATATTTTTTGCTTTCCCATATGCATGTTTAATCATGTTTTTCCTTTCCCATATAACAAAAGCAAAGAGAGAAGGGTTGAGACGAATAGGTAAGGTGATATGACTTACTATAGCGAATCACATTTACGTACAACACATGACAAAGTGCGACAATAAATAACATTCCCACTAGTGTTCAGAGTTGCTGCTAAATAGAAAACTTCTTTCATCATTGAAAGCACTCATCAGTGATAGTTAATTAAAAGTCGAGCATACTTTCATTGTGTTTCAAATGCTTTAATTATGAACAAACAAAAGGCCAAATTGATGTATTTTGGTGCAGTCATGCAGCAATATTCATGAGAAACAGACTGGCCCGTTTGACCGGAATAACCGGGAACCAGCAGCTAGACGGGTTCTTCTGAACCTGGAAACCTCTTATGATATTGACCCAGGATTGAACCCCTGATCCGTTCAAACCGGATGAACCAGGTGGTTTGAATGGTTCAATTTCAATATCACACTATAAACTTGATTCATTAAATCTGCCATATTTAGTAAACAATAAATACGATTATCATATTTTCTCTCTATTCAATGAATCTGCCATAAACAACAAATATAATGCTCATATTTACTCCCGATGCCCTGAACTTTCTCCTCTTTACGTCGTTTCCTCTCCCTAATCCCTGCTCTCTTTCCTTGCCTGCAAGACGTCGACAGCCGTTGACAGGATTTCTCTCCGGTGTCCCCATTGGCATGATAACTTTCTCGTTTAGTAGTAGTATTAATTTTGTTTAATTTAATCATACTTAATCTTCTTTGTAATGCTGTGCTGCATATGTTCTCTTGGAAGTTAATCCAATGTTGAGCACGGCATTGGCTCATGTGGTGGTCATATTGTTTAAATCATAGTTACTTTACTATAGAATATGGATAATGTAGCTTTATTTTTCGTCTTAATTTTTAGCACACACTTTCTCGTTTAAATAATAAATTATGATTTGCTTGGCTATAACTATGTCAAGTTGAGGAATAATGGGGTTCATCCATGTAATGTTTGACTGTATACTTGGGCATCCATGTAATGTTTGACTGTATACTTGGGCCTCGTTTGGTTTGCGGAAAGGAAAAGAAAGGAAATCAATTCTTTGCTCTTTCCATGGACATGAGAAATTGCATTTCCCATCAATTTTTCTTTCCGGTGTTTGGAAAGGCAAGGAATATAGTCGGAATATATCTTTGAGCAGGGATAGTTTAGTCCTAATTTTTTGTAATAAATGCAGGAAATTGGGAGGGAAAGTGAATACTTGGGGTTGGTGGGGAACCATTTTCTCCCATATATTTTTTTCTTAGGGAATCATTTTCCTTTCCCGCTCCTTTCCTTTGGCATCCAAACACAGAAAATGAATGTCTTTTTTTTCCCCGAGGCCCTGATTCAATGAACCAAACTTGGCCTTAAGAGTACGCTTACTTCGTGTAGAGAATCATGTGTTGGAATTATTTTTTGAGATAAAAACCATAGGAATAAATCCCCCCTCTCGCGTTTCATTAAAGATAAAAACAAGTCCGCACTACAAAGAGAATACTTCGATAACTCAATGGAAGATAACGAACATATAGACTCCAACAAGACTATAACAAAGAATTATGTGTTGGCATTCTTGGAAGTGATATTGGCTTTTGCGTTTCAATATTATGATATAAGAATAAAGAAAATGTTAGATGACATTGTGTTTAAGCATGATTATTCTCTTAATTAAAAGAGAGAGTTGTTTTTTTACTTGTTTTGTCTTATGGGTTGCAGAACAATTGAAAATTAATATTTCTTTAGAGCTTTCTCATCTAAATATTCTACTAATATTTTGACTCTTATGAAATGCAATTGTGGGTATTGCCAATGAAACTATCCATGCTTGTTTTATATTATAGTCGAACCTTGTATTTCTTTTTTGAAAAATCTAAAATTTACTGTTATATTTGAACCTCGGTTCAACCACCGGTTTGACCCTGATTTAATCTCTGAACCTTGAACTGTTGTCTTTTGCGGTTTGATATCTGGTTCGGTTCTCAGAACATTGATGTAACACAGACACCTCGAAGTTATCTATGTTATATTTAGAAAGAATTGCATGACCTCAAAACCAATCTCTCTTTTCTTTCAAAAGGAATTTTTTTTAACTCAACTTGTATCCTTTATTTGTTATATTATTATCTATTTTGTTATTATTCTTCTCACCGAGTTTGCGTTGAAAAGTTAAAGAATTTGTTTCAGTTTTCTAAGTGCTTGAGGTTATAATGTAGTTATATTTACATGTGGAAGTTATTTGTGGAAGTTATTATTCCTAGTTGTTTGTGGAAGTTATTATTTTCTTTTTCTTCAATTGCAAAAGGAATTATTTGAAGTATATGAGCATTATCTTTACATGTGGATGCACTTATTTCTTCTGAATGCTAAAATGATTATTCCAAATATGCAAAAAGCGTCTGATATGGATTAGATGCTCAAACTTTTCAATATTGTGGTTATTTAAATTAGTAAGAAGTCTAGATGATACTTCAATTGTGGTATTTACATTTGCATTCACTGTGAGATAGACTATCAATGTAAAATCCATATTTAGAAATAAATTATGTAGGATGTTAGAATATATATCATGTTCTAACTTATAAACTTACAATAGATCCAACTTGGAGCATGCTTTAACCCTCTTGTTGCGTCCTACCAGGTCACTATACTTGGCAAATTGCAATGTTGCATCATAACATATTGACCCTCAAAAAGAAAATATGAACCCTCATTCTTACCATGCAATACAGGTTCTCAGTGTTATCTTATTTGTTAGTTCTGATTCCTACTTTTGAGTCTGATAGTTGGCATTATGTTTGGTTCCTAGTTTTTTGTACAAACCATTCTAGACTTATTGCGACTTTAAGTGAAGAACATCAGTTTGATATGCCAATAATGTCTATTTTATTTGACTAGATGTTTGAGATCGCTGTATTATGTTGCTTGTTTGCTTTACTAGTGTGCTTCCGTCTTTTGCAGGTTTTGTTTAAACATCTGCAAGAAAAGCTTATTCTAATAGAGGTATGCAAAATGTTAATAGAAGTAATTTGAATGTAACCCTCCAATTGGTTTTGATTATATATTAATCCTTTTTAATGGCTAGGATTGATATCATGGTAACTTAATATGTATTTAAGAAATTAGATGTCATCTTGTGTTGAAACTTGAAACTTCGATGGTGCAGGATAAGTTAAAGAAGCCTCAGTATCAAATAGCTCTATGGCGTGCAGAACCATCAAAGTATACCAGTGTTCCTCCACAGTCACCTTCTCATTCCCTTGGTGCAGCACATGCAAATTCTGTATGATAAGATTTTGTTGTCCTAATTAGTTTTTAGTTGTCTTCACCCTTTACTGACACTTTTGTTTTTTTCCAGAACAAAAGTCTTGAGATTGTGCCACAGCCAGCATATTCTCATTCTCAGTCTCCGATTTCTTCTCCTCTGAATGCTCAGACAAAACTTGACTGGGAGTCAGTGGGTAACCAAAACCGCCGTGTTGGTCCTAGTGGGTTTGCTGCAAATATTCCAGATCATGATAACTTGGAAAAAAAAATTCACTTCAATGAGTAGGTAAGCCTGGTTAAGTTTTTGATCACTTGGAAGTTAATTTACTTGAATCATTTTCTTAAATTAATGGATCTGGTACAAAGATACTTGATATAACGTGATTCTACGAGATATTATTTGCAATTTGTTCATACTAGCTATAATCGCATGCATAACATCCAAAATTAAAGTTTTATATTGAAAATGTATATTTAATTTCATTCCAATATGAGATGATAAAAAGTCTCAAGTAGTATACAACTACAAGAACACAACTATATAACTTTTAACCCCACTTTTTGAGGTGGGTTATTTGAATCCTTTTTCTTCCATTCATCTCTGTTAAGGGTCATTTCCTCCAAAACATTAGCAAATACCATATCTTTTTTTACAACCACAATCTAAGTTTGTTTAGGCCTGTCCCTAGTTCCGACAACTCCTTTAACTAGTATCCTATCACTCGTAACTTGTGGATCTATTGGTCTCAGGTGATTTTTTTCTCTATCCTACACATGACCAGACCATCAGGTGTTTTTTTTTCCAACATCTTATGCTCGGTTGACACAAAAGTCTAGTATTGTATGTAACTTATATATTTACTGTGTAGAATTGGATAACTATATTGCAACTAATTTCGGTTGGTATCTTACTAGAATTAAAGGATTGCCATATCACTGAAGATTTTTCGATATCTGTCGAGATCTTTTCTACATTTGCTTCATGCCTCCTCTGTTATAATATGGTTGTAATTCAGATCAATGGGATACATAAAAAATCATTCTCTTCCACCATTCTCTATTCTTCTTCTTCTCTGGTTATATTTTATGTCACAAAATGACATGGTATTAGAGCATTAGATCCGGTAATAGACTCTCATCTAATCTTCTTCCTCGCCTTCTTTTATTTTCTTCTTCCTCTTCTCCTTTCATTATTTGTGCCTAGTTTCTTCCTCCACCAAAAGGAAAATCTCTCTCTCCTTCGACTTCCCTGACTGGAGCCTGTAACATTTTGCTTTTGTGCATCATGGTTCCTGTTCTATTCTACCTATGTTATGAGTAAATACGATTATACACATATAGCTTGTAGTTTCGCTATATGCATGCATTCCAAGGAGGATCTTTTGCTATTTGCTGATGTAGTATCTAAATGAGTTGAGAATATGGTTTCTGATTCTAGCAGCATCAATGAGTGCATATGCCAGGTTCACTTTATTTTCACCATACCGGAGACTTGAACTTCAACTTCCTGTTTTACCAAAATAACGTAGGGGGGTTGACATTTTGCTGCAGGCACTGGAGAAAAGGAAAGGAAGAAGAAAGGGCATCTTCTTCAAGACAGTTTGCTGTGACATGTAGGATTTGTATGTATATGGTTATTTTATTTATTAATGTATATTACAGGAAGAGTTTCTGGTCACTGTTCTTCCTCTCAGCTGTAAAGGTCTCAACCATTTTTTCCATGAGATTACCTCACTGTGTTGATGTACAAACGTTTCCATTCTTAATTTACAGTCTTCATAATTTTACTATGGCTTTCTGGTTCTTGTTTGACCATAGTTTCTCTCAGTTTCCGTATTGTTGCAATTTAAGTTGTCACATTAAATGGTATTGGCAAAAACCATAGATTAGTAGTAAAATAAGGTTCTTATTTTGCTTCTTGTTTGACTATGGTTTCTCTCAGTTTCCCTATTGTTGCAAATTAAGTTGTCACATTAAATGGTATTGGCAAAAACCATAGATTAGTAGTAAAAGAAGGTTCTTATTTTGCTTCATACTGGGGATGTAGTTTCATCTCCGATGTCGCATAATTTTTTGTCATGTGCCTGAAGAAACTCGTATGGAGTTCTTTTTTCTTCCACTCTGGTTCCATGCTCGTTTGTTTCACTGTTGGCATGTTTGCTTCATATGAAATGCAATTCATAGAATTGCGAGATTTCTATCACAAAAAAAAAAAAAAAAAAATTGCACTTCTTAATTCTGCCCATCTTGACAAGTTATTCCTTTGGTTCTCATAGAGAGTTCTCTGCAATGCTCTGCCCAAGAAGAGAGGACGCCCTCTTGGTTCAATTCATTTGCGCACGAAAATGAGAAGAGAGTTTCTTCCCCTATCAAAGACACGATTTTTTTTCACTATTCCTGGAAATTCTGTTCATCAGAGTTGATAACTGTATGAGTTAATAATTGTATGTACAAATCAGAAGCCAAAGTGTTTATAACGTGACATTATGCATGTTTAGTGTTATATTATGCCTAGGAATTGAAAATGGCATCATAACACCAGGAACAAATACCTCAAAGACAGGGTCTTACAAATGATACACTCAAGATCCGTATACTAGTGGAAAGAGAGACATGACCTATGTATTTAAATGATGGGAAGCACCGACAATGTCAGTTGTATCATGTAGAATGGGCAGTGGAACGTCAGTGCGCGACTGGTCTGGTTAACTATATCTACTTCTAATGAAGCAATGTCCACAGATTATGAAGATGGAGAAGACTACTGGATGTGGGAGGTCGAAGAAATTAAGCATTTGTGTTCAGAATAGCCAAACATCCCTGAGGAAGTTAAAAACCAAAGCATCCAGGTCCTATTGAAATATAGAAGACCGCACCTCTCTCCTTTCTGTGGTCTGACATGTGTGGAGGAAACATAATAGATATATTTACGAGTCTCATTGGAATCAAACCTAACATTGAGGATAACATTGCCATATTGACCCCTATGTAAATGGCATCGGTCGCGATGGTGAAGTGATTTTGTAAGTTGTACCCCTATCCAATTTATAAAATACCTTGTTTCGAAAAGAAACAAAAAAAACACACACACACACACACACACACAGTCAAAACCTCTTAGCTCAAGTGGCAAGGAGATGGAGATATAAGACCCCAAGTTGGGCGGGTTCGATCCTAGGGGGATCTGAAGCATAATTTATGAGGAATTTTCGTGACAGGTCTGTGTAAATTCTTGTAGGAATAGTTGTCAGACCGTGGACGGCCAGGCTAGTAAATACGCTAGACCGCAACCGCAACCGCGATTGTCGTGATCCTGTAGGAGCTGGAGGTGATGATCAGACCATGTATGGCGTGGAGGAACGGACAAAAAGCTGTCGAGTTAGATCCTGGGAAGCTGATGAGAGAGATTTGTGAGTTGTTGCGTATAATAAGCCAAGTGATTGTAAGATATGAAATACAACCCAATAATCTCTACCATATGTCATTTCGATTCATTCGACCACAAAACCAAAATGTCATGTTCATTTCGACACCCAAACTCTCCCGAGCCACACACACATCATACTAACCAGTTGAACTAACACACCTCTTGTATACAGGACAATAAATGATAGCTCAAATAATAAAATATATACACTTGGAAGTCTTAATATGTCCGGATCACTAATGACAAAATTCAAATCTTCACCAACAAAAACCTGTCAATTTGGTTAAACGACTAGCCTTGTGGATAGGGCAGCTAACAACACGTATCGACTAAAATCCAATAATAGCTCTATTTAGTAGGTCAAATCAATTTTACATGTCATTTTCACATAAAATTTCAAATTAATTATAGTCTTCAAGTCCAAAATAACATTACACTACATTTAATATTTGGCCCAAATATAACTTTGCAGCTCCCTAAACTCATCCTTTGTACAAATACTTGTATAACTAACATATATAACATAATTAAAATAATTTCTACAGCAGTGTCCTCAAGAAATATACTAGCTAGCTTTTGACTGGAAGAAGATTCGCTACATAGTTTCAAGATGTTCAAGCCTTATCATAGGTGCAAAAGGTTTCCAACTATGAAGTCATATAAGGGGACTCAACTAATTATAATAATCCATAATGCATGTACGATGGATTGCACAAGTGTTGTCGCTAGTTAGTTCATGGCATGGCGAAATTTTGTTGTCTGTGCGACAAATGAAGAAATCTGGCTGGTGGTTATGCTGATACGAATGTTTGTGGGTTTAATTTCAATTTGATATCCTCAACCATTTAAGTTTTCAAACTTAATATTTTAAACTTTAATACCATACTCTCAACTATCGAATATTTTCAAGTCGTTATGTTTTGTATTTTCTGTTTCAATAAAAATAAATATTTTCTTTTATCAAATTAGCTCCATCATTTTTTCTCGCATTCTCCTCCTCCTTTCTCAAGAGCAGCAACCTTCATCTGTTGGATTGCTGCCGCCACCGTCCAATGGACCGTTTCCGTCGTAACTCCTGCCTCTTCCTCCCCTTTCTTCTCCTCCCCGATCCCCTCTCCTCCCTCCTCGTCTCCCTCCTCTCTGACGACGTGACAGTCGCTGCCACTCTCCGTCATGTCTCCTTCTCCCCTTTCCTCTCTTCTCCGGAGAGAATAGAAAATATTTTTGTCACTTAGAATTTTTCGTTAACACTGTTAGAATCGTGTTTTAAAAATCTGATCGGACCGGCCTGTTCAACTGGTTGACCCGTGAACTAGTCACTTTTCTGGTTCGGTTCAGTGTTGACCCACTGTTTTTCCAAATTTTATTGTAAATGAATATTTTTTGTATAAATCAGTGTACATAAGGGATTAAACATGAATCACTTAGGTTAATCCAGTAGTTGAACTATTTGTTGAACCGGTTTGACCCGACATATTGTCTTTGGCCGGGTCGATCTCCGGTCCAATTTTTTAAAACACTGGTTAGAATATTAAGTTGTACAATTATATGTTGAAGTATTAAGTTGTATAATATAAAAGTTTAGGATACGAAGTTAAAAATTTTGTATAGTCGAGGATATCAAGTTGAAATTTAGCCATATTTGTGAGAAGACTAAAGTAAGAAAGTGATCAGGGTGATGATCAGGCATATATCGGAGAAACTCATCACAAAGAAATATGGCACTCCTCCTCCTCCTCCTCCACCATCGCCGACTTCAATGTCTTAGCGATCCCGTCTTCGTGGAAACTTTCGTCCTCCTCGTCCTTCGGCACCTCCATTCCGAGCCCTTTTTCCGATACCATCCTCGCGTTCAGCGCCTGGTCGTAGATCATAGGCATTAGAATCAGTGTGCGATCGAATATCAGTCCTTCCACCAGCGAGTTCCACCCGCAGTGCGTCATGAACCCTCCGACCGCAGGGTGGCCCAAGATCCTCACCTGCGGTACCCACCCCTGGCAAACTAGCCCCCGGTTGCGGACACTGCCCTCGAAGCCCTCCGGCAGCACCTGCTCCCCCTCGTCGCCCGGTGGCCTTAAGGCCCAAATGAAGGGAAGCCCAGATAACTCTAATCCATGGGCTATCTTGTGGATCTCTTCTTCGCTCAGTCTCACCTCACTCCCAAAGGCCACAAACCTCACTCCCAAAGGCCACAGACCTCAGACACATGGGCTTGTTTGTCCAACCACTCCTCGGCCCACTCAACACAAGTACTACTACTTGTTGGAGGGAAGTGGCCAATTGGATTTGGCATGACTAGCTTGTTATATATTTTGGGAAGAATTTCGAGCCACTTTTCTTCAAGCTCAACGCAGCTCCTTACGGCCACCGCATCGCAACCCTGTACGGTCTTGAGCATGTGGTAGGACTCCATGACGCCAGTGGCATCCAACACGGCCATGGGCGTGAAGCAGTGTTGTCAAAACCAGGCCGGATCTGACCAAAAAATCGGTCCGATCTGACTTGAACCAATTTTTTTTAAGAACCGATATTTTTTCTGAACCAAATTTTAACCGCTGAAACGGTCGAACTAGTTCACGATTGAACCGGCTGATTTTGGTTTAAAAATTGGATTTTTTTGTCTAAAGGGACGAAGTTTTTTCCAATTGCGGCTAAGGGGAGAACTTTTAAAAATTTGCAATAGGGAGGACAACTCGCCAACTGAGTTGGCGAGTGCACGAGAGAATGGCCAGCTTGCAAAACGAGATGGCGAGAGAGGGAGAGTCCGCCAACTCAGTTGGCAGTGAGAGGAAGAGCCTGCCAACTCAGTTGGCGGTGAGGGTGGAAAAGTTGGCTCACTCGCCAACTCAGTTGGCGGGACATGGAGCCCAGATCTGCTACTCCGAAGAACCCCCCCATTCTCCCCTCTCTCTTTCCCTTGGAGACCTCCCACTCTCCCCCTCTCTCTTTCCCTCGGAGACCCCCACTCTCCCTAAAAGACCACCCCCCCAAAGATACCCCCACTCCCCCTCGAAGACCCCCCCACTCCCTTCCTATAAACAGCTTTCCTTCCCTTTTCTACTACACATACTTCCCACTTGAGATGACCAACCAATATACGGACACCAAGTACAGATGAAGACAAATATATGACGGTGACTACATCACCTGGACAAATTCTAACATTTATAACTCAGATAAAATTACAATATTGTAAAAACTAATTTTGAAACCCTTTGTCTTAATAGGTTCAACCCCCTCACCACACTCAAGAAGAAAAGCAGAAGATTACAATTGAAATCACTCACCAACCCGTAGCAATCTCCCTAACCGAAGTTGACGACTCCTCAATTAAATCTCCTTCTTCCTCCTGTCTTGGATGACGAAGTCCTAAGAGCAAAGCACATACTTCTCTTAGATTTTCTGTGGACGAGTACCCCGAATCTTCAACTTGTGCTTCTACTTTGTGCCTCCACCCTCTTCCATATTTATAGGATGAGAAACCTATTTTAGGGTTAGAAAATCCTAAAAATAGCCAACCATAAGATCCAGCCGTCCACCAGCATCCAAAGGTCCAAAATATAACATAAAAACTCCAAAATTTGAGCAGCCACCATCGACACTGTCACGACCCGCACCCAAAAAATCGGGCATGAGTCGTGGGTACGTCCAGCCTACGCCGTAGAATCGACGGTAGAACGCTGTTTATGTCCGTTCTAGGTCACAACTATCTATAACTCACAATAACCTGTCAAGATAACCTCTCCAAAAGGAGGACAACATATAATATATACATAAACTCAATCACAATAACTAGGAGAAGAGTAAAAGCACGATAAGATATCAACAAAGAAACAAAGAGAGCAAGCACAATATCCAAAATATACAGTCCAAGTCTAAGAGTCTACAATATCTCACAGCAGAAGCAAAATAAATAATACAGTCATCCAAAAACCAACTGAGATCAAACCCAGTGAAACCCACCTAGCTATACTAGGGCGCTAGCGGCATCTCCTCAGCTGGGACGGGCTCCTCCTCTATCTCAGGGTCGCAACAATCGTCGATACCTGGCCCGTAGTAAGTCGGGCAAAAGTTCTCAGGATCCTTTGAAAAATATATCCGGTCAGGATTGGAGCAAAGTACATAACTCTGAAAGCAACTCCAAATACATGGTAAGGTGTATATGACTAGCAACAGAAAAGAATACAAGACACTACTAGAAAAAGTCAAATTAGTAACGTTAAAAAATGTCGCTAAATAACCAAAAAATATCGCTAATCACTTTTAGCGACGTAATTAGCGACGTTTTAAAGAAGTCGGAACAAAGCAAGTCGCTGAAAGAAAAAATGTCGCTAAACGTCACTATGCCGACATTTTTTAGCGACTTAGATGTGTCACTAAATTAGCGACGTTTAGCGACGCAGCGTCACTAATTAGCGATGTTGATAAACGTTGCTAAACATCGCTAATTAGCGACTTATATAACGACGTTACAACGACGTCTTTAATGACCTGACAATACTGCCATGTCAGCAATTTACGATGTACAGCGACGTTTTTAGCGACATATTTAGCGACATAATTAGCGACGTGGCGTAACGTCGCTAATTAGTGACATTTTTAGCGACGTGCTAGAACGACACTAAACGTCGCTAAAAATGTCACTAATTTTACAGAAAAAATAAAAAAAAGAATACTAAATTATTTCCAAACTATTATTCCTGCAGTTTATTAAATCACAATCTGTATAAATAGACCCGGAGCAACCTTCCGTTGAATTTTTGGGTTTGCCAACCCCCTTGGGTTGAACACTCAACACCGGTAAAATAACATATTTAATATAAATAATATAATAAAATTTGAAGAAAAAAAGCATCTAGCAAATCTCATCGTAAAGAATACGGTAAATATATATCCATACAATCTTATCCTAAATAATTCAAAAAATACAAATATCTATCAACTAGCTATACTACTGCGGATCTGCAGGAGGCTGACCACCGGCGCGCATGAAGGATAAGAACAGTTCATACTGCTCCCGTGGAATCGACATCGATGTCGATGGAGAAGACAGTGACATCGGTGGAGTCTGTGTCGATGTAGGCGCACCAGGAGGCCGTACCCGCTCCAAGTCTGCGAGTCGCTGATTGTAAGAATTCATGGTAGATAACAGCCTCATACTGCTATGAACCATTGAATCCTGCATCATCGTCAGTCTCTCGCCCATCGATAGCTGTGATGCCTGCAGCTCCGTGATGTTGTGGTCTGTCGAGGCTCTAATATTATTTGTCAAATCCTGGAGCTCCGTAATGCTGCAGTCGAGCATATCGAATCGTGCGATGAGCGTCGGATCGTCCGCCTGCAGTTGGGACCGGGACTGCTCCTCCATCCTTCGTAGTAACTCGTCACGGAGAGACGCAATCTGACGGTCAACGGCCTCCTGGACTCTGGCCGACGATTACAAGGGCTGTGTGGAATACGCAGCTGTTGGGGAGGCCCTAGATGACTGCATCACAACCAGGGCGCCATAGGATCCCGTACCGTAGTACGTACCCCTCTGGAGACCACCAGCTGCGGTCACCCACATGTCGTCCGCGGACGAAGCTGGAGCGGGCTGCGAGGAAGTACCAGCCTCTCCAGGTGTAGGTGCACTAGCAGTCCCCCGCTCACGCAGCCTAAGATACTCGGCCTAAAAAGGTTTGGAAACTAGATAATTGTCTAAGTTATATTAAAATTAACACAAAGTAAAGTAATACTTACATAGGTCTGCGAGGCCCTCTCGTCAATGAGATTTCCGTTCTTGCGATGGGTGACCAAGAAGACGGTCACCATGTTTGCATCTTCACCCCTCTGTACCTGTTAAAATTATATTATTTAGTACTATATCTTTCGTCTTCCCCTTTACCTCTATTACAATATTAATTATGTTATCAAACATATTCTTCTCGATATGCATAACATCAAGGTTATGTCTGATCAGATTGGTGCTCCAATATGGCAGATCCCAGAATATACTCCTCTTCATCCAGTTATGGGTGCGACCAAATCCGTCACACTTGTACCCCTTAGCAGGCTCTTCGATAGTACTTGGTAAATTTTTTACCTCTTCCCATATCGTGTATCCGGGCCACCTTGGCGGTGGATTGGCCTTCTCCATAACTCCCGTACGAAAAGCATTCCGGTTCCTCCAGTACGAATGATCCTTCGGCAGAAATTGTCGATGACAATCGAAGAAGCACGGTTTGCCTCCGTATTTCAAACGAAAAGCCTTACTACGGTCCATGCAATATGGACATGAGAGACGACCATGGGTGCTCCATCCCGATAATATTTCATAGGCCGGAAAGTCGTTGATGGTCCACATAAGTGCTGCCCTCATCTGAAAATTTTGCTTTCTAGAAACATCGTACGTGTTGGCACCTACTTTCCACAGATAATTCAACTCATCTATCAAAGGCTGTAAATACACATCGACGTTCCTCTTCAGATTGTTCGGACCCAGGATAATAACGGTTAGGAACATATATGGAGTCGTCATGCACATCCAAGGCGGTAGATTGTACGAAGTGACGATCACAGACTAACACGAATACTGGGAGCCCGAAAGTCCGAATAGGGTAAAACCGTCCGAGGAGAGCCCCAATCTGACATTACGCGGATCCGAAGCAAAATGTGGATACTCTCGATCAAAGTGCTTCTATGCTTCTCCATCGGATGGATGATCCAATACTCCTTCGATCTGTTTTCGTCTGTGCCAACTCATGTTTTCTGCAGTCTCCTTAACCATAAACAACCTCTGCAACTGCAGCGTCAAAGGCAAGTAGTGCATCGAATTGGTAGGCTTTCTTGTACCGACAGACTTTCCTCTAACAGTGGCATTGTAGCGATCAGCACCACAGAATCTGCACGCATCTTCATCCTTGTCGTCTTTGTAGTACAACATGCACCCGTTGCGACATGCATATATTTTCTCGTATCCCATCCAGAGCGATCTCACCATCCTCTTAGATCGATAGAAGTCTTTAGGCAACTTTGCACCCTCGGGCAAGATCTCTATAATCAAATCGACCAGTCGATTATAGCATTCTTGCGACATGTTAAAATCTGACTTGATGCTCAATAATCTTGTAACTATCTCCAACAGTGAATGATCCTCACAACCAAGATATAGTGGAGTCCTTGCATTCTCCAGTAACTCCATAAACTTCGCAGCATCAACATTCGGATTGAAACTAGGTCCCGTCACAGCATAATTGTCCGGATTGAAACTAGGCCCCGCCGCATCATAAACCATGTTTACCCACCCGTCGTCGTAAGCATTGTGGTCGTGGACATCCATATACGGCTCCACATAATGCTCCGACTCCGATGCTAGAGATATAAGTTCTCCGTGCGCGGTCTACTGATAGTAGTTCGGCGTGAAGCCCTTCGAGTACAAATGATATGTGACTTCCACTTCTGGATGATATTTCCTGTTGTGACATCTCACACACGGATACTTAATTTTGGTACCGTCCATGTACTGAGGAAACGCCTTGGCGAACTGCAGGAACTGCTTTACACCCTCAATGAATTCATTCCGCACATCGCACATGTTATCAGGATAACGGTTGTATATCCACGAACGATGACGCATATAGTAATTCATATCCATTTTTAGATACTTCTGTAAAAATGACAGTATGTATCATATAAATTATTACATACAGTGGTTTATCACCTAACTTCATAACTTAACCGTACTATAAAAATCATAACTGATATAATACATACTTTCATTTATCAAAACTGCAGCTGCCCCCAACCCCATAGCACTATAAACTGTACTATAAGTGTGCAGTCAACATACTACAGATAGTGTGCCATACTACAGAACTGTAGCTGTCCCCAACCACACTCCTAGCTCACTGACTTACCTCAGCATGCTCCAATGCACATTGGACTGATGTGCCTCAAGTCTCCCCCTGCTCACTGCTAGTAAGCAGTGCTCACTGCTGCTGTTACCTCTACTTGCCATGCTTACATGTTTACCTTAATCTATGTGCTTGTGGGCACTCAAGCCCCTCATATATTCACCATTGCACATCTAAAACCCAACTTGAGTCACGCGCGCTCACTGATACACTTGTATCAGTATACACCATCTCCTCACTCATTTGCTGCTAACATAGGACACTACTATGATACCCTCAACTTTGATATACCCTCTCTGCATACTTCAATAACACTCTTACACAAACTCTAACGAATCCAATTACCAACACACTCTCACACACACTTTAAATAATTTTTCAATAGTGTCTAGAACCTTCTTCCGAGGGCTACACGCTGCCAACGTGTAAATTAGTATAGAATTAAGAGCTGACTGTATAAGAACACGCTTGCACCCCAATGAAAGGAGGTGATTGTGCCATCCTCCGATGCTTGAGTGGATTTTGGATATGAGGGGTTCAAATAGAAATAATTTGCGTCTACCATAGGCGATAGGACAACCAAGGTACTGAAACGGGGGACACTGAACGACGATACATGTAGTTCCCTCCAAAGCGGGTTTGAGAGTGTTCATAGCCGACTCATGGATGTAAATACGGCTTTTGGTTTTGTTAATCTTTTGTCCTGAGCACCTTTCATATCTTTGCAATAAGTGATCTGTGAGAACTATGGTGCGTTTATCCCTGGTAGAGAAGATCAGAATATCATTGGTGTATGCCAGGTGCCTAATGAGAGGACAACCACTGGTGGTACAGAATCTGGCATAGCTGGGACGAGAGCCCAGCTTGGTGAGGTTTCTGCTAAGGGCTTCTGCGGCAATTATGAAGATGGTCTATGATAGAGGATCGCCTTGGCACACTCCGTGGTAAGATTTGAAAAAAACCTGAGGGGACTCCATTAATGATCACTGAGAACCAAGAATTACTGATGGATCTCCAAAGTATATCGATCCAGATTTTAGAGAACCCGAATCTGCGAAGAACTCCAATCATGTGCTGGCAATCAAGATGATCGTAAGCTCGAGTTTTGTTTTGTTGTTACCTACCTAATTATTAGCCCTCATTTGGCTAACAAGCTCTTGATCCAGAAGGATATTCTCTATGATGCCACGACCGCGCACAAAATTTCTCAGGCCAGTCGGCCCTAACCCTAACCCTAACCCTAACCCCAGGTCAAAAAATCTAACCCTAACCCTAACCCTAGGTCCTGATAAGTGTCTGTGTCTGTGTGTGTGTATGTGTGTGTGTGCCGTGTCAGTGTCTGTATGTGTGTGTCGTGTCAGTGTCACATATGTCCTGAGAGAGAGAGAGAGAGAGAGAGAGAGAGAGAGAGAGAGAGAGAGTTAGGGTTTACCTAGAGCTCGAGGAGGAGGAGGGGGATGACGGAGTAGCCGCGGTGGAGAGCCGGTCGACGAAGCGGGGGGGGGGAAGAATTTTTTAGTTTTTGAAATTTTGACAGATGGGGAAAAATGAAACCGATATCTGCCGAGTGAGTGGTGGCTACTTGCATATGCATATGTATCCCTAAACTGTGCTCAGAGAGTATGCGGTATTCCACTGTGCTACGATGAAGTTGCTCAAGGATAGAACCTTACTGAGAAAATAAGGTACTTCCTCAAAAGGCACCATAACATCGAATGATGATGCGTCGGTATATGCTGCGATGTATTTTTCTAACTCATCTTTAGTGGCTGCCTATGATGCTAGAGGTACTGGAGCTTTTCTGTGGAGTTTGACTACCAGCTACTCTAGGGTTCTCACGATAGGGGGTTCCTTGTTTGGAAGATTTCTCAACCTCCAAGGCTTGACAACTGGGGATTTATGAGCCTTCTTACGGAGCTTGACCACCAGAGGAGCGGCTGCGGGGACTGGACGCCCTTTCAGAAGAATCCTTAGAGAAGTGTCAGAAGCTATAACAGTGTCGGCTTCATTGTCGACATCGTTGGCACCTTCGTTTGAGTAGATTTATTTTTAAATGACCGAGTCAGAGTAGTACGTCTCGATTCCCTTGAAAGGATCCATGTCAGCAAATTTTGTCTTCATGATTCCATCTTCGTTGACGTACTTCAAGCATTGATGGAGAGTAGATCGAACAATCATATATTCATGTATCCATGGTCGCCCAAGCAAGACATTGTAGGATACTTCCGCGTCGATGACGTAACACATTACCTCTGTACGGAGGTCCCCGATTTGGCATTTCAGACAAATTTTGCCATGAGGGTAGCTTCTTCCAGCGTTGAAGCCGCTGATGGTGGTATTAGTAGCAGCCAGCCGATGCATCATGATGCCCAGAGTTTGTAGCAAGCTCCGTAGGATGATGCTGGGGGATGATCCGGGGTCAATATGCATATGATCCACTTTAATGGCTCCGATATATCATGTGTAATACATGAGACAATCGTGCCTATTATTTTTTAACAGCATGTCATGTTAGGAGAGTGTTATGTAGAAAATTGTCTCCATCACACTATTGCATTGAGGACATGCCGAGATTTCTCGCCGGTGGCTTGACTTGAGCCATGTAGGAGTTCGTGTTTAGCAACGCCTCACTCAGAGCATCGCGGATCTTTTTGAAAAGATGCAGGAGCTTGAAGAGTGATAGCTTTGCGGGCGTGTTGGCCAATTACGCTAGTATATCGAAGCTGTAGGGATTCTCCAGCCCTTGCGTTACATCCTTTCGTAGAGGTTTATCATAACGAGTTTCCTTCTGCTTTTGCTTGTCTTCCATCGAAAGCTGGGACGGGCCCAGATTAGAGGCTGAGAGATTACCTGTTAGAGGTGAAGAGTCATCGGGAACATTGCAATCATCGTGATAGGTTAGCCCTGACTTGGTTGCTCCAGGTAGAGCTTCGTTTGTTGTTGGGGAGACCGCGTGACAGGACTTAGTTTTTTTTCCTTTGACCTTAGAGATTGGCAGTGCTGTTGGTTGTGTCATATCCGGGACAAGGCCAGGATGAATCCATATGACTTCTCCTCTTGGAGTCGCAATGGAAACCAAACCTTCTGGTCGGGCTGGCGGGAGGTTAACGACCTCCATGGTTGTCCTTGATATGAGGATGACACCATCTTGGGCTTATGTCATCAAAAAGTGCCAAACTGGAAAGAAATCATATTTGTTGTGACGGTGTTATCTTCGTAGTCCAAAGAGAACTTTGGAGTCTAAATTTATTGTATCTACCTTTTCAACATATGGCACTCCCATGTGGGATGATAGACGTTTAAGTGGTAGTGACAATACTTGTGATTGTCCACCTTACCCACTTTATTAGGACGTTTAACGTCGGGTAGCTTGAGATTGTTATATTTTATCAAAATGTTGAAGAGTTCTATGACATAGTCATCATTGAAGGAATAAGTCTAATGTACTGCTGGTGACTCGGTCAGCTTGGGAACAGGGGAGGTTAGATTTTTGGCCAAGTTTACTGTCAAGGCATGCTTCTCTTTATTGTCATGATTGAAAGGACGCTTTCCCTTATCTTCGGTGCTGGGAGTTTAGAATCCCAATAAATGGGCATCTTTCGAGCTCTTTTCAGCAGCCCGACGCTTATAATAAACACTGTCCAGTCGGTGAATAGGCCAGATGCCGTCCAGAGTATCACATCAGGCAGGAGATTCTTTTGACACGTATCCATTAATGAGGACTCAGGAATACCAGAAGGTAATTTCAGCTCTGCCTGTCAGAAATGCTCGATGTAAGTTCGTACGATTTTCTTTTCCTCTTGGGTGATGTCCATCATGGAGGATATAGTCATATCCATTCCTTCTTAGTAGAGGCGATGCTGGACAGTGCTCCAACGAACAGGTTGGTGATTAGGGCATCGTCCCGAGGTAGATGGCATATTGTAGACTTGAAGTAACTCATGTATTTTTAGAGTGATGTCTTCCCATCGAACGAAGCCAGCGACAGTGGTTTATATTTGGGAGGGTATACCAAATTATCCTACTCGGGAGGATAGGGTTGCCGAATCCCAAGCTTCTTGAGCCTATCTTGGTTGCCCCGAGCGTCTACGCTGGCATGCAGGTCCCTTAACATCTCCTGGATATCTTCTGTCAAAAAGGGAACAGAGGATCGAGGCATTGTATGACTACTTGTAACCTGAGGAACCGGGTTAGGTGTATCAGGTTCCTCGTTTGTTCGTCCCGGCGCTTGCGGCTGTGTTGGGACGATACTTTCTCTGAGTTCTAGCACGGTGTGAGTTAGAGTCTGCATTGAAGTGCTCAGAGATTGATTCATGGCTTCGAGCGTATCCAGGTGCTGTTGATTACTGGATTCCACACTGTATTTGTCTCTCACCATGTGTACTGGCATTATGCAAAATGAGATGGACGGGGAGGTGAATACCTCACTTTATGTCCCAGATGCTTGAGTCTCACAATCCTCAGGGAAAATGGGCATTAATGCATCGTCTTCAAAACTCGAAGGGTTGCTACCCCCAGTCTCGACTGAGTTTCATTTTGAAGGGTATGACTACCCCCTGCTACGTTGTTACCCGCTTGCAGAGATTCTCCCTCTTCTTGGAAGTCCGGGTTGTAGTGAAACACCGGGGGATTTCCACCCCCAGCTTCAGCTGCAACTTTTCTCGGGGAGGTATGGCAACCCCCAGCCTTAGTTCGTGAGCGCGTGCCATAAGATATTCCCACGGTCGGTTCCAGTCTTCTACCTCATGGACGACTCCGTGGAGTGGTGACCGACACCCGTACGGTTTGCCAGATTTTTTTGAGATATTCTTTAAGGGATAGGATCTTCATGTTGAGCAACATGAGGCAACGGGCAATTCCTCATCTTTATTTGGTGGCCTCTGGGGATGCTGTTGGGTTGGAATTATTGATTGCAATCGCTCAAACACCGATTGTCTTTTTGGAGGAATCAGGGTTTGAGTGCAGCAATAGTTAATGATAATGCTGGCACAGGCATGTCTTTGAGGGGACACATCTTGTGCGAGTGTTCCTTCTCTTCTTTAAGATAGAGGATCTCCATGTTGAGCAACATGAGGCAACGGGCAATTCCTTCTTTTCATGTGGTGGCCTCCGGGGACGCTGTTGGGTTGGAATTGTTGATTGCAATCGCTCAAACACCGACTATCTTTTTGGAGGAATCAGAGTTTGAGTGAGCAACAGTTAATGATGATGCTGGCACATGCGTGTCTTTGAGGGTACACATCTTGTGCGAGTGTGGCTTCTCTCGTCTTACGCTTGTGACTAATCAAGTTGTGTAAATCAGAAGATGAAAGTTTCTTTTCCACCCCCATTTCACGTGTTCGGGTAACCCTTGCGCATGGAGGTGAAAGTAAGGATTTTTCTTTCCGATTCGGTTCTTCCACAGAAATTGCAATTAGACTGTTAATGGAAGACTTGATATGAGATAGACTTCCTCTATGCGTGCAACCAGATTGGGCACATGGGTCTATCCTTCCGATGTTCTTTACTCGACATGATTTTTATGCAACTGCGGCATCCAAGTGAGTTTTAGAAGCCTCTAAGGATCGACCCACTTTCGACGCATGTGCGTCTTTATCTGCCATATAGAGTTTTCTATTGGCAGCGTACATTACCAACAACGGTGCATGCTTCTGGAGTCCTGACGGCGCAGCCCCTCGAGCATGCATGGCTCAGGGTATTTTGGACTTCCTTGGACCAATGTGCTTGGTACATAGTAAAGGGAATCAGGAGTAGGACTATACAAGTCCTTATTACTAGATGTCTTGCCTGGAGGAAACTTTATGCTCTTGTGATCGACATATACTTTATGGACTAGATAGCGCTGCATGTGCACGCCATAGGACTTGGTAAAGTTCTTATTGGGCCCTGCTTCGGAGACAGAGGCATGATACGTGTTCACCTTATGTGCATCTTCGGCTAAGGATGGCAGCATTTCAGGAGAGGAGGTTGGGTCTAGCGCAGCGGCTTTGGCAACCCATAATCTATGAACTTTTTAAGGTTGTGCGGGCCTCGGCAAGGAACTCAACTTGTTGGCGGAGTACAGGTTAACTTCGTGTGCGACTGCGGCTTGGGTTAACGATGTATCGGGTACCAACTTCAAGATTGGCACAACGGCACTAATATCCCAAAATTTGTGAGTCATGCGAGGTCGTACGGGCCCCATGGTAGAGTTCGGCTTGTCCAGCGTTTCTTTGAATGCCTGTTGGTCGAAGCGGACGACCAACATCCTATGAGTCGAACCTATCTTGGTCACGTTGGATTGCGTCACCAGCTTCACGTTGGACGAGAAGCTCTTCCCCAGCAGAGTCATCAATTTTGTCGATATCAAAAATATATATTTTGTTATAGTATTTTAGATGAAGGTGTACAATTCTTATTTATTGCAAATTGACAAAGAGTACAAGAGAAACCCTATACAAGAGAATCTAAGTACAAAAGATCTGGGGTAAGTGTCACGATGGATATCGAGCACTGCAGCGGCTTCTTTACTCCGTTAACGATCCGGGACCAGGGAGGTCGATGAGGCTTTGGCGGCGCTCTGTATCCTTCTCTTATAGAGGCGGCTAGCTCTGCTTCCTCTTTATTTTCTGTATGGGTGTATGGATCTTTCAATCCCCTGTATGTGGGAAAATACCCACAATTTATAGCATTTAACAAGGCATCATATAGGCGCATGTACGTGAATTACATGGCATATGATACTGTACACGCATGAGAGTTGGCAGGATCATAATGGCGCAAGGTGTCATGCCCCGATCTCCCGTAGGCAATCGGCCGTTCCCGCTAGGCGGGAATCACCCTCGTCAGCGCTCCCGTGGAACGATCGCTTGACCTATCCGGGCGTGATGCCGCACGGGCGTGATCCACGCCCGTGCAAGGCCATGGTTCATTGGCTGGCGGCAAGAGTTCTAAGCCACAGAGTCGCACAGATTGTCCGAGTGCAGCGGAGTCATGAACGCATAGGCGATCGGTAACAGGTTCACCGAGTCGACAATATAGCGGAAGCATTAAAACACAAGTTGAAGTAAGCAAGCTCTTTTATTGATATGAACATGTGTTACAGGCGGCGTATAGCCGAAATTACAAGTCGCTCAAGCCTCTCTCTCTGAAACAGTAAAAGTGTGCCAAGTGGCTACAACTGTGCAATGATTGTACAGGTGATGTTCAGGCGAGTTCGGGCTATGTTCCAACATTATGTCTTGTATATGTGCTTCTGTTCCGGACGCACCGTTGCAAGGCTTCAGAGGGAACTCCTGTCCTTAGCACGTACGAAGGAGGCATCCGCACCGAACGAGGTTCTCCCGCACCTTGCATACAAACTGGTAGATTATCAGTACATTGAATGCACAGGTGGGGAAGCTACTCGCCCGCTAGACAAATCCAAACACGTAATACAGGTTTTGGGCACAACTATTAAGTTGTCTTTCTAGTTGCCTTAGGATCAGTTTCATGCAAACATTGAATAGCCTAACGTGTCGGGCAGTGCGCCGTGCGATATTGAGAAAACACGACAAAACTTACCAACTTACCATTTGTCCTTTCCTGTCCAAGGCAAACATTGTTAATTCATGCACGAGCAAGTATAAACATTCATGAGGCATAGCATATACAAACACAAGTATTTATTTCAAGATCGTTCAGGTGTTCAGTTTATTTGTTTCATGCGATACAGTATCTCGCACGCGGATAGCCGCTAAGCGAGGATGACTTATTATCTTTTGTTTCTTTTACCAGCAAGCATGCAACAAGTTAAGTACAAGGCGATCACTGGTGTATGCCATAATGGACGGTATAGTCTTTGACGAGATGGTTTGCAACGAAGTACAAGAGGCGCTGCAAACCACTCCACCGAACAAGAGACTATTTAGTCTTTGACGAGAATGGTGTTGTCACCACCCCATTTCCAGAGCCGGGTATTTTTTTTATTTTTAATTTAGTTAATTGTGGATTATTTATATTTAATTGTATTTATATTTAATTATTGATTGTATTATATTTTTATTGTTTGTTTTAGGATTTTGGCTAGCCTGGACCCATGTCAGACCCTAGTGGACCCATGTCCGACCCAGCCCACACCCTTGTGAGAATTATTTTTGGGGCTTAGAATATTTATTTTATTTTTCGGAGGTTAGTTGGAGAGATTTGGAACTAGTTTGAGTGCTTTTGGAACCCCGAAATCCAAAACCCTTGTTAGGAGGGCATTTTGGTAATTTCTCCAACTTGTGAAACCCCTTTATTATGTGTGACCGGCCTATTCCCAGCCCATTTTCGTGAACCACAGCAGCCTCTTCTCCCATTCTCCTCTTCTTCTTCACTTCTTCTTCTCCACTCATTTTCTTCTTCCTTTCTCCTTCCTACTTCAAGTAAGTCCATCTTTCTTCCCTCCTCTTTCCATTTCTTCTACTTGTGTTAACCCTAACCCTAGATCTTTCCCTAACCTAGGTGGGTAGAGCCTAGATTTGGTGTTGGAGCTTGGATTTGAGGCTTGGAGCTTGTAGGAGGTGAATTTGGAGAGATTTGGAGATTTTGGCTTGGGATTCCAACTCCCAAGAGGTAAACCCTAATTTTCCCCTTGTAATTACTCTTTTATAGTATAATTAATATTTTAGAACCTTTCTAGACCCTTAGGCTACCCGTAGGAGGAAGTTGGAACTAGTTTGGTTAGGTTTAGAGACTTTAACACTAGGTTTTGTGTCAATTTCGGGTGAAATCCAAATTTGGCCCAATTTTGGGTGATGACCTAGGTTAGACGGACCTAGGTAGACGTTGTCGGGAGTCGTGAGGGTGAGTGCGTGTCTCCGTTCGGACACGGAAAGTCGTGTCGCGGAGAAACGGGCGTTTCGGGCGAAATTGGGGCTTTTCGTCGTCGTCGATTCTAAGTGCGTGTGCGTTTCCGCCACGGACCTAGAATCGACGCGGGAGCGCATTTTCTAGGATCTAGACATCGTTTAGGACGCGTGGGTAAATTTTGGGCCGATTCCGAGTTCGTTTGGTGTGCGTTTCAGGAGGTTTTCCGAGCCGCGCACCACGTGTTCGTCGAAATGACCGAACGGCCATTTCGACTCGGTTTCCTCGTTTCGGGCTTGTGCGCGCGTTGGGTTAGTATCGGGGAGTGTGTGCTAGAGTTTTCGAGCTATATTTTATATATTTATAGGCGTTGGTGAGTGTCGGGGTCGTTGGGCGTGAGTGGGGTGTGTGGTTTGAGTGTTGTGTTGTGTTGTGGTTGTGTGTGTGTCTTTATATATATATATATTTATATGTGTACATATATATGTATATATTTATATGTATTTGTATATATGTATATATATTTATATATATGGGTGTGTGTATTTATATCTATGTGCTTGTGGGTGTATATGTCTATGTGTATATATATATATATGTATATGTGTAAGTGTGCTTGTGTGTATATGTGTATATATATATAAGTGTATGTATATATATATAGTTGAGAGTGTGTGTAGATATATATATATAGTTGAGAGTGTGTGTAGATATATATATATTTATGTGTGTGTGTGTTAGTGTGTGAGTGTGTTAGTGTGTGTGTTAGAGTGTGTAGATGAGTGTATATATATAGATATCTAGTTATAGATATATAGATATATATGTATGTATATATATATATAGATAGTGATATATATATGTATATATATAGGTGTGTGGTGTATAGGCAGCGAGGGGGGTGGCCAGTGCATAGCAGCGCAGCGGGGGAGGCAGCAGCTGCTGCTGCCTACAGCAGCAGCAGGGAACCAGCAGCAGCAGCTTGCTGCTAGGAGAGCAGCAGCAGCAGCTCCAGAAGGAGCAGCAGCAGCAGCACATGTAGGAGCAGCCAGCAGCAGCGTGCAGTGCGCTGCGCACTGCACAGCAATGCAGCAGCAGCAGGAAGCTGCAGCGGCAGCAGCAAAGCTGCAGTAGCAGCAGCTAGCAGCAGCAGTTTGCAGCAGCGAGCAGCAGCAAGGTGCGGAGCAAGAGCAGCAGCAGCGTGTTAGTGAGGGCTAGTGAGGGAGTAGATAGATTGATATATATATAAGTAGATAGATAGATTGATAGATACTTGGATAGATAGATAGATTCATAGATAGTTAGAGAGATAGGTAGATAGTTAGACATTTAGATACATAAATAGCTAGTTAGATAAATAGGTAAATAGATAGATGGTTGATTGATAGGTAAATAGGTAGTAGATAGATATTTAGATAGATAGATAACAAGGTAAATAGTTAAATAGATACATAGATAGTTAGATAAATAGATTCTTAGATAGGTAGATGGATAATTAGATAGATAGATAGGTAATTGATAGGTAGATAGTTAGGTTTCTAGATACTAGATAGGTAGATAGCTAGATACTTAGATATATCTATCTAAGATATAGATACCTATATACATATAGTTATATCAATACCTAGAGATATCTAGATAGTATAGTCATATATATAGGTGTATGGGTAAGGTAATGGGTATTAATGGGTATGTGTGTGGATATATATGTATATAGGTAGATACCTACTTAGATATATATAAATATGGTAGATATCTATATTACCTAGCCTAGATTAATATCTAGGTATGTAATTAATAGCTAGGTAGCTAGTTAGAGGGTTTGAGAGCGGTATCTCAATACCTTGAGATACCAAGGTATTTCAATACCTTAAGATAACCAAGGTATTGGGTTTCGAGCGGGGTTTTTGAGCAATAGCATAGGAATAGTATTGGAGTGATTTTTATATGTATATGTGTATATATTTACGCGTGCTAGCATAGGTTTTAGCGGGTTTAGGCGGGGTGCGTAGCCTAGGTTGAGGTATCGGATATCGAGGGTATCCCGGTATCTCAAGGAGGCGAGTTTGAGAGTTTTCTAGCTTAATGAGCTCGGTTTGACCTAGAATTTCAGGAGCACCCTAGTTTGACCCAGACTTGACCGTAGTTGACTTGGTTGACCGCCAAAGTCAACTTTTGACCTAGTTTTGACCTAGAGTTGACTTTTTGGACCCAGAGTTGACTTTTTGATCCAGATTTCACCGGTTTGACCCGTTTGACCTAGAACGACCCTAGAAGCCTATTTTTAGTTATTTTATGTCTGTTTAACTCTTTAGAACCCTGTTTAACCTTGCTTTTCGTATTAGGTCCTTGCGACACCAGTTCGGATCGCCAGTTGCTCAGGACGTCAGGCGAGTACATTCTCTGATAGTTTTCATTATTTGATGATTATTATGATTCAGCTTCTAGTATAGTATCATCTGATTATTCTGGCACAACACGGGACACTGATTGATATTTCTGGATTCATTTACTTGCGACACGTACATTTCATGTTTCTGGCCTCTATTCTGGAATCACTACTGGCATCACCTACAGGCATCACCTACAGGCATCATTCATGTTCAGGCTGGACTCATCTTGATTTGCGTGTCGGGTCTTGGATCCACTTGTATTAGTCGGGGCGGGGAAATACTCGAGTAGACATGTAAACATTCCTATCTGGCATCATCAGGAATCACTCCCTCTGGTCTAATCTGGAATGATAGCAGCCGCGCACCCAGTGCGCGGTGAGCCGTACTTACCCCTAGCCGTTTACATGTCGAAACAAGTATTTCAAAGACACCGAGTTCATTCTTTATAGTCTGGACTCTCATGCATTTCTTGACTTGTCTCACTTACATGTTTCTGGACTTGACTCACTACATATTTTCATGCTGGACTCACTACACGTTCATGTGCACGGACTTGATCTTAGCTTAGATTCTTATATCTTACAGTTACTACTATCTTGTTTCTGATATTCCTGCATCTTTACCTTTATGCACCAGTGATACATGTTTATTTCCTGTTTCATACTTACTTCTTTCTTCTTGCTACTTGCTATAACTGTTTTATAGTTTTTATCATTTAAATGGAACTGCTGTTAGAGATGTACTTGCTCCAGTCCTGACTGGACATATTTTTCAGAGTATCCGGAGGATTGGTGTCCGACGTTTTATGGACCTGAGCCTGTCGATGGTGCAGACAGGGACCCTCTAGTTTAGGAGTGATTTCCGGGTTGGTAGCCGGGATCACTAGGACTTTGTTGTTATTTTTATTATCTTTTAGCACCGGATTTGTCTCCGGTTTTGGATTGAGACCTTGTTTGTATATTATTTTGGATGATGTATTGTTGTATTATTATTATTATTGATGTTGTGGTTGTTGTAGTAGTAGTTGGTGGTTAGACTTTATAGTTGTTAGTCTTCTTTGTTATCTATCGTGCTTAGATTCGTGATTGAGTACTTGAGATTATCATTTGATATTGCTCCTCCGTTTGGAGTTGAGATCTTGGCAGATTATATATATTGTTTGTGTGGTTGCCCTCCTTTTGGAGAGGTCATGCCCGATTTTTGTGTGAGATTATTATTTAGTTAGTTGACCTAGACAGCGTTCTACCGCCGATGCTGCGGCGTAGGCTGGACGTACCCACGACTCATGTCCGATTTTTCGGGTGTGGGTCGTGACACGTTTTTGGTGGCGGCCCATGCAGGTCTCGATTCGCAATTAGTGCGATATCGTGGTGGTACAACAACTTAGTTGTACTGCTGCGAGCCTGCTATAGGATCTAGGATCTAGGATGAGAGTGTACTCAATCACGACTAGGAACAATTCCAATCTAATTATTCTGAAATTGCTTCTTTTGAAATATTACTGTCCTTTCTTGATGATATCGTATCTTACGCCATATTGACTTCTTTTGATCTGTGTTCAGGATGCCTCCGAAGATACGATCCCATCGTACCGTTCCAGCAGTTGCCTCGGAGAGGTCTGCTACCTCTCGTCCAGCTCGTATTCAGGCAGCTGCTACCGCTCCACTCACCACTCCTGCGGTTGAGGGAGCCTCTGTTTCTCTCGGGGATCCTTCTCCACTTATCGATCCGAGGACTACCCCAGTC
The DNA here is from genome assembly GCA_036927795.1 of Iris macrosiphon. Lineage (NCBI taxonomy): Eukaryota > Viridiplantae > Streptophyta > Magnoliopsida > Asparagales > Iridaceae > Iris > Iris macrosiphon. The sequence continues at coordinate 307,015,884 of JAYESA010000005.1, forward strand.
GTTCCGGTGGTTCCTCCACCACTTTCTGCTCCAGTAGATGTCGCGCAGTTGTTTGCGTTCTTCAGGGAGATGATGGACGCACAGCACCGTCAGGTGGATGTGATAAGGCTGGGCATTAAGAACGCCCACCAGGTGGCCATGACGACAGTGGATAGGGTGGCACAGAATCAGCCACAGGCAGATCAGATTCAGTGCCCGAGGCAGGGCAGTATCATTGACTTTCAGAGGATGCGGCCCAAGGAGTTCCGTGGTACAGAAGGGATCCTGTACGCGGATGACTGGATAGAGCAGATCGAGGGCATCTTCAGGCTGGCGCAGATTCCAGACAGCATACAGATAGAGGCAGCGGGTAGTCAGATGTTCGACCTCGCCTTGACGTGGTATCGCACAGATACGTGGATCACAGCGCCAGGGCTTACTTGGGAGGCTTTCAAGAGGCTTTTCAAGGAGAAGTTTTTCCCAGATGTGGCTCTCAGTGCTTTGGAGAGCCAGTTTGAGGCACTCGTCCAGGGGAGCATGACGGTGGATGAGTACGCAGCAGAGTTCTGTCGTCTGGGCAGATTTGTGGATGGCTTGAGCGAGGCAGCCAAGGCGAGGAAGTTTCGCAAGGGCTTGGTTATGGCGGTCAAGTCTTTGACCAGGAGCGACCGCGAGGCAACTTTTGAGCAGATAGTAGGAGATGCTCAGAGAGCAGAGGATGACTTGGAGCTTAAGTCCAAGAGAGGCAGAGATGATTCAGGCAGTGCCAGTGGTAGTGCAGGACCAGCTAAGCGTCCCTATGTGCAGAAGGCAGCACAGCAGGGTCAGGATCAGAGAGCGCCCACTTGTGCCTACTGCAGGAAGGCAGGACACACTTGGAATGTTTGTAGGAGGAGGCTGAAGGTGTGTTTGTTCTGTGGATCCGCTGCTCACCAGATGCGAGATTGCTCCACTAAACCTCCATTGGGTGGAGCACAGGATCAGAGAGTTGGAGCTAGGCCATCTGTGGCACAGCATCATGCCCCGCACCAGCAGAGCGATACACCCCAGCAGGGCAGGGCTTATGCGTTGACGGTCGAGAAGGCCGATGCTACGGATGTCGGGTTAGCAGGTCTGTCTCTTGTTTCTTCTTCCTGTCCTTTCCATTCCTTGTGGTGTGCTTCATTAGTACCTGTTAGACTTTTCGTGCTGTGGTAGATAGTGTAGTGACCCCGATTGAGACTGTAATAACACGACCAGTAGGACCCTGATCTTGTATGTTGTTTAGGTAGAATTTCTTGACTGTGATTGTTGGGGGTTTGACCTAGAGGAGTGTGATTGACTTTAAATTTTGAGAACGAAATTTTCTAAGGAGGATAGGCTTGTCACCACCCCATTTCCAGAGCCGGGTATTTTTTTTATTTTTAATTTAGTTAATTGTGGATTATTTATATTTAATTGTATTTATATTTAATTGTATTTATATTTAATTATTGATTGTATTATATTTTTATTGTTTGTTTTAGGATTTTGGCTAGCCTGGACCCATGTCAGACCCTAGTGGACCCATGTCCGACCCAGCCCACACCCTTGTGAGAATTATTTTTGGGGCTTAGAATATTTATTTTATTTTTAGGAGGTTAGTTGGAGAGATTTGGAACTAGTTTGAGTGCTTTTGGAACCCCGAAACCCAAAACCCTTGTTAGGAGGGCATTTTGGTAATTTCTCCAACTTGTGAAACCCCTTTATTATGTGTGACCGGCCTATTCCCAGCCCATTTTCGTGAACCACAGCAGCCTCTTCTCCCATTCTCCTCTTCTTCTTCACTTCTTCTTCTCCACTCATTTTCTTCTTCCTTTCTCCTTCCTACTTCAAGTAAGTCCATTTTTCTTCCCTCCTATTTCCATTTCTTCTACTTGTGTTAACCCTAACCCTAGATCTTTCCCTAACCTAGGTGGGTAGAGCCTAGATTTGGTGTTGGAGCTTGGATTTGAGGCTTGGAGCTTGTAGGAGGTGAATTTGGAGAGATTTGGAGATTTTGACTTGGGATTCCAACTCCCAAGAGGTAAACCCTAATTTTCTCCTTGTAATTACTCTTTTATAGTGTAATTAATATTTTAGAACCTTCCTAGACCCTTAGGCTACCCGTAGGAGGAAGTTGGAACTAGTTTGGTTAGGTTTAGAGACTTTAACACTAGGTTTTGTGTCAATTTCGGGTGAAATCCAAATTTGGCCCAATTTTGGGTGATGATCTAGGTTAGACGGACCTAGGTAGACGTTGTTGGGAGTCGTGAGGGTGAGTGCGTGTCTCCGTTCGGACACGAAAAGTCGTGTCGCGGAGAAACGGGCATTTCGGGCAAAATTGGGGCTTTTCGTCGTCGTCGATTCTAAGTGCGTGTGCATTTCCGCCACGGACCTAGAATCGACGCGGGAGTGCATTTTCTAGGATCTAGACATCGTTTAGGACGCGTGGGTAAATTTTGGGCCGATTTCGAGTTCGTTTGGTGTGCGTTTCAGGAGATTTTCTGAGCCGCGCACCACGTGTTCGTCGAAATGACCGAACGGCCATTTCGACTCGGTTTCCTCGTTTCGGGCTTGTGCGCGCGTTGGGTTAGTATCGGGGAGTGTGTGCTAGAGTTTTCGAGCTATATTTTATATATTTATAGGCGTTGGTGAGTGTCGGGGTCGTTGGGCGTGAGTGGGGTGTGTGGTTTGAGTGTTGTGTTGTGTTGTGGTTGTGTGTGTGTCTTTATATATATATATATTTATATGTGTACATATATATGTATATATTTATATGTATTTGTATATATGTATATATATTTATATATATGGGTGTGTGTATTTATATCTATGTGCTTGTGGGTGTATATGTCTAGAATCGACGCGGGAGCACATTTTCTAGGATCTAGACATCGTTTAGGACGCGTGGGTAAATTTTGGGCCGATTCCGAGTTCGTTTGGTGTGCGTTTCAGGAGATTTTCCGAGCCGCGCACCACGTGTTCGTCGAAATGACCGAACGGCCATTTCGACTCGGTTTCCTCGTTTCGGGCTTGTGCGCGCGTTGGGTTAGTATCGGGGAGTGTGTGCTAGAGTTTTCGAGCTATATTTTATATATTTATAGGCGTTGGTGAGTGTCGGGGTCGTTGGGCGTGAGTGGGGTGTGTGGTTTGAGTGTTGTGTTGTGTTGTGGTTGTGTGTGTGTCTTTATATATATATATATTTATATGTGTACATATATATGTATATATTTATATGTATTTGTATATATGTATATATATTTATATATATGGGTGTGTGTATTTATATCTATGTGCTTGTGGGTGTATATGTCTATGTGTATATATATATATGTATATGTGTAAGTGTGCTTGTGTGTATATGTGTATATATATATAAGTGTATGTATATATATATAGTTGAGAGTGTGTGTAGATATATATATATAGTTGAGAGTGTGTGTAGATATATATATATTTATGTGTGTGTGTGTGTTAGTGTGTGAGTGTGTTAGTGTGTGTGTTAGAGTGTGTAGATGAGTGTATATATATAGATATCTAGTTATAGATATATAGATATATATGTATGTATATATATATATAGATAGTGATATATATATGTATATATATAGGTGTGTGGTGTATAGGCAGCGAGGGGGGTGGCCAGTGCATAGCAGCGCAGCGGGGGAGGCAGCAGCTGCTGCTGCCTACAGCAGCAGCAGGAAACCAGCAGCAGCAGCTTGCTGCTAGGAGAGCAGCAGCAGCAGCTCCAGAAGGAGCAGCAGCAGCAGCACATGTAGGAGCAGCCAGCAGCAGCGTGCAGTGCGCTGCGCACTGCACAGCAATGCAGCAGCAGCAGGAAGCTGCAGCGGCAGCAGCAAAGCTGCAGTAGCAGCAGCTAGCAGCAGCAGTTTGCAGCAGCGAGCAGCAGCAAGGTGCGGAGCAAGAGCAGCAGCAGCGTGTTAGTGAGGGCTAGTGAGGGAGTAGATAGATTGATATATATATATAAGTAGATAGATAGATTGATAGATACTTGGATAGATAGATAGATTCATAGAAAGTTAGAGAGATAGGTAGATAGTTAGACATTTAGATACATAAATAGCTAGTTAGATAAATAGGTAAATAGATAGATGGTTGATTGATAGGTAAATAGGTAGTAGATAGATATTTAGATAGATAGATAACAAGGTAAATAGTTAAATAGATACATAGATAGTTAGATAAATAGATTCTTAGATAGGTAGATGGATAATTAGATAGATAGATAGGTAATTGATAGGTAGATAGTTAGGTTTCTAGATACTAGATAGGTAGATAGCTAGATACTTAGATATATCTATCTAAGATATAGATACCTATATACATATAGTTATATCAATACCTAGAGATATCTAGATAGTATAGTCATATATATAGGTGTATGGGTAAGGTAATGGGTATTAATGGGTATGTGTGTGGATATATATGTATATAGGTAGATACCTACTTAGATATATATAAATATGGTAGATATCTATATTACCTAGCCTAGATTAATATCTAGGTATGTAATTAATAGCTAGGTAGCTAGTTAGAGGGTTTGAGAGCGGTATCTCAATACCTTGAGATACCAAGGTATTTCAATACCTTAAGATAACCAAGGTATTGGGTTTCGAGCGGGGTTTTTGAGCAATAGCCTAGGAATAGTATTGGAGTGATTTTTATATGTATATGTGTATATATTTACGTGTGCTAGCATAGGTTTTAGCGGGTTTAGGCGGGGTGCGTAGCCTAGGTTGAGGTATCGGATACCGAGGGTATCCCGGTATCTCAAGGAGGCGAGTTTGAGAGTTTTCTAGCTTAATGAGCTCGGTTTGACCTAGAATTTCAGGAGCACCCTAGTTTGACCCAGACTTGACCGTAGTTGACTCGGTTGACCGCCAAAGTCAACTTTTGACCTAGTTTTGACCTAGAGTTGACTTTTTGGACCCAGAGTTGACTTTTTGATCCAGATTTCACCGGTTTGATCCGTTTGACCTAGAACGACCCTAGAAGCCTTTTTTAGTTATTTTATGTCTGTTTAACTCTTTAGAACCCTGTTTAACCTTGCTTTTCGCATTAGGTCCTTGCGATACCAGTTCGGATCGCCAGTTGCTCAGGACGTCAGGCGAGTACATTCTCTGATAGTTTTCATTATTTGATGATTATTATGATTCAGCTTCTAGTATAGTATCATCTGATTATTCTGGCACAACACGGGACACTGATTGATATTTCTGGATTCATTTACTTGCGACACGTACATTTCATGTTTCTGGCCTCTATTCTGGAATCACTACTGGCATCACCTACAGGCATCACCTACAGGCATCATTCATGTTCAGGCTGGACTCATCTTGATTTGCGTGTCGGGTCTTGGATCCACTTGTATTAGTCGGGGCGGGGAAATACTCGAGTAGACATGTAAACATTCCTATCTGGCATCATCAGGAATCACTCCCTCTGGTCTAATCTGGAATGATAGCAGCCGCGCACCCAGTGCGCGGTGAGCCGTACTTACCCCTAGCCGTTTACATGTCGAAACAAGTATTTCAAAGACACCGAGTTCATTCTTTATAGTCTGGACTCTCATGTATTTCTTGACTTGTCTCACTTACATGTTTCTGGACTTGACTCACTACATATTTTCATGCTGGACTCACTACACGTTCATGTGCACGGACTTGATCTTAGCTTAGATTCTTATATCTTACAGTTACTACTATCTTGTTTCTGATATTCCTGCATCTTTACCTTTATGCACCAGTGATACATGTTTATTTCCTGTTTCATACTTACTTCTTTCTTCTTGCTACTTGCTATAACTGTTTTATAGTTTTTATCATTTAAATGGAACTGCTGTTAGAGATGTACTTGCTCCAGTCCTGACTGGACATATTTTTCAGAGTATCCGGAGGATTGGTGTCCGACGTTTTATGGACCTGAGCCTGTCGATGGTGCAGACAGGGACCCTCTAGTTTAGGAGTGATTTCCGGGTTGGTAGCCGGGATCACTAGGACTTTGTTGTTGTTTTTATTATCTTTTAGCACCGGATTTGTCTCCGGTTTTGGATTGAGACCTTGTTTGTATATTATTTTGGATGATGTATTGTTGTATTATTATTATTATTGATGTTGTGGTTGTTGTAGTAGTAGTTGGTGGTTAGACTTTATAGTTGTTAGTCTTCTTTGTTATCTATCGTGCTTAGATTCGTGATTGAGTACTTGAGATTATCATTTGATATTGCTCCTCCGTTTGGAGTTGAGATCTTGGCAGATTATATATATTATTTGTGTGGTTGCCCTCCTTTTGGAGAGGTCATGCCCAATTTTTGTGTGAGATTATTATTTAGTTAGTTGACCTAGACAGCGTTCTACCGCCGATGCTGCGGCGTAGGCTGGACGTACCCACGACTCATGTCCGATTTTCCGGGTATGGGTCGTGACACATTTTTGGTGGCGGCCCATGCATGTCTCGATTCGCAATTAGTGCGATGTCGTGGTGGTACAACAACTTAGTTGTACTGCTGCGAGCCTGCTATAGGATCTAGGATCTAGGATGAGAGTGTACTCAATCACGACTAGGAACAATTCCAATCTAATTATTCTGAAATTGCTTCTTTTGAAATATTACTGTCCTTTCTTGATGATATCGTATCTTGCGCCGTATTGACTTCTTTTGATCTGTGTTCAGGATGCCTCCGAAGATACGATCCCATCGTACCGTTCCAGCAGTTGCCTCGGAGAGGTCTGCTACCTCTCGTCCAGCTCGTATTCAGGCAGCTGCTACCGCTCCACTCACCACTCCTGCGGTTGAGGGAGCCTCTGTTTCTCTCGGGGATCCTTCTCCACTTATCGATCCGAGGACTACCCCAGTCGTTCCGGTGGTTCCTCCACCACTTTCTGCTCCAGTAGATGTCGCGCAGTTGTTTGCGTTCTTCAGGAAGATGATGGACGCGCAGCACCGTCAGGTGGATGTGATGAGGCTGGGCATTGAGAACGCCCACCAGGTGGCCATGACGGCAGTGGATAGGGTGGCACAGAATCAGCCACAGGCAGATCAGATTCAGTGCCCGAGGCAGGGCAGTATCATTGACTTTCAGAGGATGCGGCCCAAGGAGTTCCGTGGTACAGAAGGGATCCTGTACGCGGATGACTGGATAGAGCAGATCGAGGGCATCTTCAGGCTGGCGCAGATTCCAGACAGCATACAGATAGAGGCAGCGGACAGTCAGATGTTCGACCTCGCCTTGACGTGGTATCGCACAGATACGAGGATCACAGCGCCAGGGCTTACTTGGGAGGCTTTCAAGAGGCTTTTCAAGGAGAAGTTTTTCCCAGATGTGGCTCTCAGTGCTTTGGAGAGCCAGTTTGAGACACTCGTCCAGGGGAGCATGACGGTGGATGAGTACGCAGCAGAGTTCTGTCGTCTGGGCAGATTTGTGGATGGCTTGAGCGAGGCAGCCAAGGCGAGGAAGTTTCGCAAGGGCTTGGTTATGGCGGTCAAGTCTTTGACCAGGAGCGACCGCGAGGCAATTTTTGAGCAGATAGTAGGAGATGCTCAGAGAGCAGAGGATGACTTGGAGCTTAAGTCCAAGAGAGGCAGAGATGATTCAGGCAGTGCCAGTGGTAGTGCGGGACCAGCTAAGCGTCCCTATGTGCAGAAGGCAGCACAGCAGGGTCAGGATCAGAGAGCGCCCACTTGTGCCTACTGCAGGAAGTCAGGCCACACTTGGGATGTTTGTAGGAGGAGGCTGAAGGTGTGTTTGTTCTGTGGATCCGCTGCTCACCAGATGCGAGATTGCTCCACTGCACCTCTATTGGGTGGAGCACAGGATCAGAGAGTTGGAGCTAGGCCATCTGTGGCACAGCATCATGCCCCGCACCAGCAGAGGGATACACCCTAGCAGGGCAGGGCTTATGCGTTGGCGGTCGAGGAGGCCGATGCTACGGATGTCGGGTTAGCAGGTCTGTCTCTTGTTTCTTCTTCCTGTCCTTTCCATTCCTTGTGGTGTGCTTCATTAGTACCTGTTAGACTTTTTGTGCTGTGGTAGATAGTGTAGTGACCCCGATTGAGACTGTAATAACACGACCAGTAGGACCCTGATCTTGTATGTTGTTTAGGTAGAATTTCTTGACTGTGATTGTTGGGGGTTTGACCTAGAGGAGTGTGATTGACTTTAAATTTCGAGGACAAAATTTTCTAAGGAGGATAGGCTTGTCACCACCCCATTTCCAGAGCCGGGTATTTTTTTTATTTTTAATTTATTTAATTGTGGATTATTTATATTTAATTGTATTTATATTTAATTATTGATTGTATTATATTTTTATTGTTTGTTTTAGGATTTTGGCTCGCCTGGACCCATGTCAGACCCTAGTGGACCCATGTCCGACCCAGCCCACACCCTTGTGAGAATTATTTTTGGGGCTTAGAATATTTATTTTATTTTTAGGAGGTTAGTTGGAGAGATTTGGAACTAGTTTGAGTGCTTTTGGAACACCGAAACCCAAAACCCTTGTTAGGAGGGCATTTTGGTAATTTCTCCAACTTGTGAAACCCCTTTATTATGTGTGACCGGCCTATTCCCAGCCCATTTTCGTGAACCACAGCAGCCTCTTCTCCCATTCTCCTCTTCTTCTTCTTCACTTCTTCTTCTCCACTCATTTTCTTCTTCCTTTCTCCTTCCTACTTCAAGTAAGTCCATTTTTCTTCCCTCCTCTTTCCATTTCTTCTACTTGTGTTAACCCTAACCCTAGATCTTTCCCTAACCTAGGTGGGTAGAGCCTAGATTTGGTGTTGGAGCTTGGATTTGAGGCTTGGAGCTTGTAGGAGGTGAATTTGGAGAGATTTGGAGATTTTGGCTTGGGATTCCAACTCCCAAGAGGTAAACCCTAATTTTCCCCTTGTAATTACTCTTTTATAGTGTAATTAATATTTTAGAACCTTCCTAGACCCTTAGGCTACCCGTAGGAGGAAGTTGGAACTAGTTTGGTTAGGTTTAGAGACTTTAACACTAGGTTTTGTGTCAATTTCGGGTGAAATCCGAATTTGTCCCAATTTTGGGTGATGACCTAGGTTAGACGGACCTAGGTAGACGTTGTCGGGAGTCGTGAGGGTGAGTGCGTGTCTCCGTTCGGACACGGAAAGTCGTGTCGCGGAGAAACGGGCGTTTCGGGCAAAATTAGGGCTTTTCGTCGTCGTCGATTCTAAGTGCGTGTGCGTTTTCGCCACGGACCTAGAATCGATGCAGGAGCACATTTTCTAGGATCTAGACATCGTTTAGGATGCGTGGGTAAATTTTGGGCCGATTCCGAGTTCGTTTGGTGTGCGTTTCAGGAGATTTTCCGAGCCGCGCACCACGTGTTCGTCGAAATGACCGAACGGCCATTTCGACTCGGTTTCCTCGTTTCGGGCTTGTGCGCGCGTTGGGTTAGTATCGGGGAGTGTGTGCTAGAGTTTTTGAGCTATATTTTATATATTTATAGGCGTTGGTGAGTGTCGGGGTCGTTGGGCGTGAGTGGGGTGTGTGGTTTGAGTGTTGTGTTGTGTTGTGGTTGTGTGTGTGTCTTTATATATATATATATTTATATGTGTACATATATATGTATATATTTATATGTATTTGTATATATGTATATATATTTATATATATGGGTGTGTGTATTTATATCTATGTGCTTGTGGGTGTATATGTCTATGTGTATATATATATATGTATATGTGTAAGTGTGCTTGTGTGTATATGTGTATATATATATAAGTGTATGTATATATATATAGTTGAGAGTGTGTGTAGATATATATATATAGTTGAGAGTGTGTGTAGATATATATATATTTATGTGTGTGTGTGTTAGTGTGTGAGTGTGTTAGTGTGTGTGTTAGAGTGTGTAGATGAGTGTATATATATAGATATCTAGTTATAGATATATAGATATATATATTTATGTATATATATATATAGATAGTGATATATATATGTATATATATAGGTGTGTGGTGTATAGGCAGCGAGGGGGGTGGCCAGTGCAGCACAGCGCAGCGGGGGAGGCAGCAGCTGCTGCTGCCTACAGCAGCAGCAGGGAACCAGCAGCAGCAGCTTGCTGCTAGGAGAGCAGCAGCAGCAGCTCCAGAAGGAGCAGCAGCAGCAGCACATGTAGGAGCAGCCAGCAGCAGCGTGCAGTGCGCTGCGCACTGCACAGTAATGCAGCAGCAGCAGGAAGCTGCAGCGGCAGCAGCAAAGCTGCAGTAGCAGCAGCTAGCAGCAGCAGTTTGCAGCAGCGAGCAGCAGCAAGGTGCGGAGCAAGAGCAGCAGCAGCGTGTTAGTGAGGGCTAGTGAGGGAGTAGATAGATTGATATATATATAAGTAGATAGATAGATTGATAGATACTTGGATAGATAGATAGATTCATAGATAGTTAGAGAGATAGGTAGATAGTTAGACATTTAGATACATAAATAGCTAGTTAGATAAATAGGTAAATAGATAGATGGTTGATTGATAGGTAAATAGGTAGTAGATAGATATTTAGATAGATAGATAACAAGGTAAATAGTTAAATAGATACATAGATAGTTAGATAAATAGATTCTTAGATAGGTAGATGGATAATTAGATAGATAGATAGGTAATTGATAGGTAGATAGTTAGGTTTCTAGATACTAGATAGGTAGATAGCTAGATACTTAGATATATCTATCTAAGATATAGATATCTATATACATATAGTTATATCAATACCTAGAGATATCTAGATAGTATAGTCATATATATAGGTGTATGGGTAAGGTAATGGGTATTAATGGGTATGTGCGTGGATATATATGTATATAGGTAGATACCTACTTAGATATATATAAATATGGTAGATATCTATATTACCTAGCCTAGATTAATATCTAGGTATGTAATTAATAGCTAGGTAGCTAGTTAGAGGGTTTGAGAGCGGTATCTCAATACCTTGAGATACCAAGGTATTTCAATACCTTAAGATAACCAAGGTATTGGGTTTCGAGCGGAATTTTTGAGCAATAGCCTAGGAATAGTATTGGAGTGATTTTTATATGTATATGTGTATATATTTACGCGTGCTAGCATAGGTTTTAGCGGATTTAGGCGGGGTGCGTAGCCTAGGTTGAGGTATCGGATACCGAGGGTATCCCGGTATCTCAAGGAGGCGAGTTTGAGAGTTTTCTAGCTTAATGAGCTCGGTTTGACCTAGAATTTCAGGAGCACCCTAGTTTGACCCAGACTTGACCGTAGTTGACTCGGTTGACCGCCAAAGTCAACTTTTGACCTAGTTTTGACCTAGAGTTGACTTTTTGGACCCAGAGTTGACTTTTTGATCCAGATTTCACCGGTTTGACCCGTTTGACCTAGAACGACCCTAGAAGCCTATTTTTAGTTATTTTATGTCTGTTTAACTCTTTAGAACCCTGTTTAACCTTGCTTTTCGTATTAGGTCCTTGCGACACCAGTTCGGATCGCCAGTTGCTCAGGACGTCAGGCGAGTACATTCTCTGATAGTTTTCATTATTTGATGATTATTATGATTCAGCTTCTAGTATAGTATCATCTGATTATTCTGGCACAACACGGGACACTGATTGATATTTCTGGATTTATTTACTTGCGACACGTACATTTCATATTTCTGGCCTCTATTCTGGAATCACTACTGGCATCACCTACAGGCATCACCTACAGGCATCATTCATGTTCAGGCTGGACTCATCTTGATTTGCGTGTCGGGTCTTGGATCCACTTGTATTAGTCGGGGCGGGGAAATACTCGAGTAGACATGTAAATATTCCTATCTGGCATCATCAGGAATCACTCCCTCTGGTCTAATCTGGAATGATAGCAGCCGCGCACCCAGTGCGCGGTGAGCCGTACTTACCCCTAGCCGTTTACATGTCGAAACAAGTATTTCAAAGACACCGAGTTCATTCTTTATAGTCTGGACTCTCATGTATTTCTTGACTTGTCTCACTTACATGTTTCTGGACTTGACTCACTACATATTTTCATGCTGGACTCACTACACGTTCATGTGCATGGACTTGATCTTAGCTTAGATTCTTATATCTTACAGTTACTACTATCTTATTTATGATATTCCTGCATCTTTACCTTTATGCACCAGTGATACATGTTTATTTCCTGTTTCATACTTACTTCTTTCTTCTTGCTACTTGCTATAACTGTTTTATAGTTTTTATCATTTAAATGGAACTGCTGTTAGAGATGTACTTGCTCCAGTCCTGACTGGACATATTTTTCAGAGTATCCGGAGGATTGGTGTCCGACGTTTTATGGACCTGAGCCTGTCGATGGTGCAGACAGGGACCCTCTAGTTTAGGAGTGATTTCCGGGTTGGTAGCCGGGATCACTAGGACTTTGTTGTTGTTTTTATTAGCTTTTAGCACCGGATTTGTCTCCGGTTTTGGATTGAGACCTTGTTTGTATATTATTTTGGATGATGTATTGTTGTATTATTATTATTATTGATGTTGTGGTTGTTGTAGTAGTAGTTGGTGGTTAGACTTTATAGTTGTTAGTCTTCTTTGTTATCTATCGTGCTTAGATTCGTGATTGAGTACTTGAGATTATCATTTGATATTGCTCCTCCGTTTGGAGTTGAGATCTTGGCAGATTATATATATTATTTGTGTGGTTGCCCTCCTTTTGGAGAGGTCATGCCCAATTTTTGTGTGAGATTATTATTTAGTTAGTTGACCTAGACAGCGTTCTACCGCCGATGCTGCGGCGTAGGCTGGACGTACCCACGACTCATGTCCGATTTTCTGGGTGTGGGTCGTGACAGGTGTGCAACAAAATACAAGAGGCGCTGCAAGCCATTCCGCCGAACAAGAGACTAAGAACAATTATCTCGCCCGGACCGGGTCGATGCTAGTGCCCCAGCATCGCCCGCGAGACCGTTACCCTGTGCACTGGTTGTCTATGATCGAACGGGGCCTTGGTTGGGGCAACAAGAGTACAAGACAAGAGTACAAGACAAGAGGCAAGCTGTTGAGGCAACAATAGTACAAGACAAGATGCATTGCCTGTTTCGTTGTTCAGTGAATGACTTTTGCCTTGATATAATTCTCCTTGGGCGGAGATTGCCTTAGTAACCTAGCGGTCCCGAATACTTGCAGGTTTATTCAGGCACGGAACGACTACGTAGTAGTCTCCCGGGGTTTGGATGAAAACACGGCATCATTATAAGCAGACAAGCATACGTTTCTAAGGAACGTAAGCAGCACGTTGGCTCGGGCCCGAAGGTAAGCCGAGAGATGAAACCGTTAGGGACTTAGCATGCGAGGGTCTGAACATATAAGCAGTATTTTATTTTCCATGTTCTAGCATAGCAATACAAGTTGGGATTATTCCCTTAGCTAGGTGCGTTGGATTCATTAGCATGCAGGGGGTGAATCACCTAGCGACTAGCATGAATATTCCAGATTTTTATGTGTGCTGGCTAAGCAAAGACAAGTTCACCGTAGCCACCCACCTTAGCGATGATTCGCCTCGGTAGAGCGATACGTCAAGCGAGCCTCTGAAAGTCCAAGCCGGATTCCTGTAGGGACAAGTCTGGATATCTTTTGCTTCTCATCTGAGGCAAGGCGGGTCGGGACAGTTGCACTATTGCCGATTGAGTCGGCAGTCCGCTTGAGCGGAACGGGGTGTTACATCCTACTCAACTTAGAAAAAGTCTCGTCCTCGAGACTTACTGAGGACAAGCAGTAATCTAGGGTTGAGGCAATCCTAGACAAGTCGTTGTACTTGTTCATTTGGATATACACTTGCACAAGCTTTGAAATCAGCATATCGCTTAGACTGGATCGTGCGCACTTTCGAAGGGCCCCTCTAGCGTGAACACGTCAACCAGCTTAGTGATAGCGAAGTCTCAGCACTCGAGTTTCACCTTTTTCTAAATCTTGGATGGTGCACTAGTTCAAGGCGTCCCTAGAATAGATGCATTCAACCAAACTTAGAGTTAGTGAAAATCGGACAAGCTACTAGCGATACTCTCAAGGGTTCGCACAGGTTGGCACAAAGGCCACTCGCAGCATACAACCAGACAAGCAATCATATCATTCAAAACATATTTTGAAAGTATTTAGACTTATTGTTGGAACATCCCATCGAGGCATTGAGAGAGAGCGTGCACATAACCCATGAACGAGCTTTCGAAACATAGATATCGAATCGAAGTCCAAAGGCATAGAAGCCAGGCTCTGATACCAATATGTCACGCCCCGATCTCCCGCAGGCAATCGGCCGTTCCTGCTAGGCGGGAATTACCCTCGCCAGTGCTCCCGCGGAACGATCGCTTGACCTATCCGGGCGTGATTCCGCACGGACGTGATCCACGCCCGTGCAAGGCCATGGTTCATTGGCTGGCAGCAAGAGTTCTAAGCCACAGAGTCGCACAGATTGTCCGAGTGCAGCGGAGTCATGAACGCATAGGCGATCGGTAACAGGTTCACCGAGTCGACAATATAGCGAAAGCATTAAAACACAAGTTGAAGTAAGCAAGCTCTTTTATTGATATGAACATGTGTTACAGGCGGCGTATAGCCGAGATTACAAGTCGCTCAAGCCTCTCTCTCTGAAACAGTAAAAGCGTGCCAAGTGGCTACAACTGTGGAATAATTGTACAGGCGATGTTCAGGAGAGTTCGGGCTATGTTCCAATATTATGTCTTGTATATGTGCTTCTGTTTCGGACGCACCGTTGCAAGGCTTCAGAGGAAACTCCTGGCCTTAGCACGTACGAAGGAGGCATCCGCACCGAACGAGGTTCTCCCGCACCCTGCATACAAACTGGTGGATTATCAGTACATTGAATGCACTGGTGGGGAAGCTACTCGCCCGTTCGACAAATCCAAACACGTAATACAGGTTTCGGGCACAACTATTAAGTTGTCTTTCTAGTTTCCTTAGGATCAGTTTCATGCAAACATTGAATAGCCTAACGTGTCGGGCAGTGCGCCGTGCGATATTGAGGAAACATGGCAAAACTTACCAACTTACCATTTGTCCTTCCCTGTCCAAGGCAAACATTGTTAATTCATGCACGGACAAGTATAAACATTCATGAGGCATAGCATATACAAACACGAGTATTTATTTCAAGATCGTTCAGGTGTTCAGTTTATTTGTTTCATGCGATACAGTATCTCGCACGCGGATAGCCGCTAAGCGAGGATGACTTATTATCTTTTGTTTCTTTTACCAGCAAGCATGCAACAAGTTAAGTACAAGGCGATCACTGGCGTATGCCATAATGGACGGTATAGTCTTTGACGAGATGGTTTGCAACAAAGTACAAGAGGTGCTGCAAACCACTCCGCCGAACAAGAGACTATTTAGTCTTTGACAAGAATGGTGTGCAACAAAATACAAGAGGCGCTGCAAGCCATTCCGCCGAACAAGAGACTAAGAACAATTGTCTTGCCCGGACCGGGTCGATGCCAGTGCCCCAGCATCGCCCGCGAGACCGTTACCCTGTGCACTGGTTGTCCATGATCGAACGGGGCCTTGGTTGGGGCAACAAGAGTACAAGACAAGAGTACAAGACAAGAGGCAAGCTGTTGAGGCAACAATAGTACAAGACAAGATGCATTGCCTGTTTCGTTGTTCAGTGAATTACTTTTGCCTTGATGCAATTCTTCTTGGGCGGAGATTGCCTTAGTGACCTAGCGGTCCCGAATACTTGCAGGTTTATTCAGGCACGGAACGACTACGTAGTAGTCTCCCGGGGTTTGGATGAAAATACGGCATCATTACAAGCAGACAAGCATGCGTTTCTAAGGAACGTAAGCAGCACATTGGCTCGGGCCCGAAGGTAAGCCGAGAGATGAAACCGTTAGGGACTTAGCATGCGAGGGTCTGAACATATAAGCAGTATTTCATTTTCCATGTTCTAGCATAGCAATACAAGTTAGGATTATTCCCTTAGCTAGGTGCGTTGGATTCATTAGCATGTAGGGGGTGAATCACCTAGCGACTAGCATGAATATTCTAGATTTTTATGTGTGCTGGCTAAGCAAAGACAAGTTCACCGTAGCCACCCACCTTAGCGATGATTTGCCTCGGTAGAGCGATACATCAAGCGAGCCTCTGAAAGTCCAAGCCGGATTCCTGTAGGGACAAGTCTGGATATCTTTTGCTTCTCATCTGAGGCAAGGCGGGTCGGGACAGTTGCACTATTGCCGATTGAGTCGGCAGTCCACTTGAGCGGAACGGGGTGTTACACAAGGCACTATAAGTGCATGACACAATTAGATACATAGGGGCGCATGGCACTGCGGGCACATGAGACATCTAAATGTAGTTGGGTGCATGGTACTGCGGGCACATGAGACACCTAGATATAGGAGGGCGCTTGGCACTGCGGGCACATGAGAGGACCCCTTGATATAGAAGGGCACATTAGCCAGAATCCTTGAGGTACAAGGAGTTAGACTACTGAGGCACATCATTACGGCACATGGAGCAAAGTCTCAAGGGCGCATGGAGCAAATTTTCTATGATTCTACAGACATGTGAAGGTTTACTCTACAATCCAATATTCAATCCTAGGTCACGTATCCTAGGTTTTTCAATCTCAAGCAAGCAACAAGTTTACAAGATGTATGGTCACCAACATATAATAGTAAGGCATCCCAAACTATATATACCCAGATGATCATGAAGCTAGTACCAAAATAAAGAACTAACAAGAGTACAATATTACATTATCAGCTCTAACTAGTCTAGAATATGCATTACATGTAGGCCCGCATGCTAGAATCTCAAGTCCCAAAATATGAGCTAAATACGTGCTCGATGGCTAAACGCCTCAAAAGAATAATGTACAAGATCAAGTGGATGAGGAAGAAGAAATCCACTCATGTCCTCGGGTGCTTCTGATGTTCACCATCTTGAGGCAAAAAGTACGAGAGATCCTGGAGTCCTGCTCCAAAATTTGGCCATACAAAACTAGTGGGGTCAGACCCCAAAATACAAGTACCACAAGAGAGACAAACATATGAACTAAAATAATCATGTAGACCAATCACTAAGAAATAGCATAAGGAATAATTAAACAAGTACAACGGGTAAAATAATAGTTAAGTAGTCTAGGAGTAATTAAACAAGGGCATCTGGAATCAGTACTTCGGTTACCATTTTTGGATCATCTGTTAATAAAATTAGGACATGAATAGACTGGAAATTAAGCGATCACGGCCAATCATGCCCTACGGCTTTGTCATTCCAGATTTAGTATTTCTTGAATTTCTAAAATTTAATTTTTTTTGATAATGTATTCCTGCTGTATTTCTTATGCTGGTTCCTGTCATTTTATTTATTGTTCCTATTATTGAGAGAGACTATCCGAGACCAGTAGAATACCCATTGGCATTGCTATAAGACCCGATTTAGGACCCACATGTAAAATTAATACTTGGTTCGGTTCATTTTTGGTGAACCCATGACTAAACCATCTCCCTCTCCTATTATATATATATATATATATATATATATATATGAGCTTTTCTCTCTCTCTCATCTCTTTCTTCTTATTTATTTTTATTTTCCTCTTCCTCCTCTCCCTAAGGCTCTTAGCCTCTACCTCTATCTTTTCCTTAGGGTTAGAGTTAAAGGGAGCCTCTACCTCTCACCCATGAGGTATACTTGAAAATGATCCTCCCACGAACCACCAAAGTCAAGCGTATATGAACGAAGCATATCTTCTAGAGTCTTTCTGGGGATGATAAGTTATACTAAACTTCAGACGGGTACACAGACTCTGTTGTAGACTCTTCTAAAAGTGAGATGTGAATCTAGAATCTCTATCTGATACGATGCTGCCTGAAACTCTATGAAGTCTGAGAATCTGATTCATGTACATCCGATCCAATTGCTCTGTAGATTATCCCACTCTGAAGGAAAAGAAGTGAGAAATATTTGTGAGTCAATCCACTTTACCCAAATTGAATCTCTGTCAGCTGGAGATATAGGAAGACCAGTCACAAAATCTATGGTAATATGGTCCCACTTCCATTTCAAAATTGGTAAAGTTAAAAGAAGTCCTGTTAGTCTCTGATGCTCAGTCTTGACTTGCTGACAAATCGAACATCGGGAGACAAACCGTGCTATCTCCCTCTTTATTCCATTCTACCAGAAATACTAATGAATATCTTGGTACATCTTCGTTCCCCCTGGATGAACGGAATACTGAGAACTGTGGGCTTCTGACATAATCTATTGACGGATATCTCCACTTGGTACAGAAAGACGTTTCCCAAAAAGGAGTATTTTATCACTGTGAATGCTTAGTTCTATTCTACGCCCTACCTCACATTCTTCTCTAAGTCGCTGAAGCTTGACATCTATAGACTGTGCTGCTATGATCCTTTCCACTATACTAGATTAAACTTGCAAGCAGCCATCAATATTGTATTTCCAGGAAATACTACTTCTATTTTCATATCTTAAAGATTTTCTAAAATCTTTCGTTGCGCCATGAGAAAATAAGCTCCTGCTCTCTGGCTCAAAGCATCTGCCATGACATTAACCTTTCCTGGATAATACTGAAGATCAAGATCATAGTTGGTCATCAACTCTAGCCATCTCATCTGCCTCATGTTGATATCCTTCTGAGTAATGACATACTTCAAACTCTTATGATCAGTATAAATATCTACTCGATCTCCATATAAGTAATGCCTTCAAAGTTTGAGCGCAAAGACAACTGCTGCTAACTCCAAGTCGTATGTTGGATAATTCTTCTCATGGTCTTGAAGCTGCCGAGATGCATAACCTATAAACTTATAATGTTGCATAAGAACACACCCTAGTCCTTTTTCTGACACATCGTAATATACCATGAAACCACCTTTCATATCTAGAAGTGTCAAAAATTGGTACCATAATCAAATTATGCTTGAGCTTCTTAAAAGAGGTTTAATATTCATCTGTCCAATCAAAGCGCATATCCTTACGAGTCAATTGTGTCAAGGGTGCAGAAATTCTAGCAAAGTCTGACACAAATTTTCGATAATATCCTGCTATTACCAGGATATTATAAACTTCTGCAACTGTTTAGAGAACTGGCCATGTCTCAACAGCTTCTATCTTCTGGGGATCTACTTCTACTCCACCTTTAGCAATAATATGTCCTAAATATGAAATGCGATCAAGCCAGAACTCACACTTGCTGAACTTGGCATATAACTTATGTTCTCTAATGACTTGAAGAACTGTGCAAAAATACTGCTCGTACTCTTCTTTACTTCGACGGTAAAACAAGATGTCATCGATGAATACTATTACGAGCTTGTCCAAGTATGGCATAAAAATATGATTCATGAGATCCATAAATACTGCTGGCAAATTGGTTGCTCCAAAGGGCATTACTAGAAACTTTCAATGTCCATATCTTGATCTGAATGTCGTCTTGGTATATCTTATTATCTGACTATAATATGATGATATCCCAACTGTAAATTAATTTTGGAAAATACTGCTGCTCCACTAAGCTGATCGAACAAGTCATCGATCCTTGGCAAATGATACTTGTTCTTGATGGTCACCGCATTAAGGGTACGATAATAAACACACAAACGAGAAGTTTCATCCTTCTTCTTTACTAGAAGAATTGGGGCTCCACAAGGCGATCCACTAGCATGAATGAATCCCTTGGTTCTCAATTCTTCTATCATCCAGTATAAGACTTTCAACTCTGATGGTGCCATCCTATAGACTCTTTTTGACACCGGTGATGTTCCTAGAAGTATATCAATGGTAAACTCTATCGCTCTTTCTGGTTGTATGCCTGAAAGTTCTTCTGGGAACACATCTGGAAACCCACTGACCACTCTGTGGATTGTACTTCTTCTACTACTGCCATTCTCATGATTGCTGATGGAGACTCCATTTCTCCTCTAGAAAATAAAAATTTCTCCACTACGGGGATACGAAAGATAACCTTGCCAGTATGTCAATCTATCGCCGCATATCGGGCACTCAACCAATCCATGCCTAGGACGATGTCATAATCTCCCAAAGAAAACTCTATCAGTCTAGCAAAAAAATCTCTTCCGTACACTATGACTCAACACAATTTATAAACTCTATCTACTCCCATGATACCGTTACCAGTAAGTATATTGAGTCTTACTGATAATTATTCGGGTTCTAATCCAACTCGTGTCAGAAATCGTATAGACATAAATGAATATGATACGCCAGAATCAAACAATATTGATGTTGAATGAGAGTTAACGAGAATGGTACCTGCCACCACCTTACCTCAAGCTAGCTGCTCCTCTACGGTGAGTTCCATATCATAGCCACGTCCTCTCGGTGCTGGTCCTCGCTGCCACGGACCTCCTTGCCTGGCTTGTACTTAAGCTTGGGCCTGCGCATACTGTTATGGCCTCTGCTACTGGAATACTTGGGCCTGGGTTGGCAAAGGCCTCTGACCATGGTGTTGCTAAAATAGTTTTGGAGCCCTATATTGGGTCCTGCCGGGGAGGATGATGATGAACTAGCTCTGTTTGGGCAAGATCCCACTCTGTGGCCTGGTGCTCCATAGGCTAAGCACAACCCTTATGCTTTGCGGTACTCTGATAAAATATTCTCGTATTCTCCACAATGAGAACATCCCACTGAAGGAGATGACCTCTGATCCCGAGGACACGCCGGAGCTGGTCCCTGAAATGATGCTACCAAAGTTTTCCTGGTCGGGGTCCCAATTTTCAAAGCTCGTACTGCTGGAGTTGGTGTTAAAGACTAGGTGTAAGAACCTCCTGAAGTATGGCCCTCTTATGACCTCCAGTCCTATCCACTATTCTTTGAGAGGTATACATATGCCTCCTTACTGCTCTTAATATAGCATCAAAAGTCTGGAACTCATGTTGTCATATTGGCAATATGATATCCAAGTGAAGTCTCTGCTGGAACCTCCTTGCTCGGTCTAATTCGGTCGCTACCAAGGTGGGAGCGAACCGACTAAGTCTGCAGAATTCTGTCGTGTAGCCATCGATAGTCATGTCTATTTGCTTCAAGTTATTAAATCCTTATTGCAGATAATAATTCAAAACCGCGTCAAAGTATCGGGTCTGAAATCTTTCACTGAAGATAGCCCAAGGGACGGGTACTGCTAGTGAAATCATCTGGGCTGCCCACTAGTCTCGGGTCAAGTCTAGCAACTATAATCGAACTACTAACACTTCCTCTCTTGCAGGCAATCCTGCTGCCTCTAGGATAGCTTCAGTGTCTTGAAGCCATGCATCTGATGCAATCAAATCCTCGGTTCCATACAAATACGAGGGTTGAAGGCGCTTGAAGTTGTTTGTCGAGTTGTTGGCACGAGGTCCGTCTCTTTCCAAAGTCCCTTATACTGACTGAATGAGTACTTCCTCTCGACGTCCTTGAGATGCCAATAATTTTGTAAGGATGCCAATAAGCACACTATTTTTCCCTCCTACATCAGGTACTAATTGCACGGGAGGTACTGGTTGGATCCGGGGTTCCTCATTTTGAGCTGTTCTGGACCCGGCCCCGGAATGCTGAGGCTGAAACTTAAGAGTTTGCTGGGCATCTGGATATTGTTCTACTACTGGAGGAACTCAGACTAGATGATCAGAAGGACCAGGAACAATGACCCTGAAAGATAAAGGATACAGGATCATTAAAGGAACGAACATGATTGATCGAGGATCAAAACAGATATTGAATCAAGATTTTAGGGATATAAATTCGACACTGGAGGAGATCAAGGAGTATTTTGATTGAGACATCTAAAACACATTGTTAAACCCCCTATACTTATGAATTTTTAGACCTGCATGGGCCACCACTTAAACCGTGTCACGTTCCAGAACCAGAATACTGGAGAGCAGGGACAGACAAAGCCAGCTAGGTATAGAAGAGTACTCTGTATCCTTAGATACGGTCATGACTGTCTAGACATGTGAGGGTTTACTCTACAATCCAACAGTCAATCCTGGGTCAATAATCCTAGGTGCATGTCTCAATCTCAAGCAAGTAACAAGTTTACAAGATGTATGATCACCAACATATAATAGTAAGGCACCCCAAAATATATATACCCAGATGATCATAAAGCTAGTACCAAAATAAAGAAATAGCAAGAGTACAATATTAAATGATCAGCTCTAGCTATAATCTAGAATATACTTTACATGTAGGTCCGCAGGCTAGAATATCAAGCCCCAAAATATGAGCTAAATACCTGCGTGGTGGCTAAACGCCTCAAAAGAATAATGTACAAGATCAAGTAGGTAAGGAAGAAGAAATCCACACATGTCCTCGGGTGCTCCTGGTGTTCACCATCTTGAGATAGAAAGTACGAGAGATTCTGCAGTCCTACTCTGAAATCTAGCCATACAAAACCAGTGGGGTCAGACCCCAAAATAACAAGTACCACAAGGAAGCCAAACTTATGAACTAAAACCAGCATGTAGACCAACCAGTAAGAAATAGCATAAGAAATAATTAAATAAGTACAACGGGTAAGATAACAGTTAAGCAGTTCATGAGTAATTAAATAAGGGCATCTGAATTCAGTACTCCAGTTATCATTTTCGGATCAACTATTAATAAAATTAGGACAAGAATAGACTAGATTAGAAATTAAGCGATCACGACCAATCATGCCCTACGGCTTGCTATCATTAGCTAACTAGGGTTATCATAGTCCTAGTTACTAACACATACAGTTTGAGATTTCTTATAGCCACATGTCCTGCAGACTTTCTGGGTTATCCAGACAAACCGGTACATAGTATATGTATATCAGGTATAATTATTTCTTATCTTTTTCTGGAAGTGCAACACTCGATGGTGTGCTGGCAGTGTGCCCCTCACGACGAAGAGCTCCAAATCCATCAGGTATCGCTGAGATATCAAGATTACATGTAGCCAAAAAAATCTCTTTATATGCTTTCTAGATTATTATTCTAGTTATTAGCCTGGACAATTATCAAGGATTCCCGACCATGGTGCTCAGGAATCTTTCTTAGACATGATAAAAGACATGACAGTAACTTAACGAGTACAATCAAAATTAACCACGGAGATATAATTCATGCAATACACGTGCTACTAATAGCCTTGATCAGAACAGTTACAAAAAATCCTCAATTCAGGAATGCGCTACGTTAAGCCACTATCAGGATTATCATGATTTGGAGTATCAGAATGGTATACTACTTCGAGACACTATTAGGTTATCAGTACAATATTAAGATTATCAGTACAGTATCATGATTCGTGAGTTTATTTATAATGTATAATCATTAGATCATGTCAGAAAATCAAGATTAATATCAAGAATGTCATATTCAGGAAATAACGAGATAAAAGAGAACTAGAGAATCATCAACAGTTAAGCATATTAAAGATAATACTGGCATACAGGCACACAAATTAACAATTCAGGGTTGACTCATAAAATCAGGCAAGAATATAATATTCGCGCACAATGGGTCAAAAACCACCATTGGCGTAAAAACGGGCGTTGGCACACAAATGGCAAAAAAAAATAGTTTTGGCACACAAATAACTAATTCGGGCAGTTCTGACGCACTATGATACAAAATTGTTCCGAGCAAAGATGGCGCACAAATCATACTAAAGCGCACTTCTAGGATATTGGCGCACAATGATAGAAATACGCGAGCTAGGAACTTGGCGCATAAATCTATCATTTGTGCACAAATGAAAGTACCTAAGCTACGACTGCACTTTCATCAAGTATGCCAGTAGTGATATTTGGCACACAAACAAGCGCAGAAAGGTCTACTAAAAGACAAAATATGAGTCTCAAGGCATGATACAACAGTCGAGACAACTCTGGAGTCGAGAACGCAATTCTCAAGAATGGTCAAGAGTCTTTGCTTAGTCATTAACTAATACGAAAAGCTACAAATTACATCTTCTCTGGAGAATACCACATAGTGTGCCACATAGGAAAGTATGCCATTCTCCAGAAGGGACAAAGTGTGCCAGTAAGAAAAGTTCACCAAAGTGCGTCAACTCTGTAATATCTGTAAAGTGTTCAAACTTGGCTTTTAAGCAGTGGCGTACATTCTTGATGACTTACAGACCCATTCAAAAGTGCGCAAAGTAGAATTTGCATACTTTTGAAAGAATTGCCATAGTACAAAATGTACTTAGGAGTAGAAAAGTGCGTCCAACATATTTTGGCGCACTTTTTAAGGAATTTGTGAAACACACACAAGTGCGCTCACTGGAACTTTGCTTATGTGACAAGGTTCCATGCGTACTTTTGTATGCATTCTCAGGCCAACTTTGTATTCTCCGACATCTTGTTCTCGGACTCCAAGAGCAATCCAATCCAATCCAATCCAAGAAAAATAAAATTATCAATGAGACAAGTTCTAATTGTTACCCAAAAATTGATCAAATAATAAAACAAGCTATACTAAGAATCAAAGCAAGATCCAAGGTTGTTCCTTCGGTTGACAAGATATACTTGCCTACGGTCAAGTTCTAGCCTAATACCAACACTACCAAGGTCACCCACGGCCAAGGCCAAGCTCGGTTGCTGGTCTCTGCTGGGGAAGAAATGAAGAAGGAAAGAGAAGTGAAAGGAAAGAAAAGTAAAGGAAAGAGAATATGATTACTTATATAGTCAAGGGATTGATTGTAGGCCATTGGATCATAATTCATACCTCTTATCCGGGATCATCACAGTCACCCACCAAGAAAACCAAGGGACCAACGGTCCAAAGATGCAACTAAGGAAAACTTACAAAAATAACCTAAATAATGCATGAATGACATAAATCAAGATGTAAGAATTTAAACAATAAGAAAGCTATTCATACATAATACACATATATCGGGTACGTATACTAGAACAGTGAGACGAGTCTCATAGCTGGCCACGTTAGAGCACTGGCCACGATGGACCAACAAGTTTCGCTGGAACCACTAGACCGTTGGACTAGCTGGCCATGCTGGAATACCAGCCCTGTTGGAACCACTGAGCCTCTGACCACGATGAAACTCGTTGGAACGTCGCAAAGACACACAAAAGTGTCATCTCGCGTTTGATATGTATGTGCGTCGTTATAGTGTTGCTTATCCCCGTGTCCGTGCTGCCTAGCTCCTAAGAATTTTTTTTCCAATAAATGAGTGATAACAACCAATTGTTTCTCGAAGGATTTGAATCTTGCCATCGAGTAGAACATCCCACTATACCAACCACATGGACTACAACTCTATATGTATACATGACAATAAAAGATTAATCAAATATATAATTGGGGTTTGTCACATTGATGATGTGGGACTACTTTCTAGAGAGTAATTTCAAGTAAACCCCAACATAACGTACCTCCAATAAGTTGTATTAAAAGTATATCTTAAAGATCATAGGCAATCCTAATCAACATTTCTACTATAGCAGAGAAAAAGAGAGAGAGAGAGAGAGAGAGAGAGAGAGAGAGAGAGAGAGAGAGAGACGTAAAATATGAGTTATTTAGTTTTACGGTCTCGTATAATATTCAAAATTTATATTTATGTCTCCATATTATTTAGAAGAAGATTTGGATCTCGTCCCGGCGATTGACTTGCACTAATCATCTAAAATGAAAACATAAACGTAAATTTTGAATGTTATACTAGATCCTAAAACTAAATATTTTTTTTTGAATATTATGGAGATCTAAACGAGATCAAACGGTCATTCCAAGTTAATAGTTAGAACAAGATCCAAATCCTCTTTTGAACAATATGGAGATCTAAATACAAACTGCCAATATTATACGAGACCCTAAAACTAAGTGTCTCAACATGGTCCACCCATAACCATTTACTGTTTCCTGGGTGTGTACTAAACACACCACACAGGTAAAGATACACCATCCTCATAACAGTGAAAAACACAACATTTCTCACGTTGTATGCTATCTCTTGAGTCTTGAGACAACTTGTTTGCTGTCGCAAGTAGGATTTGTGTGCACCTCAAGCTGAGCAGTTTGATATTTGGATAGTACATTCTTTCAGAGAAAAATTTGAATATAATTGTATATGGTTCACATGCTATATATATTTAGCAAGTTGAGAACCTACACCAAACGTGTATCATGGGCTTTGCTGGCCAGTGTCATGTATTAATTGCCTCCCAATATTTTTGTCATAAAGCACTCATTCATTTGTTAGGGTGATAGACCTACTCAAGGACTTTGTGGCAGCCTAAAATGGTCTATGAAAAATAGTTGTCTGGCTAACTAGCTAATTATCTAACTCTGTTTTATTTATAAAACATTTCCAATCAAAACATTCTTGTCCATGTGGCTTCAGCATTAAGGATAGTGTTAATTTCGAGACGGATCAAAGATGATAGAACGCGAATCATAGCAGAGTTACAAGCAAGATCCGAAGGTCCGCTCTCTACTGGAATCCAAGTTCTCATCGAGATCAGAGATTCACACAAGAGTTCCTCATCTGATATTTCTCGATTCCAACAAACACAAACCAAGAACATGTTACAAACTGACTTCGAGAAAAAATAAAGATTCTAACAAGCAATAAGTAAAACAGTCTTCGCTTTTCGTTCGCAGACGCTACAATAAAAAAGAACAAAGCAAAGGAAAGTGCTGAAGAAAAGCTTCTTGCTGGGTGGTCAAAACCACCGTTGCTCAAAGTAAGATTTGCCGTACAGAAGATCTGTCCCCAAGATCCAGCAAGTTCACAAATGAACTTCTTGAACGCTCTTGTCACCTTCAAAAATACTCGAAAACACCATGTGGGAGGGGGACACTCTAGGTCGCGCTATGATCTGGTGTTCTCGATTTTTCCATCTATTTTCTTTCTTCTCGAAAGAAAGAGGAGGTCCTCTGTAAAAATAGAAAATAGCACATATGCGGTCTAAAATAATCCAGGTTGCATATGCACTGACCGACCAGATCCTCCAAAATATGGGTGTCAAACCCGCAGGCGGCACCCGCGCAGCATGCGTTGCCTCCACCGTCGGTCATGAGGGACTGCACGTGGCAGACAACGCCGCAAACCACCGAAAGCAGCCGCTAGTGCCGTATGCGTCGCATATTTTAGAAGTCACAGAAAATCATGTGTCGCATGCGCCACCTAAAGCAGACCTTGTCCCCTCCATAGGTAACTTGCTCATCCAAACCTGACCACATATCCCCAGGCCGCATAGCGCTTGTCCACAAAGATCCTGGCTACATAGCGCCTAGCCGTATAGCCCCTGGCCGCATAACACCAGGCACTATACAGCCAGGGTCTTTGTGACCGTATAGCCCCTGGCCGCATAATGCCAGGCCGCATAACCCCTGGCCACATAAAACCTGGATGCATAGTGCCTTATCCGTATAGTGCCGTGACACATAGCGCTTTGACTGAGTGCAAAGTGCGCCAACAAAGTGCCACTTTACGCCCTTTAGCCTGAGCCCGAGTCTGAGTCGCTAAGCCTCTCCGGGACTTATCTCCTAAGAAATTTTTTCCAGAGGAGGTGACAAAATAAAGATTGTCATAATGGAATTCACACTTAATCCCTCTAGGAAAATCAACCCACATGGGCCTCCACCCCATGTCCATATACCAACACTAAGCATAGCTATATATTGAGATATACACATTGGTGCTTTTTCAATGTGGGACTATAACTCCCAAAGCCAAGTGGAAAATACCAATAATCTTCCACATATATCATAATATATGGTTGAACGTTCCTCACAGTGACTGCGATCATGCAATAGGATAGATGTCATCGACGACTTGAATCTTCCCACATGAGTCAAACAATAGTATGACAGAATAATGGACTAGGTCTTGAATTATGTACCATAGCTGTTGTTCTTTCCACTTACACAATGACCTCAGTTGTGCCATCCAGTCTCACGTTAATGGTCATGTGCTGACCTGGTCTTAGTGTATGTATCTTGGACGTCTACAAGCTTTCCCTCAAGAGATGGCCTATATCTTTATCCATACACTTAGGTAAGTTCTTCCACTATATAGAATTTATTATTCGGCATGAATCCTTGTGCTTCTGTGCGATGCTATATCGCATGACATGGCCGCCCAAGGCCGATGATCCCCCTCTTGTGGTGTCATACCACTGTAGCATGAGGACACAGGCCTCTTAGTAGTGTTGTTACTACACACAGAATGGAGCTTTGCGCTCCTGTGCGGTGCTACGCCGCTGTGATATGGCTCGAAGCCGAGGTTCACTCCTTCATATGGTGTCACCCACTGTAGCATGAGGTCACCAGCCTCTTAGTATTATTGTACTACATCTTAGCATGAAGCCTTGTGCTTTGGTGCGGTGCTATACCACTGTGACATAGCTCCAAGCCGAGGTTCACTCCCTCATGTGGTGTCACCCATTGTAGCATGAGGTCATAGGCCTCTTTGTAGTGATGAACTATCACTCTCTATCTTCTTTCAACATTAGGCTACCTACCTATGTGCGGTGCTACTGTCGCTGTGACATGGCCTGAAGTCGAGGTTCACTCCCTTGTATGGTGTCACGCCACTGTAGCATAGGATACAAGTCCTTTGTAGTGATAAAACTACTCGTGCTTCATGCAACGCACGCCAGACATTCACTCTGTCCGAGAAGTCACTAAGGCGTCAAAGCCATCCTCCCACAAAAAATATTCTTATCAAGAACAAATAATAGACTATAGTGGTTCTGGGTACATATCCCAAAATATTTCTGAGTACTACCCACTGTACCTGATATTCTTCTGGTCAATGGTCCTCCCTTGAACCAATACCTAGATGCCTAATAGATTTTTCTTTGAAACAATAGCTTAAAACTAAATGGTAGGATTGCAGAGACGCAATACCAGAGGTCCTCCAAGCCTATATCTGTTGTGTCCTTGACTATGTGCGGTGTTACTGTCGCTGTGACATGGCCTACAGCTGAGGCTTTACCCTGTCAAGGTACCTCATAGTGGTGTCACCCCACAGTAACATGGAGAACTGTCATGACCCGTAGCCAAATTTTGGGGCACGAGTATGTGGGTACGTCCAGCCTACGCCGCAGCATCGGCGGTAGAACGCTGTCTAGGTCATGATACTATCTAAACAATCCCACACGAGCATCCAACTCCATAAGGAGACACGGATAACACAATATAATATGAACAACATACTCAATCACATAACTACAACACGATAAGATATTAAAGAAATAAATAAATCAAAATACAATACAAGTCTAAACAAATAGTCTAACTCAAATAATAACATCCAAGTCTCAGTATACCAAAAACAAATTCGGTGCCATAAACTGCTAAAAGAAACTAACTAAATAACTAGTGATCCCGGCTAGACCTTCCGGAATCACAACTGAACTACAAGATCCAAGTCTGCAGCTACTCTCCCTGTGGTCCATAAAATGTCGGACAACGGTCCTCTAAGGCGCAGTCTGGAAAAATATTTCCAGTCCGGATAGAGCAAAGTACATCTCTAACAGCAGTTCTACATCAATGATATAAACTATGTAGCAGTAAATAGATAGAAATATACAAGATGCATATACATATACATATACATATACGAGAGATATACAATAAAGAAAATACTGGAAATAGTGTAAATAAATGCAGAAAGGAACAATATGTCAATGAACAAGAATGCTATGACTAAGTGTGTGAGTACTAGCTTTAACATGTGATCGGCTTGGAAACTTGTACATGAATAATGGCCTGGTTAGTCATACGTGCGGTGTATGACCAACACTAACATGTGAACAAGACTTGTACATGAAGGGTATGATCACATATCTACACTAAAATACTCTCCACCCCCGACTGGTATAGTAGATCCAATAATGGTACGCTATGGCACAAGATTCCCTAGGAAGGTAGCAAGTCTTCCCTGGAATCAGTGTCTGTACATGCACAAGATAAACAATGAAACAAGACTTGTATAAGATACACCATATACAAGGAATAATATCTCATGACGAGATCCGGATATACTAATCCGTATAACCATCGTGTCAAGAATATGGATATTTACACTAGATATAATGAATATAGGGAATATCATAAATAAGAAACTATCAGAGAATGTACTCGCCTGTGGTCCTTTGCTGGTATGAATCAGAATCCCAGTCACAGCCCAAATAGCCTATGTATTACAAATTTATCATGTCAAAAGATAATTTATTTTAATTTATTTAATTCTGGAATAATTATTTTAAAATTCTATTTTAATCTTATTATTCTAATTTTTAGGTCAAATCCTAATTTTGCCAAAAAGAACCTAAATTTTATTGACTCGAGACTCATGGCACGCAAATCGAAGCGATCTATTGACCGAAAAGTCAACCAACACAAACTCGACTTTCATGCATGATTTTCTATAGATTTCATCATCAAAAATATGCTAGAATTTACGGCTTGTCCGAATTCAAATTCGTTTGGGAATTATGGCACATACAAATTTTGTATCGTGCACCGATGGTTAAATTCTAACCTAGACATTCTATAGAATTAAAAGTATACAAATACTTTGAATTAAATTCTAGAAAAATATATGTTAATTATCTCGACATTAGCTTTTTAAAAATTTAAACGATTCATGATTCTGATTCCTGGTTCTCCCGAAATCGTGAAAATATCCAGACGCATCTATTTTTGGACATGCTGTGCTCTACAAATTTTCTAGAATTTAATACTCATAATTTCGTTAAAAAAATTATATATTCAGAAATATAACCTCAATATCATTCTAACTCAAGAAATTGGGCCTCATTTGGAGTCCGCAGCTATGCGCAATGGCTTCTGGAAGATGAAGGAATCCTAGATGGTAATTCTCCAAAATTCGGCTCAAAGAAAATCCTAAAAATTAAAAACCTAACTATTATATACCTATAGGGGGGAGAGAGAGAAGTCGCGGCTCGGAGTGCGTCACATGGAAGCCATCCATGACTGCCCGATCAGATCAAACGGTCAGGCTTCGCCCCAGCTCGGCTCAGCTCAGTCCTACTCGGACTAGGACGCGGCTCGGCTCGGCTCGGCTCGGCTCGCGGTCGGCTCGTCTGCACCAACACCCATCCCGCGGTCGCTGACAGGCGGGCCCCACCCAGTTGGTTGGGAAGGCTGACGGGTGGGCCCCGGTTGGCTGAATGGGCAAAAGTAATTACTTTTTGGGTTTTTATTTACAGAAAATATTTTTTAATTCACTTTTCCCTAATTAACACAAAATAAATGCTAAAAATAATCAAAAAATTCCCAGAAAATTCTAGAAAATATATTTGATTATTTAGAATCTAAAATAAAAGTTTGAGATATTTTTAATTAAGTTTGAACCTAAAATAAATTCTTGAAAGTCCTAGGAAATTAGGGTTACTAGTTTTTAATTAACTAAAAATTACGTAAAAAATACCAATAGCCCCAAATTAACCTAATAATAACATTTAAGCACAAATTTCAGGATACAGAGGTTACAAGTCTACCCACCTTAAAAAATTTCGTCCTCAAAATTTAAAATTCTTAATTGTTTTATTTATTTATTTATTACTATCAAAATTAAATTCATCAAATCATATAATCATGAACTAATCCATATTGTTATTTCACAATATTTCTCAAAATTCTATAAATATCATATTCCTAAAAATCTTCAAATATAAAATCAAATTACATTCTTTTCACAATCTCCTCCAAAATTTTAAGTTAATAACGAAATACAAGAATTTAATATTCAATCCTCTAATTGAAATCCAATCAATGCATATTTATAAAATTTAAATTCTCATCCCAAAATTTGAATTTAAACACTAATCCATTAATGATCTTACTCCTCGATTCTTTTTCCATATCATACTCAAACAATATAATACTTAAAAGATCTTCAAATGCAACATTCAAAATAATTTTTAAATTTATACCTTGCAGTCAAATAAATATAATGATAAATTTAATCATTTCATAATCTTCATAAATTCAATGATTTATTAAAATCGTCAATTCTGTCATATTAAATTCTCAACTCTTTATTTAAATTAATGCTTATCCTCAAAATTTAAGGCACATTATCTCTCTTTGTCAAATCATAACCTCTTCATAAATCTTTACTATAGTCAAACCCCCAACGATCAAGTCTAAGAAAATCCTACCTACAGTCCTACAACATACAATCTAGGAAAAATATGCATAGTTATGGTCTATTTTATCATGGTATTGCAGTTTCTGCCAGGGTGTACTACTAACTATATTCTAACAAAAAAATCACGAATACAAGCTATATTACTAAGGAATCAACCAATCAATCAAATAGAAGAGAACAGAAGGAAAGAAAAGAACAAAACCTGCTAACACGTTACCTGCAGTATCGGTCTCCTCGACCCTTATCGTAAATGCTTTGCCCTGCTGGGGTGGCTCCCTCCGTGGGTGCTAAGCAATCCGTAGTTCTACAGGTGGCCTAACTGGATATCTATAATTTGGAGCTGCGCGCTGAACTAGAGGGCAATCCGTCATTCGGTCTCCTGCATCGCCACAACGCAAACAAGGTCCTAGCCTCAATCTACAGCTCTCCCAAAGGTGACTTGGCTTCTTACAGAAATGACAAGTCTGTTGATCCTGCTGAACATGAACTGGTGCCTGGTACTGCTGGTGGTTATACTGAAATATCCTCGACTGCTGCTGAATATGGAGACGCTTGGTCGGTCCTGCGCTACCACTCGTATCTTCAGAAATATTGTGACTCCTCTTAGGTCAGAGATCTAGATCATCTTCCACAATCTGGGCATCCATCAAGATATCCCCAAAGGTAGCGGTACAATGACCAGAAGTGCGCGACATAATCTCTGTCGTCAGCCCCTTTCTAAATTTATGGGCTCTGTCTCCTGGGTCTCGAATCATAGACGATGCAAAGCGGCTCAATCGACAGAACTCTGCGGCGTAATCGTCGACCGATATGGTTCCTTGGACCAAGTTATGAAACTGACTCTCCAAAGCTCCCAGGGCCATGTCGGGAAAGAACTTCTCATTGAAAAGCTTCCTGAAGGTCTCCCAAGACATTCCTTCGTCAGTGAGTCTTGGTTTCGTACGATACCACATCAGCGCGATATCAAACATCTGACTTCCAGCGGCCTCGATCTGAAGAATCTTCGGAATCTGTGCCAAACGCAAGTTCCTCTCTATATCCTCTAGCCAGTCATCTGCGTAGAGTATCCCTTCGGTGCCTTTGAACTCTCGAGACATCATCCTTTTGAAATCAACTATGGTGCCTGGTCTCTGTTGTTGCTGCTGACCAGGATACTGCTGGGCAACTCTCTCAACTGCCTCTAGATCCACCTGATGAGCGTTCTCCATGCTCTCTCTCATCAGCTCTATCTGTGCCTGGTGTGCCTCGGCTTGCACCCTCTGAGCCTCATTTTGAACTCGTTGAGCGTCTGTTGTCACTCTCTTGGCATCTACCATGCCCTGGATCAAAGTAAACATATGTGCCCCGTCAATGGGCATACCTGCAGGAAGCGTAGTCGGTGAAGGAGGAAGGTTGTCTGCCATAGCTGGGGCAACACTCGGAACAGGTGGGAGAGGAGGAACTCCAAATGTCTGTCCGTCAGGTGGAGAGGTGGCAGACCCCCTCTGAAGTTGATGCTCTCACTCTCATAGATCTTGTCTTCGGTGGCATCCTGAAGACAGATCAAAAAAGAATCAATCAAGGCAATAGATGCGATATCATCAAGGGTGGACAGTAAAATTCTAAGGAAGCAACATTCAGAAGGAAAATAAGGACAACAAGATAATAGATTAGAAATATTTCTAGTTGTGATTGAGTATTCGCTCTCATCCTAGTATGCTATATCCTAGATCCTATCGCAGGCACGCAGTAGTACAACTAAGATGTCACACTACCATGACATCGCTCTAATTACGAAGTCTGATATGCATGGGTCAACACTAAAAATATGTCATGACCCGCACCCAAATTTTGGGGCACGAGTACGTGGGTACGTCCAGCCTACGCCACAGCATCGTCGGTAGAATATTGTCTAGGTCATGATACTATCTAAACAATCCCATACGAGCATCCAACTCTATAAGGAGACACGGATAACACAATATAATATGAACAACATACTCAATCACATAACTACAACACGATAAGATATCGAAGAAATAAATAAATCAAAATACAATACAAGTCTAAACAAATAGTCTAACTCAAATAATAACATCTGAGTCTCAGTATGCCGGAAACAAATTTGGTGCCATAAACTGCTAAAAGAAACTAACTAAATAACTAGTGATCTCGGCTAGACCTCCCGGAATCACAACTGAACTACAAGATCCAAGTCTGCAGCTACTCTCCCTGTGGTCCATAAAATATCGGACACCGGTCCTCTAAGGCGCAGTCTGGAAAAATATTTCCAGTCAGGATGGAGCAAAGTACATCTCAAATAGCAGTTCTACATCAATGATCTAAACTATGTAGCAATAAATAGATAGAAATATACAAGATGCATATACATGTACGAGAGATATAGAATAAAGGAAATACTGGAAATACTATAAATAAATACAGAAAGGAACAATATGTCAATGAACAAGAATGCTATGACTAAGTGTGTGAGTACTAGCTTTAACATATGATCGGCTTGGGAACTTGTACATGAATAATGGTCTGGCTAGTCATACGTGCGGTGTATGACCAACACTAACATGTGAACAAGACTTGTACATGAAGGGTATGATCACATATCTACACTAAAATACTCCCCACCCCGACTGGTATAGTAGATCCAACCATGGTACGCTATGGCACGAAATTCCCTAGAAAGGTAGCAAGTATCCCAGGGAATAAGTATCTGTACATGCGCAAGATAAACAATAAAATAAGACTTGTACAAGATACACCATATACAAGGAATAACATCTCATGACGAGATCCGGATATACCAATCCGTGTAACCATCGTGTCAAGAATATGGATATTTACACTAGATACAATGAACATAGGAGATATCATAAATAAAAAACTATCAGAGAATGTACTCGCCTGTGGCCCTTTGCTGGTATGAATCAGAATTCCAGTCACAGCCCAAATAGCCTATGTATTACAAATTTATCATGTCAAAAGATAATTTATTTTAATTTATTTAATTCTAGAATAATTACTCTAAAATCCTATTTTAATCTTATTATTCTAATTTTTAGGTCAAATCCTAATTTTGCCCAAAAGAACCTAAATTTTATCGACTCGAGACTCATGGCACACAAATCGAGGCGATCTGTTGACCGAAAAGTCAACCGACACAAACTTGACTTTTATGCATGATTTCCTGTAGATTTTATTATCAAAAACATACTAGAATTTACGAGTCGTCCAAATTCAAATTTGTTTGGGAATTATGACACATACAAATTTTGTATCGTGCACCGATGGTTAAATTCTAACCTAGAAGTTCTATAGAATTAATAGTATATAAATACTTCGAATTAAATTCTAGGAAAAATATATGTCAATGATATTGATATTAGATTTCTGAAACTTTAAACGGTTCATGATTCTGATTCCTGGTTCTCCCGGAATCGCAAAAATATCGAGACGCATCTATTTTCAGACATGCTGTGCTCTACGAATTTTCTAGAATTTAATAATCATAATTTTGATAAAAAAAATTATATATTCAGAAATCTAACATCAATATCATTCTAACACAAGAAACTGGACCTCATTTGGAGTCCGAAGCTATGCACAATGGCTTCTGGAAGATGAAGGAACCCTAGATGATAATTCTTCAAAATTCGGCTCAAAGAAAACCCTAAAAATTAATAACCTAACTATTATATATATAGGGGAGAGAGAGAGAGCAGCCGCGGCTCGGAATGGGCCACGTGGCAGCCATCCACGGCTGCCCGCTCAGATCAAACGGTCAGGCTTCACCCCGGCTCGGCTCAGCTCAGTCTGACTCGGACTAGGACGCGACTCGGCTCGGCTCGCGGTCGGCTCGTCTGCACCCACACCCATCCCGCGGTCGCTGACAGATGGGCCCCACCCAGTTGGCCGCGGGAGGCTGACGGGTGGCCCCTATTGGCTGACTGGGCAAAAATAATTACTTTTTGGGTTTTTATTTTCAGAAAATAGTTTTTAATTCAGTTTTCCCTAATTAACTCAAAATAAATGTAAAAATAATCAAAAAATTTCCAAAAAATTCTAAAAAATATATTTGTTTATTTATAACCTAAAATAAAAGTTTGGGATATTTTTAATTAAGTTTGAACCTAAAATAAATTCTTGAAACTCCTAAGAAATTAGGGTTACTAGTTTTTAATTGACTAAAAATTATGGAAAAATCCCAATAGCCCCAAATTAACCTAATAACCACATTTAAGCACAAATTTCAGGATACAGAGGTTACAAGAACTATGCTCCTTCATAGTGGTTGATGCTGACTGTCAATACCCAATTCTAGAAATATAATTTTTTTATTTTAATTTGGTTAATTATGTATTGATCATAAATATTTGTATTTATATTTAATTAGTTGGTTGTATTTATTTTTATCGGTCGTTTTAGGATTTTGGCTAGTTTGGACCCATGTCAGACCCTAGTGGACCCATGTCAGACCCAACCAACACCCTTGTCAGACTTATTCATGGGTTTAGAATAGTTATTTTATTTTTAATTACCTAGTTGGGTTGTTTTGGATTAGTTAGAATGGTTTAAGGAAACCCCAAACCTAAACCCTATTTTGGTTGACTTAACTTAGGGGTATTTTGGTCATTGTATTTAAACCACTAACCCTAACCCTATTTCTCCATCCATGGCCGGCCACTTTTCCCCTAACCCTTCATTTCCATTCTTCTTCTTCTTCTTCTTCTTCTTCTTCTTCTTCTTCTTCATTCTTTTCTCCATTCTTCTTTCTTCACTTCTTCCCTTTACTTTTTCTCCATTCCAAGTAAGTTTCTCACCATTACCCCTCTTTCTTCATTTATTTCTTCCATTAATGCAAACCATAACCCTTAATTTTCCCCTAACCAATGTGTGTAGAGCCTAGACTTGATGTAGAGGCTTGGCTTGGAGGCTTGGAGGTTTGAGAGTGGTGATTTCTAGGGTTTTGGAGACTTTGGCATTGGGATTCCAACTCCCAAGAGGTAAACCCTAACTTTTCTCTTAGTGATTGCTCTAATATAGTGTAATTAGTAGTTTATAACCTTCCTAGACCTTAGGGCTACCCTTGGGAGGAAGTTAGAACTTTTTTGGATGTGTTTGGAGACTTTGACATTAGGTTTTGTGTCAATTTTTGGTGAAATCCGAGATTGGCCCAATTTTGGGTGATGCCCTAGGTTAGGCGGACCTAGATAGACGTACTTGGGTGTCTTGAGGGTAAGTACATGTCTTCGTTCGGACACGTGAGATTGTATCGCAGAGTTTTGGGCGTTTCGGGCAATTTGGGAGTTTTTCGTCATCGTGGGTTCCACATGCATGTAAAACTTTGCCACGGACATAGAATCAGAGAGTTAGAATTTTTGTGAGGTCTTAGACATCGATTAAAACTCGTGGATAAATTTTGGGTCAATTTCGATTAGATTTGGCGTGCGTTTCATGAGGTATCGCAAACCGTACTCCACGTGTTCGTCGAAATGACCAAGTGGCCATTTTGACTTGGTTTCTAGGTTTTGGGCTTGTGCGCGGGTTGGTTTAGCCTTGGGGAGTGTGTATTATAGTTTTTGAGTTATATTTTGTGTATATATATATATATATATATATATATATATATATATATATATATATATATATATATATATATATGTGTGTGTGTGTGTGTGTGTGTGTGTGTGTGTGTGTGTGTGTATGGTGGTGGCCCACGCAGGTCTAGTTTTTAGGTCTACTTGCGATAAGATATAGGATATAGGCTGAGAGAGAGTGTGCTCAATCATAACTAGGACCCTTCTTGATCTTTTGCTATCTTTAGTTTTTTTGAAATTATTTTCTTTTGAAATATTACTGTCCTTCCTTGATAATATCGTATCTTGTACCGTATTGACTTATTTTGATCTGTGTTCAGGATACCTCCGAAGACACGGTCTCACCGCACCGTTCCAGCAGCTGCCACCGAGAGGTCTGCTACCTCTCGTCCTGCTCGACTTCAGGCAGCTGTTACAGCTCCACTCACCACTCCTACGGTTGAGGGAGCATCTGCTTCTCTCAGAGATTCTCCTCCACCTGTTGATCTGCGAGCTACCCCTGTTATTCCGGTGGTACCTCCTCCACCACCTCCTGCACCAGTAGACGCTGCCCAGTTGTTCTTGTTCTTCAGGGAGATGATGGACACGCAGCACCGTCAGACAGATGTGATGAGGTTGGGCATTGAGAATGCCCACCAGGTGGCCATGACGGCAGTAGACAAAGTGGCTCAGATACAGCCACAGGCAGAGCAGGCACAACATCCTAGGCCGGGCAATATCATTGACTTACAGAGGATGCGGCCCAAGGAGTTTCGAGGTACAGAGGGGATCCTGTACGCGGATGACTGGATCGAGCATATCGAGGGGATATTCCAGCTGGCACTGATCCCAGACAGTATGCAGATTGAGGTAGCGCACAGCCAGATGTTCAATCTTGCCCTTACTTGGTACCGTACTGACACGAGGATAGCAGTACCGGGACTTACTTGAGAGGCTTTCAAGAAGCTTTTCAAGGAGAAGTTCTTTCCAGATGTGTCACTCGGTGCCTTGGAGAGCCAGTTTGAGGCACTCATCCAGGGGAGCATGCTGGTGGATGAGTATGCAGCAAAGCTCTGCCGTCTGGGCAGATTTGTAGAGGGCTTGAGCGAGGCAGGGAAGGCACAAAAGTTTCGCAAGGGTTTGGTCATGGCGGTCAAGTCCTTGACTGGAGTGACCACGAGGCGACCTTCAAGCAGATTGTGAGTGATGCTCAGAGGGCTAAGGATGGCTTGGAGTTGAAGTCCAAGAGGAGTAGAGATGCTTTCGGAGCAAGCAGCAGTACGGGCCCAGCCAAGAGGCCCCTTTTCCATTAGATGAGGCTATTCCAGCAGACTCAGCGGCACTGTGGAGGACAGCAAGGTCGAGCTTTTGCCCTGACCGTAGACGAGGCAGAGCCCGTTGGTGTTGTGATCTCAGGTTCTGTTCTTCTTGATTCTATTCCAGCACTTGCTTTATTTGATTCTGGTGCTTCCTATAGCTTTGTGTCTGTATCTTTTGTTGTTAGACACCATCTTATTACTGAACCTTTAGCTAGACTCTGCAAGATTATGACCGGGGGTGGCATCATCCTAGTCAGTAATGTCTGCAGAGACCGTAGAGTTACCTTGGGAGGCCGAGAGTTGAGTATGTGCCTACTCGTAATACCACTTTCGAGCTACGATATTGTACTCGGGATGGATTGGTTGAGTATGCACCGTGCTAGTATAGATTATCGTGGAGGCAGAGTGTTGTTTAGTCCGTCAAGAGATCCAGAGTTTGAGTTTGTCAGAGGAGCAGCAAAATAGAGCGAGGGAGTCTTCTGCGGAGCCCTGGTGGTAGAGCAGAGGTTGCCACATCCATTGATAGCGGAGTTCATAGATGTATTTCTGGAGGAGTTGCCAGGGTTACCTCCGAACAGAGATATGGAGTTCTCTATAGACTTGGTGCCAGGTGCGGGGCCGATATCCCAGCACGTCTATAAAGTCAGCAACAGTGAGCTGGTAGAGTTGAAAAAGCAGATGGATGAGCTTCAGGACAAGGGATTTATCAGATCTAGTTCTTCTCCGTGGGGTGCTCCGGTACTTTTTGTGCCGAAGAAGGATGGGTCAATACGGATGTGTATCAACTACAGGGCTCTGAACAACCTCACAATCAAGAACAAGTATCCGCTACCGCGTATTGATGATCTCTTTGACCAGTTGAGCAGAGCGAGAGTATTTTCCAGGATTGATCTGAGGACATGCTACCAACAGGTGAAGTTCATGAGGGAGGATATTCCGAAGATGACTTTTTGGACCAGGTATGGACAGTATGAGTTCATGGTGATGCCGTTTAGGTTGACTAATATCCCCGATTGTGTTCATGAATCTGATAAACAAGGTATTCCATCAGTATCTGGACAGGTTTGTGATAGTATTTATAGATGAAATCTTGGTGTATTCGAAGACTCCAGAGGAGCATGAGGAGCATCTGAGGATAGTGCTGGATACTCTCAGGAAGGAGAAGCTTTGTGGAAAGCTTTCGAAGTACGAGTTCTTCCTTGACAAGATTGAATTCCTTGGTCATGTGGTGACATGAGAGTGGATCTCGGTGGATCCGAGGCAGATCATGGCAGTGAGGCATGGAGTGCTCCGAGTTCAGTAGCAGAAGTCAGGAGTTTCCTGGGGCTGGCAGGTTACTACAGGAGATTTATTCAGGATTTTTCCCGGATTGCAGAGCCGTTGTCTAGGCTGACCCGAAAGGACATAGAGTTTATTTGGTCAGAGGAGTGCCAGGTCACCTTTGATGAGCTGAAGAGGAGGTTGACGACAGCTCCAGTGTTGACATTGCCATCGGGGTCTGGAGGTTTCATTATCTATAGTGATGTATCAGGGAAAGGTCTGGGTTGTGTGTTACAGTAGAATGGGAGAGTGATTGCATATGCTTTCAAGCAATTATGTTCTCATGAGAATAACTACACTACCCACGATTTGGAGTTGGCAGCGGTCATCTTTGCTATAATATTATGGAAATACTATTTATACGGAGAGCGTGTGTAGATCTTCACTGACCACAAGAGCTTGAAGTATGTGTTTACCCAAAAAGAGATGAACATGAGGCAGAGGAGATGGTTGGAGTTGATGAAAGACTTTGACATATTGTTGCAGTACCATCCAGGGAAGAC
Source organism: Iris macrosiphon (assembly GCA_036927795.1). Lineage (NCBI taxonomy): Eukaryota > Viridiplantae > Streptophyta > Magnoliopsida > Asparagales > Iridaceae > Iris > Iris macrosiphon. The sequence goes on from JAYESA010000005.1 coordinate 307,056,721, forward strand.
GAACGTAGTTGCGGATGTGCTGAGCAGGTATCCGATAGCTATGTGCCTGACTACAGATCTTTATCTTCTGACAGATCTAGAGAGCTTGGGCATTGAGGTGATAGTGCCTGGAGTTGAGATACAGATGTGGGGACTACAGATTCAGTCAGAGTTGATAGACCGAATCAGGGCTACACAGTTTGAGGATGAGTCCCTGAGGAGCATCAGGGCGCAGGTTCATATTAGAGTATCAGATGACTTCACCATTGCTGATGATGGTTCGTTGCGGCACGGTACCAGGTTGTGTGTGCCGAGTGGGTCATTGTGCGAGAAGGTTCTTCAGGAGGCGCATCGATCCCAGTACTCTATGCATCCAGGTGCCAACAAGATGTATAGAGATATGAGAGAGCATGTATGGTGGTACGGGATAAAGAGGGATGTAGCATGCTTCGTATCCCGATGCTTAGTGTGCCAGCAGGTGAAGGCGGAGAGGCAGAGGCCAGGAGGGTTGCTCCAGCCGTTACCCATTTTGGAGTGGACATGGGAGCATGTGACTATGGATTTTGTTTCTGGGCTTTTCCGTTCTCCAGGAGGGAAGGATGCGATTTGGGTCATCATAGACAGGTTGACCAAATTGGCCCACTTTCTACCATTCATAGTGGGTACGTCTATGGAGAGACTAGCAGAGATGTATGTACACCAGATAGTCAGACTGCATAGAGTTCCTGTGAGTATAGTATCAGACCGGGACAGTCGTTTTACTTTGCATTTCTTGAGGAGTCTGCAGGCTAGCTTGGGCACCCAGCTCAAGTTTAGTACTGCATATCACCCACAGACAGACGGTCAGTCAGAGAGGACCATTCAGACCCTCGAGGACATGCTTCGCACTTGTGTTCTGGATTTCAGAAGCCCTTGGGAGGATTACTTGCACTTGGTAGAGTTTGCTTACAACAACAGCTACCAAGCCAGTATCGAGATATCACCATTCGAGGCATATCGCACTCTATTATCATAGGATAATGTAGGTGAGGGAGCTTTGCTTGGCCTAGAGATGGTGGTGGATGTGGCGGAGAAGGTCAAGCTCATTAGAGATAGACTTCGGGTGGCGCATGACAGGCATCATTATTGGACCGATAGCCATCGGAGACCTTTGGAGTTTGAGGTATAGCTTAAAATTTAGATTTTGTTCTTGTATTGCTTATGATTGCTTGTTTTAGATTAAGTGCTGAGACCTTGTTTGTGCTAGGTTGGTGATCTGGTGTTCCTGAGGATTTCTCCGACGTGGGGCACTATTCGCTTCGGTAGAGACATGAAGCTTAGCCCACGTTTCGTCGGACCCTTCAGCATCCTTGAGAGGGTCGGCGCTGTGGCATATAGGCTAGATTTGTCGCCTACGCTAGAGGGAGTTCACTACTAGAAAAAACGGGATTAGTGACGCATTTTAGCGACGTCAAAGAAAACGTCGCTAATGAAAGATAAATTAGCAACTCCATATAAAAATGTCGCTAGACGTCGCTAAATGGCAACATTTAGCGACGTTTAACGACTTTTATGAAGATTTTAAAAGGTTGAGTCGCTATAAGTTCTATTAAGGTCGTTAAACGTCGCTAATATGTCTAAATTAGCGACGTTTAGCGACGTATTTAGCGACGTATATATTAAAAATATTTAGCAACGTGTTTAGCGATGTCTATGACGTCGCTAAAGTTTATTTTAGCGATATTTTTATTTGACGTCGCTAAACGTCGCTAAATTTTGGTTAATTAGAGCTCAGTTTTCTTTTTCCCTATCTGTCAAATTTTTTGAAAGTTTTAAAAAAATTTCGATTTTCCCCACCCCCTCTCCGGAGACCGGCTCTCCACGGCGGCGGCTACTCCGGCATCCCCCTCCTCCTCCTCGATCTCTAGGTAAACCCTAACTCTCCCTCCCCCTCTCTCTCTCTCTCTCACAGGACACACATGTCATACTGACACAACACACATACTTGACAGACACGATACACACATACAGACACTGACACTGACATACACACACGACATACACACACAGACACTGACACAGACACAGATATGACACACACACACACACACACACACACACTGACACAGACACTGATCAGGACCTAGGGTTAGGTTTTTTGACCTGGGGTTAGGGTTAGGTTAGGAGCAACTATATTTATGTTAGATACCATTTTTTGTGTAATCTTTGCAATGCTGATATAATTGATTTGGTATTCTAAAAAAGTGAGAATCAAGTGGCTGATATAATGACTAAACCTCTCAAGCAAGCTGCACTTGTGAAGCTTAGAAGAATGCTTGGAGTATGCTCTTCCAATGATGTTGTTCAAGGGTTAACAGAGTTTATCTTTAAACTGTTTTATGCAAATATCAGTTTAAGGGAGGGTGTTAAAAAAATATTCTTTCATTTGTCCTAGTCATTAGGAATAATGGAGCATGTAGTAGATATAGCTCCAATATTTTAGGAATTGCTTAGTGAGTTTAGTATGTCAGTTATGTTAGATTTTTTGTCTTGGTTTTGTGGTTTACTTTTATTGGTTTGCATGCCACCTATTTTTTTTCTTCCTATAAAAGGGTTATATTTGTGTTTCAATAAAGACATAGTTTTCATCTTCTTACTATTTTTTCTCTTATCAAGCACTCCTTGCAATGGTGGAGATCTAAAAGAATTAGACATGTTTTTGGAGAATTTGAGTGGAAAGAACTAGGGTTGAGAAGAGATTTGAGGAAGAAGAAGATGAACTTTATTCAATTTAAATTTTTGGAGGAAAAGGTAGTTACAGCTAAATCGTATGCACTAACTATTACATTCTATTTTATGCCCATTCTCGCTACACTCTCAGCTATTTATATTAACTAAGATTGAGGAGAGCTACAACAGTAGTTACAACTACTGTGGGGGTGGACAGGAGATGAGAGTAGTCATTATAAGCATATAATAGTGGATGTTGCAACAAACGCATACTTACTGCTATTGGGGGTATTGTTGATCAGTAGGTGATGTGCCTGGTGTGCACATCTGCTCTTGGCAGTCTTCGGGCCTGCACAGTTGTAGGCAAATGCAATTAACTAATATTGGGGGATCGAGTTTGCCACAAGAATGCTATAATCGACTGATCGATTTGATTATAGAGATCTTGTCCGAGGGTGCAAAGTTGCCTAAAGACTTCTATCGATCTAAGATGATAGTGAGATCGCTTTGGATGGGATACGAGAAAATTGATGCATGTCGCAACGGGTGCATGTTGTACTACAAAGACGATAAGGATGAAGATATATGCAGATTCTGTGGTGCTGATCGCTACAAGGTCACTGTTAGAGGAAAGTCTGTCGGTGGAAGCCTACCGATTCGATGCACTACTTGCCTTTGACGTCGCGGTTGCAGCAGTTGTTTATGGTTAAGGAGACTACAAAAAACATGTGTTGGCACAGGCGAAAACAGATCGAAGGAGTATTAGATCATCCATCCGATGGAGAAGCATGGAAGCACTTTGATCGAGAGTATCCACATTTTGCCGAGGAAGCACGTAATGTCAGATTGGGGCTCTCCTCTGACGGTTTTATCCCATTCGAACTTTCGGGCTCCCATCATTCGTGTTGGCCTGTGATCGTCACTCCGTACAATCTACCGCCTTGGATGTGAATGAAGACTCCGTATATGTTCCTAACCGTTATTATCCCGGGTCCGAACAATCCAAAAAGGAACATCGATGTGTATTTACAGCCTTTGATAGATGAGTTCAATCGGCTGTGGGAAGTAGGTGCCAACACGTACGATGTTTCTAGAAAGCAAAATTTTCAGATGAGGGCAGCACTTATGTGGACCATCAATGACTTTCTGGCCTATAGAATATTATCGAGATGGAGCACCCATGGTCGTCTCTCATGTCTGTATTGCATGGACCATACTCAGGCTTTCTGTTTGAAACACGGAGGTAAACCGTCCTTCTTCGATTGTCGTCGACAATTTTTGTTCAAGGATCATCCGTACCGGAGGAACCAAAATGCTTTTTGTGCGGGAGTTGTGGAGAAGGCCAATCCACCTCCAAGGTGGGCCGGATACACGATATAGGAAGAGGTAAAAGATTTACCAAGTGCTATTGAAGAGCCTGCTAAGGGGTACAAGTGTGACGGATTTGGTCGCACCCATAACTGGATGAAGAGGAGTATATTCTGGGGTCTGCCATATTGGAGCACCAATCTGATCAGACATAACCTTGATGTCATGCATATCGAGAAGAATGTGTTTGATAACATAATTAATATTTTAATAGAGGTAAAGGGGAAGACGAAAGATAATCTGAAGGTCAGGTTGGACTTAGAAGAAATATGTAGACGTCCTGTATTGCATTTGATAGAGGAGGGGAATGGAAAGTTAAAGCAACCTAAGTCAATTTTCTCACTAGAGAAAGAGGATAAAGGTAGACTTTGTAGGTGGATTCAGGGTCTAAAGTTTCCAGATGGGTACGTGTCGAACTTGAGAAGATGCGTCGACCTCAAGGAGAACAAACTGGCGGGTATGAAGAGCCACGATTGTCACGTATTCATGGAGAGATTAATTCTGATTGTATTTCGGGAATTCTTACCGCAGGTCATTTGGGACCCATTGACAGAGCTGAGCATATTCTTCAGAGATCTTTGTTGTACTAAGTTGCTCGTCGATCGTCTAGAAAAGCAAGAGAAGGACATTGCGGTAACACTATGTAAGCTCGAGAAGGTATTTCCTCCGGGATTCTTCGACTCTATGAAGCATTTGTCAATTCATCTTTCCTATGAGGCACGTGTTGGTGGTCCTGTCGGTTATCGGTGGATGTACCCCTTCGAGCGGCATCTGAATCACCTAAAGAGAAAGGTGAAAAATAAGGCACGGGTTGAGGGCTCTATTTGTGAAGCTTATGTTCTCGAGGAGATTACAAACTTTTGCTCGACGTATTTCAAACCACATGTTGCTACTAATAGGACGAAAGCTCCAAGAAACGATGATGCATATCAGGAATCTAATGATGCAATACTCAAAGTATTCAATGCGTCCGAAAAGCCTTCGGGAAAAATAAAGAAGAGATATTTGAATGACGACGAGCTAAGGGCTGCTCAATTGTATATATTACTCAATTGCGATGAGGATAAAGTGGAGAAGCTAGAGGGGTAAGTAATTAATACGTCCACGTTTACATCATCTAAATGTAATAGTATAAGATACTATTATGCTACTAATCAGCAGTTGCTTCATTGTTTTTCAGCGCATATAATGATGAGTTGAGGTCGGTTAGACCCTACATAACAGACGAAGAAGTAGAACAAGATATGAGATGCCATTTTCCTTCTTGGTTGAGCGCATATGTAAGATGCTTGGTAATTACTTTTTATTTCTGTACTTGCAAAATAAATAACTTACTATCGCTACTTTGGTATTTAGGTCGATCGTCTAATAACACCCGAGACTGAATCTATTAGAACTCTAGCCAAGGGACCAATTACTACCATAAAAATATGGCCAAGTTTCTGTGTGAATGGGTTCAGGTTCAAGTCGACAAATGCTCCTATCAGAGACAGCTTTCTGGATCTTGATTCCATGAAAAACAGTTATTTGTGTATCAAATCTTCGAACTTCAAAGACGTTAATCCAGACAATAATTTTTTTGGCATCTTATGAAAGATTGTGGAGTTAACATATAATTATGGCACAGAACCTGCTAATATCGTGCTATTCAGGTGTGAATGGTTCGATCCGATTCAAGATCAAGGTTGAAAAATTGACAAGCATGGCCTTGTAGATATAAACTACAAGCGTAGATATCAAGGCTACGAACTATTTGTCCTATCAAGTCAGGCTCAGCTCGTGTACTTCACAACTTATCCTAGAAGGGGGACAGCGAGGTCGGATTGGTGGGCAGTATGCAAGACTAAAGCTAGAAATACCTTTGACATTGACGAAATAGCTTATCAGGAGGATGATCTACCTCTTGTAACAAATATTGTAGATGTGGACTCAACGGAAGTTACTCATTACACGAGTAATAATGTAGAAGATGTAGAATTATCCGAAGAGGAAGACGAAGTAGATAAAAGTGAAGACGAGGAGGAGGAAGAGGAAGAGGAGGACGAGGAAGGCGAACAAGATAAATTTTCTGAAGATGATTAAAAATAAAATATATTGTCTGTAGAATGTAACTATATTTTGACTGTAGAATGTAGATCAAGGTTGGAAAATTGACGAAGTAGATGTACTATTTTAACGAATATATGTATTATATTTTAACTATAGAATGCTTTGAGATATACATCATATTTCGACTGTAGAATGTACTATATATTTGTGTTTCTCTATATTCATCATATGTTGTTATCAGATATGACAGGATGACGCGGAGGATTTGGCAGGTCCCGAGGTAGACAGAGTGCTCCTCCGGTACTGCCTACTGTAGGTTCCGGATCATCGTCGCCCAGTACTCCAGTATATCGATCACTCACATCTCCGACTGTTGGGACTAGTAGTTCCAGGCGTGATAGTACACCCTCGTCCAGCGTTCCTCCTGCTGACGGAATCATGGGGACAGATGAGCATGTCGAGGAGGTCGTGCCCACGTTGTCCCAACATCAGCAAGATCCTCCATGCGCATCTCCGGAGGAGACGATGACAGAGATTTGGGCCGACGGTACAAAGTAAGTCAATTAGATGGTTTAGTATAATATATATCGTATATTTTTTTATTCATCGTATATTGACTTTTTCAGTATTCTAAATAATTATATCTGTATAGATATCATCCATCGTCGGTTCAGAGACGCCTGGGCCAATTTCTGAGGAACAACTACGGTGGCCCTTGGATCAACTACTTTGAGGCTCCAGAGGAGAGGAAGGCATTCTGGTTTGCGCACTTCCAGGTAAAAGTATATTAAATAAATCCTCTAATTTATGCATATTATATAACTTATCCGTGATGCTCACTTACTAAATTATTTATTATAGCAAACGTATTTTTATCCTCCGTACCAGGCCGAGTTGATCGAGCGGCTCTTTCCTACCATTGCCGCCAAGCTTATCCGAGATGCTCTGGATGACCAGAAGGCTCATGATCGTGCTGGAAAAATAATCCAAGGTTGGATCACGCCTGAGCAGTGGACTGCGATGAGGGCTAGATTCGACGATCCGAGCTACAAGGAAATGTCTGAGAAGGCCAAGTCGGCTAGGCGGAATGCTGCCAAGTGGTGTGGTGGCTCGATTTCGATGATGAAATATTTTTGTCGTTTGGTATATTTTTCTTTTAAAATATATTATTTTAATGTAAGTACCATAAAATGGTACTTGGAAAAAATATTTTAGTTTAGTACTAAATAATATATTTTTAACAGGTACAGAGGGGTGAGGATGCAAACATGGTGACCGTCTTCTTGGCCACCCATCGCAAGGACAGAAATCTCATTGATGAGAGGGCCTCGCAGACCTATGTAAGTATTACTTTACTTTGTGTTAATTTTAATATAACTTAGGCAATTATCGAGTTTCCAAACCTTTCTAGGCCGAGTATCTTAGGCTGCGTGAGCGGGCGACTGCTAGTGCACCTACACCTGGAGAGGCTGGTACTTCGTCGCAGCCCGCTCCAGCTCCGTCGGCGGAAGACCTGTGGGTGACCGCAGCTGGTGGTCTCCAGAGGGGTATGTACTACGGTACGGGATCCTATGGTGCCCTGGTTGCGACGCAGTCATCTAGGGCCTCCCCGACAGCTGCGCATTCCACACAGCCCTCGCAGTCGCAACCCTCGCAGTCGTCGGCCAGAGTCCAGGAGGCCGTCCAGGAGGCCGTTGACAGTCAGATTGCGTCTCTCCGTGACGAGTTGCTGTGAAGGATGGAGGAGCAACCCCGGTCCCAGCCGCAGGCGGACAATCCGACGCTCATCGCACGATTCGATATGCTCGACCGCAGCATGACGGAGCTCCGAAATTTGACAAATGATATTAGAGCCTCGACAGACTGCAACATCATAGAGCTGCATGCATCACAGCTATCGATGGGCGAGAGGCTGACAATGATACAGGATTCAATAGTTCATAGCAGTACGAGACTGTTATCTATCATAGATTCTTACAACCAGCGACTCACAGACTTGGAGCAGGTACGGCCTTCTGGTGCGCCTACATCGACACAGACTCCACCGACGTTACTGCCTTCTCCATCGACATTGTTGTCGATTCCACAGGACGAGTATGAGCAGTTCTTATCCTTCAGGCACGCCGGTGGTCAGCCTCCTGCAGATCCACAGTAGTATAGCTAGTTGCTGGATATTTATATA